>JAZKJV010008957.1:1427500-2675679 GCA_037367405.1 Ottelia alismoides
AAACCCAAGGTCGAACTCAGGGAGGCAATTGTCTCCTTAGGTTAATTAATAGTTGATCTGGAACCTAGGTTTTGAGAGATGCATTTTTTAATTTTTTATGCAAATAAAGATACCCTGCAAAGTTAAGCAAGTTTAAGGACTAAAACACAATTTTCAGTCAAATGGAGTCCAAAAATCTTAAAACTTCGTCAGAATGTGAAATGTGATAAAATGAATGCACTGTATTTTTTTGGAATTTTCAGATGCAAAATAAATTTATCCTATGCCAAAAATCCATGTAGAATGATTTTTTGAAAATTAATTTAATAAATAGAAAACCTATATTTTTCTAGGAAATAAAATTATCCTAGATAGGTCTATGTGAGAGGTATCCATGAAAATTAATAAATCCTAAAAATAATTGACCTACGATCTATTAAAAATTATTTATTTAAACAACATTTAATTTATTGAACCTCGATATACATTCAAATGACATGATTTTTGGGAACAAAATAGAACACGGTTAAATCTGTCTACTATAAATTTTTGGAGGAAAATGTTATTTATTACAAATTAAAGACCATGTAGTGGGTAAATTTTACAATTTTCCAGCAATTTAATTATATTAAATAAACAACAACTCACAAAAATAAAATCACGATCCACAATGATAGAGCATAAAGTGCACTACAAGATGTCATTTTTAGAATTGAAAACTTATGCAAAATGAAGGTTCAAAATAGAGCTAGAACACAGAGTATGATTGCAATATATAAAATATAATTGATAAAATAAATATGCTGATTGGACTTATATGCAATTACCAAGACTTGAGAGGGGTGGAGTGTAATTTTTTCACGAGCGCGTGCAATGCACGCGATCTCCAGTTTGCGGGGCACATTTGCAATTTTTCTAGAACTGGGGGTACAAGCGCAAGTCTTCCAAGGAGGCACGTGCATTGCACGTGTCCTAGCTGACGAGGACCTCAAGCATAAATTCTAAAAATTACGGGGGCCTCCATGCAAATTTCTCCAACCCACATGCTCCTCACGTGAGGGGAGAAAGGATGGGGTGGTGACATGAGGTTCGAGGTGATGGCTAGGGCAGACGGTCGCCTGCGAGCGGTCGACGATGGTTGTGGCCTTGGCAGAGGCGGCTGACATATGCAGAGAAGGTGACGATGCACGATGATGCTAGAGTGTGAGAGAGAAGAAGCATGCTGTGGCGTTGAGCTCACAGGCATTGGCTTGTCGATGAAGACACAAGCCTAGGAGGCATGGTTGCTGCGACAGTGGCGACGAGCTCACGAGCTGAGGTGCATCCAAGGCGGTGGGCGAACTCGATGGCAAGCGGAAGGCGGCCGCGATGGTGGCGGAAAATAAGAAGATCAGATTTGGTGTTTTATCAAGCATGTAGAATAGAGAATGTAGAAGAGGAAAGAAGAAGATGAGGAGTAGAAGAAGTAGCAGGACAAAAGGCGAAGGAAGAAGAGAGAAGAAAACAACGAGATGAATACTATACCTGATGGGTTCGTTGGAGGTTCAGAATGCGGTGGCGCAACTCCTAGTCTCGGCCTCATGAGACCGATGCAAAGCCTCAAAGCTCGACAACTGAGGAGCAACAGCTGCAGCAGTAGGAGCAGATCCCCTTCTGGATCTTACGGCGACGGAGTTACAAGTCCGTCGTTACCTTGATGATGGACCTCTTCTGTCACGAGGACAACCTTGAAAGCTGGTTTTCCCTCCCTCCCCTTGGCGGCAAATGGGGGTCACAGGCCGGTGGTGCATCCTTTTTATGGACGGTTGCAGATGAAGGCAAGGAAGACGATAGTCGTGGCCGACATGGAAGGGAAATAGGAGGTGGGCTGAGAGACCTTCAGGTATTGCACATGTCGTGCGGGTAGCGGCTGTAGATTGGGTCATGAGGGAGATGAGGGTTCGTGAGAAGAGTGAGAGATGAGAGGAGGAGAGAGATGCGAGGGTAGTTGGATCAGAGGGGGAGAACAAAGATTGTGGCGGATACTGTCGCGCGAGGCGGGGTGGGTGATTATCACCGCATAGGGTAGATAAGAGAGAGAGAGAGAGGAGGGGCACCATGTGGCACCCGATAAAGGTGGCCACATGGTAGAGCTAGCGATGATGCGCAACTTTACGGGCCGTTGGGGTTTGCGGCCAAAGCGGAGGAGGTTGGGCGAGGTCATGGGGAGAGAGGGTGTCAGTCAAGATGCAGTTGGCGAAGGATGCAGGGGTTGAGAGAAAAGTGACAGGTAAAGGGGAAAAGGAAGGTGGGATGATAGGTCATGCCATGAGTCATGCATGGGGCGATTACGCAGGCGAAGGGGGAAGTGGGTGGACAATTGCGCAAGTTGTTAGGACCGAGATGGGAGGAGAGATGGAGTTGGGTTGCGGGCGAAGACAATGGGTGCAGACTCTTGAGGTCCTTGGAAGATGTTGGCAATCTTGGAGCACATTAGATTGAAATGACAGAGAGGGTAGTATTTGTGCAGAAATGCAGATTTCAGATACTCCCACATCGTCACCACTTACCCCATGAGGTTAATCCGGTAGAGTGCTTTTCGTTGAAGGCTAAAGGGGAAAGCACTCATCTTGACTATGCTCAACGGGATGTTGGGGTAGTGAATTGTGTTGCAGATGCATCCAAACTACTGTAGATGGATGTATGTATCCTCATTCGAGTTCCCGTGGAAACTGAGAAGGAGAGAAAGGAGTTGCAGCTTTAGTTTAACATGTTCATGGATCGACGGAATCTGGATCAACTTGGTGATTTGGCTGACCTGAGGGTTGTATGTCTACTTTAGTGTGGGCTTGGTTCGGTCTCTCCTTCCCTCTTCCTTGCCGCTGGAGGTCCATCCATTGAGTTGCTATCTTCATCATCACCATGGAGATCATCATATCCTCGTCCTGGTTGTGTTTCCCTCTCTTCTGACCTCCTCCTCAGGACATTTAACATTTCTTAAAAGGCTACCTGGGATAATGCTTGATCAGTCAACTACTGCTGAATGGCCTGAATGGAGGCCAAAATCTGCCTATTCACCTCATTCTGGTTCGTGCCCTGCTCTGTGTTCTGCTAGGTGCTCAGAAGATGTGGTCCCTTTCCTCTTCTAGCAAGAGCCATCTCAGATTCTGTCTGACTTCTCGAACTCCAGATCAGAATCTTGGTCTGCAATTGGGAAAAATTCCTCGATCAGTCTGCATGTAAGCACATGATGTAGAGAATAATTCAAAATCAAGGTCAATTCTGAATTTTATTAATGATGGAGAAGTGTTAGGAGTGATATCAATCTCCATCTAAAAAGGATAGACCTCGGGAAGAGAGTTTTCCCGGTCTGCGGGAGGTAGAAGAAGCGTGGAGCCCTAAGGATGGTTCGCAAAGTCCGATCCATGCACTTGGGGATCTCTCCAAATTATTGAAGATGCTGAACCTATAAAATCATTGTGGGTGTCAGTGGAGTCCCGACCAAACCATCCAAGAGTCGACATCTTGAAGGAAAAAGGAACATTGATGAAGGATGAAAGATACGATAATGAACAAGAAATAAAAGGAGTGTAAAATAGTAGAAGGCTCACATTGAGAAAGGGTCAAAGAAGAGGAATGTAAAAAAAGGAAGATAAATTGGCACAAGAGCGCGAGACTTGATCTTCGAACCTATCTGGATCCAAACAAACACCAAATAAAATTGGGTTCCCCAACTCAACACCAGTGAAGCCGTGAAGATTCGAATATTTTTTATCTTTTCAATTTTAGTGTGAATTCAGGCAAAATTATAACACGTCCTTATCGGCTAGACCTAGAGGAGAGCGTGTACTACCAGAAAAGTGTCCCCGTATTTGTTCCACCTCTATTGTATCCTGTAATCTGCACTTTTGAGATCCTTAATATCAAACCTGAGAGGCTACTTAGCCAAAGAAGAAGAGAGGAAGCTGATAGGCTAAACTACCACTTCCCTCAAAAATGAGATACTCAGATGTAAGGTGATGAGATAGACACACCCGTGAGGGCATGTCTTATGCTCAATACTTCAGACCAAGTCAGATGCTCTACACAAGTCAAGAGCACTGTTGTCGACAAGGCCCTACTCGCCTACGTACGATATAAGTGCGAATACTTTGTCAGTCCTGGGTGATAATTGAGGCAACCACAGATCGAGTTTTTAGCTCTATTCTTTAAGGGTCATGCCTCATTCTCCTGGAGCATACATGAATACAATGAGGGCTTTGTGAATCCCAAACAATGATGTCCATTAAGATTTTAGATTAAGGTTAACTTTTTTAGTAGTCCCCTTGTTTTAATTTCTAGGTTTTCACTTTTTTGGAATATTCTTCAGAAATAAGCGCCTAACAATTTTTTGGATTTTCTTTTCAACTTAGATGCTCAAATCTAAGGGAAATAGTGACAAAGCAATGCACACAAGGATGGAAATATCACCCTTGGGTCAAAATGATGAATGCTTAGATAGAGGACTTACAGTGCTTCCCAACTCTCTCCAGGCGAGATGCTGATGAATCTGCGATTCGTCATCTTTATTCATTTATTTTATCTTAAAATCCTTTATAAAACACCTTCATATAACACTAACTCCATATTCTTACTAACTTGCATCTGTGTGTAAATATTGTACACTTCTTACTAATTTTAACCTAAAATAAATAAAAAAAGAAAGGAAAAATAAAGAAAGAAAATAAAAAAGTGTATACAGGATGACCCAAACCCCGAGAGAAGATCAAGACTTGACCTGATCGACCAGGAATAAAGTAGGGGGAGATAGGGTCCTCAATTATAAAATCCCAAAAAAATTGTGTGCTGTGTATATTTTTATAATGACACTAATTTATTTGTACCTTAATTGAACTCAAATCAAATAATTTTCAAAACCAAAGTTTTAAACAAAAACGTGTCCTAATTAATAAAAATAATTGCACAATTAAATCATGTACAGAATGAAAGTAACCGCACTTGGAAAAAGCTACTAAGCACTAATTGAAAGACCAATTCCAGCTCTATATGAAATCAAATCGAACCAATCTTACTTCTTTTGAATTCTAAATTAAATTATCTTTAAAATGGCTATGATTTCATAATTTTTGGCGTTACGAGTAAAAAGTTGGGTTTCTGGGGTGGTTTGTGCAATTTTCCCATGTATTTTGTAAATATTGTATTTGTATATATTTGTAAATTATGTTTACTAATTATTTAAAATAAAAAAATAAAAAATTAAAATTCTTAAAACAAAAAGGTTAATTTCCTCATTTACACTTGTATATAATGTCATATATGTATATAGTAGGGAGCCTCCTCTCAAGAGGAGGTAACTTCCCTCCTCCTTAGTGAAAGAGGAGGCAAATTTTTTATTTTTTTTGAAAAATATCACCGTAGATTTTCATAATTATATCCCTCTAATATGTCATTCAAATTTCGTCAGAAACAGAGACTCCTGCGACCTCCATCCAGACAGTCATTTTTTAACGGTCACAGATTTATTGTATTTTACATGTTCCGGATGAAGGCCGTAGGAGTCTCTGTTTCTGACGAAATTTGAATGACATATTAGAGGGATATAATTATGAAAATCTATGGTGACATTTTTCAAAAAAAAATAAAAAATTTGCCTCCTCTTTCACTATGGAGGAGGGAAGTTACCTCCTCTTGAGAGGAGGCTCCCTATCCTCATATGTATATAGTTGCTATTTTTAATTAACCACCATAAAAAAATAAAAAAATAACTTTTTTATTTCAAATAAATAAAGTGACAAAAATAAAAAAAGATAATTTTGTAAATAGTTTTATCTCTTTTACTTTATCTCATTTCAAATTTCATCTCTTATCTCTCCAACCAAAAAATTCAAAAATTCAAATTTCATCTCTATCTTTTCTATTTATATGGCTCCTTTTCCCTTATTTCAACTTGATCAATCTTTAGAGAGAGGAGCCCGATCTCTGAGAGAAAATTTCGTCGAGAAGGCTGCCTAGTCTCCAAGCCGTCCGGTGACAGCGAGTCGGCCTTGTCGAGGCGATCACGGTCCATTTCCGCTCCTAAGGTGAGATCCACATTTTTCTTATTTTTATATAGGTTAATCGTAGTTTTATTTCTCACACTTTTATTTCGTTGTCAATTTCTTTATTTAGAACATTAATTTCATCATGATTTGATCCGCATCGACTCGATTTTTCATCCCACATTCTTGATCTCTCCGCTTTAAATTCTACCTCCCACGATCTATCAACTCCGACCACGCACGGTGGTCGGAGAATCAGATTCGATTCCATTCATTTCCGTCGGATACTCGTTCATTTTTCTATTTGTAAATAAATAAAAAAATAATAAAAAATATTTGCTTTCTTTATCTCTAATGTTTGTTTTACATGATCATTTAAAAAAAAGACAACAAAAAACTAAAAATAAAAAATCCTCATTTTCTATTTTTTTAATTATTTCAGATTTACAAAAAAGGGTTCTTTTTATTACTGTTTATATTATAAAAATAAAAAATTAAAAATAAAAAAAACAAAAAAACAAAAAATTCCAGCAGGCAGCAGGACCGTCACCCCCCACCGCCCACCTTCTTCTCCGCCATCACCGCCTCGAGGGGCGGACATCTCCTGTCCCCTTCGCCGACTTCAACCCACGTGAATGCCGCTCCGCTCCAGGCGAGCCACTCGTTCGCCTCCACGCTGGGCGCGGTCCGTCCTGATCTTCGGTTCCCCCTTGGATCCTATTAAGAAGAAGCTCCGAACCCTAAAGGGGGGAATATAAAATTGGACAACCTATAAAGATACCCTCTGAAGTTTACAAAATTACGAATAAGCCCCTGCTCCAAGTTCAAGGCACGTGCGACACACGTTAATACTGGGTAATTTTCACTTTCACCCGAAACATTCACTATTTTTATATTCAACACAAAACCTTTAATTATTTGCACTTTAGTCCTTGTGCTTCCACAACTTCAATTGTATAATCTTTTTTGACGAATAAATGTTTTTCGTAGTCAATAAATTCTGAGAAAATCTGTGTATGCTCCTGCCATAGTTTTTATCGTTGTATAAATTTTTCATCAATTTTTATTGATTTTCTAATATATTTAAAAAATAAAAAACAATGATTTTTTGTCTGCCCGAAATTTGAAAATTTATAAAAATTCGAAAAATTGCTTAAAATTCCAAAAAAAATTAGTGTAGGTGTATTTTGATGTCTTTTAATTTCTGACCAATTTCATGCATTAACTCTTTATAGAACTCCAAAAATAGCAAATAACAAAATATTAAAAAAATTACAGAAAATTCTAGAAAAATCAAAAATCTGATCTTGGTCTCTGTTTGTAGATATTGCTTTGTAGTTTATATTAAAAATAATTGTCAGGTGTTTTTATACATAAATATTTTCAAGTTGCAAATTACTGCAGACTGTGCACATTTTCGCATTTTCTCACTGTTTGATTTAAAAAAAATTCAAAAAACATCTGAAAATTCCACAAAAATTCCCAAAAACATCTCAAAACTTATAAAACCCAAAAATATTTTCTTTGGATTTTTCCGAGCATTTTTGATATAATTGAAAATTACAAAAAAATGGTGTGCATATTTCTTGTGCTTGTGTATATTGTCCATTATTTTTGAAAATTAAAAAAATTGAAAAAAAACCAAAATCACTAAAAATTTGAAAATCAGAAAATACAAAAATAGAAATAAAAAAAATATTAAAAAATTAAAAAGATAAAAAAGCACAAAAAACTAAGGATAGTTGTCCTTTGAGATTCCTGTTTTCTCTTAGTTGATTTTTGATTAATTGAATAACCCTCAGGATTTGTAGCCTCCCTGAGTTTGACCCTTTCTGCTATACATGTTAATAAGTAGCAAAAATAAAAAAATATTTGTTTGTTTGTCACGAGATTTTTGGGGATAACAATGACTTATTTACCTTTAATCTCCGATCCTCGAGAAAACCATGTCAACAAAATGGCACCGTTGCCGGGGAGGCACGACGAGGGTAGTTAGGTTTCTCTTTTGACCTGCTATTCTTGGTTGTACATATTTGTTTTTTTTATTTTTGTCACATTCACTTCATTGTTCATATCACTGCATTTGTTTCATTTTTTCTCGTATTTGATAATTGTATTTCTTGCACATTCTCTTTTCTTTTTCTTGCGAGGGCCTGCAGAGTGAAGGAGGTGATCCTAGGAGAGCCGAAGCACCCAAGCAACGTGGAGGCGGCTTGATTCTTCACCAAGCCGCAGGATAGCGTGAGAAGAGGAGAAGAAGAAATATTTTTTTTAAAAGAGAGAGAGAGTTTTTCTTTTCCATTTGAACTCTGTAAAAGGACATTCATTTCTTGCGGGGTCTGTTTCGCCAAGTGCCGGTGCACTTGGGGGACCTCACCAGTTTTGTTTTCATCGCCTTTATTTTTCTTTGTTCCCACGGATTTCGTGAGCTACCTCTTGATTGCTTTAATTAATTTGCTTGAGTCAGGTAATTAATTAGGTCCAAAAATCCTAAACAAGAAAATTCTGTGCCTATAGAGTAGAGCGTAAATTGGACTTAGTCAAATTAACTTGTTTTGCCCGTTAATAGAAGCTATCATCTAGGACGGTTCACTTGCATCATATAGGAGAGTTTATTTAAATTTTACATGGATAACTTGCATGTAGAGTGCTGGCGATAAGGTACGCATCTCTAACCTATGCATGCATCATTGTTTTTAATCGCGCATTGGCATTTCCGATTTCCTTCCTTGTTTTCACTCACATAAGTTAAAAAGGAAATTGAACACTCGGTAGGCGATTCTTTGAAAATATTTTAAACCAATTGATAACTGCTAAAATCGGGACTGTTTAAGAAAACTTGACCCTAAAAAATACAAGGAAAATTATTGTTTTGGGGAGAGCAACCTCCTTATTGTTTGGTTTGCTTGAGCGAGAGAGCGACCCGCACACTAGGATAGAGCCACACCCGAACTCTTTTCAGACTACTATCTTGGGTTAGTCATTCTCCAGTGAGGATCTCTACGGTAGCTGTTAAAGCGGCCCGTGACGTTCTTAACAGATTGAATCGATCGGGTAGCCGGTAAACGGTCCGCAATTTATACTGGCTGGGAAAGATCTAACTTTGTGATTAGGCCAGTTTCCTGAGAGGATTGAGTTCCTAATAGCTCGCTTTAATCGCTCTGATAGATTGTATTGCCACCAAACTCTAAAATTGACAAGATAATTGACCGAACCTTCACGGTCTTCACATTGAATTGAGTTGGTGAACTGGGGGTTTGTATTGTGTTTGCTTGCTAGCAGTAAAGATCCTTCTGCGCAATTTGCACCTTCATTCACTTTCACTCTTGCATTGACCTTCGTGTTCTCGCATTCTGTCTATTGATTTCGAATATGTCGGACCAGAGTATTTCTCATCCGGACTCTACGAACTCATTCTACACTTCGAGCCGTTCACCTTCTATTCGAGGAGACTCACTTCCCGAATATTCCTCTTTCTCCACTTCGCCCTTAACAACATCCATCAAACCACTATTTGATATTGGCTTTAATCTCGAATTAATATATGAGACTCCATCAATTCTAAGTACTAATCGAGTATCATGCACATTTTTAGAGTCAGACACCGAACACTTGATGCCACCAAAGGGAAAGGGAACCATGTCGGAGCAGAGCAAGATCAACAACACCATGTTAGCCTCCATCCAGACAATTCAAGCCCAGATAGCAGAGCATGCTAATTTTCAGAATGCATTAAGAGACATGATTCTCGAGCTGAGACAGGAAAGAGAAGATAGGATAGAGGGGGACAACAGAAACCCTGGAGGTGGGAATGGGGGAGAAGAACCTCATATAGAACCTGGGGCTAAGCCTACACTAAAAGATGTTTATAATCCAGGGGCAGGACAAACAAATTCTTGGATACAAAGCCCTGTGGTTCCTGGGTATTTTGAGCTTAAACCTACAATTTTACCTCTTCTCCCAATATTCCATGGAAATATTAATGAAGAATCTTATATACACCTCCAGCAGTTCGATCGCATTTGTGGAATAGTACACTACCCAAATGTCCCATTAGAGGTAGTACAGATGACTGCCTTTCCATTCAGTCTGATGGGCAAAGCTTTGTATTGGTTAAATCACCTGGGGAAGGTTGTCACTACTTGGGAAGAGTTGAGGTCTGCATTTCTGAACAAGTATTACCCAGTTGGACGATTCAACCAAATGCGATCCTTAATTGCTAGTTTCTCCCAAATGCCCCAAGAGCCTATTCATGAGGCATGGGAATGATTCAAAGATCTGACGGAGAAATACCCCCATCATGATATTCCAAAGACCAGCCTTGTACAAAATTTCTTTGGGGGTTTAAGCATTGAGAACCAGAAGCTGGTAGATTCTGCTTGTGAGGGAAGTCACTTCAATAAGGACGAGGATGTCCTTTACCAAATTTTTGAGGAGATGGCGGAAAGTTCTACAGCTCTTTTTTTTCGTGTGCTTTTCAGAAGCACCCCATCACCGCCCCTGCAATACCCCATAAGGATGTCAATATGACGGCAACAAAAGAAGTGGATAAGGTGGATAGCACTGACCTGGCCATCATTGGAAACCACCTATCCAAAGTGGACATTATTGAAAAGCGATCCCAGGAACTTGATAAGCTTCATGTGATCGTGTAGAGGACAAAGAACCTGGATAAACTGGATGAGATAACAAAGCTTCTGGAGCTTCTTGTAAATTCAATGAGCGCAGTCCACATTACGAGTGCAGCTACCAATACCTCTATTAGAGAGCAGACTTCTTCCACCAAGCAGAGTAGCGGAGGACCATCCACAGTTCATCATGTCTACTACGTGCAGACGCCTGATCAGGTTCAGCAGCATTCACATCAGATAGTACTGTATCAACAAGAAGTTTCCTACATTCCTGAGCAGCAATCTCCACCTCCACTTGGTATTCAAGAGGTGAATGGTATCTGGTTGGACTGTGACGAAACCAGCCCCATCCGTCAGGGCAAGGCCTGTTGGGTTCACAACAGGGTCAGAGACCCACCCACCAGTTTCAGGGAGGCAGACAATAGCAGTACCAGTACCAGCACCAGCAGTTCCAACCTCAGTATCAGTCTCCACCTTAGTTCCAAAACTGGAGACAAGACCAACCTCAGCAGCAGTCTATGTATTTCCCTCATCCTAACCAGCAACAGACTGCATATTATGGACAATATTCTCCCTCTCCTCCTCCTCATTATCAGAATCCGTATGGGTACCAATAACCTCCGTACTATCAGCCTCAACGACAGCCAGTCAATGAGCAACTTGAGGCCCCTTTAGTCAATCCAGCACTGGACCAACTTACACTGCTTATGAAGAACATGAATGAACCGACTCAGCGGATCGACGACCTGACCACTACCAAGACACTAATTCCAGCACAGATTGAAGCTAACCCCAACAACTTCAGACGCAAGGAGCAGGTAGCCAATGGCCCACCCGCCCCTGAGATAGGTATGTCCCTTGATTTTACATGTTTATCTGATGCCATTCATCTCAGGAGCAGTAGGAGATTACAGCCGCCTGCGCAACAGTTGGGGTTGGGAGATCGATCCATTGAGAGAGCATCATCTTCTACATCATCTCCTTTACCAGCAGTTAAGAGGCACAGTATAGCAGCACCCACATCTGGAGTTTCACCGCATTCACCACCACCTTCACCAGGCAGATGCAGATCACCCTCAGCAAGTGAGAATATACCAGTCGTAGATTCTTCCTCTTCACCAGCAGCAACATCTCGTTCTGTTTTAGATTCTGTTTTTCCTTCACCTAGATTGGACAACATTGTACAGACTGATTCTAGTTGTCCTCTTGTACATGATGATTCTACTTTGAATAAAGGAAATGAACGTTTGCGTGTTTATTCTGATTCTATGCCATTTCCTTCTGCTCTCAAAGCTAAAAAAATTCAAAAATTAAAAACAACACTATCTGATCCTAGAGTGGTTGAGATCTTACAGAACATCTTTTTAAAGATGCCACTCTTTAAGACCATGGGATACATGCCTACAGTAAAAAAAGGGAATGAAAGAGGCATGTACCCAAAAGTGTCAACCAAGGAATAAGAGATGAAAGGAAACAGAGAAACACATCTTGACCATGGCCACAGTTCATGCCATCAGTAACCTTCCACCTAAAAAGAAAGACAAGGGAGCACCTCACATCCGTTGCCATATCTTTGATCAAGAATTTGATCGTACTCTTCTCGATAGCAGTTCCTCCATTAATCTCATGTCTTCCTCTTTATTAACTGAATTCCAGTTAGGGCCTCTTAAAACAACAAGAATGATTCTTCAGTTTGCTGATAGATCGATTAAGAGGCCAAGAGGCATTTTAGAGGAAGTTATTTTAATGGTGCAGGGAATGAAATTCCCTGCTGATTTTGTTGTCATGGATATGGACACACCTGCACCATTACTCCATACCCCGATCATGCTAGGTCGACCGTTCCTCCGAACGGTCGAAGCACCAGTTGATTATGGTACTGGAGAGATCATCTTTCACTCTCGTAGTGACAAGGTGAAAATTGAGACGATCTCTGATCCTAAACCATCACCGGCACCATTAGCAGATGATACAGAGAAATTTATATCAGAGCCAGATGACTGTGATTTTCTTGCTGAATTCAGAGAGACAGATCTTTTCACGGATTTTATAGATACCCAGGAGTTCCTTTCCCAAAAGGACTCTCTGGAAAGTACAGTCGACATGAGTTCCCTTAGTAGTCGATTTGAGATAGTTGCCGATGAGCAGTTTGAGCAGAGTTCTGAGGTCCAGATATCTGAGCCATTCATTGAATTTCCTGATTTATGCACAGATGAGAGACATCTTTCTGAGATTATTGCTGAGATATCTGAGCCATTCATTGATAAGAATATTGAACATCCTGATGAGCCATTCCTTTCTGAGTAAAGATCATTCATTGCAGATCTATCAGATATTCTATTTGCTGAGCTGTAAATAGCAAAGGTGGATAGTCTACAGAGCACAGATCGCATACCGTCTACCAGTACAGTAGCAAAGGTTATCGTAGAGCTGATTCAGACCCCACCTGAGCTCAAGGTTTTACCATCAACGTTGAAATATGCCTTCCTTGCGGGTCCCCTCAAATGTTTCTGGTCATCCTCAGCTCGCAGTTGATCGTTGAACAAGAATCTCGTGTGTTAGAGGTTCTTGATAGAAACCGCAAGGCCATAGGATGGAATATCTCGGATCTCCGTGGGATCAATCCAGTGTTGTGCTCGCATCATATCTACTTAGAGGATGATTGTAAAACCTCCCGTGAATGTCAGTGCTGTCTAAATCCAAACATAAGGGAGGTTGTCATGAAGGAGATCAAGAAATGGTGTGATGTTGGCTTTATATATCCCATTTCGGATTCCAAATGGGTCAGCCCGTTACTTGTGGTCCCGAAGAAATCTAGGATTACAATCATAAAGAATGACCGCGGTGAGGAGATTCCGACCCTGACACCTACTTCATGGAGTGTTTGTGTAGATTACCGATGCCTGAACTCAGCTACCAAGAAGGATTACTTTCCACTGCCCTTTATTGATCAGATTATTGAGAGGTTGGCAGGGAAAGAGTTCTTTTGCTTCTTGGATGGGTACTCGAGATACAACCAAGTTGCTATCTCTCCTAAGGATAAGGAGAAAACTACTTTCACTTGTCCGTTTGGCACTTATGCCTTTAGATAGATGCCCTTTGGATTGTGTAATGCCCCCGCTACATTTCAAAGGTGTATGTTTGCTGTTTTTGCCGACATGGTGGGTAATTTTCTTGAAGTATTCATGGACGATTTCTCGGACTACGAGGATAGTTTTGACACATGTCTTGCTCATTTAGACGAGTTATTTCTCATAATGGGTACCCATGGGAAACTATTTCCCAAAATGGGTACGGACCCAAACTTTTTCTCGGAATGAGGATGTATCGGCAAACCGTTTGTCGTTCTCCTGCGTGGCGCGACAAACGGTTTGCTGTGCTGACGTGGCATGGTTTTCAACATTTGCGGCAGGAAGCACTTCAGACACAAGGTGCGGAAAATAATTTGCCGCCGATGCCACATCAGCACGACAAACCGTTTGCCGTGCCACGTAGGCGAGCAACAAATGGTTTGCCGATACATCCCCATTCCGGGAAAAAGTTTCGGTCCGTACCCAATTTGGGAAATAGTTTCCCATGGGTACCCATTGTGAGAAATAACTCCATTTAGACTGAGTTCTTCAATGTTGCTGTGAGGTAAACCTAGTGCTCTCGTAGGAGAAGAGTCACTTTATGGTGACTAATGGGATTGTATTGGGCCATGTCATCTCCAAACATGGTATGGAGGTTGACCCGGTTAAGATTGATGTGATTTCCAAGTTAGAGCCACCACAGAATTTGAAGCAGTTGAGGTCATTTTTGGGCCACGTAGGATTCTATAGCCGATTCATAAAGGACTTCAGCAAAATTACCAGACCTTTGACTGAGCTTCTGTGTAAGGAGACTGATTTTGTTGTCGATGAGAAAGTTCTCCTTGCATTCAATCAGATGAAAGAAATGGTTACTAGTGCTCCTGTCTTACAGCCACCTGATTGGTCTCTTCCTTTTGAGATCATGACAGATGCATCAGATTTTGCAGTTGGAGCAGTTTTAGGACAGAGAAGGGATGGGATATCATTTGCTATACACTATGCTAGCAAGACTCTGGATGAAGCACAACGAAATTATACAGTTGTAGAGAAGGAGATGTTGGCAGTTGTGTTTGGGCTAGAAAAGTTCAGATCTTACCTCATCGGCTCACACGTTATTGTGTACATGGATCACACTGCCATACGATACTTACAGGCATAGAAGGATGCCAAACCACGCCTTATCAGATGGATCCTTCTTCTCTAGGAATTTGATTTAGAGATTCGAGATAAACATGGAGTGAAATATATTGTGGCAGATCACCTTTCCCGTACCACAGACATAGATAGTTCCGAGCAGAACATGATTCCTATTTCCGAAACCTTTCCAGATGAGGCCATTTTGTATGTGGACTCACTCCCATGGTATGCCGATATTGTGAACTATCTTGTCTCAAAGAAAGTTCCATAGGATTGGTCGAAGTACAAGGTAAATAGATTTCTTTCAGAGATTCATTATTAGTAGTGGGAGGATCCGTACCTATTTCGCGAGGGTGCAGATTGTATCTGGAGAAGGTGCATTCCTCAGGAGGAACACACCAATGTACATGAGCACTGTCACAAACTAGAATCTGGTGGGCATCATTCGGGGAAACACACGGAAGCAAAGGTTTTACAGAGTGGCCTATGGTGGCCCACTTTATTTAAGGATGCTACAGAGTATGTTCGAGGTTGTACTGATTGTCAGAAAATGGGAGGAACTGTTGGTTCCAAAGATACCATGCCCCTAAGATATATACAGATTTTTGATGTTTTTGATGCTTGGGGTATAGACTTCATGGGCCCATTTCCTGTCAGTCAGGGATTTCAGTACATCCTGTTCGCCGTGGATTATGTTAGTCGATGGGTGAAGTCTATCCCCACCCTTGCCGCAGATAGTCATACAGTGTGTTCCTATCTTAAGGACCATATTATTGCGTGATTTGGTATTCCCAAAATACTGATTTTAGATGGGGGAAGCCATTTCATTAATAGATAAGTAAAGAAGCTTGTGAAGGAGTACACCATTGAGCACAGAGTTGCGTCTCCTTACCACCCTCAGACTAGTGGCTTGGCAGAAATTTCATATAGGGAGATCAAGACAATATTGTAAAACTTGTACGTCCAGATAGGAAGAACTGGTCCCGGATGCTTGATTCAGTTATATGGGATTATCAGACGGCGTACAAGTCTCCTTTAGGTATGTCTCCCTATAGATTGGTGTATGGAAAGCCTTGCCACCTGCCAGTGGAATTAATTCACAAATCTTTATGGGCACTCCGTGTATGCAATTGAGATTATGAGAAGCCATGAAAGAACATGAAGTTGGATTTGAACAAATTACTGGAATTCCGAGACTTTACATATGATAACTCACTTATGTATAAGGAGAAAGTCAAGCGCTGGCATGATAAACACATCCGAAGAAAGACTTTCTCCCCTGATCAGAAAGTTTGGTTATTTGATGCTAAGTTGAAGTTGTTTCCAAGAAAATTGAAAAGCAAGTGGTCAAGAACGTTCATCATGAGAGCTGTGCGTGACAATGAGAGTATTGTCATATCTGGGTTGTCATCTGACGCATAACCATTTGTTGTGAACGGACAGTTGCTGAAGCCATATCTAGATCATGATACATTCTTGTCCGTTGTTGATTCGATATCTGTGGTATCAGATGATGATCTCTTGATTCCATCTTCTGCGTCTGATACGTGATCATCCACTCCTCTTGTATATGCTTTCGTTTCAATCCTTCTTCTCCCGTTTTATCATTCACCCCTTTTTCGTGTGTGTATATATGCTATACTTAGGATGTGCTTTATCCTAAGTATGGGGGGGGTGAATGATTTGTGTTGTTCATATTCGTCCTGTTCATCACTCTTGTTGTTGCCTATACTTAGGGATATTCTACCCTAAGTATAGAGGGGGTGATGTTGTTCATATCATGTCTTTTTATTTTTGAGTCTGTACATTTTCGTCATCGGTTTTCCCTTTTTGTACACTCTACTATACTTAGGATTACTTGATCCTAAGTATGGGGGGGGATCACCAACTTCTCTTCTTTTTATCTTTTCTTTGAGTCGTTGTAGCATAGGAGTCTTTTCACTTTTCTATACTTAGCACGAGTTATGTCTTTCTTTTTCGCTCTCTGATCACTATGAGGACATAGGTCGAGCTAAGTATAGAGGGGTGTCGTATATATTGTATATATACTTTAGACATAACTCGTACTTTTAAATACATTTATTTAGGGGGTTATGTGTATAATTTTGTAAAATCCACATGTGTAAAAATAAAATAAAAAAGAGAGCAACAAAATAATAATAATAAAAAACTACAAAACCAAAAATCTATAAAACTTGTATACTTCAAAAAAACCTTTCTTTCACATTTGCATGTTTCTTCAAAAAAACCTTTCTTTCACATTTGCATGTTTCTTCAAAAAAAACCATAAAAAGTTCAAAATTAGAAAATTGTTAAAAAATGTTCTTTTCACATGTGCATCATCCTTTTCAAAAAAAAACTCTTTGGATTGTTCATATTTTGTATTTGCATGTGTATTTTTCAGGATAGTATTGACATTTAAACTATGTCTGGAATAAAATGGAAGAATGGAGCTTAGTTGGACCTTAATCCACCTAATTCTCAGAGGCACCGAGAAATAGGATTTTAGAAGCTTCAGGTCTTTGACTTAATTATTTGAGTTCCACATGACAATGTGCAGCGTTTGACTCTTAGTGTCTAACATGGTCTCTTCATTCTGGGTACAACTCTGGAATAGGGAATCAATTTGTACTCTCGCACTATGCACTTAGCTCAACTCAGACGGGATGTTGGAAACCGTGTGAGTTTCTTTTCTGGTAGCATGGAAATCTAAAGACCGGAGTATGGGTTGAAATAAAGCTTCGGAAAAGGGATGGACGACTGGGCACAATTTTTTCTAAGACCCCAAAACATGTACGGAAATAAAAAGATTCTATATCTATAGGGGCACAACAAGATCCAAGCAGAACCACCAAAAATCCAAATACAAACAAGCCACTACGAAATAAATATCTGACCAAAAAGGTCCAAACTTCAAGAAAACCTGCAGATCTTGGTGGAGACTCGGTACACTGGCCAGCTTCACAAGGAGAGTTGACTACACTGGCCACCCTCTAGTTCTTTTCTCCTTCTTCTAACTTCTCCCCCAATTAGATTGTGAACACAGTGCGACAGACCTTAGAAGGAAATACCTGACTCCCCGAGGACGAGTTACTGGAGAGGAGATTTGCATGGTAGTCCGGCATTTTGGATGGGAAGAGCTAAAAACCTTTCACACACATGAGTCGATTGTTCAATGTTCATAGGGTATGCTTTGGGAAGAGGATTGATCTAAGATGACTTCTGAGCCGAAACTTTGACAATAATGTGTAGAACTTGAAGGCTGTCGATTTTAAAATTCTAAGTCTCACAGAAGTTCCGACACACCAATAATCCAAAGGTCTGACAGAGCTCAAAACTACAATTTTATGAAGATAAGTTTAATACTCAATATTGTCCTACCTTCTATATTTTTCCTTTATTTTTCTTTCTTTTGCTTTTTCTTCACTTATTCTTTCAAATAAGTGTTTGCTAAGGGACTAACAAAGGTAAAGCATAGGGGGATGATAAATCCGCGATTTGTCATCTTTATTCATTTATTTTAGCTTAAAATCAATTATAAAATACCTACATATAACACTAACTCCATATTCTTATTAACTTGCATCTGTGTGTAAATATTGTACACTTCTTACTAATTTTAACCTAAAATAAATAAATAAAGAAAGGAAAAATAAAGAAAATAAAATAAAAAAGAAGGAAGATTGTATACAGGCCGACCCAAACCTCGAGAGAAGGTCAAGACTTGACTTGATCGACCATGAATAAAGTAGGGGGAGATAGGGTCCTCAATTAGCAAATCCCAAAAGAATTGTGTGCTGTGTATCTTTGTATACTGACACTAATTTATTTTTGCCTTAATTGAACTCAAATCAAATAAATTTCAAAACCAAAGTTGTAAATAAAAATGTGTCCTAATTAATAAAAATAATTGCATAATTAAATCATGTACAGAATAAAAGTAACCACACTTGGAAAAAGCCACTAAGCACTAATTGAAGGACCAATTCTGGCTCCATATGAACTCAAATTGAAACAATCTCATTTCCATTGGATTCTAAATTAAATTATCTTTAAAATGAATGTGATTTCATAATTTTTGGAGTTACGAGTAAAAAGTTGGTTTTTTGGGGTGGTTTGTATAATTTTCCCTTGTATTTTGTAAATATTGTATTTGTACATATTTGTAAATTATTTTTACTAATTATTTAAATTAAAAATAAAAAAAATAAAATTCTTAAAACAAAAAGGCTAATTTCCTCATTCACCCTTTTATATAATGTCATATATGTATATAGTATATGAATATAGTTGCTATTTTTAATTAACCACCATAAAAAAATTAAAAAAATAACTTTTTTATTTCAAATAAATAAAGTGATGAAAATTCAAAAAAGAGAGAGATAATTTTGTAAATAGTTTAATCTCTTTTACTTTATCTCATTTCAAATTTCATCTCTTATCTCTCCCACCAAAAAAATTCAAAAATTCAAATTTCATCTCTATCTTTTCTATTTATATGGCTCCTTCTCCCTCATTTCGACTTGATCAATCTTTAGAGAGAGGAGCCCTATCTCCGAGAGAAAATTTCGTCGAGAAGGTTGCCTAGTCTCCAAGCCGTCCGGTGACAGCGAGTCGGCTTTGTCGAGGCGATCACGGTCCATTTCCCTTCTAATGTGAGATCCACATTTTTTTATTTTTATATAGGTTAATTGTAGTTTTATTTATCGCACTTTTATTTCGTCGTCAATTTCTTTATTTAGATCATTAAATTCATCATGATTTGATCCGCTTCGACTTGATTTTTCATCCCACGTTCTTGATATCTCCGCTTCAATTTCTTCCTCCCATGATCTATCAACTCCGACCACGCACGGTGGTCGGAGAATCAGATTCGATTCCTTTCATTTCTGATGGATTCTCGTTCATTTTTCTATTTGTAAATAAATAAAAATAATAAAAAATATTTATTTTCTTTATCCTAACGTTTGTTTTGCAGGATCATTTAAAAAAGACAATAAAAAATAAAAAACATTCCTCATTTTCTGTTTTTTAATTATTTCATATTTACAAAAAAAGAAGAAAAAAGGGTTTTTTATTACTGTTTACATTACAATAAAAAAATTAAAAAAACAAAAAAAAAACAAAAAAATCCTACAGGCATTGGGGCCGTCACCCCTTACCGCCCACCTTCTTCTCTGCCATCACCGCCGCCTCGAGGGGCGGCCATCTCCTATCCCCTTCATCGACCTCCGCCAACCTGAACGCCACTCCGCTCCAGGAGAGTCGCCCGTTCGCCTCCGCGCTTGGCGCGGTCCGTCCAGATCTTCGGCGCCCCCTTGGATCTTGTTAAGAAGAAACGCAGAACCCTAAAGGGGGAGATAGAATCTTTTTGACAAAATAAATGTTTTTTATAGTCAATAAATTCTGATAAAATCTGTGTATGCTCCTGCCATAGTTTTTATCATTGTATAAAATTTTCATCAAATTTTATTGACTTTTTAATATATTAAAAAAATATAAAAATAGTAATATTTTGTCTGCCCGAAATTTGAAAATTCATAAAAATTCGAAAAATTGCTTAACAATTCCAAAAAAATTAGTGTAGGTGTATTTTGATGACTTTTAATTCTGACCAATTTTCATGCATTAACTCTTTATAGAACTCTAAAAAATAGCGAAAAATGAAAAATCTTAAAAAAATTGCAGAAAATTCTAGAAAAATAAAAAATCTGATCTTGGTCTCTATTTTTGATATTGCTTTGTAGTTTATACTAAAAATAATTGTCAGGAGTTTTGGGTACTTCAAATATTTTCAAGTTGCAAATTACTCCAGGTTGTGCACATTTTCACATTTTCTCACTGTTTGATTTTTAAAAATACAAAACATCTGAAAATTCCACAAAAATTCTCAAAAACATCTCAAAACTTTTAAAACCCAACAATATTTTCTCTTGATTTTTCTGAACATTTTTTGGTATAATTGAAAATTACAAAAAAATTGATGTGCATATTTCTTGTGCTTGTGCATATTGTCCATTATTTTTGAAAATTAAAAAAATTGAAAAAAATCAAAATCACTAAAAATTTGAAAATCAGAAAATACAAAAAATAGAAATAAAAAATATTAAAAAAATTAAAAAGATAAAAATCACAAAAAACCAAGGATAGTTGTCCTTTGAGTTTCCTATTTTCTCTTAATTGATTTTTGATTAATTGAATAGCCCTCGGGATTTGTAGCCTTCCTGAGTTCGACCCTGTCCGCTATACAGGTTAATAAGTAGCAAAAATAAAAAATATTTGTTTGTTTGTCACGGGATTTTTGGGGATAACGACGACTTATTTACCTTTAATCTCCGATCCTCGACAAAACCGTGTCAACAAATGCAAAATAGAAATTTTAAACCTAATCTATATGAAATGTAAAACGATCAAATTGCCCTAAGCAAGAATTGCTATTAGCGTGAAGCACAAAATTTGAGTTAGATCTAGATCCAAATGTAGACTATAAGAACTTGCATATATTAGCTATGTGGACCCAGCTTACTCGATCAAGCAACCATATAATGCTATGGGCTCAATCATAGAAAACAAACAGAAATAAAGGCAAAAAGCACAAATCACATGAAATACAAGAAAATAAATGGAAAAATATGGAGAGCAAAAGTGAAGAAGGCGAACAAATCTGCGAAAAATCCAGTAAGCCCCCAAGTGAACAACCACTTGGTAAAATATGCATGAATGTTCAAGTGTCCACTTGTATTATTACAAAAATATCGTAAGGTACAACTTTATTTTATTTTTAAGGGTTTTTAGATATTTAGGGTATATTTAATAATAATAGTAGTAATAATAATAATATAAATATATAACTATATATATAGAATGCAAGCTTATATTCATAAATGCAACTATAAATACTCAAAATCTATAAAATAAAATGTTTTTGTCTTTATAATATCTTCCTCTATTTATGAAAATTTTCTTATATTTTTTTATAATTTTATGTATTTTTAATTGAATAAAAACATCAAAACAATGACTAATAATAATATGCCAGATTATTTTGGAGTTTAAAAATTGATAAAAAATCTCAAAATTCTCCAAAACTATTTTTAATATATAATATATAATAGAGACTAATTTTGGAAGCAGAAACTAATATTTTTAGACTTTTAGATAATTTTTAAACAGTTTTTGGGTTTTTTCAATTTTTATTATTTTTCTTTGTATTTTTTTGTGATTTTTATTATGGAGATGCAAAATACAATAATAAATATACCCCTTTTTGGAAATTTTCAAAATATTTTATATTTTTTTGTATTTTTAAATGCAAATAGGAGAAATATGCATTATTTTTGAATTTTTAAAATAGGAAATATTTTTAATTGCCTTATGGAAAATATATGTTATTAAATATAAGTCCAGTCACTTCAAATATCCTTTCCTACGATTTTAAATGCAAAATGCAATTTTTAGTAACGCAAATACACAAAATAAATTTAATTGTTTCGGTAGGGACCTAAATATTATTTAAATAGATAATAAATGCATTCTAGACCTCATTTCAAAAGTTCGAGGGTTTGTATGCAAAAATTCCAGAAATATTTAATTCAATACGCCTGGTTGGGGTATAAATGTGATATCCACAAAGTTACATGACCAATTTGCAATTTTTCCAAAAGTTATAACACTGAAATACAAATTTATTAGACTAAAGAATAAAAAAATTCTACGAGGGGATCCCTACAAAATGCCCCGTACCCTTACGTGTATGCAGATGTGAGGTGATGTGGACTAGACCAAATAGAAAATAAAATAAATGGAGGCCTAAATGCAAATATTACAAAATATTTTGAACTATAAATGAATGTTTATGGGCTAAAAATTAAATACAAATCTAGACAGGTGGTAGATCAAAATACCCCTCTTGCGCACGATCCAATGGTGGAGGCTCTCCCACTTACAAGACATCGGCTCTCGATCACACGATACCGCTTCATGGACAAACAAGTTGGATTAGATCTCCCACAGAGATTTGATGGCTCTACTATCCGACGACAGCTGTGACACTTGGAGGCGAGGCACGATCGGACGGCTAAGAGGCCACCAGAAAGAACAGGGAAGAACACCCAGCAGGGTGAACTTCGATCCATTCTCATGGTCGACTCTGACCATCAGAGGGGATCACAGACGGTTCAAAAGAAAGCTGGAGATGATCCGTGACAGTTGAGGAGCTCAGAAGGGTTCGGGACCCATCAGTGGGGTCCTAGACGATCGATGAAGTTTAAGCTCCAAGATTATCTCCGGCTTGGCAAAAATTGACCCAAGGAAGGTCCTCCGAGTTTGGAACCTACATGGTTAGATATGCACAAGAAAATGAATGGTTCTAGGCCTAGTTTGGTGCACGGATGAGTGGAAGTAGTGTACGACAGAGGTGCTCGGTGAAGGCCAAAGGAGGAGCACCTGATCTACTGATCGAGGCTCGATTAGAGGGAGTGAATGTGCTCTGGATGAAGAGAAGGCGACGGGGAAGTTGATGGGGGTGTCTAGTGAGGCAGAGAACAGTCGAGGGATTGCGAAACGGTGGCCGAAGCAGGAGCTCCGGCGAACATTGATTTGAACTTTTAACGAAATTAAAGACTAAATTAAAAGAAACTAAAAGCCACATTACACTTGGATTAATGCTAGGTATGAAAAGAGCTTAAGAACTAAGGCCCAATCTACGGAACAAGGGCCAAGGAGGAGCTCCGCCAGAAGGTCTATGCGATGCTCGGATCACCAGCTCCGACCTTTTCCTCCATGCCAAAAGGTCTGACTGAACTTGGTATCTCTCGGATCCTATATCATAAAAGGGATTTTTACCCAGCAGACCTTATGAACTTTTTAAATTACCTCCGTGACTTTTGCATAATGTAATTACCCCATCGACCCTGTAAATTACCCCAAGTACCCCCACGGGCTTCAAATAGATTACCCGGAGGGTTCATGTGGTAATAGTTGGCAAGTTTACGGGGCCGAGGGGGAATTAGGTTGTTTCAAAGGTCGTGGAGGAAATTGGCAAAGTTTATAGGGTCTGCCGGGTAAAAATCCATCATAAAATTTGTCTCGTCAAGAGGAAACCAACAGAATTTGTTTCGTGTGAATCGGACTTCATTTCAAATTGTTATGATTTTTGGAAGAAAGATAAGCAAGGAGGATTAAGACGTCATTAACCCATAATGACTGTCATTAAGACTAATTAAACATGATTAATGTAACTAATGACTGATTAAAAACCGCTAATGATCATTAGCAAATACTAATCAATAAGTTAGCAAAAGATAAGTGTAAGACGCGAAAGTTAAATCGCGATTAGTGAAAGTTAATCACGATTAGTGTTAATTAACATCATTAGCGAATCTAGAATCCTCTAGAATGTTCTAACTTAAGCCCTAACTATGGGATAAGTTTTGGCCAAAATCATGGTCCAAAACCATGGGCCGCTAGCCGCAGTTAAGGTCTAAACCATGGTTTTCTAACCATGGTAAGCGGTTTTCTGAAGCCTATAAATACCCCTACCCATTCATTCTCTACGATTTCCACTACCACCACCACCCCAAGGGCTAGGGTCGAGAGGTCGAGAGGAGGAGTAGGAGGCAAGGAAAGAGTGCTAGCGAAGCACTGCCGGGAGAACAAGAAGGAGGAAGGTACGATCCTCGCTTACTTGGTTTGCTTCGTGAGTTACGTTTTCGATTCAAGTTCAGTTTCCTTGCTGTTTTCCTTTCGATGATTTTATAAGGGGAAACTCTACCGAAATCTTCTTAGAAATATGTCTCAATATAAGGGGAAACTCTGCCGAAATTTTCTTAGAAATATGTCCCGATATAAGGGGAAACTCTGTCGAAAATTTCTTAGAAATATCACCCCGTATAAGGGGAAGCTATGCCGAAATTTCAAGAGAAAATATGTTCTTCACATTCTTCGTGTTCTTCATGTGTTCGTCGCGTTCTTTGTGTTCTACGTTCGTTCTTTGCGTTCTTGGCACGTTCTTAGAATTTTTGATATGAAAATGAAATTCGATTGTTTCAAGAGCCATAAATCATCCTTTTGAAAGAGAATCACGATAAAGAACTGTATATAAGAGAGAGAGATCGATTAGGTAATGAAATCCTTCCTTTTGCTGTTGGGTTTTCATATATCGTTGAAATTTCTGATTTTATGTTCTTTGCTACGAAGAACCCTAATTTGGCTATTTTTGAGAAAATATGAAAAGTTGCTTTGTGATTTCAACTAAAATAAGGTCTAAGCATCGAATTGATGCAGTGGCTTGGAAAGTTAGGTTTTGGAAGTTAAAATGATCATAATTATGAGTATATAAATATATGAATGGATTGGACAGTTGAGAACGCAGGTTCTTCCTTCAGTGAAGAAGAAGACATGGAAGTACAAAAGGGCAGTCTGATGACAGAGGCCAGAGCCTTCCGTCGTTAACGACATGCGTAGTTCATTCAGAAAGGATTTTCACCTATCTAAGCCAATTTCTCGGCCACCTTAGATGAGCAGGGTCAGTTCCCACCAGTCTAATACTAGTGCTCAAGTTTTCTTTGCGTTGGAAGATCGACACCCCTTGTCCACTCACTGGACATCTCCTCACTGAGATTAGACGACCAGGGGAAGTATGCATCGACTCCTAAGAGCCAGAGCCTTAGACTTTTTGGGCCTCAAATGCTTAAGACCACTACTAACTAAAGACCAAAGAGATGCTTCCCGGACAAAAGAAATAGATAGTGACCGCTCTTCTCCTGCCTATTCATCTATCGAATCACATCCGTCGCGTGACGGAGAAATTCCCCTTTCTTGCACCGAGTAGTCAAGTTCAGGGAAGCTCCCCAATACCCCCTTCTAAAGCCCTTATACGACCAGGAGGCCTCTTTTTTGATTCCTTGGAGAAATTTCCAGACCAGATCGATGCGCTCGAGACCTTTGATCTCGACGACTATTATCTCTTTTCTGCTGCGATCTTATCTGCTCTTTGATAGAAGACTTCGAATCCCCATCCGCCAATTGAATCCGAATAGGCTGCACATATTTCTATAAGTGGGGCGAGGGCTTTTGGCTAGCGGGGTGAGCAGCGTCCATATATGTGTAAGTCTACACTCAGCATTTTATGGTTATGCAAATATAAGACTGAATTGAGGAATTACATCATAGGAATTGATATTTTTTGTTTGGACCGTGAAAAAGATCGTGTTACATTAAGAAATGGTTGGGAGTAGAATTACAAGTCGGGCATGCAACCTGTAGGTTTGCCGAAAGGAACCCGTATTTGTGCGACCCTACCTAGGTGGTACACGGTTGCCTTGTTTTGATAAGTGCGCACGAAATGAATGATTTTCAATGCGTGGTACTGGATGCCAATATATTCAGCTTGAACGACGGAAGATGTGGTCATGCCGTGTGGAGGCACGTATGGTTCAATAGCGGCTCGATCACGATAATATATATTTAAAGCTGCTAGGTTATGTGATTAAATGTTAGCCTCAGGTTTAAGCAACTGGATCCTCGAGGACGGTGTGCTCCTTTGTGTTCCAGGACGAGGGTTTGAAACCCTGATTAATAAAAGAAAAGGAAAATTGTCAGGGTAGTATTGGAGGATTGGTTGAGGCGACGTACGGTAGCATAAGCCCACCAGATCAACACAATCTCCAATCCTGAAGTATCCACAGCTTCGGAGCCCAAGAATGATGGGGTTTCCCCCTGATGTGGAATAGAAAGGAATAAGACTTACATTAATGAAAAGATTGTAACTTTTAATGACAACAAGTTTTGCAAAATTACACAATTTGTTTAATTTTCTCTTCTTTGTTACTTAGCACTCGCTAATTATTATCCTATGATTTATTGGAAAACCAAACAGGTGTCGGCGAGCCATCGCAAGCACTTTAGCCATCCAGTCAGCCACAATAGCTTTACTCTCTAAGGTGGATAGAAATATTTCTGTGTATTTCCTTCCAGCTGATGTACATGTAAAGGGTTGTAGTGGGACAATGGATCATGTAAACTTTATTTTGTGAATGGAAAAGTATTAAATACTTCTTTTTGATTATTTTTATTTGCAGTTTGTTTTTGAATGTTAGTTGTGATCGCTGGATAAATTATTGCTGAGTATCCAGATCCGGATATGAGAGGAACCAACTTGCTGTTATCACCAGAAAGCTTGGGCATGAGAAGATTTAGGGATCTCGAGTGTGCAACATAATCAAGTTTGAATGAGGTCTGACAAAGGTATTATGTACATGGGTGCCTTGGATTGGGAAGCATGCTCGATGCAATGATCCTCAAATCGAGGCTAGATGCTCTCATGAAAGATTAGAGGTCGAGGAACAAAATCGAAGAAGGATTCGTCCCCAGAAAATGCAAGGATTAGGGGGGAAAATTTGAGGAAGATGGTAGTCAACGATTCTTACACTCCTATAGGAATATGAGGCTAGTTGACCGACAGGTCAACCAAGGCCGACCCCTTATTGGGCCACCTCAACCGCTTTGACAAACAATAAAATAAATACTTTATTAATTCAATTTAAAATAGTAAATGATTCTATTATTTTTTATCAATTATTATTTTATGTAGCATTTTATGATGATTTTTATGTATTTTTTCAAGTTAATTTATTATGTGTTACTTTTTGCATGTATAAATATATTTATATTTACCTATATATAATGTATTTTATTTTTATTTGTATTTTATATTTGATTATTTTATACACTTATTTTATATATTTATAAATTATTTAAACACACACACACACACATATATTTATTATATTTTTGTGAGTTTAATTATGTATCTAAATAATTATGTACATTTATTATATAGGTATATATAAGTATAATTCATCTATGTATTATAATATACTTATTTATTTTGTTTTTTTGATTGTTTTTTATTGTACTTATGTTTGTGTGTTTTAAATAATATATACAGAATTATAAAAATACAAGAAAGTGAAAAATAAAAGAAAAAAATATAATGATTATTTTATGCAAGTATATTACACATTGAGGGCCCAAAACTTAACTTTTGCATCTTAACCCCAAATTGAATGAAATCACCTTCGTTAAATAGATAATTTAATTTTATGAACAATAAAGTGAGTTTGGTGAGTTTTGAGCTTTTATGGAGAAGATAAAGATATAAGAAATGGAAAGTTTTTTTTGCGACTTTTTATTCTGAGTGTCTAGGGCACAATGTACATTAATTTTTAATGAAACAAATTTGATTTTTTTCTTTATATTTTTATCTACAAGTTTCATATTCAAAGTTTATTAATTTGATGTATAAATAATAAAATGGGTCCCAAAAAGCATTTATTGGAGAATAAAAATTTGGGTTTTATTTGCTTTATGGGCCATTATCTCCCCTACTTTATTCCTTATCGACCCGGTCATCACGATGCTTAGGTCTCGAGGTTTATGGTCATTCAACATCTTTAGTATTTCCTTTCTTTTTCTTTTCTTTTCTTTATTCTTTTCTTTTGGCATTAAATAACTCATTTTACAACATAAATAATGATTGTTATTTTATACAAATTAATTCTATTTATATGCATTTAACTATTGATTTAAGAGCAGAATGAGAGAATAAAGGTGATGAAGTGGAGATTCATCATGGGGGGAGATAAGGGTCTACGTTGTGCATAAAACTATGTTTTTCCTTCTTTAAAATAACCATTTTCCTTGATTTTATTCTTCATTTTATATATTTCAATCATAAAATTATATATATATATATGAAATTTAGACATAAAAATACATAGAAAATTATAAAAATAATTCACATAAAAATAATACACTGTGTAACATGGACACACAGATGAAAATGTCGTAAAATGAAGTTCACAGACCAATATCCTCTTCATATGTACTCAAACTTGACCAAACTCACCTCCATTGTATTTGAAAGTAAACTATCTATTTAATAGAGGTAGTTTCATTAAAAATAGAGTTAAGATGCAAATGCCGGTTTTCTGGGGTCCCATTGTACTATATACATGTATATTTTATTCATTTAATTTATTCTTTATATTTTTAACTTTCTTATATCTTTAAATACTTGCAAATATTATTTAAAATACATTAAAAATACAAGCAGAAAATAAAATCTTTAATGCATTATAGGTATATTATACCTATAATGTATATACATATATTTATTTATGTATGAAAATAAAATCACAAAAATAAAATAAAAATATAAGAATATGTATTTAAATATATTATGGATATATAAAATATGTACATATGATAATAACATTTAAAACACAAAATAAAAATAAAATACTCAAAATATAAGTAAATATACCTATGTAAATACTTGTAAAAATTAACACCTAATAAATAAAGTTGCAAAAATAAATAAAAATACCCATAAAATAGTACATAAAATAGGATATATTTTCATGTTTTACTTTTAATTAATAATATCATTTCTTATTTTTAACTAAGTTAATAAGAGAATTAATCCCTGAATTTTTCTGATTAGTCCACGTGGACTACTAAGAGTCCTTGGATTATTGACCTTTGGTCAATTACCCTCTCTTCCCTCTGACGCTTATTAGAGCTCACAAGAGGCCCTCCTTCTCCCCTTTTTACTCTTCCTCCACAACTCCCTTCTTACTCGAGCTCCTCCCTTCCTGTACACCCATATCCCTGATCTACGCTAGAGCCCTTGGCTCCACCAACCCCTCACTATCTTTACGCAAACCACCTCCAAAGGTCGTCGGACTTTCTGTCTATAAATAACCCCCTTCTTCTACCTTTTTTATTTTGATCCTTCTTCCTTCTTCTTAACCCCAAGGGAATCATTGGATTGAGTTCCTGGTGACAATAGGAGGTTCCCCAACCTGTCGGCATGGACAAGGAGGTCGGGGTTGTCCAAGCCAATGTTAGAGTACCTCTGATGAAGCTTCCTCTGCTCCCTGGTTTCCCCAAGTGTGAGATAATTTTCTTTGCATTTATAGCTAGAACTTTATTCCAGAATCATAGTGTAGATTCCATTTATTGCATTTAATTAGTAGTTTAAGTTTAATCACGATTTCTTCGTTCGTTAGATCTTAGATCTTAGGCCATTGTCTCATCAAGAATTGATTGTTTCCTCAACCCATTCCACCTTCATTTCACTCCCCACCATATTCTACATCAGATAGACCACATTTTACCTTTAATCCTGCATGTATTAGGGAGACCGGGTGTTCACTTCCGTTGCACGTCAGAGCACCTCCACCCCCTTCATCCGTGATGCTGTTCAGCTTCATCTTTGGGTCAAGAGCATAGCCCTCGAACCCATGAAACTTCTTTTGCATGACCTACGGACTAAATAATCACATGGAGAGGAATCGAAGGAGGATAAACACCTCCAGGTCATTGGGAATGATAGAAACTCCAGGTCCCCATCACTGGGACCTGGACACCATTCGAGGCCTCCAGCTGACGCAGCTTGATGAATCTCAGATTCATCAATCTAAAAGTGACTAATTAAGCTCAAATCACCAAAATTAATTGTCATTTCTTCATTTATATTGCATAATTAGCATTCATGCATGTGTAAATAATAATGGCATTTTATCATGCATAATTACATAAAATAAGAAGCCAAGAATTCCAACCTATTTGACCTATAAAATAAGCTAACTTCCCCGATTTATAGTTAATTCTTGCTAATTACAAATGACATAAAACCACATCCATTGTGTACATATTACTAACAAGAATAAATGAAAAATACAAAAAATCACTAACATAAATAAGTGGACCGGAAACTCAAAATCCTAATTTCAAGATTATCATACTAAAATACTGATATCTTCCTCATACGGAGTCTGATTTGTTCCTACTCACTTTTGAACAAATGTACATTCAAATACCTTCTAAACAAGACAAATTCAAGTGAATCAGAGCTAATATGTAAAACTTGGATTTTGGGCCTCTTTTGTACATATTGTATCTTAACGATTATTGACCTATTATTTTATGTACATAACTAACTCATTTTATTTTATTTCTTTTTCATTTATTTTCTTTGGTAAACGTTTTATCAAAATGCATAAAAATCCAAATCTAAAATAAGATCGAAATCGAAGAAACTAGTTGAGTCCGAGTCTTCACTAACAGTCTGTACTTTATCCGCCGATTGCACGGTAAAAGGGGGGAATACGGGGTGACAGGCCGTCGTCTCCTTCTTCCTCAGCGAGGTCCGGTGGCTTGGACCACCATTGCAACACCACTATTCCTCGCGCGAAGCTGCCCTACTCAGGAGCTCCTCCAAGCCGTCGAGCCAACGTTCAGTTCCACCCGCAACTCCATCACTATTCGCCACCGCACCTCGTACAACCTTCTGCTACAGGAGATTCCTACCTTGACATGCCGTCGATCCACAGCTGAGAAAGGAGTTGACAATGATAGTGCACCTCTGCCAGCCGGCAAGATCCAAGGCTCCACACCTCTGCCTTATCGTAGTTCGCAGCAGCTGCGTTAGATTTGCTCCGGTCATCACCAGGTCATCGAGCCATTGTGCTAACTCACCGTCCATCACCCATGTTTCAACTCCAACGCCAACTTCAAGTTCTGCATCTTCATCACCCTTCAATGATGCCTCCTGGCCGGAGCCAGGAGCCTTCAGCCACGACAATACCTTCGATGCCTCGCATCACCTCCAGGTTCCTCCTCCTGCCGTGCTCCATCGACCGCACCACTCTTCGCCTTCAACCAGGTCATCCTCCGCCTCCATCCGTTGGAGCTTGCTACTTCGACCATCTGTGCCTCTCCTCCTTCGTTTAGGAGCCCTCCGCCTCGGCTCCCATCGTCGCACCTCCGTCATCTCTGTCGCCAACCACCAGGCGAGAGGTCTGAGGCCCTCCCACGTGCCACACACGTGTGGAGGAACTTCTACAAAGGATGTCCCCACGTGACCGCTACATGCATAGGGTAAATTGCAAAGAAGCCCCTATAGTTCTACTTAATTCCAAATCTGACCCTCTGACCAAGGGGCACGTGCCAACATGGGCTCACTTGGAATTTTGTAGAGGCTCCATTCCCGAGGTTGGTAATTCCCCTTTAGCCCACATTATGCATTTTATCATATTTTTATGTATTTGCAATCGGAACCCTATATTTCCTCCATTATTTGAACATTATTTTGCGTTATTTAATTATTCAAAAATAGCATTTTGTTCTTCAATTAATTCTCTATAATATAGCATTCTCGTGATATTTTTATGATCTGTGGTTGATTGGTTATTATTATTTTGGTGAAAAACTGCATATTTTGCCTAATCTGTGCTTAGAAATTCGTAATTAATTAACCATAGCCCTAAAAATAGCTAAAAAATCACAGATCACAGAATTGATTTATGGTAAGGAAAATTGTGTCAAAAAGAATTACATTTATATGCATATTTTTCACTATAAAAATCATTTTGTGTATTTTATTAATTAATTTTTAATAAGAATTAAATTCAACACTTTTTAGGTTTAGGATTTTTCTGAGATATATAACCTAATGATATATCTTAGATAATTTTATCTCCTGAAAATAATTAAATTTAATATTTATTATAATTAATTATTGAAAAGCACACAATTTGCATTCATTAATTCATAAAATACTCACCTTGCTTCAGAAAATTCCAAAAAAATATATTATGTCTATTTCATCGTTATTTACATATCGGTCAAGTTTTATAATTTTTTGGACATTATTTGATAAACATCAATTTTCTAGTCCTTAAAATTGGCCGCATTATCATTTGCATCCAAAAATTACATTAAAAAATACCAAAAAATATACTGCCTCAAAAACCGCACATGAACTTCGATAGACAATAATCTAAGTTATTCCTTTTCCTCCTTGAGTCAGACCTTGGGACTTGGCCAAGTAAAATAAACATAAAGACACTCAAATTAAGTTTAATTGAATAATTATGGTTATTTTTCTTGATTTATTTCAATTACCCGCCTACAACGAAATGACAAATTCATTACAAATTTAACATGATAATTCACGTAAACTAAAGTAGGGAAATCACGACTCATCAGATGCCACCGTTGCCGGGGAGGCAAACAACTTAGATTTTTTTCTTGAAAATTAGTGTTATGTTTTCCTTATTCGGGTAACCCCTGAACCTCATGAATGTATATTTCCATTTTTTAACATTTATTTTTTATTCTATTTTCAGCATTTATTTTATATATTTTATTTTTGATTTTTTATCACTCTCTTAGACTCTCTCTTATTTTTTGTGCGAGGTACCCGACGACCGTGAAGCAATTCTCTTGAAACCGATGCATCTTCACCAACCACCAATCCACATTAAAATTAAGTTCGAGTCAAGTCGTTAGAGAGCGTAGAGTCTAGGAATTTTAGTTTCTGCAATTTTAATTTTTGTATTTAATTGCTCATTTACAGTGGTGCCCATTTGGACTCTTGTGTGTGTAAAAAGACTCAACCTTTTTCTGTGGTGTGTCGTGCATGTTTCACTCTCCAGTGAGGGTGTGGCCTGATTTGAGTGATTTGTATGTTAGACCTACACATACGGCTATTAGAGCTTTGAGGATTTTATTGCTTATGCTCATAGAACCTATGATCACACTTCACATTAATCGAGATGCACATTAGATCGTTCAACTTAGTCAGAAATTTAACTTAGTTATTCACAGCTAATAGAACTTTCTGATAGGTGCGATTTTGTCGATTTGCATTCATTTAGAATAATTTTCAATTCTTGTATTGTATCCCACATGGAGATTGTGAGGAATCATTGTAAGTCTTCTAACTGAGCATACATCATCATTTTCACGTGCATCAACTTTTCCTGAATTTTTCCCTCCCGTTTTCTCATGTAAATTTTAAAGGAAATTGGGACTGGAGGCAGACATGTATTTTTGCTCATCTAATTTTTCAAGTGATCACCTAATTAAAATTGGGACTGCTAAACAAAACTGACTAAATTAAATCATAAAATTGAGATTTGTTTCGAGAGAACAACCCCGTCCTTAGATTGGTGTATTATTCTACGTTAGTGAGAGACACACACTTAAGGCTAGAGCCCATATTTGGAATCTTCTCTCATGCTACTTATTCTATAAAAAAACGATTAGCTACTTCTCAGTGAGGAAATACGGGTAGCTGGTAAACGGTTCGGATTTCCTTAGCAGAGTGGGTGGTTTAAAGGACATTGCATAAGGCTCCATCCTTAAGTAATATGTAACAATTTTACGGTATGCATTTAGACCCATACTGGCTGAAAGTAGGTGCAACTAGTCGTAAGAATTCGGGCTAGTCTTTAAGAAAATTTTCGGCACCTAACAACTTGCTAATTTCTTTCTAAGATTGAATTTATCACCAACTAAAATTGACAAGATAATTGGCCAAACTCTCGTGTCCCTCTTTGTGTGAGTTGGTGAACTTGGAGTTTGTATTGCGTTTGCATTGGCGTACGTAAACTGAGTTCGAAGATCAAAATCCGCACACTTGTGCCATTATTCTCTCTCCTTGATTTAAAAATTTAGGTTTCTTCTTGTGGGTATCTTGTGCAATTCCACCAAGATCAGCCATGTCAGTTCATCAACCTCCTTTGAAAATGAGGGGAAATTGGTCTTAGTATCCACCAGATCTGTACAATGAAAATGAATTTGTCTCGATCAAACCCAAATCATCTAAACCCTCTTCTGTCAAGAATCCTCCAACATTTGCGGGAAACTTTGATCCTCGGATGAATCCAAACCACTCGATCAATTCCAATTCATTTTCCCTTGATCGTCCGACTGAAGTCTCCACTTCTTCATATTTCCTACCTCCCCCACCCTTATCTTCAACTGCCATCTTGGAATAAACCATCTTATTCCCGATTTCTCGCCGAAACTCATGAACCAATTAAAGATCAAATCACTTTTGAGACACATGATTGGCCGAGACACCAAACCCAACCGTCTTCATTCTTTCCTCACAATCTTGTTGCGATAGGTCCGCAATTCACAGAAATTACATCCATACTGGACCTTAGGGAATAACAGACTGACCCATTCAAACCTGATGGAGCATCCCACACCTAATGATCAATCATACTAGATTAACCCTAACAATCAAATCTCTATTGACCAACAAGTCTACCACTCCTTCGGTCAGCCTACACATACAGAGGACCAAACTAATGGTCCTGACACGTACGAACCCTGTATGATCCCATTATTTAAGGAAACGACCAATCACAATCATGGAAATAGACTCTACTTAACAGAATAGTACATGCTTGAGTCACAATATGCTACGTATGAAACATATAAATTTTCGCCAACTGAGCGGACTCCTTCCATTTTTATCAAGAGAAATTTTCAGAAGATAACGATCATATACTGGATATTCCAAAAGAATCTTCTCCTAGCTTATACAAGAAAATGGAAGATGAAATGACTGGATCTCAAGTTAAAAAACGAGAGAATACTCAGGAACCCACACAAAGTGCTCACATGATTGATAATGAAAAGTTTTTGGAGGATGACATTTTGAGGATAAGTAAGAGATATGAACTAAAGGAGGATAAATTTAGAAATTTCACTGATCGACTAATTCCATTTTATGGCAGCTCGAGTATGGAAGTGGAAGATAAAATGATTGGATCTAATGTTGAAAACCCTGATGATATTCAGAAACCCATAGATTATGTTCACCATAGGGATGAACAACGACACCTCTGCATATTACTCCCCAAGGGATGACTCTGATTCCGACTCTTACTCGGCAAATCAAAATCCCTCATCATCTACGGAAAACACGACATCTACACACCACATCGAAAACACCAAAAAATAGAAATTTTTAAAAACACTCAAAATATAAAAAAAACCAGACAAAATCATAAGTGAAGAGGATTTGGAGAATTTGGATCCTGCTATAGGGGAAGCACTGGAGAAAAGATTGAATTTTGAACTTCCCTTGATACATGCCATTGAAAATTTCCCCGACCTGAAAGGATTTGTAATGAGCAAATTAATGATGAAAATGTTGGGCAGGATGAGAACAAAGACTGAAAGACATATCTTGTCAATGACCACCTCCTTGGTGTTGAGGAGAAAGATCAAGAGCTGCAGAGTGAAGGGTTTCCCAGATTTAACTGTGGAATCAAAGACATAACATTTACCCATGCTTGAATCAATGATAACTCACCAATCATTATCCTCCCAACCTCTGTATTTGACAAGCTCAAACTCGGACCTATCAGAAAGATAAGAGAGATCGTTCAGCTGGCTGATCGATCGATAAAGTGGCTGAGAGGAACCATTTCAGTCATCGTTACATTCCAAGGTGCTCTGCTGAAGGTGGACTTCACGATCATTGATATTGAGCGTCAAGGAGAATTCAACCAGTCACCAATCATTCTCAGAAAGCCATTCTTATCCTTAGCTAAGGTAATTATAGAGTACAGGACTCGGGAAATCAGTTTTACAGCATTGGGAGCACTTCGATCTCATCAAGTCTTTGAGGAACCATGATATTCTGAGGCGACCCACGAAGCTGTCAATAACTACAACCACCAAGTGGTAGAAGAGCCCTACCATGTTGCTACACCTGAGATAGCGGTTGTTGAACTGACTATTAGTTCAGAGACTCTCCCCACTCTTTCATCTTCCGCTGCTATGACAGATCCTGCGGAGGAACACCGAATACATGACTTCTTATATGATTCTGAAACATATGCATGGGCTTACCCTAAGTCAGACATGATCTTATCTGAACACCTCGACCAAATCGATCCGACTCAGGAGTGAACCAACATTGAGACAATTAAGAATAAACATACATGATGTGCACTGGCCATGGAGGAATATTGCAATAGTTATTCATCTGGAGACTCGATTGTCGACACCTCACTCCCAGGACCAACACCTTCACAAATAACACGAACCAAAATGCCCATTCCGGCTGCTCCTTCATCTCGAAAGAAAGTCGCCTTTGACATGCCGAAAAAGGAATCATCTGATGATTCCTCATCAGGTCCGGAAAAGGTTATCCTTATGAGTGAGGTCAGTTCAGTGGCTCTAAGCCTTATTTGAGAAAGCAATCGAATATCGACCCTCGTTGGACGACTCCTTCCCCTTACTACTTTTCATCAATAGTTGACTCTCCAGGTTTAATTAAATATACGAGAATAATCACTTATGCCCATGCTGAGACCGTCGCTTCTTAATATTCATCTAAGGATGAATTGCTTGACCCCAAGACTAAGCGCAAATTGATAAAACAACTTAAGAACAAAAACATTTGTAGTACCTCCACATTCAAGTATTATTCTTCCGAGGATAACTTCGATGATGGCTGTGTATCATCTGATCATATCCAGAAAATAACTCCGATTATAGTTGTGAATCATTGGCTTCATCTTCTTCTTATCATTATGATCTCCCACCATAGGCTCACCAAAAGATTTACCGAAAATCACCTTAATCATCTGCAACCCTCCCTCCCTCCCGACCCCATCGGTTCCCTTGCACATCTTCTTCCTCTACTTAGGCCAAGGCCTAAGTATTGGGGGGGGGGGTCAATGCCTTATGTATATACCACTCTCCTCATCCCCCCATTTCCACCCTTTTTCTGTACTTAGGCTTGTAGAGCCTAAGTATAGGCAAACCTGATGCCCTCTGTATATAATCTCTTCATCCACTTCTCCCACTATCCGTCGTATTTTTAGCCCTTCTTCTATACTTAGACTGGTCACAGCCTAAGTATGGGGGTGGGGGCGGGGGGGGGGGGGGAGGGATCTCTTTTTTTCCTTTCCTTTTTCACTCTCCTATGCTTAGCCTGAGATATGTCTTCTCTACGCTTCTTGTGATCAAAGGACATATCAATCGCTAAGTATGGGGGGTGTATATATTTTGTGTATGTATTTTACCCATAGCTCGTACTTTCATGTAAGTCTATGTATTTATGGGGTAGGTAACTAACTTGTAAAAATTAACAAAAAAACAAAACAAAAAAAGAGTTTTTACAACCAACACTGATTATATCCAACCATTTTTTTTTGAAAAATGGATTCTTATTCATTTTTGCATTAAAAAAGATAAAAAATTCTTTGCATTGAAAAAATCTCTAAAAATTAACAAAATTCAGAAAAAATGTGTCTGCATTTCAAACACATGCACTTCATCCAGCATTTCATGCATTTGTGAAACACCCTTGGATGATGAACTGAGTTATGATCAGAAATCGAGAGTGGTCTAGACTTGACCTTAATCCACCTAATCTTCAGAGGAACTTCACCGAGAAAGAGGACTTTAGAAGCTTCAGGTCTCTGACTTAATTCTTTGAGTTCCGCATGACAATATGCAAGATTTTGGCTGTTAGTGTCTAACTTGGTCTCCTCATCCTTGGTACGACTCTGGAACATGGAATTAATTTGTACTCTCACACTATGCACTTAGCTCAACTCAGACATGTGTTGGAAGACTGTGTGAGTTTCTTTTCTAGTAGCATGGGCATCTAGACCAAAGTACGAGTTGAAAGAAAGCTTCAGAAAATGGATGGACGGCTGGGCAAAATTTTTTCTAAGACCCCAAAACATGTATGAGAAAAAAGATTCCATATCCATAGGGGCACAACAAGATCCATGCAGAGCTACCAAAAATTCCAAACAAAAAAGAAGCCAACTACCAAATAAATATTTGACCAAAAAAGTCCAAGCTTCAAAAAAACCTGCAGATCTTTGCGGAGACTTGGCTAAACTGGCCAGCTTCACAAGGAGAGGTGACTACACTGGTCACCCTCCAGTTCTTTTCCACTTCTTTTAATTTCTTCCTCTATTCTATTGTGAACACAACACGACATACCTAAGAAGGAAATACCTGACTCCCCGAGGACGAGTTATTGGAGGAGAGGTTTGCATGGTAGTCTGGCATTCTAGATGGGAAGAGCTAAAACCTTTCACACACATGACTCGATTGTTCAATGTTCATGGGGTATGCTTTGGGAGGAGGATTGATCTAAGATGACTTCTGAGCCAAAACTGTGACAATGATGTGTAGAACTTGGAGGCTGTTGATTATAAAACCCTGTTTCTCAAAGAAGTTAAGCCAAAAGAATAATCCAAAGGTCAAGTCTAGCTCCATTTTCACCTGCTCATGGTCTTGGTAAGGAACCCGATCTCATTTCACCTCATTTCATTTCTTTAGATGCTCAGGGACGAGCATTGTTTAAGTATAGAGGGATGATGAATCTCAGATTCATCACTCTAAAAGTGACTAATTAAGCTCAAATTCCCAAAATTCATTGACATTTCTTCATTTATATTGCATAATTAACAGTAATGCATTTGTAAATAAAATGACATTTTATCATGCATAATTGCATAAAATAAGAAGCCAAGAATTCCAACATATTTGACCTGTAAATAAGCTAACTTCCCTGATTTTTATTTAATTCATGCTAACTCCAATTGACCTAAAACTACCTCCATTGTGTATATATTACTAACAAGAATAAATAAAAATACAAAAAAATCACTAACATAAATAAGTAGACAGAAAACTCAAAATCCTAATTTCAGTATGATCGGACTAAAATACTGATATCTTCCTCATACAGTGTACGATGGGATCCTACTCACTTTTGAATTAATGTACGACCAAGTTCAAGTGAATCAGAGCTCATATATGAAACTTGGGGTTTTGGCCTCTTTTGTACATTTTGTATTTTAGTGATTTTGACCTATTATTTTATGTACATATTTAACTCATTTTATTTCATTTATTTTTCATTTTTTTATATGGTAAAAATTTATTAAAATGCACAAAAATCCAAATGTAAAATAAGACCGAAATCAATGAAACTAATTGATTCCGAGTCTTCACTAACAGTCCATACAAAAGTTGTCTTTTTTGTACTTTGATTTATTTTTTGATTTTCCTAATTAATAAAAATCCAAAAATTATAACCTTATGTAAATATTTATCTTTGATTTTATCATATTTTTTTCCATATTTTTATCTTATTTTAAAATAATAAAAAATGCCAAAACCCAAAAATTAAAGTTTTCTATATACATAGAATACCCCTAAAATATCACTGTGCACAAATGACCTTTTTTGATTTTGATCTATTATAAAATTTGTAGATATCGTTGATACGAGTAACTTTTGTGAAGAGAATTTTTCAATCTGAGGTTGTTTTCTATTTCTTTTTTATTTTTTTCCATTTGTTTTCGATTTTTCTAGAGCTGACATGTGGCAGCTCCTGGAGCCACCACGTGTCACTCAGTTTTCGCATTTATTTTTTATTTATTTTATAAAAAATTAAAATAAACAATTAAGAAAAATAAATAATTAAATAAATTAAATAATAATAATATAAGGTGCCACGTGGCCGCACTAGGGCCGTTTGATATCGGCCGATCGGACGTCACCTATGCCTTTTCTTCCACCGCCCCTATCTCTCCCACTTTCCCAATAACCGCCGCTGCTTAGATCGCCACCGCCTCACACCTTCCAGATCAGGCTGGCCACCTTCTCCCCCTTTCCCCATTGGGCCGGCTGCCGCCCCCTCCAATCTCCTCCGCAGATCTCACACGCCGCCGTCCCCGATCACCCTCCTAATAATCCCAATCAGATCTCCATCTCCGATTCCACCGGACCTTGTCAATCCCAATCTTTCCCAAATCGCCACCCCTTCCATCTCCGGCTGAAGTGCCACCACCATCATTACCCTATTTAATCTCCTGCTACCCCTCCCTCGTACTTTATCCGCCGATTGCACGGTAAAAGGGGGCAATACGGGGTGACAGGCCACCGTCTCCTTCTTCCTCGATGAGGTCCAGTGGCTTGGCCCACCATTGCAACACTGCATTCCTTGCACGAAGCTGCCCTGCTCCAGCGCTCCTCCAAGCCATCGAGCCAACGTTCAACTCCACCCACATCTCCATCACTATTCACCATGGTACCTCGTACAACATTCCGCTCCAGGAGATTCAAGGCTCCGCCAGCCATTCCACAGCTGAAAAAGGAGTCAACGGTGACAACGCCACCTCCGCCAGCCATTGAGATCCAAGGCTCCACATGTCTGCCTTGTTGCAGCACACAACAACCGCTCTAGCTTCGCTCCTGTCATCACCAGGACATCAAGCCACTGCGATACCTCATTGTCCATCACCCACGATTCAACTCCAGTGCCTCCTTCAAGTTTTGCATCTTCATAACCCTTCAACAACGTTGCCTGGTTGAAGTCGGGAGCCTTCAGCCACGACAATACCACCGTCGCCTCGCATCACCTCTAGGTTCATCCTCCTGCTTTACTCCATCGACTGTGCCACTCTACGCCTTCAACCAGGTTGTCCTCTGCCTCCAGCCGCAGGAGCTTGCTACTCCAACCACCTGTCCCTCTCATCCTTTTTCTAGGAGCCCTCCGCCTTGGTTCCCATCGCTACCTCCATCATCTCCGTCGCCAACCACCGAGCGAGAGGTCCGACGATCCACGAAAACCATAAGTTAATTTGTGTGAATTATTAAGCATTTGAAATATCAAATGATGTGTCATTGTAATTACATCGGGTAATCAGAATCAATCAAGAAATAACCACAATTAATTTATTCAATTTTATTCATGTGGCTTTATGTTTATTTTACTTGGGCAAGTCCTAAGGTCGAACTCAAGGAGGCAAAGGAACAACTTGGATTAATGTTTATCGAAATTCATGCACAGTTTTAGTGGTGGAATATTTTGGTATTTTTATTGCAAATTTTGGATGAAAATAAAAAAAACGGTCGATTTTAGGGACTAAAATGTAATTTTCTATTAAACGGAGTCCAAAAATTATGAAACTTGGCCGAGAGGTGACTAATGGTGAAATGAATGCACTGCTAATTTTTCTAGAATTTTCTAATGCAAGATGAATATTTAATGAAATTATTAATGCAAATAAAGTGAATTTCAATACTTAATTATAAGAAATATTAAATCGACTTATTTTCAGGAAGTAAAATTATTTAAGATATATCACTAGGTGATCTATCTCAGAAAAATCCTAGACTCTAAAAATGTTTGATTTAGTACTGATTAAAAATTAATTAAGGAATTATGCAAAATGATTTTCATAGAGCAAACCATGCATGAAAATGCAATTCTTTTTTGGGCACAATGTGAAATAAAACTAATTCTACAATTACTTTTTGGAAATTTTTGGGGCAATGGTTAATTACTTATGAATTTCGAATTGCAGATTGGGCAAAATATACAATGTTTTTGCAATAATATTAATTATTAATTAACCATAATGAATAAAAATATCAAGCATATGCCACAATGTAGATAATTAGCTAAGAAATACAATGTAATTTTTTAACTAATAAAATGATGCAATAGAGTTGTTCAAATAATGAGTGAAACACATGGGTCTATTTTCAACATTACAATAAGTAAATATAATAAGAGATAATGCAGTGAGGGGACTAAATTGAAATTACTACAACTCAGGGGGGGATGACTATAAAAGTTCTTGAAAGCATGCCCCCGGTGGCTAGACCTAGATCGGATTATGCGAGCTCTAGGGGCTCTAGCGCAAATAACCCATCATGCACATGAGGTTCACGTGGGGGGGGGGGGTCTTCGTTGATTACGTTGTTGGACATGCGAGCCCACGGCGAGCCATTATGCAATAAATGTTATTGCAATTCACTCCTTGATCTGAAATAAAGAGTACATAGTTTGCATAATAGGTCCCTTAGTGCAATTAGGGTTATGTACCATGGCCATCTTAATGATTATACAGCTGTTGATTCAATTATTGAATCATAGAGGCTGGTGCTTAGATGAATATCTAATGAGTTAGATTGAGGACTCATCAAGCACCGTCAAATGATTATTAAGAGATGATCTCCAGCCTGAGTAGGAGATGGCAATCCTTTCTCAGTTGGGCTGATATCTGACCGACTTCTTGATGCAGGTCCTCTGCATAGGAATAGAGATTCGGAGGTGTCAGATTAGTTAGGTCAAAGAGTTGACTTAGCGAGATCGAGATAACCAAAGTCCTATATCATATGCTGTCATGGTATAAGCACACATCCTCTGACCAGAGACAGATGTGTTACTATATGTCTGAGTATGTACATTTGGCAGACCAATAGGTTGATGACCTAATCAAGGTCTATACACCGGCGCGCTGGTGTGCATATAAGGGCATATGAGTAATACGATCTCTCAAAGGGATCATACATGTTCACTACTGAACCGGAAGACATGAGCTCACTCATGAGATATTGGGAAGAATCAAATTCCGTGCGCACGGTCGTCTCGCTTTGGAAGCTTGACTGAATTTGTTGGTCTGATATATACTTTTGGAAAGTATATGATCAAGACCTAGGTATGATATATGCTTTTGGAAAGTATATGATCAATACCGACTCCCAATGATCGAATGAGAAACTTACTGATAAAACCATGAAGTAGACAGTATAAAGTTGATCCAATACTTCGGGTTTAATCTGAGTCTTCCAGCATGCAGGATGTACAAGTATTAGGAATACCTGAGGGTGATGTGATCATAAACGATTGTATAACCATGATGCTTCCATTCCTAGGGAGTGATGAAACGGGTCTGGATTTTAGTGACTCCTCTCAGTAGAGAAGTAATCTTATCTTAGTCCAATTATTGGACATTGATCTGAATATGATTCAGATGCAATGAGAAGATTAGATTTGCGGTCTTGACTTAATCAAGCATCTATGGGAGGCCCGCGATCTGGTTTTGAGATATGATCTCAATATCCATGTCACTATACGTGGAACAATACAATCGCCCTGTCCTTATCTCCAAGTATTCGCGGAGAAAGCGCATTATCCTTGAAAGATTTCATGGATAATTCTATTGTTGATATATGTATCCTAGCATTGAGAAAATGGATAATTAAATGTGATTTAATTATCAAGATTAATATGAATTTGATTCATATTATAAAGAGAGTTAGATAATTAAATGTGATTTGATTATCAAAGATGTGAATAATGTGAATGCGATTCATATTATTTGAACACATGAGATAAAGAGATCCAAGATGATTAAATATGATTTAATTATCAAGGATAAGAATAATGTGGATAGTAATATCCAATTATTCATAATATATTTTAAATGTGATTTATAATGTATTAGAGAGATTTAAATATAATTTATATTAGTAGATTAATTATTAATGTGTATTGGATACACATTGTCTAATTAATTGAAAATGTAAATTACATTTGGTTTTGGGTTGTGAATATGATTCACAATATTCCAATGTCAAGATTGCAATATTCCCAAAATTAATTGAGAATTATTTTGGTGAATTAAAATACCAACAAATTGTTGTTGGAAAATAAGTAGAGAGAAATTCAAGGAGATGTGCAATCTCATGGATTGCCATGAGATTGCCCTCCCTTTTGGAAAGAGGGGGGCGGCACCAATTTCCTTGTGAAATTGGTGGCCGTCCCCCCTTCCAAAGAGGAAGGTTGATCTCTCTTTATTCCTCTCTCCTTATTTGATTGATTTAATATGGTATTAATATTTATTTGATTTGTCAATATATTTTTATCAAATTAAATCACAAGTTGTTGGTTTTTACCAACAACAATCTTGACCATTGGATTGACATAAATCAATCTCATCCATTGATTTTATATGTCACATGGATTGAGATCCATGGATCCCAAAACCCTATAAATAGAGTTGCATACCATGCTCTCTATTTTACACACAATGCTTGAGAAGCATCTCTCTCTCTCTTTCTCTCTAGAGGTCAGCCCTCTTTATCCCTCTCATGGCCGTCCACCATGGATACCATGGAGAGGTTCTCCGTCGCCGCAGCATCGTCGTTATGCCGCCCGATCGTCTGCTCGTGGATCTCCGTCTCTTTCGGTGCGCATCGCTCATGAAGAAGATGTCGGATCTCGTGTGTCGAGATCAGGAGATCCGCCGCTTGGATCATCAACATGGATTGCGAGAAGCACGCGGTTCATCCCCGCGCTCGCAAGTGTCTCCTCCGTCGGATCGGACTTGAGACAGGAGGTCTCTTCGTTTAGAGACTCGATTGCAACCACTCTTCAAGAGGTAATCCTATTACTTGTTTGTGGTTTAGACGAAACGATTCGAGAAGTGTTTTTGGATCATGTGGTTTCATCGTATAAATTTTTTTTAAATTCCACTGCATCGAGCAACTAGTCCGACTAGTCGCTCCTCGTCGTATTCGATACGACGCTCACGCTTCCGTGATGCGCTTGAGGATCTAACCATATCCTTCAAGTGGTATCAGAGTCAGGTTGACGGTTTCGAATATGATTCGCTAACCGAGGACGACTTGGGTTTGTTAAGGTCGTGAAAGTTTATTATCGCATTTGATTTCGCAGATCTGTTTGGTAAATAAATTCGGCACTGTTTAAATTGTTTAAACACGAATTTAATACTTGGATTTTGTTCCCCATTAAATAAGGAAACCATAGGATCTGAGTTTGCGTAAATCGGATTTCGTATGCTCTAGATATGGTTGTTTTAATGAACATGTATCCACTGTTACGGGAACTGCGAATCTTAACGTAATTAAAGAGTTAATTACTGTTTAGAGATACCTCGAAATGCATGCAAATCACATAGGTTCTGTTGTAAATCAAGTTAGCAAACTATGGAAACTTACTTTGCTTAATTTGGATTTAAATTGATTGAGATACGCTAATTTTAGTAAGTAGGGGTCACTGCTGAAATTACTTTCCTAATCAAGAACGATGTGATTGTCAATTAGTGAAATTAATTGTTAATTTCATGAAATAATTATGGAAAATATTTGAGAAATATTGGAATATGATTATTTCCTTAATTGACTTGATCCCAACCAATTAGTTGATTAGATTTGATCTAGATCATAATTGAAAGCACAATCATCAAACTCCTTGCTTGAATAGGATTGGGAATTTGTCTAGCAAATTTCCTTATAATCAAAATTGTTTTGATTACTATATGGTATAATTTCGGTTGAAGAACCGATGATCATCTCAAGTACAAATTAATCAATTTGGCATTATCCTTTCCCGAGGCGGAAATGGTGTCTAGTCGGGGATCGCTGGGGTAGCGGGTTGCAACGTATGCGGTCCGTCCCACTCCCGCCGGTACTGGCCATGACAGCGGGTAGGGCCGGGATAATGTCCGAGGGATTAAGATGTATTTTTTTATTATTAAAATATGAATTAATACGTACTTTGAGAATAATATCATATATATTCAAACATAAAAAAATCGAGTTTGATTGATTGAATTGGATTGATAATTAATTTAATATGATTAAGTTAATTATGTCCAATTAAGAATACTCTAATATGATTAGAGTTAATAATTCTCTTGGAAGAATTAATTATATGAATGTGACTCATAGTAATTAATTAAATTTGAATAAGAGGTGGAGGATCACATAAGTGACATCCATGGTCTCCCGTCAAGGCGAAGGGTTTCCGTCGCCAGGGATTGTATATAGGAGACGCTTGTACGTAGTGACAGCTCCTATATACAAGCGCATCTGGATCGGACTCTTTGCTTCTCGAAAGAGTAAGGCCGTATGCATAGTGACCCCAATATCGGATCCTCATATTATTGGGGCGATATTGGATTGCGCATAGCGAGTTCTATTCCTGTTGACAGTTGGTTCAATTGATGACGGGTCAACATCACCTTAGGGGTGGTGGGCCCGGGCATTAAAGACCGAATTGGGAAATGCAAGTTGGACTTGCAAGGCGGAATGTGTTCCCGCTTCTCTTTATTGGAGTTGTAGTTTCTCATATTATTGGGATGTAACAAAGATAAAGAGGAGATCCCAGATCTTGCTGAGATATAATGGTAAGTATATCTCTTACATTGAAAGTGATTAAGGGAATGAACTTTCATTGTTGACATGGCAAGACAACTTTGATATAAAAAATCCTAAATCAAAGTAAATTACATATTTATATATGTTTATGCAAATTAATTATTTCAGATAATCCTTCATTAAACCCACTCAATGTTATACTCATTAATAACCAGTAGAATATCATGGATTGGACCCTTGATCTAGATATTGTACTTGCGATTGGACACATAATGTATGTGGTTGCAATGTGCAAGTTTCCTCATAATAATGAGAAGTGATAATTAAATAAGACAATAGGACTAAAACCCTATGGTTTGTATGTCTCTATAAGTCTTGATCTTATCGAATGTAATTTTGAAGCGACGTGTCGATGATGATCGTAATTATCAAATAATCCTTATAAAATTCTAAGAAGATGTTCTGGCATACATATGTGCTCTCGACATTTAATCATGAATGATGTGGTTCTGTGCATCATGCAGAATGGTGGCTCTATAAGAGATGATGTATTCAAACTGTTTGAGTACATACCTGAACCAATGTTTTAAGAGTTTAGATGGATGTAGGTGATGAGTGTCATCATTCTACTATCTTTACTCTAGTCATTCATGAAGCTTCATAATATTCATATTATATGAATTTAATGAAGCATATATTAAGTGTTGAAATACTCTTATTTTGAATTCTTTTGAATTTAACATGAGAGATCCTTTAGTCTTGAGCAATGGTTGCTTAGAGATAAAGGGAGCGCAGTGGAAGCATGGGTTGGACCCAAGTAAGAAGTATAGTCAAAGAGTTGATTATACTTATGTGACTTCCATCCAAAGAGTTGGATGAATGCCAATATTGCAATAAGTTGATGTGTTGATAGTATGACTATCAAGTCTGTCTAAAACCTCAGAAAAGGACTCAGATGGAGCATCAGTATAATCTACATAGATCATTGATATTGACTTGCTTATTGAATAATATAAAGTCTAATAATTGTATCTCAATCTTCTAATCACACTTGCAATTGGTTGCATATGTATTAGAAATTTGATCTTAAGGTTTATTGGTCATCCATGTTGAAAGTGATGCAAATGTTGCAACAATTTCCATGAGATCAATAGACTTCATATTTTCAGTGGGAGCCCTTAGTCTTAGAGAATGTCTTTATGACCTAGATATTAGAATACACTCATTGTTTATTTCTAAATGTTGGGAATAAACATGAAATCTGGAATAGACCTATCATAAAGAGTTATGATGGAGATATTTCAGATAGTAATCTTACATCTAGTGGACTCCACTAAATTAGAAAATTAATGAATGGTTCATTAAGATTTCTAATACTGAAAATTAAACCTTTAAAGATCAATAGGAGGATAAAGATCATTTGACAGTGATCTGACATAATGCTTTGGACATATGTCTGTTGATGAGATCAATGGACAAGTAAGAGATGAAACTTTAGAATGTCTAAATATTCAAAACTTGCATACTTATGAATATTGTATTCAAAGTAAAATGTCCAATACACCATTCTTTTTGGAATGGTGTAAGATGTTAAGGTATTCAAGATCTCATACATATTGATGTATGTGAATAATCTATATCAGAATAAACATTATGGATATGTGATATCTATTAATGATTATTTGTGATATGAAATTTCTTCTCTTCGCTTAAAAAACTTTTAAATGTTCAAAGATTTCGCAATTTTGATTTAAAACCAAAGTTTGAAGGAAGATGAAATGAATTTGATCTAACCAAGGTAGCCTGTACCTATTAGATGAATTCAAGAAATACCTTATGGAGATATGAATATCATTCATATCTCAATCCTCCTAATGAACCTTAACTCAATGGAGTTGTAGGGAGATACAATTGATCATGTGTGACATGATTTAATCAATGATTAATCCTAGCATAATTATCTCTTAGTTTCCAAGGTATATATGTAGTAGAGACTGCATTATATACTTAATAAGCTTCCATGCATGTAAGCTGGACTCTAGCACTAGAGAGTGCTACTTCATTAGGAAAATAAAGGATGGTATTGTATACCTACTTTATGACCTTGAGATTCTTAAAGGATCTCATCTCCGAGAATGTGATTCTTAGATGATGACTCTCTTAAGAATCAAGATGAAAATGAAGTAAATGAACTCATTTAATCTTGAAAAGATAATGAGTCTCCTGAAATCGGAAACTAAAATAGATAATTAAAGATGAAACATTAATACCTCTTCAAATAAGATTGAGGATGGATTCCATGTGTCAGTTAAATCTGAAAATAATCGGACTTCATGTGATGAAGCTCCTGAGGATCATGACATGGAAAGATGGATGTTAGCAATAAAAGTCTAATGTAGACTTCATATACAAGTGTTGTATATGGACCCTCGAGGATCCACCTATATGGGTCAGACCCATTAAGGTGTAAATGGATCTTCAAGAGAAAGAGGGAATCTGATGAGAAGGTATAGACCTTCAAAGCACGGTTCGTAGCCATGAGCTACACACCGAAGAGAAGGCATCGCTTGCGATAAGACTTGCTCTCCAGTGACCTTGCTTTAACCCATCAGAATATTGCTAACTATAGCTACACAACTTGTCTATGACATCTTCATGGTGTGAGTCAAGATTGCATTCCTCTATGAATACCTCTCTGAGGATATTCATATGAAGTAGCCCCAGGGCTTCATGGTTGAGGAAAGCAAGGTGTGCTAGCTGAAGAACTCCATCTTTGGACTCCAATAAGTTTCTTGTAGTTGGAACATAAGATTTGATGAAATTATAAATGTTGTGATTTCAGATAAAATCTTGATGAACCATGTGAAGCTTAGTGGGAGTGCCATTGTGTTCATCGTGCTTAATGTAGATATTATTCTAATAATTTAGAATGATATAAGAATAAATAATAAGTGTTTGATAATTTGGTTGTTCCATACCTTGAGATACGATCTCGAGGATACCTCTTAGATCTTAGTTCTGAAGTAGCTCAGAAACAAAGAGAAGAGGATATTTGGACCGTCACATTAGTAATACACCTTGGACTTATTCCATTTTCTGGAAAATTCCAAGAGAGGCTTCCTTCCCTTATGATGTGGTAGTGACCTGTCTAAAGGGATAGCACCTCAAAGAGTTAAGGAAGTAAAAGCCATAACTGATTGCACTTGTGCGTCAGTTACGCGAAGCTGAAGTGTATGCTAGATGTGTACAAAAACCATATGTCTGCCATGCAGTGGGAATAGTAAACTGTTACTAATCCTACTCTGGAAATAAAACACTTGGTTGCAGTAATAACAATATCTTCAAAGATGATAAAACTTAGAGATAGTGATCTCAAAGTCTTATCTTCAAAAGTTTAAGATCTTGTAGATAGTGATCTATAAGGGTCTTGACTGTAGATACCTTAGGAGATAGAGATCTCCAGGAATGAAGGTATTCTAAAAGGATTATGGGAATACTGGTTATGATAATTAATAAGATGTAGTGTCAAGGACACTATAACCAACAAAATTGAGTATTGGTTGCATAGGATGCAACATTCGCATTCGATGCGAGCATTGTTACTAGGAGATATGCAAGTGCCGTAAAAGGACTTGGCGTAGTCTCTTGGGAACAGAGTGACTGATTACCTAGCTATTTTCTAAATAGCCTATGATTGTCACATGAGTGTGGGTTTAAATGATTAGCCCATTAATGGCTCTTTGTGTTAGTGGGAGATTGTTGGACATGCGAGCCCACGACGAGCCATTATGCAATAAATGTTATTGCAATTCACTCCTTGATCTGAAATAAAGAGTACATAGTTTGCATAATAGGTCCCTTAGTTCAATTAGGGTTATGTACCATGGCCATCTTAATGATCATACAACTGTTGATTCAGAATCATAGAGGCTGGTTCTTGGATGAATATCTAAAGAATTAGATTGAGGACTCATCAAGCACCATCAAATGATTATTAAGAGATGATCTCCAGCCTGAGTAGGAGATGGCAATCCTTTCTCAGTTGGGCTGATATCTGACCGACTTCTTGATGCAGGTCCTCTGCATAGGAATAGAGATTCGGAGGTGTCAGATTAGTTAGGTCAAAGAGTTGACTTAACGAGATCGAGATAACCAAAGTCCTATATCATATGCTGTCATGGTATAGGCACACATCCTCTGACCAGAGACATATGTGTTACTATATGTCTGAGTATGTACATTTGGCAGACCAATAGGTTGATGACCTAATCAAGGTCTATACACCGGCGCGCTGGTGTGCATATAAGGGCATATGAGTAATACGATCTCTCAAAGGGATCATACATGTTCACTACTGAACCGGAAGACATGAGCTCACTCATGAGATATTGGGAAGAATCAAATTCCGTGCGCACGGTCGTCTCGCTTTGGAAGCTTGACTGAATTTGTTGGTCTGATATATACTTTTGGAAAGTATATGATCAAGACCTAGGTATGATATATGCTTTTGGAAAGTATATGATCAATACCGACTCCCAATGATCGAATGAGAAACTTACTGATAAAACCATGAAGTAGACAGTATAAAGTTGATCCAATACTTCGGGTTTAATCTGAGTCTTCCAGCATGCAGGATGTACAGGTATTAGGAATACCTGAGGGTGATGTGATCATAAACGATTGTATAACCATGACGCTTCCATTCCTAGGGAGTGATGAAACGGGTCTGGATTTTAGTGACTCCTCTCAGTAGAGAAGTAATCTTATCTTAGTCCAATTATTGGACATTGATCTGAATATGATTCAGGTGCAATGAGAAGATTAGATTTGCGGTCTTGACTTAATCAAGCATCTATGGGAGGCCCGCGATCTGGTTTTGAGATATGATCTCAATATCCATGTCACTATACGTGGAACAATACAATCGCCCTGTCCTTATCTCCAAGTATTCGCGGAGAAAGCGCATTATCCTTGAAAGAGTTCATGGATAATTCTATTGTTGATATATGTATCCTAGCATTGAGAAAATGGATAATTAAATGTGATTTAATTATCAAGATTAATATGAATTTGATTCATATTATAAAGAGAGTTATCTTAGATAATTAAATGTGATTTGATTATCAAAGATGTGAATAATGTGAATGTGATTCATATTATTTGAACACATGAGATAAAGAGATCCAAGATGATTAAATACGATTTAATTATCAAGGATAAGAATAATGTGGATAGTAATATCCAATTATTCATAATATATTATAAATGTGATTTATAATGTATTAGAGAGATTTAAATATAATTTATATTAGTAGATTAATTATTAATGTATATTGGATACACATTGTCTAATTAATTGAAAATGTAAATTACATTTGGTTTTGGGTTGTGAATATGATTCACAATATTCCAATGTCAAGATTGCAATATTCCCAAAATTAATTGAGAATTATTTTGGTGAATTAAAATACCAACAAATTGTTGTTGGAAAATAAGTAGAGAGAAATTCAAGGAGATGTGCAATCTCATGGATTGCCATGAGATTGCCCTCCCTTTTGGAAAGAGGGGGGCGACACCAATTTCCTTGTGAAATTGGTGGCCGTCCCCCCTTCCAAAGAGGAAGGTTGATCTCTCTTTATTCCTCTCTCCTTATTTGATTGATTTAATATGGTATTAATATTTATTTGATTTGTCAATATATTTTTATCAAATTAAATCACAAGTTGTTGGTTTTTACCAACAACAATCTTGACCATTGGATTGACATAAATCAATTTCATCCATTGATTTTATATGTCACATGGATTGAGATCCATGGATCCCAAAACCCTATAAATAGAGAGGCATACCATGCTCTCTATTTTACACACAATGCTTGAGAAGCATCTCTCTCTCTCTCTCTCTCTCTCTCTTTCTCTCTAGAGGTCAGCCCTCTTTATCCCTCTCATGGCCGTCCACCATGGATACCATGGAGAGGTTCTCCGTCGCCGCAGCATCATCGTTATGTTGCCCGATCGTCTGCTCGTGGATCTCCGTCTCCTTCGGTGCTCCTCGCTCATGAAGAAGACGTCAGATCTCGTGTGTCGAGATCAGGAGATCCGCCGCTTGGATCATCAACATGGATTGCGAGAAGCACGCGGTTCATCCCCGCGCTCGCAAGCGTCTCCTCCGTCGGATCGGACTTGAGACAGGAGGTCTCTTCGTTTAGAGACTCGATTGCAACCACGCTTCAAGAGGTAATCCTATTACTTGTTTGTGGTTTAGACGAAATGATTCGAGAAGTGTTCTTGGATCATGTGGTTTCGTCGTATAAAATTTTTTTAAATTCCGCTGCATCGAGCAACTAGTCCGACTAGTCGCTCCTCGTCGTATTCGATACAACGCTCACGCTTCCGTGATGCGCTTGAGGATCTAACCATATCCTTCATACGTTCCCCCAACCCACATGCCACGCACATGGCAGGGGCCTCGGGCTTCACGCCTGGTGGCTTGCGGGGGAGAGCGGTGGATGAGGGTCGACTCTGGTGAGCGACTGGGGCGGAGGCGTTGTCGACATGCACATAGTGGAGGAGCTGCTGCAGGGGGTGCTCCTGGAGGTGGCTCTGATGATCGATGAAGCGCGAAGAAGGAAATCTGCTACGGCGTAGCATAACGGGCTGGGGACTACTGCAGACGATGATTGACTGGTGGAGAACCGACGAACGATGATCGTTGGTGGAGGTGATATCATCAGGAGGTCAGATGGGCTCGACGACATGGACCGAAGCTAAGCTTGCGTAGAGGAACACGACTGCAATGGGGTGGAGACCTCGGATCTCGCCGCAGCGTTGGAGGAATGCTTCATCGGGGAAGAAGGACTGGAGCAAAACTGTCACCAACGCTCCGATACTTGGCCCTCCTAATATGTGGGTCGACAGATGATGATTGACTAGTGGAGAATCATTGCTTTATAGGAATAGGAGTTGGCGACCATCGACCTTATTGGGAAGGTGGTGGGTTGACGAGGGGTGTTGGTGATTTGACGAGATCGGACGAGGAGGTTTAGGGTGTCGAGATTAGAGGGTGTGGTCAGATCTGGAAGGCGGCGACATGATTGATTGGGAGGGTGGCGGTGACCGATGAGGAAGGAAATCATGTGGCGAGATTCGTGGCCGGAAGTTTGGCCAAGGGTGGCGACGTCGAGAATTGGGGGAGAAGACAACACGTGCTGGGCACGTGCACAACACATGCTTGGCATTTTATTTTTTTTAAAAAAATGAATTATAAAGAGCTCAAAAATGGGTGACACGTGGCAGCTGCAAGAGCTGCCACATGTCAACCCCAAAAATTCAAAATATCTAATACAAAGAAAAATTCAGAATAAATAGCACACGACATTGGATCAAAAAAGTTTCTTCACAAAATTTGCTCGTCTCAATGAGATCTACACATGAATGGACTAAAACAAAAATCGATCAACTGCACAAAGTGATATTTTTGGGGCACTCTATGTACATAGAACTCCTTGATTTTTGGATTTTATAATTTTTGTTATTTTAAATAAGATAAAAATTGGAAAAAATTATGATAAAATCAAAGATAAATGTTTACACAATAATCTAATTTTTGGATTTTTATTAAGTAAGAAGAAGAAGAAAAAAAATTCAAAAATGACAACTTTTGTATAAACTATTGGTGAAGACTTAGACTCTGTTAGTTCCTTTGATTTCAAGCTCATTTTGGATTTGGATTTTTACACATTTTGATAAAAATTTTCAAAGAAAATGAAAAATAATAAAATAAAATGAGTTAATTATGTACATAAAATAATAGGTCAAAAATTGCTAACATACAAAATGTACAAAAGAGGCTCAAAACCCAACTTTCATGTATGAGCTCCGATTCAATTGAACTTGATCTTGTTTTGAAGGTAATTGAATGCACATTAGTTCAAAAGTGAGTAGTATCAAATCAGACATTGTATGAGGAAGAAACCGGTATTTTAGTCCGGAAATCCTACAATTAGGTTTTGAGTTTCTGGTCCACTTATTTACATTAGTGATTTTTTTGTATTTTTCAGTTATTCTTTTTAGTAGTACGCACACAATGGAGGTGGTTTCAGTTCATTTGGAGTTAGCATGAATTAGTTAAAAATCAAGAAAGTTAGCTTATTTTACATGTTAATTAGGCTGGAATTTTGGGTTCCTTATTTGTGCAATTATGAGTGATAAAATGCAAATATTATCTATACATGCATGAATATTAATTATGCAGAATAATGGGCAAAATATGGATGAATTTTGGGTAACTGAGCTTATTTAATGTCTTTTAGAGTGATGAATATGAGATTCATCATCCCCCTATACTTAAACCATGATCGTCCCCGAGCATCTAAAGAAATGCAACGAGGTGAAATGAGATTGGGTTCCATACCAAGACCATGAGCAGAAGGTGAAAATGGAGCTAGACCTGACCTTTGGATTATTAGTTTGGCGGAACTTCTGTGAGACTTAGGGGTTTTTCAAATCAACAACCTCCAAGTTCTACACATCAATGTCACAGTTTCGGCTCAGAAGTCATCTTAGATCAATCCTCCTCCCAAATCATACCCCATGAACATTGAACAATCGACTCATGTGTGTGAAAGTTTTTAGTTCTTCCCATCTAGAATGCCAGACTACCATGCAAACCTCTCCAGTAACTCGTCCTCGGGCTTCTAAGGTCTGTCGCGCTGTGTTTACAATCGAAGAGAGGGAGAAATTAGAAGAAGGAGAAAAGAACTGGAGGGTGACCAGTGTAGTCACCTCTCCTTGTGAAGCCGGCAAGTTTTGCCAAGTCTCCACCTAGATCTACAGGTTTTTTGAAGCTTGGACTTTTTTTGGTCTGATATTTATTTGGTAGTAGGCTTCTTTGTATTTGGATTTTTGATAGCTCTGCATGGATCTTGTTGTGCTACTACGGATATGGAATCTTTTTTTCCATACATGTTTTGGGGTCTTAGAAAAAATTGTGCCCAACCGTCCATCCCTTTTCTAATGCTTAATTTCAACCCGTACCCCGGTCTTTAGATGTCCACGCTACTAGAAAAGAAACTCACACAGTCTTCCAACACCCCATCTGCGTTGAATTAAGTGCATAGTGCAAGAGGAAAATTTAATTCCTTATTTCTAGAATCGTACCCAGAATGAAGATACCAAGTTAGACACTAAGTGTCAAACTCTGTACATTGTCATGTGGAATTCGAAGAATTAAGTCAAAGACTTGAAGCTTCTAAAATCCTCTTTCTCGGTGAAGTTCCTTTGAAAATTAGGTGGATTAAGGTCAAGTCCAGACCACTCTCAGTTTCTGCTCATAACTCGATTCAGAACCCATTGGCTTTTCACAAATGCAAATGCATGTAATGAAGTGCATATGCGTGAAATACATGCACTTTTTTGTAGACTTCTTTTTTTTCTGATTTTTTTAATGCAAGGAAAATCTTTTTATGCAAAAATGAATAAGAAGCCATTTTTTTCAAAAAAAATTGATTAGACATGGTCATTTTTAGTTGCAAAATTCTCTTTTTTAAAGGTTTTACAAGTTAGTTACCCATCCTGTAAATACATATAGACTTACACGAAAGTACGAGCTATGGGTAAAATACATACATAATATACACACACACCCCCTATACTTATCGAGTGCTATGTCCTCAGAGCACAAGAAGCATAGAGAAGACATAGCTCAGGATCAGCATAAGAGAATGAAAAAATCATACAAAAATAGAAGTCGATCCGCCCCCCTATACTTAGGCTGTGGACAGTCTAAATATAGAAGAAGAACGAAACTGAGGTGGATAATGGAAGAAGTGTATGGAGAGAGTATATACAGTGGGCATCGGGTCCCCCTATACTTAATCTCTTGGTCAGTCTAAGTAAGGAAGAAGGGTGGAAATGGGGTGATTGTGAGAAGGAGTTGATGAGGAGAATGATATATACAGATGGCATTGGTCCCCCTTATACTTAGGCCTTGGCCTAAGTAGAGGAAGAAGATGTATAAGGAGACAAATGGTGGGGAGGGAGGGAGGGTAGCTGATGATTAAGGCGGTTTTCGGTCGATCTTTTGTGAGCATGTGGTGAGAGTGCGTAATGATAAGAAGAAGATGAAGCATACGAGTCCCAACCATTGTCAGTGTTATCCTCAGAAAAATCATGTCGGAGAGTAGATGGAGCGTATGAATAAAATGATATCTAGCCATCGTCGGAGTTATCCTCAGAAGAATAATATTTGAAGGTGGAGGTACTCCAAATATTCTTGTTCTTAAGCTGCTTTATTAGTTTGCCCTTAGTCTCGGGGTCAAGCGATTCATCCTCAGATAATATTCAGAAACACCAGTCTTAGTATGGAGATAAGAGATTATTCTGGTATATTTAATGAGACCAAGAGAATCGGCTTTGGATGAATAATAGTGAGGGGCAGGAGTCATCCAATGGGAATCGGTGTTTGGATCCTTGCGTAGATAGGATTTTAGAACTGCTGAACTGACCTCACTCATGTAGATTACCTTGTCCGGACCTGATGAGGAATCATTAGACGATTCCTTTTTCGGCATGTCAAAGGCGACTTTCTTTTTAGATGAAGGAGAATCCATTTTGTTTCGTGTTGTCTGTGAAGTGCTAATCCTGGGAGTGAGGTGTTGACAATAGAGTCTCTAGATGAATAACCATTGAAATTTTCCTCCTTGGTAAGTGCACGTCCCGTGTATTTGTTCTTAATTGTCTTAATGTTGGTGCACTCTTGAGTTGGATTGAATTGATCAAAGTGGTCAGAGGAGATTTCGACCGACTTAGGATGAACCCATGTATATGTCTCAGGATCATATAAGAAGTCATGTATTTGATGTTCCATGGTGAGAGCAGTGGGAAATGGAACAGTGGGAAATGGAACAGTGGGGAGAGTCTTTGAACCAATAGTCTCCTTAACATCCGTTATCTCAGGTGTAGCAGCGGGCATGGCTTATCTACCGCTTGATGGTTACGTCTGTTGACGGCTTCATCATGTTTCCTCAAAGACTGGGTGATATCGAAGTGCTCCCAATGTTGTAAAATTGATTTCCCTAGTCTCGCACTCAATAATTGCCTTAGCCAATGCTAAGAATGGCTTTCCGAGAATGATTGGAGACTAGATGAATTCTTCTTGATGCTCAATATCAATGATCCTGAAGTCCACTTTGAGTGGAGCATCTTGGAATGTAACGATGACTGAAATGGTTCCTCTCGACCGTTTTATAGATCGATCAGCCAGTTGAACGGTCTCTCTTATCTTCCTGATAGGTCCAAGTTTGAGCTTGTCAAATAAAGAGGTCGGGAGGATATTGATTGGTGAGTCATCATCGATTTGTGCATGGGTAAATGTTGTGTCATTGATTCCACAGTCAAATCTCGACAACCGCTTCACTATACGGCTCTTGGTTTTTCTATTCAACACCAAGTAGGTGGCCATTAATAAGATATGTCTTTCAGTCTATGTTCTCGTCCTACTCGACCTTTTCATCATTAATTTGCTCATTACAAATCCTTTAAGGTCGGGGAAGTGTTCAATGGCATGTATCAAGGGAAGTTCAAAAATCAATCTTTTCTCCAGTGCTTCCCTTAGAGAAGGATCCAAATTCTTCAAATCCTCCTCACTTTCAATTTTATGATTTTTTCTGGTTTTTCAATTTTTTGAGTGTTTTTGAATATTTCGATTTTTCATGTTTTCGGTGCAGTTTGTAGACGTGGTGCTTTCCATAGATGATGAGGGGTTTCTAATTTCCAAGTAAGAGTCGGAATCAAAGTCATCCCTAGAGGAGTAATACGTAGAAGTGTCGCTGTCAAAGTATTTCCTAGGGTGAACATAGTCTATGGGTTTCTGAATATCCTCAGGGCTTTCAACTAGGGATTCAATCTTTTCATATTCCATTTTTATAACCGAGCTATCATATAATGAAGTTTGTCGGTCAGTGAAATTTCTAAATTTATCCTCAATTAATTCATACCTCTTACTTATCCTCAAAATGTCATCCTCCAAAAACTTTTCATGATCAATTATGTGAGCAGTCTGTGTGAGTTTCTGTGTGTTCTCTCACTTTTCAACTTGAGATCCAATCATTTCATCTTCCATTTTCATGTATGAGTTAGGAGAAGATTCTCTTAGAATATCCAACATATGATCATTATTTTCTGAAGATTTCTCCTAAAAAATCATGGAAGGAGTCTGCTCAATGGGAGGATTTTGCTGGAATCTGTAGGTCTCATACTCAGCATATTGTGACTCAGTCATGCAATGTTGGTTTGAGTAGAGTGTACTGATAACTAGGACAGATCGAGGGTCATATTAATCCACAAGACGGATCAATAGTCGATGCGTTGACTGCTCAATAAATCCCGATTAATCAGCAATTAACCCACAATATGAATAAAGCAATTAAATCTCAAAAAGGTGGAGTTAATATTTATTATAACTCTACATTACGTGTATAGCATGCAAGCAAGTGTAGAGTGTCGAACACTGGGAGCAAACGGATGGGGAAAAAATAAATGCACAAAATTATCCAATTCTTCTCTTGTCCATGTTATTATTTTTGTGGGTTTTTAATTTTAAATATATTTTTTATTTTATTTTTAATTTTTATATTTGATTTTATATTTTCTTTTTATATTTTATCTTTCTATATTTTCTTTTTCTTTTATAAAAACAATATAGCCTATATATGGCTTTATTTATGCAATACATAGAAATATATTTATAAATGCTATTAAATATACATAAAATTTAGAAAATAATTGTTTTTGGGTTTAAATATTTTTCTAATGTTTTAGTATTTTTCTAGAAATTTTTACTAATTTTAAGCATTTTTAAAGTTAAAATATCCCAATGATGGGACTAATACATAATCCGAAACTAATTTGGGTTTTAGAAATAATAATTAAGTCCCAAAATTACCCAAATTAATTCTAATACATAAATAATAATATATAGATAATTATAAAACATAAAAAATATTTTTGGTATTTTTGTAGAATTTTTATAATTTTTTATTGGATTTTGGAGCAATCTGATTTTTTTAATTTTCTTTTACTATTTTTAAGGGTTTTTGTTTTCTGTACTCAATAAATATCAAAATATACCATATATATTTTTTGTAATTTTTCAAAAAGTTTTTATATTTTTATGGTATTTTATAAATTAGACAGGAATTATCTAGGCTACTTTTTAATTTTAGTAAATAGATTAAATGCAAAAAATGCAAAGTAGATACGTAGCTTGTTAGTACCATGCATGGAACACCTAACCCTATTTTTGTAGATTTTTAGGAGCTAGGTAGCTATTTTTAATAATTAGATAAAAGTCACAAAAATAAATATCCTGGCAGGGGCATAATTATAAATAAATTAAAGTTCAGGGGGCACATTACAATTTTCCCAATAGAATAAAATATTTATTTAATTTTCTGGAACTAATTTACAATATAAAAAAGTGACAAGGGATTCTGTGCAAAATTTCCAGCATCACGTGAGGATTGCATGTGACGCTGGTAGGGACCAAAATGCAAATATAAAAAGTTCGAGGGCCTAGCTGCAAAATGCCCTATTTTATTTACACAGAATATTTTATTTTACATCATTAATCACTAAATACAAAAAAGGGAAGGGGTTTGTATGGAATTTACCCCAAAATGTGTGTGGAAGAACGGTCCGATGCGCGCCATTTATCCACATGACGTGCGCTGGACGGCGGATGACGATTCACCGTTGGATGGCTGAGATTAGAACAGCTAGGCTGATCTTACGGTCAAGACACGACCCGATCCTACGGCTCCTGTAGCATCTAGAGGCTTCATCTGCATCCATCGGCAATGGAGGTGTCTGGAAGAGCATAACAAGAACTCATCGTTGGCGAGTTTCGATCGAGCACTAGGGGCGCCCACAGCCACCATTTCCACCATCGATGGCTTCTTCACGTTTCTGGAAGTCCTTCGTGTCTGTAGAGCACCTGAAAATGGCCAGAGAAGCAGCCGAGAGCTCGGATGGAGCTCAGGTCCTGGAGCTCCTGTTCTTCAGTTAGACAAGGCTCAGATGCCCTCCTTAAGACCTACAAAAGGGTTAGAAAAATTCGCAGGGTGATGGGGAAGGTATTGGCTTTTATTTGGTGGCTGATCGGGGCGATTTGAGGTGAGATGGACCTGCTCCGACGATGCGGCGGAGGAGGAGCAATGATCTCCATATCCACGATGGATCCTGGGTGAATGGAAGCACAAGGGGTGTGGAGAACTGAAAGGGCAAGAAGGTGGAGGTGTTCGCGGGGTCAGAAGACGGCGGTGTACGGTGGAATCGTTCGCCGGAGCTTCGCTCCGGCGAACTACGAATAGTGGATCCTACGCTAATTCTACGGGATAATGATTAATCTAAACGCATAATTAAAAAGCAGGAACAAAAAGCTACCTAAAAATGATAAAGTGCGCAGCTCGAACCTGGGTGTTATCTGATTAACCGAGAAATCAGTGGTCTTAAGTTCTACACAAGGCAGGAACTCAGTCGCTGAACCGACCACACGAAATCTGGGTTAAGTCAACAATTAACCCACAATAACAATCAAACAATGAAAAGAAATATGTGGAGCTAAAATTTATTATAACTCTACAACAAATATGTGTATATGTGCAAGTATGTGTAGAGGTCAAAAACATGGAGCAAGCAAGATAGATCAAAAAATAAGTGCTCAAGTCTTAATGTGATCAAATGCCTACAAATATGCTAATTTTTGTGGGGTTTTTTATTTTTTTATTTAATTTTTGATTTTATAATTTTATATTTTGATTTTTAATTTTCTGATTTTGTATTTTCTTTTTATATTTTGTATTTTTATATTTCTTTTTCTTTAAGGAAGTATATATACAATAAAGGAAAAAGAGATACAATATTTAGGGCAAAATAGGTAAAAATAAGCAAAAATCAGGGAATAATATATTTTTAGGTTTTTATGTGTTTTAAATGTTTTTGTGATTTTTCAAGATTTTTCCTAATATTTTTGGTATTTTTAAAGGCAAAAATTTTGAAAACAGTGAATAAAATAAAAAGTTGAAACCAAAATGAGGATGAAAAATATCAAACAGAGTTCAAAAATCCTCAAACTAATTTTAAATTGAAGACAATAAATCAGAGAAAATTTAGAGATAAAAAAAATGTATTTTTAAGATTTCTCTAGAATTTTTAAGATTTTTATGAAGTTTTAAGGGATTTTCTAATTTTTAGGAGTTTTACTTTGAATTTTTTAATGATTTTTTGACTGAAACTAAAGCACACAGAAACATACAAAATATAATTTTTTAGAATTTTTCAAGGGGTTTATTATTTTTTGGTACTTTCTAATGCAAATAGTAGCAAAAATGCATGGTTTTGAATTTTTTATAAATATTAAAATGCAATAAAAATGCAAAATAAAAATATGGCGTGATAGAGTAACAAAACAGGAGCTTATGCTAATTTTTTTGGGATTTTTGGGATTTTTTAGAATTTTATAGATGCATGAAATAATTAGAGGAAACAAAAAGAAAATGCAATGCTAGCAAGCGCGTTTTTGCAAATAGTCAAAAGTCTAGGGGGCAATGCAAAAATTTCCCACAAAAATAAATGTGATAAAAATATTCATGGACCAAATATAAATAACCAAAAATGGAAGAGGACCCCTGCAAAATCGCCAAAGTCTACGTGCCAGAACACGTGACCTAGCGGGGACTAATATGCAATTATCACAAATATCATGGGTTATCTTGCAAAAGAGCCAAAATATTTATAACTGCAATAAAATCTTTCAGGGCTAAATGGTAATATCAGAAACTCAAGGGGGTCCTTGCAAAATAGCGACGCACCTCACGCGTGCGGGCACGTTAGGTGACGTGGCCAAGGACCTCTTCGTAAATACGTAAAGTCAGGGGCCCTGGATGCAAAGTTTCCACAATAAAATACAAGGCAACTGAAAGTTTTGGTACTAAATGTAAATTACAAAATTGCGCGAGGTTCAGGTTGCAAAATACCCCGCGCATGGGATCGGACGGCTCTCCTCGTCTGACTTGGACACGTGGCAGCACGGGACGAGGCGATGACGCTTCGCTTTGACAGGACAGATTAGATCACCCCCTGATGATCAAACGACTAACGAGGGGTGCGATCCAACGGCCGTAGCAGACCTGGGCTGAAGACCTTGATCCGACGACGAGGACATGCGATGGAAGAACAGGGAGGAATGCTCGCCGTTGCGAGCTTCCTCTGGTGATGGCATCCTCCTCCAACATTCCTGGCAGCTACAAAATGGTTCAGATCGCTCCTGCAGACATCCTCTATCGATTGGTGGCTTCAGGAAGTGGCAGCGGCCACCAGAGCACGCCGACGACGGTGGAGGAGCGATGCACCTCCAGGTACCTCCGACGAGCTGTCAAAATATCCTCCAGGTGCGCGATATGCTCCAGGACCTGCACAAAAATAGTTACACCATCGACGGCAAATTGCCTCGACGGCTGACGGAATGAATGGTGCGTGGAACGGCGAGATGGCAGTCTTGCCGGAGCAAGCTCCGGCGAAGAGGTCGATGGTGGGATCGAATAGATGAGATGCGAAATAGAGGAGGGGATCTTAATCCTATGACTATGGTGAACAAGGAAATGCAAGAAAATAGGGATAAAATGATGCCTCGAAGGTGGTTAACCTGAGATGGACCTCGACAGCCAAACTTGGCCGGAGGTGGTGGAATCCGACCTTCAGGGCTCTGCCGTACCTCGATGGGGATGCTGGGGGTCTCCCCTGTCACCGGAGCCACTCCATCACGCGCCCAGATGTCTAAACTCGGCCAGAAGATGGTTCAAAGGAGGAAGGAAGGTTGGGAGGTGGTTTTGAATGAGTGATGGATAGGGCGAGAAGAACGAGGAATCAGGGACGCCTCAGTGATCCATGGATCGAGATAAACCCAATGCGTGTATCATGGATAAGAGGGGAAGAAAAGTCAAGAAGGAAGCTATGCAAAAAGATGAAAGGAGACTCCTCGAAAAAATCGTGAAAAAGAGTCAAAACCACAGTCTGACACGCTACAGGAGCTAGGGTCAGAGAGTTGACCCGCGGTCAACTCTCTAGCCCTCCTGGTTGGTCCACGTGGACCAACCAGGAAAGATCATGGAAAAATACTTTGTAAAATCATGTAAAAATAGAAAAAGAATTTATTAAATTTTGATTATTAAAAAATATTTTTATTTTCTGAAGTATTTTATTATGATTTTTATTTATTTTTTCAAGATATTAAATTACAAGTTACCTTTGTAGGCCTATATAGGTATACATATTTATATATTTTAATATTTTATTTTTTGTATATTTTATTTATTTATTTTGGTTTATTAATTTATATATTTATAAAACATTTTTATATACTTAAATATATTTTTATTTTATTTTTTCTGAAGTATTTTGTACACATAAAAAATTAGAAGTATTAATTATATAGGTATATGCACAAGTATTTTACCTATGTATTCTATATATGTATTTTATTTTTGTGTTTTCTTTAGGTTTTTGTTCCGATTTTAATGTACACACATATATTATAAATAATATTTACAAAATTTAAGAAATATAAAATTATAAAAATAGTGAATATTAAATAAATTGAATATTTAATCTGTACAAGTAAACAATAGGGGTCCAAAACTCAACTTTCAAACCATAGCTATGCAAAATGCGAATCCACCTCCATTAAATAGATTATTTCAAATTATATACAATTAGAGGTGATTTTGATGCGTTTCTAGTCTTTATTTGAAGATACAGGTCTGGGAATTTGGGATTCTGGAATCTTATTCAGATCCTAACTTTTTATCTGTACATTATTTTTGTATGAAATCAATTTTTTTCTATATTTAATTATCTACAACTTTCATTTATAAAGTTTCTTTATTTGAAGTATAAAAAGTGGAACAAAAATAGGTCCCAAACCGAATAAAGAAGGAATAGAATAAAAGGAGTCTTTATTGGTTTCTGACCCTTATCTCCCCCTATTTTATTCCTTGTCGACCTATTCATCTAGATGCCTAGGTCTCGAGTATTCGGGTCATAAAATATTTACAATATTTTATTCTTTTTCTTTCCTTTTCTTTATTCTATTATTTTGACTTTAAAAACTGTATTTTATACACTATTTACACACACATGCATGAATGCTAAAATGCGGGAATTAAGGGTATTTACAGGCATTTGCCAGGGTTTTTGAGGTTAAAATGATAGAATAAAGATGATGAAATGTGGATTCATCATTAGCTAAGGAGCAGGACCACGTCGGAGCAACGGTCGTGGGTCCATCTCCTCCTCCACGGACTGCCGTGGATGCTCAGGGGACTCCCCCTGTCACAGGGATATGCTCTAGACCGAGGTCCAGGGGTCCAAAGATGAAGAAATGACAAAAAAAGCACAGAGAAGGAGATGGAGTTATTTATGAACATATGTGGCTCCCTTATTTGACCGGCCAATATTAAAGAATCGGAGCATACAATGGATCCAAGGGCCTGGCGTGGATGTACAAACATCTGGGACGATGTTATCTGAAGAACGTGGGCGTGAATGATGGATGGAACCCCCTTAAAAAATGCTGCAAAATTAGGGAAAAGACAGGGGCGTGACGTCGGAAGACTGGAGGTCAAGTTGACGGAAGGTCAACGAATGAGGGGACCTGATTGGTCCAGCTCAGCTCGCTATAAGACAAAACAGGCTGGTTATTCAAGAATAATTAATTTAAAAATAGTAGATGATTTTATTATTTTTTGATTATAAAATAAAAAAATGTTTATTATTTTATGTAGAATTTTATTATGATTTTTTTATTTTTTGATGTATTTTATTACAAGTTTATTTTTATTATCTCATTTATAGGTGTATTTACCTGTATTTTGTGCAATTTTATTTTTATTTTGTATTTTTTATTTTATTATTTTATTATATTATTTTATATATTTATAACTTATTTTTGTGAGTATAAATATATTTTTATTTGTTTTTATGATGTTATTTGTACACTTAAATAAATGATTATGTGTATTATTTAGGTATATTTATATGTATTTTACCTGTGTTTTTTATACTATTTTATTTTAATGTATTTTAATGAGTTTTATTTTAGTTTTTTATTTTTATTAAAAGTTATATAATATATACAATATTAGAAAATTATAAAAGAATAAAAGAATAAAAGAATATATTCCCCTCTTATTTATATACATAGGTCTTTGCCTATATAATAATATAGACTTATTTATTTTATTATTTTCTTTTTAATTTTATTCTAATTTTAATATGAACATGTGTTATAAACAATGTTTACAAAATCATAAAAAAATATGAATTTGTAAAAATAATGAATAATAAATAAATTGAATATTTTAATTAATATTATATACAATAGAGGCCCAAAACTTAACTTCCACACATGAACTCCAAAAAATATAAAACCACCACCATTAGATAACTCTTGAAAAGTTATATACAATTAGAGGTGATTTTACTATGTTTTGAGTTTTTATATGAAAGATATGGGTCTGTGAAGTTTGGTTTTTGGCTTTTTACTCTGGGTATAAAATGAACACTATATAGTATTTTTGCACAAAGTCAATCTTGTAACTTTATTTACATTATTATCTACAACTTTTGTATACAAAGTTTTTTCATTTTATGAATAAATCATAAATAATAAAATAGGTGCCAAAAATGCATAATTAATGAATCAATAAATGAGGCATTTATTGTATTTTTGGCCCTTATCTCTCCCTACTTTATTCCTTGTCGACTAACTCCATTCTAGACTTGGTCTCGGGGTTATGGTCATAAAATATTTTCAATATTTTATTCCTTTTTCTTTTCTTCTCTTTATTCTATAATTTTGGCATTAAAAACCTTATTTTATGTACACTAAATCCAATAAATAATGAATGCTATTATGTGCAGATTAATGCTATTTACATGTATTTGCTGGGGTTTTTAAGGCCAAAATGGTAGAAGAAAGGTTATGAAATGGAGATTCATCATGTACTTCCATGGTCATGATTGATCGCATCACCAAATAATAGAGTCATACATGTTTCATATGTATCGATATCATCAGTTTGGTCCTCTGTATGTGCGGGTTGTTCGAAAGAGTGGTATTCTGGTTAGTCAATATGGATTTGATCGTTAGGGTCAATCCATTATGGTTGATCATTAAGTGCGGACCTCTCTATCTGGTGTGGTCGGGTTTCCATATTATTCCTTATGGTTAAGGAAAGATGTGGATTTATGTAGGGTTGACCTATCCCAACAAAATTGTGAGTAAAGAATGAAGTAGGTTGGGGTCGATATTGTTGCAATCGTTCATTTTGAGATGTTGTTCTTCAAATGGTTCTTGGGTTCTAGAAAGAAATATGGAATAAGTCGGGTCATGCCAAGATGGTAGTGTTTCACATGTAGGAAAGTTCATGGGAGATGGGATATATGTAGAAGTAGATAAATCGGTCGAAAGATCATGGTAAAATAGCTTTGAATTCGAAGATTGGATCGAATTCATCTGGGGGTCAAAGTCTCCCGTGAATGTTGGAGGATTCTTGACAGAAGAGGGTTTAGATGCTTTGGGTCTAATCGAGACAAATTCATTTCCATAGTACAAATCTGATGGATACTCAGACCAATGTCTCGTTCTTTTCAAAGGTGGATGAGTTGTCATGATAGATCTTTGTTGAAAATGTTCAAGTGTATGGGATACTTAACAGTAGAAATTGAAAATTTTAAATGAAGGAAAATGATGGCAAAAGTGTGCAGTTTTTGATATTTGAGATTGGTTCACGCATACCAATGCAAACACAAAAAATTAAACCCCAGGTTCACCAACTCACACGAATTTGCAAGAGTTCGGTAAATTATCTTTTTAATTTTAGTTGGTGATAAAATCATTCTTGGAAAAGAATTAGAGAGCTGTTAGGTGCAGAGATTTTCTTAAAGACTGGCCTGAATTCTTACGACTAGTTGCACCTACTTTCAGCCAGTATGGGTGTAAGTACGGACTGTAAAATGGCTACCCACTTCTTAAGGACGGAGCCTGACACATTGTCCTTTAAACCACCCACTCTGCTAAGGAAATCCAGATCATTTATCGGCTACCCGTATTTCCTCACTAAGAAGTATCTAATCGTTTTTATAGAATTAATAGTCTGAATGAAGATTCCGGAGCTAGGCTCTAGCCTTAAGTGTCGTCTCTAGCTCACTCAAACAGATAAATGAATCCAAGGTGAGGGTTGCTCTCCTGCAAAAATTCCTTATTTTTTGAATTAATTAAGTCAGCCTTGTTAGTAGTCCCAATTTTAATTAGGTGATCACTAAAAAATTAGGCGAGCACAAATGTACGTCTACTGTCCAGTCCCAATTTCCTTTAAAATTTATGTGATAAAACATGAGGGAGAAATTCGGGAAAAGCCGATGCATTCGGAAAATGATGATGTATGCTCAAATAGAAGACTTATAGTGATTCCTCGCAATCTCCATGTAGGATGCAATACAAGAATTTAAAATTTATTCTAAATGAATGCAAACTGACAAAACTGTACCTATCAGAAAGTCCTATTAGTAGTGAAGAATTGAGCTAAAATTTTGACTAAATTAAACGATCTAATGTATGTCTTGATTAAGTGAAGTGTGGTCCTAGGTTCTACGAGCACAAACAATAAAATCCTAGAAGATCTGATAGTCGTATGTGCAGGTCTAACCTATGAGATACTCAAGTCGGGCCCCACCCTCACTGGAGAGTGAAACAGGCCACGACACACTACAGAAAAAGTTCGAGGTCTTGTTACACATGCGAGAGTCCAAAAGGACATCGCTGTAAATGAGCAATTAATTACAAAAATTAAAATTGCAAAAATTAAAATCCTAATCTCTACGCACTCTCATGACTCGACTCGATCTTTAATTTAATGCATATTGATTGTCGGCGAAGATGCTTCGATTTCGAGAGAACTGCTTCATGAGCGTCAGGTACCTCGCAAAAAATAAGAGAGAGAGCGTGTGTAAGAAAGTGACACAAAAATAATCAAAAAGAAAAGACAAAAAATAAATGCTGAAAATAAAATGTAGAAAAGAGAAGAAAAAATTTGGAAAATATACAGTGATGAGCTTCGAGGGTCAGACTACCCGAAAATATGGGAAAAACTAACACTAATTTTATAGACAAAACCTAAGCCGTTTGCCTCCCCGACCACGACGCCATCTAACGATCCACGAAAACCCTAAGTTAATTTGTATGAATTATTAAGCATTTGAAATATCAAATGATGTGTCATTGTAATTACGATGGGTAATCAGAATCGATCAAGAAATAACCATAATTAATTTATTCAATTTTATTCAAGTGACTTTATATTTATTTTACTTGGGCAAGTCCCAAGGTTGAACTCAAGAAAACAAAGGAACAACTTGGATCAATGTCTATAGAAATTCGTGCATGATTTTTGAGGCAGAATATTTTTGTTAATTTTAATGCAATTTTTGGGTGAAAATAAAAAAGCAGCTGATTTTAAGGACTAACATGTAATTTTCAGTTAAACGGAGTGCAAAAATTATGAAACTTGGTCCAGAGGTTATTAATGGTGAAATGAATGCACTATAACTTTTCTGGAATTTTCTGATGCAAGATAAATATTTAATGAATGTACTAATGCAAACAAAGTAAATTTCAATAATTAATTATAAGAAATAATAAATCGACTTATTTTCAGGAAGTAAAATTATATAAGATATATCACTAGGTGTCTATCTCTGAAAAATCCTAGACTCTAAAAATGTTTGATTTAATACCTATTAAAAATTAATTAATGAAATATGCAAAATGATTTTTATAGAGCAAACCATGCATGTAAATGTAATTCTTTTTGGGCATAATGTGAAATACAACTAATTCTACAATTAGTGAATTCTTGGAAATTTTTGGGCTATGGTTAATTTTTATGAATTTCGAATTACATATTGGGCAAAATATACAATATGTTTGCACGAATATTAACTATTAGTTAACTACATCAAATACAAATATCAAGCATATGCCACAATCTAGAGAATTAGTTGAAAAACACATGAAAGTTGCTTGTCTCGACGAGATCTACATCTTTCATAAAGGGACTAAAATCAAAATCGGTCTGCATAAAGTAATATTTTTGGGTACTCTATGTATATAGAACATATTGATTTTTTGGTTTTATAATTTTTTGTTATTTTTAAATAAGATAAAAATCAGAAAAAAATACGATAAGATCGAATATAAATATTTACACATTAATCTAATTTTTGGATTTTTATTAAGTAAGAAAAGAAGAAATAAAATAAAATACAAAAATGACAACTTTTGTATAGACTATTAGTGAAGACTCAGACTCTGTTAGTTTCTTTGATTTCAAACTCATTTTGTAATTGGATTTTTACGCATTTTGATAAAATTTTCGTCAAAAAATAATAAAAAGAATAAAATAAAATGAGTTAATTATGTACATAAAATAATAGGTCAAAAACCGCTAAAATACAAAATGTACAAAAGAGACCTAAAACCCAACTTTCACGTATGAGCTCCGATTCACTTGAACTTGGTCTTGTTTTGAAGGTAATTGAATGTGCATTAGTTCAAAAGTAAGTATGATCAAATTAGACATTGTATGAGGAAGATATTAATGTTTTAGTCTGGAAATCCTGCAATTAGGTTTTGATTTTCTGGTCCACTTATTTATATTAGTGATTTTTTTGTATTTTTCATTTATTCTTGTTAGTAATATGCACACAATGGAGGTGGCTTCGGGACATTTGCAGTTAAAATAAATTACTTAAAAATTGGGAAAGTTAGCTTATTTTACAGGTTAATTATGCTGGGATTTTGGCTCCTTATTTTATATAATTATGAGTGATAAAATGCAATTATTATCTATACATGCATGAATGCTAATTATAAAGAATAAGAATAAAATACATATGAATTTTGGAGAACCGAGCTTAATTAATGTCTTTTAGAGTGATGAATTTGAGATTCATCACTGCACACGTGCGGAGGGAACTACTACAAATGATGCCCCCATGTGGCCCCCACGTATAGTAAGTAAATTACGAAGAAGCCCCTAGAGGTACACTTAATTCCAACTCCGACCCACCGACCAAGGGGCACATACGTAACACGTGCTCACTTATAATTTTGCAGAGAGCCCCCTCCGACGGTTGGTAATTCCCCTTTAGCCCTCGTTATGCATTTATCATATTTTGTGTATTTATAATCAGAACCCTATATTTCCTCCATTATTTGAACATTATTTTTGCATTATTTAATTATTCGAAAATAACATTTTGTTCTTCAATTAGTTCTCTACAATATGGCATGCTCGTGATATTTTTATGATCTGTGGTTGATTAATTATTATTATTATTTTTGTGAAAAACTGCATATTTTGCCTAATCTGTTCTTAGAAATTCATAATTAATTAACCATATCCCCAAAAATTGTCAAAACATCACGACAAAATTGATTATTAGTAACACCGTGCCAAAAAGATTTGAATTTACATGCATATTCTTTCTCGATAAAAAATAATTTGTGTATTTCATTAATTAATTCTTATTATGTATTAAATTCAATATTTTTAAGATTTAGGTTTTTTCTGAGATATATTACTTAGTGATATATCTTAGATAATTTTATCTCCTGAAAATAAATAGATTTAATATTTATTATACTTAATTATTGAAAATCATACAGTTTGCATTCATTAATTCATAAAATACTCATCTTGCATCAGAAATTTCAATAAAATTACAATGTGTTTATTTCATCATTACTTACATATCGTTCAAGTTTCATAATTTTTGGACATTGTTTGATAAACATCAACTTTATAGTCCCTAAAACTGACTGCATTTTCAATTGCATCCAAAAATTGCATTAAAAAATACCAAAAAAATATACTACGTCAAAAAACGCACACGAAATTCGCTAGACAATAATATAAGTTGTTCCTTTGCCTCCTTAAGTTCGACCTTGAGACTTGCTCAAGTGAAATAAACATAAAACTACTCGAACTAAATTTAATTGATAATTGTGGTTATTTTTCTTGATTGATTCCAATTACCCGTCTACAACGAAACAACAAATTCATCACAAATTAAGATGATAATTCAAGCAAATTAAAGTAAGGAAATCACGACTCATCACGGTTGTGTCCCAGAAACACGTGGAACTGATCGATGTAGATGAAGACGGCCAAAGCGAGAAGGAATCGATGATTGAAGGAACACCCATGAGATGTTCTTAGGAGTCCTTTGTGACACACTAGGAGCCATAGGATTAAGAACATGACCCAAATCTAATATGGCCCATCCAATTGAAGTGAAGTATTACGTGCCCCTATATGTCAGATCAACTTATGTGCGCCTACGTGATGTGCTCAACATTGCTAGATCGCACACTTAAAGGGGTAAATTGTATAGATATCCTTCCATCTTTTGTATATTAAGCTTTATAAAAACACTAGCTACTTTGTATATTAATTAGAGTATTTTGTACTCTAGTCCCCGTACTTCCTTTATATTTCATATTGGTCTTCCTGCCTCACGTGTTGCAACACGTGAGGCCCTATAATATTTATGTGCATGCCCAATAACTTTATGGAATCATTATAAAATGCACGTTAAGTTTTAAATAATTTCATTTTGGTCCTTCTCTCTGCTATTTTTTTATTTATTGTATTTTATTTTTATTAAATAGTTTCTTTACTCTAAAAATCTTAGAAAAATTACATTACATGCCTGACATAATGCTTGTTCATTCCTATATTTTTTTTGGCATTTAATATAAGTTCCTATTTATTAAAAATATAAAATACACATTTTATTCCCTATCTGATTATTAAAACACATAAAAAAATCTAAACCTACTTCTAAAAATTCCCCAAAAAATATATTATTTATATTATATTATATATTACTAGATATTCAAAAATCACTAAAAGGCACAAAATATAAAACCTAAAATAGAAAAATCCTAAAAATCTTATAAAAATTAGCAAAAAATAAAGAAAGTACAACAAATATATTTATCTATTTGTGAGCTTTCCATATAATATATACTATATAGAAAAGCAATTTTAGTTTAATTTTACTTATTTATATTTATTAAACCTAGAACTATGTTAGGTGATTAATCTATACACTATTTTGTACATTTTAATACTTAAAAATACATAAAAATAACAAAAATTTTATAAGAATTATAAAAAATAATGAAAATAAAAAATACAGAACATTTTATTTTATGTATTTTAAATTAATTTAAGTATATTTAAAATATAAAACCTTATATAAACTATATATTCTATATATTACTCATATAGTATACAATATCTTTTTTATTATATATAATCTATATCTTATTTCAAAAATAAAAAAGAAAGTAAAAGTTTGCAAAATTAAAATGAAAAAAATAAAAATAAAATTATAAAAATATAAAACCATTTAAAATCCATAAAAATTAAATATAATTAAAAACCTACATAAAAAGGAGAAAAGCTAAAAAGTATACAAATATCTATTATTAATTAGCGATAATTACGAATAATTAATCTGCATACCAATTTGCTCCCAAACGTTCGACACTCTACTGCTAGTCCACTATAGACATTTTGTAAAGTTAAGTAAAATAAAATTTGACTCCACACTTATTTTTATTGCATATATATGTGGGTTGATTGTTGTTGATTTATTCACCTGGTTCATGTATCTAGGTCCATGAGAGCGTCCGATACAACGATTGACCTGTCGGATATTGCAGGCCCTCCAAGACTGAACGTTTGGTACCCCGTCTAAGTGATCTCAATATGTGATTTCCATGAAGATAAGCATTATGTATTCCGAGGTCCAATGCTTCAAATTTCCTCAAACTTGGGCACATCAAGCATTTCTTCCTCTCTCAAGTAGTGTGTTTTGCCTGCAAAGATATGGGTCACTCCTCAAAAGCCCACTGCATCTCCGTGGCAACGATAAAAAGCCACTAACAAATGTTGATGTCAATCCTCCTTGATGATGGAGGCTCTACCTTCAAACCCTCTTCCTACCCACATTGAGCCTCGTGTTTAGAAAACTGGAAACATCTCTTCGACGTGCTCTATATAGTAGTGTACCTTGTGTTGATTGTAACTGACAATGAATCGGGATGGTGGAAGGAGAACATATATGGTTCTATAACTGCCATCCCTCTGTTGGGGCAAAAAGGTAGAAGAGGTTAAGGCCTACTAAATGGCAATATTTGGACTTCCATTCAATTACAGGTACCCATATGTCTTGAACAACCTTGTGAACTCTTTCTTGAGAAGCTCCTTTCCTACAAGGTTCCTTCTCCCACTACAGACCATGAGGAAGCCTTTGTGGTGAAACTCCCCGTGGGCATACCTGATACTATCACTATTACTATAGTGGTGGAGGTAAACACCACTGATGATATTTTCAAGATCTCCTTCCACCCTCTCAAATAACATATGGAAATAGCTTTCACCCATTATGATTCTCCCTTAGTACAAAGAAACACCCCTCATCCTCTCAATAGCTCTTACGTGATGGAGGATCCCCACTAGAAAGCTGCTTTTACATAGAATAGAAACCAAAAAGTATGATATGGGATTATTGAGATAGCGTCAGGGAAGTTTTATCTTTGTCTTGAAGTTTCTATGCCCATAATCTATCTATGAACAAGTGATAAATATGATTAGCTGGATGAGGCACATGGGACACAAGAAGCTAGAGGACATGCTGAAAATTCTAAACTCCCTTTTGAAGCCACTAGCACTACCCAAAATGCCCTAGTGGAGCAAGCGCATGAGATGAAGGGAAGCTTGAACCTAATTTCTATAGTGATGGATTAAGCGCAATTGAAATTCTCATGGAGTTATACATTTGTGTATATATAAGACCATTCTCTATTTTATGAAGCTCGATCTCCTCCGGATAAAGCATATAGCCAAGAGAAATTATGAACTATAATAGAAAAGCTTGCTCTGTCCATGATTAAATATTTCATAGTAGCCTTATTAGATAATAGATCACTCTCGGCATATCTAGATAATAAGTAGGAACGTAAAATGGAAACATTCCGAAGCTATAATGATAGTAATTGTATCGTTAGCACCGTATAAAAACACTCCTCCTAGAGAGGGTAGATTATGTGAGAATTATCTGTGGATTTTATCTCCGTGGGGAATCCCTAATCAGAAATGTCCAATTCACAGATGATATGATCCTTTTCATTAGAATGGACCAGATTGAACTTAAGGCCCTAGACACTATCTTAGAGAACTTTCTCCCTTACGTCGGGTCTGCAAACCAATCAAGTCGAATCAACTATTTACTACCTCAACTTATCCTCGAGTGAGGAACCAGAGGCCTCCTTCATTCTTGATTGGTCATTAGGATCATTCCCTATTTACTAAGGTTCCTCTCTTTCCCACATTCTCCCTAAAGTTGTGGATCGGTAGCCTCCCTAGATAAATTTGCTGCCAAACCGGGGGATTGAGAGACTAAGATGATGGCCTTGCCTACTAAGATTAGCCCAGCTATTTCATATCTAGATCATCTAGCAAATCATTTCCTTTTGATTTTCTCAATTTATTAAAAAAATATCATTAATAAAATTAATAAAATCGGAAGAAAGTTTCTTTAGAATGAGAAAAGGCACATGCCAACAATTAATATGAGTGGCTAAGTAAAGTTGCATGGAAAAAATGTGTACACTAAACGGTAATGTTAGTTGGGGCATTATTGACCTTGAAAGCTTTAACAATGCCTTGTTTACTAAAAGAACCATACATATCCTAGAAAAAAAGTAAAGAATCCACTATAAGATGATTAGAAGCTCATCTTTTAAGGGAGACCTATACTTCCAAATTCAAATCAGAAAACACATGACTCGATGGTTTGGAAATTTCTTATAAGTGGTTCTATGTACTCAAAAGATATGCTACACCAAAATACTAGGACCTAGGGAAAAAATCCTTTTTTGGCTTGGATGGGAATTTTTGCTTAAAAGGCACCTTTTCATAGTTGTAGCCCTATGATCCAAACAAATTTGCCACTTGGATAGACGCTCTTACCAAACTTAAACTCCAAATAACTTCATGTATATCCTTTGAAGAAAGATCCTTCTCCATCTCTGGCTCATGTTACGAGAGCAGAAGTAAAATATTTTAAACGTTCAGTTGCCGAAGGAAGAGGATGAGTTAGGTATTCCTATTGCGAGAAACAATGGTACCTGAGAAAATTTAAATCAAAACCTTTATAACTTGTTCCAAAGTGGTGGATAAAACTCAATGTTCCATCATAATTTTGGGGAAAAAACCTTCCATCCTAGAATCTCTATTTCCTCTCATTACTTCTTCACAAGAAACACATAATAAATGACATGTTAATTAAGTGGGGGGATCACACTCCAAGCTAGTGCGTTCTTTGAAAAGAAACCCATGAATCTTGATCATCTTACCTTTCACAATTTACACCTTCAATTATTTAGACTTGTCAATCGAGAGGAAAAACCATATTTCCTTTTTTTGATGTTGATGGTCATTATGCTAAAGATCCTTATTTTTGGACAATCAAAGCTAAATATAGCTTCTGTCTTGTTGATGATATTTTACTAGAGGGATGCCCCTATGTACTTTCAGGTTTTTATAACTTTAAACTCTGTAATTTTTGAAGCGTTCCCTACATTTACTTGCTTGGACGAAAGACTAGTTGTTGGACGTTCCAATCTTCTAGTATTTTACATCAAAAGAAATATGAACGGTAAAGGAAGGTCCCACAAATATACGATAGTAGGACCCTTCCCTTCCTTTTATTGAGGCCGGTCATTTTGTTCCCATAGATGGATTGTTAGGTATTCCTTTATCTACGTACTATGCTCATGCTCTAGTAACTTTCCTACTTCCTTTTCAAAGGCTCCTCGGGACGGACTACTTCCATCATTGTTGAATTCATTCCTCGACTTGGCCTTCATTGTAACATTTTCCATTTGGTTGGATGGCAGGCAAGGGTGCGCCCACCTGAGTTGGTCCTAGGGCTGGCTATTGAGTCACGGCTCGATGAGGCAGGCTCGGGTTTGGTTCGATAAGGGCTCGTAAGCTTGGTTTATTAAGCTATTGAGCCGAGTCTAAGTCAGATTTTTAGCTCAATAGGGGACCTTTCCAATAGAACATGATCCTTCCATGTGTAAGGAAGGCCAACGATCGTAGCCCTTAGATTTAAATCTAACGACACCATCAATTTTATTACCCAATAGGATATTTTGGTTATCCTCTTTTGCATTAACTATGCATACCATTTAATATTCCGAAATACTAAATTTAGCTATATCTAATGTGGGTATTTTTTTACCATACCTTATTTAAATAATATCTAATTGTGTGTTGGACGCCATTACATGAGGCAGATGTTTGTATCTTCGTTTGTTTTTTGTAAAATATGTGGTTCCTTTTGTAACGATTGTATGTTTTTTTTGTAAAATCCGTGATTCCTTCGAAATTCACCAGTCATTGTAAAATAGATGTGGTTCATTGTAGGATACAATTCATATTAGCAAATAATGCATGGTTCTTTGTAATGATTGTTTAGTTCTTTTTAGAGCAAAATTTATATGATTCTTTGCAAAAATGTAGTCACCCAATATTCTTCGTTTATTGCATATCGTAAGTAAAATACAAATAAAATATGTAAAGTAGACATCCAAAATGTATAATGCACATCCAAAAGTGTAATACACATCAAATATACAACCCAATATCTGTCATTTATTGCTAAATCGATAAGTAAAATACAAATCAAATATGTAAAGTACACATCCAAAATATATAATGCACATCCAAAATGTGTAATATACATCAAATATACAAGATATATAAAAAATTACAATGGTCATTCGCACCCAATTGATATGTAAAAATACATATCAACTTCTATTTGATCTGGAACCGAGCAATCGAGCCTTCAAGGATCTAATATGGACAATCCAGAACAATCGCCTACAGATCTGTGATCATCGTCGTAGCTCACGGATCGAGAACCACCGCTCGAACAAGAATCGCCTGGAACACATCACCTGATCACGCATATTTGAGACCACCACATCTCGAAGTGTTGGAGCTTCAATCATCACCGCTTTCGTATCATCAGGACAATCAGAACGAACCCCGTTCGAAGAAGAAGAAGCCATTGCCATGACATATCGTCAGTCGCCTCCTTGCACTCGACATCAGATCCGATCCATCTGACCGTGTGGAGAGGAACCATCACCCCAGGTCGAGCATCGCCTCTCGTCCTGATCGCCCATCACCACTGGAGAAGGTGCCTTCGCCGCCCCTTTTTGTGTGAGATTTTAAAATTGAAAGGAAAGATCAGGAGAGAGATTAATGGGGATATATTTTAGGTGGTTACATACTATATTTAGATAATGCATGATGACCAAAATAGGTTTTTAATTAATTAAATAATATTACTAACATACCTTTTATAATAACCGCCAGATCAATTATGGATGCATGAGATCGTTGGCCTTCCTTTAGAATTGAAGGACCAAGTCCCATTGAAAAGATATCAGATATATATATATATATATATATATTATTTGTGAAACTGTAATGGTGTTTATTTTTATTTGTATTTGTTTTGCAACATTGTGAATGATGGACTATGTGTCTATGTAGTTTATGTAATGGCAATGTTGGATAGACTATGTTGTGGACTTGGACTTTCTATACTTTATCTATGTTAATATAGGATATAATTAGATAATTAGTAATTTTTATTTTCTATTAGCAAATAAAATGTTACAATATATATTATAATTTAATTTTGTATATAACTTAGATAGTGATGTATTGGCAAGGAAGACAATCTTCAAATAAGAGATTGCATGTTCAAACCTAGGCAATAATACTTTTCCACCAAAAAATGGCTACTTTCCTTAACGAGCCTGACTAGTCTTGAGCCCATACCGGCCTTGATATGAGGCTAGCGCTCACTGAGCCTAGAGCCCAAACGAACTCGAGTTCGAGCCAGGACCTAGCTCGGCTGACTCGATAGCCAGCCCTAGTTGGTCCTTTTGGACCGATTGTTGGTGGATTACCCGAGGTGCGTGCCTTCGGAATAGGGATTCTAGAAATGTACTCCGCATCATATTTCTTTCTATTTTGATACTAGCTTGAGAATGGTATTGGCGATCGTTATCACTAATATGCCTAAGAAAAAGACGTGCATCTTCCTCTATTAGATAAATGTACAATGCACATGTTGAGTGTCAGTATACTGTAATCGTGTAGGGTGGGTGCTTTTTTTACATTTGTAGTTACTTTTGTTCCTGTTATCGTTTTTTTTCCTTGCTGGTTTTCTCTTCTTCCAGGCTTTCGATTTGTTGTATGTATGCATTGTGGTTTCCCTCGTAAAGAAAGGGAGAAAAGACAATATCACGTGTTTTCTGGAACTTGTTTGTCTCATAGAGGTAAACAAGAATACAATTATGGAGCCGTGAAGCAGCGGTATCTTTTGTGCAAAGCAAAGGAGGAGTGGATGATGATGCCCTCTCATGGCTTTAAAGTGAACAATCTTATGATGAGCGGTTGTTTTATTAAAAGCAGCAGATTGCACGAGCCGCGCATGCAATTGCCTCTCAAAAGGTACCCTCTATCTATGCAAATCTCCCCGACTTTTCTTCTTAAAAGTCCTTTTTAATCTTTCGATGATCACGTTTTCTTCTTAAAAAAAGTCAATTTTTGAATCATCTTTCGCCATGTTTTGAAAATCAGACCAGACCACCTGGCTCGATCAGTGAACTGAGACTGGACTGTTCCGATTAACCAATTTTTGTCGGTTTGGTCTGAAAGTTCAAATTTTAATCGATCTGTCGATCCAATCCATTATTTTTAACTTGGTTTAACCAAAACTGAACAGTATTTAAATGTTATTTTATTCAAAATAATGCTAGTGGTGAAAGTTAAACCCATGCCATTAGTTATCTATCTTAAACCTCTAACCAATTACTTTAACACAAATTTTCATGTATAAGAGATTTTAAATATAATTAAACTATTATTAGTCTATAGAACATCTCGTCTAAATAATATATATATATATATATATATATATATGTATATATGATATGTATGGCATTTGATGGTGCATACGAAAAAATAATTTATATATACTGTAAAATATATATATTGTCTGTGTATTTTATTTCTATTTCAAGTATACTTAAGTGTATATTTTATATACATTTTATTTCATTTCGATTTGATAATCAGTTCAACCACTTTTTTAAATGATTCAATTTAATCCGATTTTAGATAATGACGATGTCATCATACGGTTGAACCGGTTTCGATTATATGGTTCAAAATAATTCGACCAATTCGATAAGGTTTCCGGTTCAATGTACTATTTGGTTAAAAAACATAGATCTTTAGTGACACGGTGATTGACTATAATATAAATATAATACCTTCCATGAGACCTTCGTTCAACCCCACTAATAAATTATTAGATATTTTTATCCTCTTTGAGGTACTTGCACGAATGAATATTTTAGAAAGGAGTTCGAAGAGGGAAGAAATACCCATGAGACTGCACTCTCTCATGTTCATGGGATATAATCGTAAATAACAAGAATTAATTATTTAGAAAGAAAACATATACAATCACACCAGAGAAGGCATATATCTACTACTCACACCACGCTCTCTTCTCCTCTTCCACAAAAGCACCCTTATACCGCAGTGGGAGGGTTAGAATTACATCGAAGGTTGTAAGAAGTGCCAATGTACCTTTTGCATATATGTCACCAATTAGTCTTCACAGTAGAAAATCTAATAAATATCAGGATTAAGATTTATTAGAAAAATAAAAATAGTATATCCCATACTTTTTTTTGAGGGAGATTTGATAGTAAAAAAACTAATTAGATGATATCTCATTAAAATCATGATTGACTGTTATAATCATTTTGGGAAGGATGTGTTACTTCTCTAAGATCCATTAAGGTTTTGATAATGAAGGTTGATTATTCTCTACTTTACAAATATATTCTTTATTGCTCTATGAGATAAGTTTTCATCTTCAAGCAGAAGTTGATTCAGATTACAAAGGTCGAACTTATCATATCTATGCCGATGTAATGACTATCGGATGGTGAACCAAAGAAAGATGCTCACCAAAAAAGACTCTATATATTAATTTTATTTCTTATATGACTTTTGTAAAAGAGCTAAAATTATATTCCACTTCAAAGGACTGACCTAAATTAGTCAAGATTATTGACCCATTATACTGTTGGGTTCAAGTCGATTATCCTAGATTCCAGTCAGTAATCGACTATGGCCAACTAGTCAACTGATCATGTTTTAGCTGATTGAAATGTGTTTTATGTCATCATTTAAAATTTGAAGTTGTATTAATTGTTGGAAGACAACTCTGGATGAGAAAATATGTTAATATTCGACTAACTCCCTTGTTTTCATTAATAGAAAAGAAGGATCACTCCTTCACTTGAACATACACTTTCTAAATAATTCCTAGCTCTCGTTCTTCCCATTCTCATACTCTAGAAGTGAAGCTGTCACTGAAAACTCAGTCTTCAAGTTCTAAGTAAATATTCTGAGCTCAACTTCAACTTTGATCATCAAGAGCTCGTTCGTAATTGCTTTTGATTTTTTTGCATATCGCTTTGCAATTTCGAAGGAAGCCAATTAACTTTAATTACATACTAGTCATGAACTTCTAGATTATATTTCATAACTTTATTATAAGGAACCAAGATGCACCCCTTCATGGTAAAGGTAAAATACTTTCTTGAGAGTGTTCAAGAAAGGAGTAATGCTTGTACATTGGATTTGTGATATGACCGGGTTGAAATTAACAAAGTGAAAGGAAATAATAGATAGCTCCATCGAGATAACAAAGGAAAATTTTAGAGTGAGGTTATAAGTTATTCTTTTCACCCAACATGTTTTCATGTAAAAAACTTTTTGTATTAATGTAATTTAGATTATTAATATAAACTTTTTTAATTTTCCTAATTCAATTATGTCTTTTTGTGTCGACTAATCCACTTTCATAATTAAATCATGAACTCCATAAATAAAAATAGAAAAGAAGAAGCCAAGCGAGTAAAGAGCCTCGTATTTGTTCTTCTTCATTGTTTTTCTTCCATAGAGATCATGAGATGTGATCAACAATTATATCACATGTATTCTTCTTGAATGTACTTCAATAATTGTTAATTGTGCATCTAGAAATTTAATAAAAAGATAACTTAATTCGATATGAAGTTGATGCGAGGACATGAGTAAAAGATGTGCATTCCTATAAAAGGTAATGAAGAAGATGTAGGATTGGAGGAATCTCGGAGGTGATACACAAAAGTCATCAAATGTTTGTGCTATTAACGGATGGAAAACGTACTGATAGAGAGATTATCTTCATATGGATATAATATTTCGAAGATTATAGTAAACCAGATAGATCAATTTATAACATGTGCTTAGGCAAAGAGATCAATTACAATAAACCCGTTGAGACAAAGAGATCGTTTACAAACAATCTATTGATATCGTAAGTATCTAGAGTCCAATTGAGGACATCTAAAGATCCATGTTGAGGGTTTGACACACTCCAAACAATTTGGAGAATTGATGTAGAGAATCTAACTTATGTTACATCGATGGCAAACTTTTGTTTTGATTTATCATTTTTTGAGTGATCAGTGGAGATCCAATATCAACAAAGGGGATCAAATAACTCGAGGCAGTTGACATAGATTTGATGGAAATTCATATAAGGAAGCATCATTTGTTAGTTCAACATAAGAGAGAGATGAATTATGTAATTTCTTTCACAAGAATAATTATAAAATAATAATTAACAACATGAAAGGGATAGAGTAAAATAATGCAAATAATAATACATATTACTGTGGAAACCGAAGTGAGTAAAAGCATAAACTTTCTATTCAAGGTTTTTTCCTTCACTCTCTATATGAAGCTTCCTTTAACTATTGCATAACTTGAAATCATGGTAGTACAAACTCATATACAAGCTTTCTTTCCTTATCAATATCTAAGGAAGAATTTAACTTCTGCGAAGAAAGGAAACCACAACCCAAATTCCTAAGCATAATGCTTGAAAATAAAAATACCTTGTTAGGATATAATACTAAATACACACACTTAACTTGAGATTTGTTGTAGATTGAACAAGGCATAGAGTATCTTTATACGATGTGGAAGACTTCAATGATTGGGGCTAGTGGAGTACATGAGCAGGGCTCAAGAGTTACTCACATTATTGAAAATTGTATATCTTGCATCCCACTTGAAATGTAGTAAGTAGGCCATTAGCATAGTGTGACAAGATGTTGTTAGACATATAAGCCCCTGGAGAATCATTTTGCAATGTATGCTAATGAAATTATACCAGTATATTTGAGTTGCATGATTGATCATGTCCCTCTGTATGATGAGGATTGCATATCTTGGCCACGTTAGATTTCATATAACTAATGATCTAAAGAGTCAGATCAATAGCATAGTGTAGGTGTTTATTTGAAGAGTTAAGTCAACGACACATCTAATATTATATAATATTATCCAATAATGTGAGCTCTAGACTAATAAGAGATAATAATATTTTATAATCTAATATTTTCAATAGGAACAAAGATTCATATATGTCTAATTAGTCAAGTTATGGAGTTAGCTTAATGAGATTGTCATACATGAAGTCTCGTACTATAAACTATCACAAGATGTGAAATTATGCTTTGACTGGAGACATATATGCATCCATATATCTGATTGTGTACATTTGGCAAGACACTAGGTTGATGGTACGATAAGGTATATATAATATTGAGTTGGTGCACATATAAGAATGTATGGGTGCATGATATTTCAAAGGAATCATGCATGTTTATACATGATAAATCAAGAGGAAATCTCACCCATGTAATATTTGGGTAATAGCAAATTCAACTTGTGGTTATCATATTAGATAAACACGATACAAATCATGAATATGATTATACTTCACTAGAAAACATATGATTGATATTATTTCCAGATGATCAATTGAGATATCTTCTTATTAATGCTGGAAGGAGTTGGATAAATATAAAAGGACATACTTTGGCTTATCTAGGTCTTCTAAAATTGAAAAAATGCATGAGTAGTGGGAATACTCATAATTTATATGATCATAATAGATGTTGTACCATGTTTCTTCCATTTCGAGGGAATGAAGAGATAGAGTTTGGTGGATCCTCCTAGAGACAAGTAAAATGAGATTTGATTGTAATAAATCTTATTTCTAAATGACATAAATATTGATATCAAGAGTTCAGATAGAGATTCACGACGTGGTTTATTGTCTAGACATTAGTTTATCTCTAAATCAAATTTGATATGATATTAAGTCAAAATATAAAAAATATAAAAATAAAGAAAACGAGAGGTCATGAGTTTGTATGTACACTATATAAGTCTCTATTTATATTATATATTTATTTCATGATCCAAAAAATAGATCATCGTGTAAATATTTTCCTAGTATTTTATTAGATTTTCTTTTAAACCTTTCTTCATTTAAAACTAATATAATAAAATTATAAAACATAAAATCTGGTTATTCAAAAATGAATACCACCAAAAATATTGTTTTGTACAAATGATGTCATTCGATTTTGGTCTCTTTATTCAAGTGGTAGATCTCGTTGAGACAAACAACTTTCATGAAGTTTTTATTTTTGTTTTGATTGATTTTTTATTTTCTGAATAATCTGGGTGCAACACATGTCATCTCTGCAAGGTGTCACTTGTAGTCACCCCCCTCCTTCTAGCTGCACCTCCTCTCAACTGTTGATCTTTTTAGATCCAACAGCTTTGGTCTCCCGACTCTTTTAAAGCCCCCTCATCTAAACCATTGGATCAAGCCCAATACAACTGTTGAGTTCTTTCTCCCCTATACCCTTCTATCCCTCTATATAGCGTCCTCTTGGTCATTCAATCTCGGTTGGTCGAATGACTAAGACTATTTCTTCCTCCTCAGTCTTCCTCTACCGAGTCCAGTCACCTCCATCCTCTCTTTGACCTTGTTCGCTCGATGCCATCTCCATCCAGCCATCTCCACAATCGTCGTGCCTCTCATTGATCGAGTAACTCATATCCCTGACCTCCTTCACATGTCAAGGAACCCTAACCTCTCCTCATTAAAACCATCGCCACCATGACATTCATACCCATACGCCTAACGATAGGGGTGAGGATCTAGTTTCGAGCTTTATCATGTGAAAACTCGTAAAAAATATTAATGGCAATGAAGAGTCATCTACACCCTCATGTGAGATCCAATGATCTTAGAAAAGGGCCTTGTTGTGGCTCCAGTCGAGGTGCTGCCATGTCTTGTTTGATATTTGAGTCTCTGGTGATCCCATTTCGACAATAAATGTTATTGTAAGTTCTTTATTAATACAAATTATTGATTTTTTTACTCCCTTTATAAGATTATTATGAATATCCATTCATCTACCTTTATTCTTCTATTTTGTCCTTAAATCCCTATCAAAACACATGTAAATACAACTAATTTCTACAAATTATCATTCATAATATATATATAATTAGTCTAGTATTACTATATAAATCTATGTATTTAAATAAAAAATAAAAGAATAAAGAAAAGAAAAATAAATGAAGTATCAAAGATACTGAATGACCATAAACCCCGAGACCAATATGATATTGGCTTGGTCAACAAGGAATAAAATAGGGAGAGATAGGGGTCTATATTGTATTAAAAATCCAAAAATTTACTCTTAAAATAAGTTATTTTTACTCTATTATTCTTTATTTGTACACCTCAAATAATAAAATGATCTACTTGAAACTTATACATAAAAATATACATAGAAAATTTCAAAAATAATTGCCAATAAAAATAATGCACTGTGTAACTAGGACACACAAATGAAAAATCAGCAAACTGAACTTCACAGATTAATATCTTCTCTATCTAAACTCAAATTTACCAAACTCATCTCCATTGTATTAAAAATTAAATTATCTATTTAATAAATTAAAAAATAGAGTTTAGATACAAACGCTGACTTTTTGGGGTCCCATTGTACTATGTATCTGTATATTTTATTCATATAGTGTATTATGTATATTTTAACTCTTCTTATAGTTTTCAATAATTATATATATTATTTAAAATATATTAAAATATAAATACAAAATCAAATCATTACAAATACATTCAAATAAATAATACATTATAATATATAGGTATACTATACTTATAATATATATATACATGTATTTATTTTTACATATAAATAAAATCAAAAAATACAACAAAAGCATGTAAATATGTATTTAATAATTTTATAAATATATAAAATATGTAAATATTATAATAAGAATTAAAAATAAAAATAAAAACAAAATACAAAAATACATGTAAATATACTTATATACAAACATGTAAATATTAACATCTTACAAATAATGTTGTAAAAATAAATAAAAAAATACAAAAAAATAGTTTATTAAATTATAAACAATTTTCATGTTTTAAATTTTATTTAATAAAATTATCTACTATTTTATTTTTTTAATTTTAATTTCATTCGTGTTTTGTCTTGTAGTGGGCCTACATGGCTCAATAGGATTCCAGGGAGTGTTGACCCCCACTCAACACCCCCTCTTCACATGTGACCAACGTGTACCTCTATGCAACCTCTCTCTTCTCTAATTTTTATGCCAACTTCCTCCACTCCTCTGACCTCGAGCCCTTCACGATTCCCGCACCTCCCATCTTCCTTTACCACTCCGTAGCTGTTGGTTTCACCAACCCTTTCTTGCCTTCACACAATCCTCTTCCCAAACTCGTCCTCCACCTTGTGTATAACTAAATACCTCTAGCTACTTTCCCTTTTTCGATCCCCTTCAACCCTTTGTAACTCCTATCCTAAGTGTTCTTGAGCTCCCTGGTGACAACATGAGGCTCTCTAAGGTGTTGACGAGGAGAAAGAGTGGCCGGAAGGATGTGATCCAGCCATCGTCGGAGCTCCGCTCAGGTGAGGTTCTTCTGCTCCTGGTAAACCTTGTTTAGCTGCTAGAATAGCTTAGTTAGAATTTCTTTTCATTCCTTAGTTTAATTTTGCTTTTAATTCCATGGTAGTTCCTTTGATTTAGCCTAGATTTGCAGAATCATAGTTCGCCAGAGCACTAGGCTCTGGCCACCTGTTTCACCATAAATCAACCACGTTTCGACCCCTGAATCACCCCATTTCATTCCTTACACTTCTCCATTATCTAGACCACTACCTCCGCCCTTGATTCTGCATGAATTGAGGTTTCAGATCTCCATCTGTCACCTTCTCCATAGGTCATTTGTTCCACTCCATCCCTTGTGCATTTCAGCTTCAAAATAGGCTCGATAGATTCACCCTAGAGACATTGTGATTTTGAGCAGGGTGGAAGTTTAGAAGAACCACCTGGAGCACAAATCGATCTGAGTTCTGACTCCCAGGTGGCCGGAGACAAACTAGATCTCCAGGTCTCCTCTGAGAGGCCTAGACCTTCTTAAAGACATCTACAGTTGTGGGAGCATCCCATGAAATGATTGAGCCCATGAGAAAGGCGGGAGGAGGCCAAAGTCGGGAGCTGCACATGATCAAAGGTCAAGGAAGAACGTGTTCTTCCCCATTCTTCTAAGCTACCCAGGAACCGTTAGATGAAGGAAGCAACCCCGATATAGTCTAGGTCATTCACTTAAAGACAAAATGAAGCTCGCTCCACACCATCAGATTTAAATGGCGTGTGACGTGGCACAACCCTAGTCGTCTATCAACGCCTCATGTGCCCATCACGTGGTCTTCTTGGGTATATTGTAGTGACATCCTCCAACATTTTTGTAATTATGTTTAATATTGTAAATATTATTTCCCATGTAAAGTAAATATGATATTTTGCAAGTAGAACCTCACAGTTTCTGGTAATTACATCTAGATCCTTCCACCTCACATACAACTACATGTGAGGCCCTGTAAATATTGCATATAAACACCTATATTATCTGGACCTATTTTGAAATGAAGTTTAGTTTATTTTAAATTGCAAATAGGTCCATGTAACTACAACATTTTTATTGTGTGTATTTTATGCATATTAAATATTTTATGGCTCGAAAAATATTAGGAAAATTCAAATAAGTGTGTGATACCTTGCTTGCTTACACATAATTTTATTGTAGTATTTTAATTTATTTTCCTAATTTCTAAAAATGCAAAAAGATGATTTTATTTCCGATATAATTATTAAAACCCATAAAAAATATAAAAGCATCTCCAAAAATTGCCCACAAAATATATTATCTATATTATTATATGTACCACCTCGTCACCAAAAATCCTCAAAAAATACAAAGTATAAAGCTTTAAAATTACCAAACCCAAAAAATCTTATAAAAATTAGTAAAAAATGAAGAAAAATAAAAAAATACGTTTTTGTTTAAAAAATTTTATATTCTATATACCATACATTAAAAATACTTGTTGGTTAATTTCAGACTTATTTATGTTACTAATATTAACTATAATATCATCATTATCATATATAAATATAAATTGTATTTTAAAAATTAAAAGTTTAAAAATCTAAAAAGAAATTAAAATTTAAAAATATTTAAAAGCAAAAAAATTAAAAACCCATAAAAATTAAATATAATTAAAAACCCACAAAATTGTAATAAGAAAAAGATTAAAAAAATAAACAAGAAATTATTTTTAATGAGTAATAACTAATCTTTAATTTCTGAATCTATACCATTTTCTCCAGGTGTTCGACACTCAACCATACTTACCCTATACACATTTATTGGGGACTTATCATAAATTTTAAGTCACTTACATTTATCGCTTAATTTTATTAGTTGGTTATCGATTGATTAAGATACACTCGTTCACTCAACGGTTGCTAATCGTGTTTGATTAGCAGACCGATGCAAAACCTCTTTATAAAATAGCGTCGTTGCTGGGGAGCAATGTGTAAATTGTACATAACTATATATATTTCTTTTGTTTGTTTTATTTCTTTTTATTCAATAACTATTTATCTCTTCTAATCACTCTTATGCTTGCATTTGTCACGAAGGCCCACAAAGTGAGGGTGACGTTTTTTGGAGAGCCGGAGCACCCGACTGAAGAGGAGACCAGCTCCTTCTTTATGAGCCGATAGGAGAGAGCATCAAAGTTGGTAGGAGATCGAGAGGAGCAGAAGCAAAGTAGTGTAGCATTAGCGTAGTTTTTTGTTTCATTTTTGGAGAGAGAGAGAGACTTTATAAATAAATTTGTACCAAGTGATTGTTCACATGGGGACCTTCCATTTTTTCTCAATTTATATCACCTTCTCACTTTTTTATCCCAATTTTCTCTTTATTTTATTTTAATTGTTTTGTGTTTTGTGTTTTCCTTTTTCTTTGTTTTGTGTGATTGAAGTTCCTAGTCTTAGGTTTCTATTTGGTTGAGCCAGGTAGAACTAGGTCCAAACACTTAATAGAATTCTGTACCTATAGATCGATTGGAGTTATTCAAATTAATAATATGTGCTTCTCGAGTAGAAGTTCCTGCTAGGACAATTCCCACTTGTACACATAAAGGGTAGATTTATTATTATGCGTGGAGACCGTTGGAGTCAGGTACACATCCCTACCTCTAGCATTTGCATTCATCAATTCACATACATCGTCTTTTTTGATTTCCTTATCCATGTTTCTTGGACTTAAGCGAAAGATGAAATTGGAAAAGTCATTAGATGTTTCCTTTTTTAAAAAGACCAAAAAGTGACAACCAATAAAATCAGGATTGCTAACTAAACTCGACCCTAAAATGAAATGTAACGACGAATATCATTGTTTTAGGGAGAGTAACCCCTTATTGTCGTAGGTACAGTCCTGATCGAGTGAGGCACGCACACTTAAGGAATAGAGCCCAAAGCCCTAGACTTGTGCCCTAAGTGCTTGGACTGACTTTTGGGTCCTGATATTGCTATAAGCACTTGCCTTCAACCTTAGTTAAAGTACTCTTATGTTTGAGTAGGTATGGTCTACCAACTTGAACACAAACAATTCTAGGAGACTTCACATGTGATCTTGTAAATAACTGCATTATCATCTAACTCTAAAACATAAAATATAAAAGACTAAACCTTCACGATCTTCATAGAGTTGAGTTGGTGAATTGAGGGGTTTGATTTGCGTTTGTATTGTGTGTGTTTGATCAATCTATGCATTTACACCTTTTCTGTTCATATCTTGACTTGACTATTGTGATCTCCGTGATCCCTACCTCTTGAAAATTGAGATGGCCGATTGGAGCAACTTTTATCCGGTTTTCGTGGATTTCTCTCATCCCGCTCCAATCGGTGCATATCCTTTTTATCACGAGGATTATGTTTTGGATTTTCCTTTTTGTACTTACATGCCAATAAACCTGTCTATCGAGATAGACCCTCCTCTTGAACGACCGCATTGGCACCCTACATACTTTGACTTTCCATATCAATTAGGATAGCCTACACATCTACAGTGTCAGCTTCCAAATTTTGAGTCTCCTCCTCCATCATCCCCACGACGACACTCTCATTACCCACCATCATCGCCACCCAGTGTTGGGATGTTAAATTTTCCTCCCTCGGACCCCACTCTTTACTACATGACCCAATTAGTGGAGCAAATGCTGAATGAGAACCACACTGAACAGAATAAGACCCACATTGGAGCTTCACCTTCTAGCGTGTTGGAGTCATGAGAGGCCAACCATAGGAGAACACCGTCACACAAAATGCAGAAAAATGAGCAAAAATGTGAAATTCCAAAAATAAAATAATGGGAGACACTTAACCATGAAAGTTTGTGAGGATAGGGCACCAATGCCAAAACCTTTGCCCATACATGCACACACCATAGTTCCCACCACCCTACCTATCAAGGATGTCGTTGTACAACCCTCCAGTCTCCCTTGTGTACACATTGATTCTGATCTCTTCCCTGATCGGAAAGAAATAAAGAGTTTTAGAAAATGCTATCCGACCCTAAAGTGGTGGTTGCTACTCAAGCTATCATTGAAGCCCCACTTTGACGGGCCATGAACTTTTTGCGTGCACCCAAGAGAATGAAGAGACATCACAAGACTGAGCGCCCCATTCTTACCATGGCCACTGCCTACGCTATCACCCATCATCTACCTAATAAGAAAAGGGATACTGGTACACACTTTGTTAGATGTGCCATTTCTGACACCCATTTTGATTGCTCTCTCCTTGATAGTAGCGCAGTGATCAATATAATACACTCCTCACTTGTCAAGACACTCAATCTTAGGGCTCTGAAGAAAACCAAGACGATTTTTCAGTTCACCGACTAATCATTAAAGAGCCTAAAGGATATTCTTGAAAACATTGTCTATTAGATCCATGGCATGAGCTACTGTTGACACGCTTCTAGGGTTTTTATTGGATGAATTATTAACACATGTCGTCGCAACCCAAAGAAGCGTCAAACAAAAACTATTTATTCTCAAGCAAAAATAAATGCAAAAGTGTAGCAAGAGAAATTGCTATTTAATTCACCTGTATAGCAAACAGGATCGAAGTCAAGGAGGCTACAAAAATCCTGAGGATTATTTTAATAATCGAAACAAATCAATACAAAGAATAAAGGAATTCCTAAGTTAACTATGCTTGGTTTTTTTGTGTTTTAGAATTTTGTATTTTTATGAGTTTTTATTTTATTATTTTTTAGAGAGGAGAAGAAAGAGCGAGGGAATTGGATTTTATATTTGATTTCCTTTTTTATAATATTTTTTTTATATTTTTTTTTATTTTGCAAAATATATATTTTTATTTATTTTCAAGTAATGGAATATTAAAAGAAAAGAAACAAATGAGATACTGCACTCTTTTTGGAATTTTTATCTTTAGAAAATTTAGATTGAAAATTGGACTAAAACTATTCTTTAATTTTTTAAACTTTTTCTGATGTTTTTATGAATTTTCACATTTTTAAGATTTTTAAGCAATTAAAATACAGTGAATAATGCAAACAGAATGCAATGTAGATCTTTTTGAATTGTTAAAATAATAAGATAGATAAAAAGTGATGAAATAAATACAGAAGAAAAGATAAATTTTTATATTTACGAGAAAACCCTTTGATGATTTTTTTATTTTTAATTTAATTTATATGATTTTTTTTGATTGTTATATTTTTTATGGTTTTTATAAATGATAAAAATATGAAAATTTGTCAAGAATTAAATCACAACAAAATATGCAACCAATATTTTTTTTAGAATTTTTAGAAGAGTTTTTATATTTTTTATGATTTTTTAATGCTAACATGATGTTTTTATGGAGTTTTTGAATTTTTATGAATAACAAAAAAATAAATAAAATGTGAAATAAAAATTTTGGAGAAAATGCAAAATAAAAATTATGGATTAAAGATGAATGCAATAGGAAATGATATGAATTTTTGTGGAATTTTCAAATGTGTTTGATAATTTTATTTCATTTTAAAGATGAAAATAAATATGCCTACTGACACGGACTAATATGAAATTAATTAATGTTTTCAGACTAAATATTAAAAAATAAAAAATGGTGGGGAAGATTATGCAAATTTTCTAATATATCATGCGCACAAGCACGTGTGCCCCACTGGATCGGACTAAAATGTTAATAAAATAAGTTCAGGGACCAGTCAATAACACAAAACATCAGAACTTTTATTGCAAAAATACCCACTACTTACGTGATGAGCACGCTCCATAGTTCAAATGGGACTTGATTGCAATTAAAATAAATGCTAAGAATAAAAGTTCATTTTTTCAAATAAAGGAAATATAAATATGTGCCCCTCTAGGGATTATATTCAAATAAAATAAACGACAAGGTAAATGCGTAATTGTACCATTAATAACGTGGAGCGCTGAACGTCCTTGATGTGCTTCTGTTCTGATCAGACGGCTATGGATGAGTCGTGCTTGGAAGGTCACAATCAGATCTTGATCCTTGATCAGCTGGCAGCTTTTGGGGATTTATTGATGGTCCTGATCAAATCTGGAGGAGGCGTTCTTGATCTGATGACTCTAGATGCCTTTGGAAGCACTGGGATGCAAGCGATCTCTGACGAACTTCGACCGGGCTACTCTTCTTCGATTTAACACCACATCTTCTCAAATCTTGTTCAAAATATAGCTTGAGATGTTCCTCATCTTATGCACACCTTGGATCAGCTAGAAAACACAGACCAGGGATCTGTAAGGTGTTCAAACTATGCTGCTCCAAGAACCTATTCTAGATCTGATCCCTGCTCTTCACACGATCCCTGGAGCTCCTTGGACATACAAATGGTTGCTTATGCTCGGAGAGGGGTCCGACCAAAGGATTAGGTCCAAAAATACTAATGAAGATGACTAGATGGGGAGTTCGACGAAGTATGATCAGAATGGAGTCGAACCCTAGATCTGTAAAGAACTGGAGGTGAGAAGAGGATGGACGGGCTGGAGAATGATCGGGCGGAGGTGTTAGCATGGTCGGAAAGTGATTTGAATGATCGAAGATCCTCCAATCTAGAGATCATAGGTTTAATATTATTTGTGGATCTATGCTAAAAAGAATTAAACTGCGGAATTGAATTTGCAAAATTAAAGATTAACTAACTATGATTACCTACGGGTGAAAGGGTACAAGAAAACACCTCGATTTGTGATGTGGCAGAGAGGCGAAGATGTGTGACGGAGCACGCCAACGACGTAGGTGAATCACGTAATTTAGCCTTCCAAACTCCTTTAGGAATAGAGATCAACTCCGCTATCACAGAAGAAAACCTCTTCCACTCGATCGAAGGTGTTTAAAGAGATCAAAGACGGATTTAAGACTCATCGGAGGTGAATGGATTTTATTTATAGGGTGGCTCCGGTAGGTTTTGATATTCAAAATGGGAGTGATCCGCGGAGTGATGGGTGGATCGGAGGTGATGGCGTGGAGGAGAATCGAATAGGAGAAACAATCAGAGAAGGAAATGGGAGGCATTAAGGATTGGTGCATATGGGAAAAATATGAGAAGATATGTGTGGAGACGAAGCTAGCGAAGGGCATGAGCAGAATGGAGAGTTGATCCGGGTCAACAAACCCGAGTTTGGCCAATCAAGGCACACCTGGAATACGTCCAAAATAGGCTACACGATAAAATAGTGTAAAAATGTTAAATAAATCAATAAAAAATCGAAAATAAATTAATTTAATTATGTAATGTAAATAAAAATGTCAAGAATAAATTAAAGATAGTTTTAGTGATTTTTAATTAATTAAATAATATAATTACAAGGATTAAAATAAATACAAGGTGTTCTTTACAAGTGTGTATACATATATACATAATATTTTGATAATTAATTAATTATATATATATTTATATAAGTTAATTTTTTTATTTATTTACAATATTTTACAAGGATTTTAATGATATTTTTATTTGATTTTTAGGTATTAATTTATTAGGTTAATTAAAAAGTATAAGTACAATATATACATGGTGATACATATACGATATATACATTATTTAATTTTTGCTGATTGTTTAGTTTGTAATTTTTATGTGTATTTTATATGAGTTAAATACAATATTTAAAAGTAATAGAAAATACAATATTCACAAATATGCATAATAAAAATAGTCCATTAAGTAATATACATAATAACATAGGTTTATTATGCAATAATACCCCGATTGATCACATTTCACACCTTAACTCAGAATTTTACGAAACCTCCATTTTAGAGATAATTTAATTTGGAGTACAATGAAAGTGAGTTTGCTTAATTTGGAATTCAAGTGGAGGAAATATTAATCTTGAAAGTTTTATTTTTCTGGCTTTTGGAGAGTGATGTTATCTAAACAATATATACAAGTTTTTTACTGATATTATTTTTATTATTTATAAAATACTTTAAAAGGTCAAGAAGAAATGATTGTTATTTGCAAAGATTTTGATGGCGAATTAATTAATAAGAAAATGTGTAGTATGGTCAATATTGTACAAGTGATGAATATATACAAGTGACAAGTTAATTTTATGGACTTTTTTGGTGTTTTTGGCCTTATCTCCCCCTACTTTATTCCTTGTCGATCAGGTCAAGTCTTGACCTTCTCTCGAGGTCTGATTTAGCTTGTATCTATTATACGTACAATATTGTGTTTTCTTTATTTTTCCTTTATTTATTTATTTATTTTAGGTTAAACTAGTGATAATTATACAATATTTATACAACAATGTTGGCTAATAGAAGATGGATTTACTGATATATACAGGTGTTTTGTAAGTGATTTTAATCTAAAATAAATGAATAAAGATGATGAAATGCAGATTCATCATCCCCCTATGCTTTACCTTTACTAGTCCCTTAGCAAACACTTATTTGAAAGAATAAGTGAATGAAAGAAAAAGAAAAGAATAAAGGGAAAATAAAGAACTTAGAATAATATTGAGTAGTAAACTTATCTTCATAAAATTATAATATGGAGCTCGATCAGACCTTTGGATTATTAGTGTGTCAGAACCTTAATGGGAAATGGATTTAAAACCTAACAACCCTCAAGTTCAACAAGACTCCTATTCAAGTCGCCTCAAAAGTCAAGTCAGAGCTAGTCTACATACACAAATTCTTATGACTATGAGTCTTTACTTCTACGGTGTAAGTGACATATAGCTCCTCACCACAAAAGTGGGAAAGAAACAACCTCACCCAACAAGGTAATGAGATGGAGAAAAGAATGGACAGTGGCCAGTGTAGCTACCTATCCTTGGATACATGACCAGTATAGCCAAGTCATCCTACTGCAAGCTCACAATAATTTGACTTTCAAACTCATACTTGTATATACACTCCGGCATGCATTTTACTTTTCAATCATGCCTGTCTACTTTTGGAGATTCTGCATTTTTTTCAAATATATACACGGGTGCAGCATGTACATAAGGAGTTTTTCTTCTGAGCTAGTAAACTATCCCTCTTTTGAACCATTATTGCATCCCCACAACATCCAGTCTTTTGACCTTAATGTCACTAGATCAGGTTGAGATGCACTACCCTCCCTAGAAGAAGATGGATGTTACCACTAATTGTTACACACCCATGTGCTACCCAAAGCCAAAAGGATTCTGCCTTCTCACCACCTCCTCCATGAAGAGCTACGCATAGAGTGCTTGTTCAAGTTAAGACACGGTCTAGAAGAACCATGCGTGTGTTGTTAAATATTCTACTTAGACTCATCAAGATGACATGTGGACATAGTCTTGAGGACTCAAAGAATTAAGTCGCTAGGACCTGAAAAGTCTTAACTCAAGTTCTTATAAGGTTCCTCTGAAATTAAGTGGATTAAGGTCTAACTAAGCTCCATTCTTTAATTTTATTCCACACTTAGTTTAAATGTCAATACTATTCTGAAAAATGCACATTAAAATGCACGAAGTATATACAAATCTTTTTTTTTTGAAGAAAGAAAAAGGAAAATCTTTTTAAAAACTTTTCAAAGGGTTTTACAGATTTTTATGGATTTTAAGCATTTTTTTCAAGGGTTAGTAAATATATATACACAAGTATACAAGGATTATACAAGGGAATTTTATATAATATTTTATAAGAAGGTTTTATATACAAGTTTTAGATACAAGTTTTATAAAAGAGTTTTATGTACAATAAAGAAATTTATTTACAGATTGGAAGGTGATCAAAGTTTATATACACATGTGGATTTTACATATTTATATACATCCCATTTATATCCCACATGATAAATAATATACATAAAATAAATTTTCAATCACATTTTTATAGCCATTTTAATTATTAAAAGTACGAGTTATGGTTGAAGTATATATACAATATATACGACATCCCCTATAGTTAGCTCAAACTATGTCCTCATAGTGATCAAAGAGCTACAAATGAAGACATAACTCGTGCTAACTATAGAAAAGTGAAAAGAATACTATACAACAACTACTCAAAGAATAAATGAAGAGAATAGAAGTCAATGATCCCCCTATACTTAGGATCAAATAATCCTAAGTATAAAGACTGTACAAATGGGAAAAATCGAGGGAAAGAGTGAACAACTCAACGACTGGACTTGTCCTCCCTTATACTTAGGGTAAAAGATCCCTAAGTATAGAAAACAAATATCAATACGTTGAAGGACAAGCGAGAAATCTGAAGAAAGAAAATAAAAACACAAAAAGATGGTATGAACAACATCACTCCCCCTATACTTAGGGTAAGGGATCCCTAAGTATAAGCAATGACAAGGGTGATGAAACACGACGAATATGAATAACTAAAGTCATTCACCTCCCCTACACTTAGGATAGAGAACATCCTAAGTATAGCACACACGGGAAAGAGGTGAATAATAACAACATAAGAAGAGAGAATAAAATGAAAGGATATATACAAGATAAAATCAGCTCATATGTCAGACGTAGAAGATGTGAAAAAATCATCGTCTGATGCCACAAATATAGAATCAACCACGAACATGAGCGTATCATGATTTAGATATGGCTTCAGCAACTGTCCAGTTACAACAACTGGTTGTGCGTTAGATGACAACCCAGATATGACAATACTACCATTGTCACGCACAGCTCTAACAATGAACGGTCCTGACCATTTGCTTTTCAATTTGCTTGGAAATAACTTCAACTTTACATCGAATAACCAAAGTTTTTGATCGGGGAATAAATTCTTCCTTCGAATGTGTCTATCATGCCAACGCTTGACTTTCTCCTTAGACATGAGTGAGTTATTATATGAAAAGTCTTGAAATTCCAACAATCCATTCAAATCCAACTTCCCTTTCTTTCCTACTTTCTCAAAATCAAGATTGCATACACAAAGTATCCATAAAGATATGTGAATTAATTCCACTAGCAGATGGCAAGACTTTCCATACACTAATATGTAGCGAGACATACCAAATGGTGACTTGTACGCCGTCTGATAAGCCATGGAAATGAGTCAAGCATCTGGGAACAATTCTTCCTATCTAGACGTACAAGCTTTTGTAATATAATCTTGATTTCTTCATTTGAAATTTCAGCCAAGCCATTAGTCTATGTTCCACGGCTCCGCCACACCGTGTCGCGGCTCCTCCAGCGAGCTGCTTGAGCTCAGAACCTCTACCAACCTTCGAGCGAAGACTAGGAGCTCCTCTCCGAGCTTCTATCCCCAAGTAGCATCCTCCATTCCCCCTTCGATGTCCTTATTCTTTTTCTCTGTTTTTCTCACAATTTCTCCGCCTTCTCCAATCACTCCCGCTCTCGCCTAACTATTCGCCGAGCTTCACCTCGAAGCTCTGATCTTCGCAATCTATTTCATTCACTCCGACGATGCATAGAACCACTCCCGACCACTAGATCCGCCACCACGGCGGAGGCGAACCACCTTCACTTCGCTCCAGGCCTCTCGCTGCACTCGCATTCACCTCACGAACACGCTGCACGCCTCGGCTATAGAAACTAACCCCTGCAGGTACCATTTCTTTCATTGGTCGGAAGCATCACCGGAGCTGCATCGAGCTTCGTCACTTCTGGCCTATGGACCACCTCAGCCTCGTCCATATGCTTCGGTCGCTCCGCGAAGCTTCCACGATCATCCCCAGCTACTTAGGAGCCTCCAGAGAGCAGCATCAAGCGAGAATCGAGGTGGCGGAGCTAAGGGGGCCTCGTCGGAGCCCAACCACGTCCGCTGCAGGAGGCGGCGAACCGGAGGAACACGAAGCATAGTAGCTATTTGATCCTCACGATCGAATGGCTTTTATTGAGTCACGTCACCAGCGCCCCACCTCCGTCAGATAAGAAGGATCCAACGATCACTATCCTGCCTTGTCGTTCTCACCTCCGACCTACAACAGTCATTCGATCTCACGAGGATCATATGTCTCGCAACATGCAACGTCGTTTTCATCACCTGCCATTGGATCCATCGTGATCTAGCGGAACTCAGATAACCACGTCGCTTCATCACAGGAGCCATCAACCTCTGTTGGATCGTCTCGATCTAACGGTCTCGAGGCGTGCCACGTATCAGCTTCAGTAGCCATTTGATCCTCATCGATCGAACAATCCATCGTGCGCCACGTCGCTTCCTCCGAGCCTCTTCCCTGGTCCTTAGGCTCGGAGCCCCCGAAGCTAACCCGAAGCACGCCCGAGCCTTCAGCGTACCCGAGCCACAGTCCGAGCCTCCGACACCTACCGATGCTAGTACCTCATGTGTTCTCGCATGCAGTTGGGGCAATTTGCACTGAGGCCCCTGGAAGTTTGCCAAATTACAAATCAGTCCCTACCGGGAGCATCAAGTGAGGCGCACGTGTTCCCGTGGATATTTTGCACGCATACCCCCAACATTATAGGTAATTGCATTTAAGTCCCTATCAACATGTTTGATTTTCAGTAATTAGATTTTCTGTATTTGCAATTTAGTCCCTGTCTTTGCACGCATATTTAGGTGTATCATCGAGGGCACCAGATACTGGATAAAAAGTGTAAATAATAGAAGTTTGGGGTCCAAGAAAAATGCTCAAGTCCCCGACATGCACAAGCAAGGGAGATGACCTGACACTGGATAAAAGTGTAAATAATAGAAGTTTGGGATATGAAAATATTACAAAACTTTTACAACTGAAAATGAGCGTTTAAATACAAAATAATAAATAAAAAAAGGCAAGGATGAGAATCGCAAATTACCCCCAACGCGTGCTGGCGGATGACCGAGATGTCTTTACTTAAACATGTGGTGTGTGCCTAACCACCAATACTGCTTTGCAGATGGAGGGCCTGGATTAGATTCAGGTGCTTGATTGGGTGGGTGTGATGTGCTCAATAAAATAGCATCTACTTCCCCTGGGATTAGCTCTTCATCTAATGGTTCGGAGCGGATCTAGAAGAACATCTCAAGAACAACCGAGTGTTGATCTTCGATCTAAGCTCTAGCTTGACTCCGACATATTTAGGTCATTCTGAAGGTTACAAAATAGAGATGGATGGCTTCCACAACTGCTAGACTCATTTGAATGGTCCATGCCTCACCGATCGAGGCCTGGAGCTCAGTTGACCTGAAGCTTGGTCTCCTGGATAAAATTCACTCCAAATGGGGTCTTTAGAAATCGAGACCAACACATGAACTCTCGAGAGTCAAGGGTGATACTCCTCAACCTGTTAGATGCTCAAAAAGAGATAGAAATTGTTGTGGTGAGTGTCTCCAGCTGTTAGTAGATGGGGGAGACCAGATTCCCGGATTTGTGCAAGATCTGGGGTGGATGATGGATCAGGATGGGAGAAGGTGATGATATGAAGATGTTAGGATGATCAGGGAGGCAGTCAACAGTTGGGAACATACAGAATATAGGGTTGGAGCCTATATTTTTCTAACAAACTTTGATTTTTGTATTTTTAGTTATATAGGATGAGCTTAAACGAAATTAAAGGCAAGATTGTGCTATTGTTACTCCTAGGAATTGAAAGAACAAGAAAAGAAGTCTTGCCGGGCCTGGGTTGGTCGGGAACAGAACCACCTGGAGAGGGATCTCCAGCGATGTTGAATCTCCTCCACCATCCTCCTCCGCACTGCGAATCAAAGAGTTCCTCTTCCTATCACTAAGGGAACGCTTAGTCAATGTACTCTTGGGGAAATGGTCGGCTAAAAGAGATTAAAATTCCAAATTTGATGGAGGAGGATATATAGACAAGTTGAGTGAGGATCCATCTTCACCTAGGGTTTTTGATTCAGTCGAGGGTTAGCTGACACAACTCCTTGATGTGCATGAAAGAGCATTGGTAGGCGAAGGAACCACAAGAAGGAATCGAACAGAAAGGAAGCCTGGATCTAGCTAGAAAATTTGGCGAAAATGGGGAAAGAACTTTACTAGGATCGGTCCAAAGGATAGGAGGAGATTTGACCTGGGCCAACTAATACCCCCTCCTATTAGTCCACATCAGACACAAAATGACAAAACATAAATGAAAATAGAAATAAAGTAAAATAAAATAGAAAATGATTTTATTAAATAAAAACATAAAACATGAAAGTTGTTTCTTATTGTATGTACTATTTTCAGGTTATTTTTATTTATTTTTATCGACTTATATATTATAGGTTAATTTTTACAAGTGTAGTTATATGTATTTATACCTATGTTCTATGTATTTGATTTTTATTTAGTGTTTTGGTATTTAATATCATATGTTCATATTTTATCTATTTATAATCTTATTAAATACAAATTTACATATTTTTATTTCATTTATCTGATTTTATGTGTATACTTAAATAAATATGGGGATATAATTATCTATAGAGTATACTTATATATTTAATTCAATTATTGATTTTAATGCATTTTAATGTTTTATTTTATGTTTATATTTTTACAATTTTTTTAATAATATTATTCATCGAAATAACGAGTCACCCCTTCCGTTGATATGGACACGTCTGAGATCAACAAATGCTTGGGAGTTCCTCTATTCAATCCTTTTCTTTCTTCTTGTTGCTGGATATTTCGTTCGTATACATCTTCTCTTTGTTTCCCGAGCCTCTAGTGAATTACAGACAGAGTTAGAAAAGATCAAATCTTTGATGATTCCATCATACATGATTGAGTTGCGAAAACTTCTGGATAGGTATCCTACATCTGAACTTAATTCTTTCTGGTTAAAGAATCTATTTCTAGTTGCTCTGGAACAATTAGGAGATTCTCTGGAAGAAATACGGGGTTCTGCTTCTGGCGGCAACATGCTATTGGGCGGCGGTTCCGCTTATGGGGTCAAATCAATACGTTCTAAGAAGAAATATTTGAATATCAATCTGCTATTTTCTCACCCTACTTTATTCCTTGTCTACCAAGTCAATGTTGACTTAGTCTCAGGGTTTAGGGTCAGTCATTATTTACAATAATTACCTTATTTTATTTGTTGTTCATTCTTCATTTATTTTGTATTTAAATATAAGTATTTATGTACTATTTACAAACAACAGCCGGTGTGTTACTTTATACAAGTTAGATATGTTTATAAGTATTTCTTTAGGGATTTAAATAAAAATAACGGAATAAAGGTAAATGAATGGGAATTCATTACCCCCCTATACTCACCATTACGAGTCCCTGGAAAACACTTATTAGGAGGATTTGTGATGCAAAAGATAAAATAAATAAAAGGAAATAAAGAAAGTATAATGATTATGACTTTTAAACTTGTCTTTACAAAATCAAAGATTGGAGCTCAATTAATTCCTTAGGATTGTTAATGTGTTCAAAACCATGTTTAGGTTAGGAATTGTGACTCAATAGCCCTTTGGTTCCATGTTCCTCTATTCAATTCAACTTAATAGCCTGGTCAGAACTATCCTTTCAGATATATACTATCGTAACCTTGAATTGATAAGTACCATGTATGTGAACTGTGTTAGCTCTTCCCAATTCAACACAATACCTCGACAAATATAGATCTTTTCTTCTGCCCATGTTTTAGAGTCTTACAAAACTTATGCTTGCAGACCATTCCTCATTCGAAGCTTTATTTCAATCCATTCACCAGTCATTAGATGTCCATGCTACTAGAGGAACAGTTAGGTTGAAGTACTAATTTCGGTAGTCTCCAAGAATGGTTCTTGAGCCATCCTTGACGAAGCGACCTAGTATCGTCCTGACTTAGACTCTAAGATATTTTAACAACACGCTTGGTTGAGCTACATGTTGAGTGTGAGGTCTCAAGTCAAGCCATTGTCTTAAGAGTCGTAAGAAGCATATGAAAGGTTCTAGTTAGTCACATTGAATTGACTCATGAACACAATCTCATAGAACCTAAAGAATTAAGTCAGGGTGACCTGAAGTCTCCCAATTCCAGGTCTTATTAGGTTCCTTTGAAATTAAGTGGATTAAGTATTATACCAAGCACTAATCTTCAATTTTATTCGAACTCGCACACTTGTCAACATCATTCAAAAAAATGCAAATGCAAACACCAATGTTTTGTGGAGTACATTTTCTTGTTTTAAACATTTTATGGGATTTTTGGAAAAGTTTTGTAAATTTTTATGTTTGAAAATTCTTTTACAATTTCTTGTGAGGTTTTGAGACTTTTTAAATTTTTAGGGAGTTTTTGATAAGGGTTAGTGAATTGGATAAGTACAAAAATTTACAAAGGTTTGAAAACATTTCATAAAATACTTTTCAAATGGTTTGAAAAGATTTTTAAGGACATTTTGCAACTATTTTTCAAGTCATTTTGCAAAACAAGTTTAAAACAATTTATTTATCACATTTACAATTACTTATTGTGTAATTGAATTGTATACCCTTATCCATTTTTGTTATATAGACAAATTTATTAAAAATATGAAAGTTGTGGCTAATGTATATATACATATATGACCCCCTACACTTAGCTCGAACTTTGTCCTCATAGTAATCAAAGAGCAGAAAGGAAGACATAACTTGTGCTAAGTATAAAAAGTCATATACAACAATGACTAAAAGAATGAGAAGTCGATCCCCCCACACCCTATACTTAGGATTATCTAGTCCTAAGTATAGCAGATTGTGCATGGTGCAAGGATGATCGAGGATTAGAATGTACGAAATCATCGGCTCAACCTGTATTTGTCAATACTTAGGGTAAATATACCCTAAGTATAGGAAAAATTATCAACAAGTTGGAATACTTGTGAAGGATCAAAGAATAATCACTCGAGTCACTCATCCCCCCTACACCTTGGATGAAGCATATCCTAAGTATAACAATGATGAAAGGGTTGACTGAATAAGATGGTGGTGGAAAGAAAATAAAAAGAAATGAAAAGAAGAAATGATTTTATTTTTTATTCTTGGACTTTTAGTTATCTAATCCCTTGACTGTCGGGAGCTCTTCTTGATATATGACATTAACTAAGTCAACAACTGACGGGAAGGTGTCATGTTCGAGGTACGGTTTCATTAGTTGTTCATTGACCACGAATGGTTGTGCATCAGATGACAAGCCAGATATGATGATGCTACCATTGTAAAGCAAAATTTTCACAATCAATGTTCCTAACCATTTGCTTTTCGGCTTATCTGGGAATAATTTTAACTTTGCATCAAACAACCATACCTTCTGATTTGGCTTGAAATTCTTTATTCTGATGTGCTTATCATGCCATTTTTTGACTTTTTCCTTATACATGAGGCTATTGTCGTATGAATAGTCTCTTAATTCTAATAGTCTGTTCAGATCAAGCTTTTATCTTCGGCCAACTTTTTCTCTATACATATTGCATATAAAGATTGCCCACAAAGATTTATGAATTAGTTCAATGGGCAAGTGGCATGGCTTACCATACACTAATTGATAGGGAGTCGTTCTCAAAGGAGACTTATATGTCGTTTGATGAGCCCAAGTTTCTATAGAATCATCTTGATCTCCCTAATAGAACATTCAACCAGACCTTTAGTATGCAGGTGGTAAGGAGATGGAACATCGTGCTCATTGTCATACTCCTTTATAACCTTCTTGACTTCTTTGTTGATAAAGTGTCTACCTCTGTATGATAGAAGGATCTTCAGAATCCCAAAATGATGTTGTATTTGAGAAAACCATATATTGTGCAACTATCTTTGGATCGAGTGGGGATGGCCTCCACCCATCTACTAATATAATTGACAACAAGTAAAATGTACTCATAGCACTGGCTATTAGGAAACATGCCCAAAAAATCAATGCCACAAGCATAAAAAACGTCTAATATTCGAATGTACTTAAGAGGCATTGTGTCTCTAGAGTTGATGGTTCCTCCCATATTCTGATAGTCAATACAACCTTTGACATAAGTAGTAGCATCCTTGAAAAGAGTTGGCCACCAAAGTCCATTTTTATATACTTTCTCTGTCGTACGCTTCCCAGAATGTCATCCTTCATATTCCAGATTACGACAATGTTCAAGGACACTCATATTCTCCTCCTCGGGGATGCACCTTCTCCAGATACAATATGCTCCCTCACGAAACAAGTAGGGATCCTCCCATTGGTAAACATGTATCTCAGACAAGAACTTGTCCACTTTCAACTTCGAACAGTCTTGCGGGACTTTCTTGGAGACAACATAGTTCACATTATTGGCATACTATGGAAGAGAGGCAATGGAAAGGATAGACTCATCTAGGAAAGTTTCAATTTGGCAAAATATCCTGCCTAAGATTATATATATTTATGATTCTGGAAAGTTGATCTACCACCACATTTTTAACCCCAAGCTTATCACGTATATCTAAGTCAAACTGCTAGAGTAGAAGGATCCAACTAAGTAAGACCCTTCAGGTTAGCATAGAGGATTCTCTTTTCTCATTCCCACGTAAACTATTGAGATGGTGGTGAGGGACCTCATGATTCAACATCCTTCTTGCTCTGCAAGTATCGGATGGCAGAGTTGTTAGTATATACAATGTCTTTTAACCCAAGTAGATGTGATCTGAACTTCTCTCGTGCAAACACGATTGCTAGCAACTCTTTCTCTATGATAGAATATTTTTTCTAGGCTTCATCCAGTGATCTACTAGCATAATGAATTGCAAATGGCCATCCTTCTTGTCTTTATCCTAGAACAGCCACAATGGCATATCCAGAAGCGTCTGTCATGATCTCGAACGGGAGAGACCAATCTGGTGGTTGTAGGACAGGCTCTTACGTTATTAGCTCCTTCAGATGATTAAAGGCATGGTGAATTCTATCATCAACAATAGGATAATCCTCCTTTCCAAGTAGCTCAGTCAACGGTCGGGTAATCCTGCTAAAATCCTTGATGAATCTTCAGTAAAAATCAACATGCCCCAGAAATAACCTAACTTGCTTTAATATAGTATTAACTCAAGTTTTAAGATTACTTCCACCTTGGATGGGTCAACCTCCATGCCTCTCTATGAGATGACGTGGCCTAACACAATCCCATCAATCACCATGAAATGACTCTTCTCCCAAGAGAGCATAAAATTTACTTCATAATAAAACTTGATCTAGATAGGTTAAACATGTGTCGAAGCTGTCTCTGTTGATCGAGAAATCATGCATGAATACCTCAAGAAAACTTCCCACCATGTCAGCAGATACGGTCAACATACATCTCTGAAATGTAGTCAGGGGCATTACACAATCAGAACGACATTCGTCTGAAAGCATGCGTCCCAAATGGACATGTGAAGGTAGTTTTCTCTTGGTCTTCAGGGGCTATTGCAACCTGATTGTATTTGGAGTACCCATCCATGAAATAGAAGAATTCCTTTGCAGCAAGTCTTTCGACAATTTGATCAATAAAAGGCAAAGGGAAATGATCCTTCTTGGTGGTTAGGTTCATGCATCAATAATCCATACAGACACGCCAGGATGTAGGTACTCTGATAAGACTCTCCTCTCCTTTGTCCTTCATTACAATAATGATTCCAGATTTCTTATGGACCACATGTAACAGACTTACCCATTTTAAGTTTAATATGGATATATAAAACTTCCATCGCACCACTTCGTGATTTCTTTCACCACGAACTCCTGGAGGTTAGGATTTAGATGGCGCTAAAATTCACAAGAAGGATTGCTATCCTCTTCTAATTAAACGTGGTGCAAGCACAATGAGGGATTTATCACATGGAGATCTGAAATCTTCCAACCTATCACCTTATGGTTTCTTTCTAGAACCTCGAGAAAGTGAGATTCATAGTCCTCGATCAGTTGAGAATTCATGATGATTGGGAACATCTTCGGCTCACCTACAAGGAAGGTGTACTTCAGCGCTAAGGGCAGTTGTTCGAGCTCTGGTGGAATCTGAATCGACTCAGTGGTGACTTCAGCAAATGTGGTCGATGTAAGTTCAATTGATTGTTTATTGTCCAACTTTTCTATCTTAGGCTCCGAATACAAGATATCAGAAAGATCGGCAAGGAATTTGTCTTTCTCTGACCGGGATGGATTGATCTCAAACAACTTAGTTAGCTCATCATCAAACAACTCATCCTCAGGTACCAGGGAAAATTTGACTGTGTCCAGGATCTCCTCCTTAGAGAGGTACTCTTGGGTCTCAACATCATCTAAGAATAATGCAGTGTCTCTGATCTACTAGAAAATAACATTCTTTTGTTTCTTTCTATATGTGCTCACTCTCATCTGATTCGGACTCTGTAAGTTCGGTACTTGAAGTGTCTCAATTAGGACCTTATCATTTCTTGAGTGAAAGGTTATATTTCTAGTGTCATAGTCAACCACTACTTTGGTTGTTCGAAGGAATGATTGTCCCAAAATGATCAGGCTATGGAGTAAGGGAGCTGAGGTGTCCATGTATAGAACAATGAAGTCCACAAGGAATCCAATCCCTTGGATACTGACGTTGACATCCTCCAAAATTCCCTATGGTTGCTTCACTGATGTGTCTACGAATTGCAAAATTATTCTTATTGATTTCAACGTTCTTAACCCGAATTCTTTCAGCAGTGACATAGGCATCAAATTAATTGATGATATGTTATCAAGGAGTGTTTGTTTGAACTCTTGGTTGAACATCTCACATCTGATGAGAGGAGCTCTCGTGTCCTTCTTCTTGCTCAGGAGGTTGATGATAGCATTGACAATATCCATGGTTAAATATGTTTGATTGGTTTCTTGTGTCCTATTTTTCGATGCTTAGTTGTAATGCATCCTTTAATCCTTTTTTCCTGACAGGCATGCACTCCATGGATTTTAACAAAGGAATTTTGAGCATAATATTGGTAAGATCTCCACAATGTCAGGATCAAACAAGGCTGTTTTTATTTATTTTTTACTATTTTTGATTTCATATAATCATGAAACGGGATGCACACATCATAAAAAACAGAATTTTCATTACTGAAAGTTTCATCTTCTACAAGTGGATGATAAGAAATGGTAAAACCATCCAATAAAGGTAGGAAAGCACAAACTTGAAATTCGATTGTGTCAACTTGCATGGGATCAACTGCTGGTGCTGGTGTCTCCCTGGCGACGTCGACTTGTCATTGGCTATTATTGTCGAGTTCTTCTTAATTTTCCTCATTTTTTTGTTTTTTCTGTACTGGTGCTACTTCTCCTTCCTCCTCAGTTCTAGAGAGACATGTGAGATCAATTGATGTTGATGAATCTATATAGCAATTAACTATAGCGTCCTACTGATGAATCTCCATTTCATCACCTTTATTCTTTCATTTTAGCCTTAAATCCTGAGCTAAATGCATGTAAATAGCATTAATTTGTACAAAATAACACTAAATAATTGACTGATAAATAATGTATAAATACATGTATTTGTTTCCAAAATAAAACAATAATGGAAAGAAAAGAAAAATAAATGAAGTGTCAAAGACACGGAATGACCCTAGACCTCGAGACCAGGTCAATATAGACTTGGTCGACAAGGAATAAAGTAGGGGAATATAGGGGAAGATAGGCCAATATAGACTTGGTCAACAATGCTCGTATCTGATTTAGATGACCCAGGGGATAGTATTTGTAAAGGAAGGCTTATTTGAGTTCCTCCCAGGTCATCACCAGCTTACCCAGGTGATTGATCCGGTATAGTGCCTTGTCTTTAAGGTTGAAAGGGAAGGCGGTCATCCTCACTACCTTCAACAAATGTTGGGGTAATGCATGGTAGTGCAAATCATGTTGAATTATTGTAGGTGTATGTAGGGCACCTCATTGGTGTTGCCATGAAAGATTGGTAAGAGAGGAAGAAATTATGATTTCAACTCAAAGTGTCCATAGATCATAGGTATTCTGATCTACTCAATAACTTTGTACGTGCCAGGGTTGTAATTTTTATTCAAAGTTGGTTTTGTAAGTCCCCCTCTCTCATATCCTCCTCCATTGTTTCCTACATGTTGCTCATCTTCATACCCACCATGGTGTTATTCCTCCTCTCTTACTTGGCTTTATATGTCCCTCCTCATCTCTATCAACATTCTCTGAAAGCTACCTGATTGAGAGCTTGATCTGTCAAGTTTACTGAATGGCTTGGATTGAGGCTAGTAATTGTATGTTGACTTCATTCTGGTCCATTGTATCATCCGAACTCGATCCTCTCTCGCTTCTCTATGGAGCCATCTTAAATTCCAATTGTAACCGAGCTAATGATCGGGTGTTGAATCTCCATTTGCAAATAAAACCTGATTAATCCTTAGAAAAGAAGGATCAAGTTTGATATCAGAGTCATTCTTGAACAACAGATTTACTGGTGACATGTAAGTGGTGAAAGAAGGAAGATAGGGACAAGAGTCATCTCGACCTTCGAATCGAGTGAAGATCAGAGAGTCCAGAGAGAAGTCCGTAGAATTCAAACTAAGTTCTCTAGAATCACATAGTATTATTGAAGATGTGGATATCCGGGGATTAATGTTGGTGTTCGCAAGATCCAAACAAAGCCATCCTTAATGCGATATCTTGAGGGTCAAGAGAAGTAATGATGAGTGAGTGGATGAAGGCAATGAAGAATTCAAGAGGAATTTAGAAAAGAATGCTAAAATATGAGCAAGGTAAAAAGGAATTAAAACATTAGTAAATTAAACTGGTGAAAGTATGTGAGACTGATCTTTGACCTAAAACTAGGTCCAAAAAAACCTAAGAACAATATATTCACCAACTAAACAAATGTGAAGCCATAAGAGTTCGACTATTTTTATGTTTTCAGTTTTAATTATTGCTTAGGCAATGTTGTTGCTTGTCCTTAAAGGCTAGACCTATAGGAGAGTGAGTACTGCCAGAAAAGTATCTCGTACTTCCCAGTTCCTTTGTAACTTGTAGTCTACACTGTTTAGAGGTCCTTGATATTGGTCTTTGGCCGCCTACTCAGACAAAGAATAAGAGAGAGGAAGTCGATAGTGGCAAATCAAATACTTCAGAATCGAGTTTGCAAGCAAACAAGGCCCTATTCAGATGCAGAAAGATGAGATAGACACCCCCGTGAGGGGATGGACTATGCTAAATATTTTAGACTAGGTCTGCAAGTAGACGAAGCCCTACTCACCCATGTACGATAAAAGTGTTGGTACTTCACCGGGACTGGGTGATAATCAGGAACATCCACATACTAGGTTGTTGGCTCTAATCCTTGGGGTCATGCCTCGCTTTAGATGGAATGTATCTAAAAATAATGTAGCTTTCTGAACCCAATACAATGAAATCCATTACGGATTTTAATTATGATCAACTTGTTATTAGCAATCCCTTATGTTATTTTTTAGATTTTCAAATTTTTGAGTATTTTTTAAGAATATTCACCTGATGAATTTTTTGTATTTTCTTTAAACTTAAACAAGCAAAAATAAGGGGAGAAATCATAAAAGCAATGCAAGTATCATAATGTTATAAAACTCATCATGATGAATGATGGATGAGTGATGCAAGACAAGAATTTTAAGTTACACTATATGAAAAGTAAGATGGTTGAAATCGTCCTAACTAGGAATTGTTATTAGCATGAAATTCACATAAATTAATTTGATCTATGTCCAAACGTACCAGAAACTATAAGTACATGAGATATTTAGGGATCTGTACCTAAATTATTTAGTCAAGCAATCCTTAAAACTACGGTTTCATTCACATAAAACAAATAAAAACAATAGAGGAAAACTCAAATCACGAGAATCGAAGAAAAATAAGTTGAAAATACGGAGAAATAAAGATAAAAGATAGTGAAATCATGAAAAACTGATCAAGTGCCCCGGGTGAACAATCACATGATGAAATGGACTTGTGAGAGTCTAAGTGTTCAAGTTCGGGTCATGTATTATTACAAATTAATTGAACAAATCTCTCTCCCTCTCTCACACACAAAACTACTTTAAATCTATGCTAAGGTGACCTTGACCGGCTTCCTGTGTCATTTGTTACTCTCTCCTACTAGTGGGCAAAGAACAACCATCTCTACGGCTCTTGTGTGTGTAGAATTTCTAAGGAAATCCTCCCTCGATAAGCGGGACCTCATAGAAAATTTAAATAAGAAGATGGTCAGAATAGTTTTAAGTAAAAATAGAATAAGGAGAGAAGTAGATAGTGAAAGTGAATGATGGCAAAATAGGCTTAGTAGACTACTCTATGCTTTACAAATCAATGCTACTCAGAAATAGTGCTAATTGATTGTTTGTTCGAAACGAGGTGCCCAACATCTTGTCTTGGAGGGCATGCGGTGTCCAAAAAGTCGGATCTGACAATCGTTATATTGACGTCTCTCTTGGCTCTCGGTACATGAACCAAATGAAAAGATCAACATAACCCACAATGATGTTTAAGTAATATAAAGGAGTGAGTTAAAATTTATTATAAACCTAAAAAAATATGTATAATATACAAGTAGTAGGGGTCGAACCACAGAGAGCACATGCCGTAGAGAAATAATGAGTAGAACACTTAGATAATTTTTATTTTCAAAATTTCCAATGCCTTTGGTGGGTTTTATAGGTTTTTTTATGTTTTTAATTTTATGCATTTTTTATTTAAGAAACAAATTTTAGACCGTAAATACTTTATAGACAAAGACTAAAAATAAGAAAAGAATAAAAAAGAGAAGTTTTTTTACGATTTAATAAAGCAACTTAAATTAAAGAAATAAAATGCTTTTTTGTTTAATAGTTTTCTCTGTTTTGGTTATTTTTGAGTAATTTTTTAGAATTTTTATGGATTTTATAAATAAGGAAATACATAAATTATGCCGAATAGAAAATACACGAACTTGAAATAGGCTTAATAAATATTTATCAAATTAGATTGAGATCAAAATTAATTTTCTTAAATACTAGATAATAGAAAGAAAGTTCAGAAATGTAGAACAATTTTTTTATGATTTTTTGTGATTTTATAGAATAGTTATAAGGGTTTCTGTGTTTTGCAATTTTTAGATGTTTTTCATAATATTTTGCAAATATATTTGGTCAGAAAATGAAACACAAACAAATAAACATATAGGATTTTTATTTTTTCAATATATTTCATAATTTTATGGTTGTCTAAATGCTATATAGTTAAATTAAATTTTTTAAATTTTTATAAATAACAAAATAATTTAATTACCTTTCGAAAACTATATGTGTTAAAATATAGTTCCAAGCACTTAAGATAATTTCACTATAACTTTTAGATGGAAAATGATATTTTTATAATTAAAATGCAAGTAAAAAATTAAATCAATAATACATGAACCTAGTTGTAATTTTTAAGAGTATCTAGAGCATTTTATGACACTTCAACAAAATGTAAGGATATACATGCAATATTTGATGAATAAAGAATAATACACACCTTATAGGGGTATAAATGCAAATAAAGGAAATAGTAGGACACAACATGCAATTTCTCCATTAGATTTTGTACTGGTATTCATAGTTTAAGGACAACATAAATAAGCACAACCCTAAGGGGTCCATGCAAAATACCCAGGTCCATCACGTACAAACATGTAAGATAACCTGACACTAAACTAAAGTGCAAATAATAGAAGTTTGGGGTTTAATATGAAAATATTACAAAACTATTACGTCCACAAATGAAAGTTTAAGTACTAAAAAATAAATACAAAATGGTGGGGTGAGAATCACAAAATACCCCATTGTGTGTCGATGGGATGGTAGATATGTCTTTACTTAAACACATGGTGTGCACCCAATAGTTGATACCACTTTATAGATGGACGGCCTCGATTAGATCTGGGAGCTTGATCGGGTGGTTGTGATGCGCTCAATCCAACGATAACTGCTTCACCTGGGACTAAATCTTCATCCAGCAGTTCGGAGTAGATCTGGAAGAACATCTTAAGAACAACTGAGTGTTGAGCTTTGATCTAAGATCCAGCTTGACTCCAGTGTGTTTAGGTGATTCTAAAGGTTGAAAAACAAAGCTAGATGTCTTCCATAGCTATCGGGCTCCTCGAAACGGTCCAGGCCTCGCCGATCGAGGTGTAGAGCTCAATTGACATGGAGCCTAGTCTCCTAGTTCGAATGCACCTCGTATATGGTCTTTGGGAATCGAGACATGCACATGAACTCTGAAAGGTTGAGAGTGATACTTCTCGACCTGTTAGATGCTTAAAAAGAGAGGTAAATGGTTGTGGAAAGGGTCTCCGGTGGCTGATGGAGGAAGGAGACCCAATTCCCAAATCTATGTTAGATCAGAGGTGGATGATGGTTCTGGATGAGAGAAGGTGATGAGACGAATATGTTGGAATGATCAGGGAGTCAAACAATGGACGGGAATATGTGAAACAGACGCTGGAGCCTAGAGCTCCAATGAACCTCGATTTTTGGATGTTTAGTTATATAGGATGAGATTAAGCGAAATTAATGGCAAGACTATGCTACTACTACTCCTATGAATTTGAAAGGATAATAAAAGAAGGCTCACCGGACCAGGGTTGGTACGAAACAGAACGACCTGGAGAGGAGCCTTTGGCAATGGTGAATCTCCTCTGTTTTCCTCCTCTGCACCACGAATCCAAGAGCACCTCTACATGTCACTAAGGGAATGCTCACACAAGGGATTCTTGGGGAAATGGTCAGCTAAAAGGGATTAAAATATTTAAAATGGTGGGGGAGGATATATATACACAAGTTGTCTAAGGATCCATCTTCGCCTAGGGTTTTTGATTCAACCGAGGGTTGATTGACGCCACTCCTTGATGTGCGTGAAAGAGCATTCATAGGTGAAGAAATCACAAGAAGGAATCGAGCAGAAAGGAAGCTTGGATCGATCTAGAAAAAATGGCGAAAATGGGAAAAGAACTTTGCTTAGACTGGTCCAAAGGATTGATGGAGTTGACCTGGGTCAACTAATACCCCCTCCTATTGGTCCACGTCAGCCACAAAATGACAAAACAGAAATGAAAATAGAAAGAAAATGAAAATAAAATAGAAAATGATTTTAATAAATAAAACATAAAACATGAAACTTATTTCTTATTTTATGTACTATTTTAGATGATTTTTATTTATTTTATTGACTTATTTTTTAGTGGTTATTATTTACAATGAAATTATAGGTATTTATACATATATTTTATGTATTTGATTTATAGTTTTTATTTTGGTATTTAATATCATATGTCCATATTTTAACTATTTATAATATAATTAAATACATATTTACATATTTTTATCTCATTTTTCTAATTTTAATTTTATACTTAAATAAATATGGGGATATTTATTATATGTATAATATACCTATATATTTAAATCTATTGATTCTTTTAAAAGCTTTTTAATGGTTTATTTTATGTTTATATTTTAAATAATATTTACAAGTAATTAAAAATATAAAAAATTATTAAATAAATAAAATGTATATGTATATAGTACAATAGGACCTCAAAAAGGCAACTTTTGCATCTTAACTCCAATTTTAATGAAACCACTTTCATTAGGTAGATAATGTAATTTAGAGTATAATAAAGGTGATTTTGATCAATTTTGAGTTCATATGGAGAAGATATTGATATATGTAGTTCGGTCTATGACTTTTTCATTTGTGTGTTTGAGGAATCTCCATTTCAACATCTTTTTTCTTTCATGTTGGCCTTAAATCCCTAGCTAAATGCATGTATATATCATTAATTTGTCAAAATAAATACTCTATAAATTGTACAAAATATTGTACAAAATATGTATATTTATTGTATTTAATTCCAAAATAAAAGAAGAAAGGAGTAAAAGAAAAAGAAATGAGACACCATAGGTGTTGGGTGACCCTAGACCCATTCATCATGATGACTTGGTCGATAAGGAATAACGTAGGGTTAGATGGGGCAGCCAATTGTACAGAAGGTACCCTAAAAAAATCCTAAGGTTCATAGGCCAATAGTAACAGATTGGGACCTATATTATTTCATCATTTTTACACCTCAAATCAATAGAGACACCAATATTGTACATAAAAATACAAAGAAAAATACAAAATTAATTTCGCAGAAAAATAATGCATTGTGTGCCCACAGTACACAAAATAAAAAGCTGCAAAGAAAATTTTACAAACATGTATCTTCTCCATACTATATTAAAATTGACCAAAATCACATTTACTTGTATATAACCTTTAATAAGATATTTAATGAAGGTGGTTTCATCGAATTTGGAGTTAAGATGCAAAGTTAGGTTTTGGGCCCCATTGTGCAATATACATGTATATTATATTATGAAATATATTTATTATTTATACTTTTCAATTTCCTTTATTTTAATAAATTTTTATATATTATTTAAAACACATGTATATAAATAAAATAATATATAACTATTAGAATAAAATTAAAATAAATCAATTACTTTTATACATAGATGAAATATACCTATATATACATGTAAATAATACTTACATAATTAATTAAGTGTACAAATAAATTCATAAAAAATGTAACAAAAATACTAAACATGTAATTAAAAAATTTTAAAATATATAAAATATGTATAAACATTAATAAAATATATAAAACAAACTAAAAGTAAAATACACACAATACATGTATATTTACCAATAATTATGCATGTAAAAATTAAACTATGATAAATCACCTCGAAAAAATAAATAAAATATGTATAAAATATTACATAGAATTATAAACATTTTTTACAGCATAAAATTAATTAATCCGTTTACATTTTTATCGAATTTATAAATAATTTTCAATTCCATTTTTTATGATTGGTCTATGTGGACCAACTAGAGGGCAACTTGAGACCGCCATGTTAGAGCCACTGACACCCCCATCTTCACCGACTTTTTCACATCCACAACCCTTCATCCATATCCATTGAGAACCTCCACCAAATTGTAGCCTTGACATCCTCTCCAAAGCCCACTACCGAATCTTCACCTACCCCCATCATGATACATGCCATCTCCCTTCCAAAATGCATCGGACTTTTGTCTATAAATAACATCCTTAGACTTTGTTCTGAGATTTGATCTCTCTTCACCCATTGTAACCCCCTTAGTAACTTCACGTTCAGTCCCTGGTGACAACAGCTTGCACTCCAGTCCTTCGCGGCCCAGATAATGTGGTGTAGGGGCTAATCCAGGACCGTCGATCTTCTTCGACGATCCTTCTATGCTCTAAGCTTCCGAGCACGTCGAGATGCTAGGTACATCTCTAACTTTCACATTTAGTTTCCCTAGTGTAGAATAGGTTTCAATTTCAGTTTTTATCATGCATTTAGAGTAATTTTAGAACTAAAATTGGAAGAGCCTCCATCTCTGGCACTAAATTCATAGTTCTCTGACTTGGTTCTGATCCCTTATCGCCTGCACCTTCTTCCCCTCAAGCTTTTCACAAAACCCCTTTGTTTCCACCACAATTCCTACACAGAATAGCATCGCCAGAGCCCCCTCCACCACCCTCGTCGGAGCTCCCGCTTCCTCTATCACCCCTTGTTTCTGCAACTTCAGCAGAGGGTCGAGGAGTTAGCCCTCATCCCCCTCAACCTTTTGACGTAGGTACGCGAACATGGAATCCACTTGTAGATTCTCCTCTACATAAGAACTGGGCTCCAGAACATCCAACCTCCAGGAATCTCCAGTGAGTACCGGACTTCGTGAAGGAATTTACAGGATGTGCCATGCTCCCAAGAAGCATATTAGCATATCAGACTTGAAGGAGGAAGCCGGACGAAGGAGAAATCAAAGAACGAAGTTCACCAATGAGTTGTTATTGGGGTGTTCTTCCAGAACCCTTGAGAGCCATGGGATCACGAAGGTGGCCAGATCTAATCTACGCCATTCACCTATTTGGCGAATCGGTTCCCCAATCGAGAATCCAGAGCACCGCGTGGATAATCGTCAGCCCTCTGATAGTGTGCATTTTAAGGGGTAATTTAATAAGTCATCCATTGCTTTTTGTCCTCTTTATGGTTTAGTGATTGTAGATATTTTATCCAATTATAAAACTTGTGGTAAATTGCAACAAAGCCCTCAAATCTTCTGTTAATTGTAACTTTAGTGCCAGCTCAGCTCACGTGGTCCCCCCATGTGAGTTGGGTAATTTGCTTGTATACCCTTGTGACTTTATATATTTAATATATATGAATTTTAAATTTCAGGATAATTTGCATGATGCCCCTTTGGGTTTTAATTATATTGCAAAAATACCCCTACTAGACCTGTGTAATTATTTTTATGAATTTTATTTTGGATTAAATAGCTACCTTGCTCCAAAAATTGTGTAAATTTTTTTTAAAGTGCCTTGAATGATACTATTCGTTCTACTATTTTATTTTAGCATTATCACTACATTTTCCATTTATTAAAATCAATTATAAGTTATTTATTCCTTGTTCAGAGTTAAGAATACAAACATTAGAAAAAGCAACTTTAATAATTCCAAAACAATTACCTACTATTTTTATAGTACGCTATAACTACAAAACTAAAAATCACAAAAATCTCAAAAGTAACTCTAAAAACTAGCAAACACTTTCTAACCCAAAAGAATTGAAATATATTCTTGAAACCCCAAAAAAACTAATTTTATGTCCTTTATTTTTCTTAATACATATTGTTATATTTTAAAATTAGTTTTGATTTGACCCTACTTAATATTTTAAATATCAAAACAATCTGACCTATTTATTAAGTGCCTGATTTAGTATATTTTTTGCTTTAAAAATACCTAAAAAAATTAGCAAAAGTATCAAAAAAATCACAAAATAGAGGAAAATATAAAAAAAACAAATATATATATTCGTAACTTCTGACTATTTATAGTTATATTTACAATTATAATACCATATCTTATATTATACCCCTATATATTTATATATAATTAGTATTATTATTAATTTTTTATAAATACATTATAAATAGTTTTACATCCATTAAAAAATAAAAAGGACAGTTCTCTTTTGTATTTTTCTTATTTTTCTATAATAATAATATTATATATATCATTTATATCATACATATTACATATATATTTTATATACCTTTATTTATATTAAAAAAAGAAATTTAAAATCAGAAATATAAAAAGAAAATAAAAATTATAAAAAAGAATGAATAATATCAATATTAAAAATGAAATAATAATAATTTAATTAATTAAAGAACCACAAAACATTAATTAATTGAGTGAATAGTATACATTTATACTTATATTAGTATTCATTATTTATAAATAATATACCTGCTACACTGACTTGTTCCCTGAGTTTGACACCCTACCTGCTTATCCACTATACACACATTTATTGTAGGGTTATAATAACTTTTTATTCACATATGCTTTTGATTGATTAATTATTTGTGTGGTTTGATTCTTGACTTATTTTTGCTTTCGTGCACGGTCACCTCGAGAACTGTGCCCTCACCTTGTGAGTGCACACGACTGCCTTTGAAAGTGGGATAATCACTGTCCCAATTGCACATTGTGTTATTTTTTATCTTCAACTCTTTTGTATTTTCTATACATTAATGTGTACATGTTTTGTGTTAGAAATATATTTATTTGAAGTGTATAAGTGTGTAAAAATTAGTGAAAGTTAGGGTATATGTGGTGCATTGAGCACCTAGGGTTTCTTGGTTTTTGTGTTATTTTGTCTCTATTTCTCTACCCTTATCTCCCTATACAGTATACCTTATCGATCAAGTCAATGTTGACTTAGTCTCGAAGTTTAGGTTCAATTAGTATTTACAATACTTCCTTTATTTTTCTTTTCTTTCTACATTTGTTTTGTATTTAAATACATGTATTTATGTACTATTTACAAACAACAATACTGTGTAATTTTCTACAAGTTAGATATGTTTACGTGTATTATTCTGGGATTTTAAATATAAAATAAAGAAATAAATGTGAATGAATGGGTATTCATCAACATCCTAAGCAAGGTAAACACATTGATCGAGGTGCATGAGAGAAACAAGAAATGGAATGAAAGAAATGAAAGGGATATATACAAGGCAATAAGAATATAGAGTGTTCAAGAAGATCGAAACTTTACCTTCTTAGGCGACTATTGAGGAATAGATATGACAAGGTACAAGTCGATATCGGGGTAAACTATTGACGAAGCCTAATCAAGATCAATGTGGTGGAAGTCCTCGACGATCTCAAAATGGAAAGGCGAGAACTCATCAATGGAAGAAGTAGTGTCAGGTTCAGCATGGGAAGTCTCTCCTTTCTCTGCTCTCAATGGTAAAGTATCAATAATGTAAATGCTACAAATCTCATAAACACATCTCAACATACAAGAAGAAGGAACACAAATGTGTATACTTTCTGAGTCTTCCCCTTGAAGATGAATTCTCGAGTCTCAATATCATCCATGGTATAACAAACCTTTCTAATCTCAGAATCTAGGTCATAGTCCTCTGAGTCGGCTGGCAAAAGACACTCTCATCAGGGGTGGGTTTTTAAGTAGCGTTAGGTGTAGTGATCATCTCAATCATAGCGCTCTCATTGTGGGAATAAAAGTGTATCCCTTCATGTCCATAATCAATAATGTTCTTCACAACAATGAGGAATAGTCGACCCAGGATGATTGGAGCGTGCCCCACGTGGGTGGAGGTCTCCATGGGGAATATAACAAAGTCCACGGTGTAGCTGATGAATCTGCATTCCATCATATTTATTCATTTATTTTAGCTTAAAATCCCTTATAAAACACATATATCAATAAATCCATCTTATTATTAACCAACATAATTGTATAAATATTGTATAATTATCATTACTTTAACCTAAAATAAATAAACAAATAAAGAAAAATAAAGAAAATACAATACTGTATATATGTAATAGATACATGCTGAATTAGACTGCAAGAGAAGGTCAAGATTTGACTTGGTCGACAAGGAATAAAGTAGGGGTAGATAAGGCAAAAAACACCAGAAAATTAACTTGTCACTTATATATATTCATCACTAGTACAGTATTGACCATACTACACATTTTTTCATTAATTTATTTATCATAAAAATAATTGTAAATAACAATCATTTCTTCTTGAACTTTTTGCATAAACCTATTTTATAAATAATAAAAATACTACCAGTAAAAACTTGTATATATTGTATAGATTACATCACTCTCCAAAAGCCACAAAAATTTAAACTTCCTAGATCAATATTTCCTTTAGCTGAACTCCAAATTAAGCAAACTCACTTTCATTGTACACTAAATTAAATTATATTTAAAATGGAGGTGATTTTGTAAAATTCCGAATTAAGGTGTGAAATATGGCCAATGGGGTATTATTGTATAGTAAACATATGTATATTATGTATATTATTTAATGCATTATTTTTATTATGTGTATTTGTGAATATTATATTTTTTATTACTTGTAAATAGTGTATTTAACCCATATAAAACACACATAAAATTACAAATAAAAAATCAACAAAAATTAAAATCTCGTATATATTGTATATGTCTCACCATTTATATATTTTACCTATACCTATTTAATTAACCTAATTGAAATACCTAAAAATCATATAAAAATATCATTAAAATCCTTATAAAATTTGTGTAAGTAAATAAAATATTAACTTATATAAATATCTATATAACTAATTAATTAAAAATCAAAATACTATGTATATAGGTATAGATACTAGTAAAGAATACCTTGTATCTATTTTAACCCTTGTAATTATAGTATTTAATTAATTAAAAATCACTAAAATTAACTTTAATTTATTCTTAACATTTTCCATTTACACTATTAAATTAAATTAATTTAATTTCGATGTCTATTGATTTATTTAACATTTTTACACGGTTTTGTCATGTAGCCTTTTTTGGGCATATTCCAGGTGTGCCTTGATTGGCCAAATCCAAGTTTGTTGACCCGAGTCAACTCCCCACTCTGCACCTGCCCTCTGTTAACTTCGCCTCCACACATCTCTTCTCGTATTTTCCCCACATGCACCAATCCATAACGCCTCCCACACCCTTCTATCATTCTTTCACCTATTCAGATCTCCTACATGCCAACACCTCTGATGCACCCATCGCTCCGCAGATCGCTCCCATTTTGAATTTCAAAACCCGTCGGAGCCACGCCTATAAATCGAAGCCCTTCACCTCCAGCGAATCTTAGATCCGTCTTTAAGCCCTTTAAACATCCTCGATCGAGTGCGAGAGGTTTTCTCTAGTGATAGTGGAGTTGATCTCCAATCTTGAAGGAGTTTGGAAGGCTAAATCATGTGATTCTCCTACGTCGTCGGCGTGCTCCACTGCACGTCTCTGTCTCTCCACCACATCGCTGATCGAGGCGTTTTCTTGTCCCTTTCACCCGTAGGTACTCATAGTTAGTTAATCTTTAATTTTGCAAATTTAATTTTACAGTTTAATCATTGTTTTAGCATAGATCTGCAAATCACATTAAACCTCTGATCTCCAGATCGGAGGATCTCCGATCATTCAGACCACTTTCTTACCACGCTAACACCTCCGCCTGATTATACTCTAGCCCGTCCATCCTCTGCCCACCTCCAGTTTTTCACAGATCTGGGGTTCGACTCCATTCCGATCATACCTCTCCAGAGTCCCCATCCAGTACTCTTCCTTAGTATTTTTGGACCTAATCCGTTGGTCGGAGCCCTCTCCAAGCATAAGCAACCATTTGTAGGTCCAAGGAGCTCCAGGGATCGCGTGAAGAGTAGGGATCAGATGTAGAATAGGTTCTTGGAGAAGCATAGTTTGACCACCTTCCAAATCCTCGGTCTAGTGTTTTCTCGCTGATCCATGGTGTACATCGGATGAGGAATAACTCAAGCAATATTATGAACAAGATTTGAGAAGATGTGATACTAAGTCGAAGGATAGTAGCTTGATTGAAGTTCGTCAGAGATCACCTGCATCCTAATTCTTCCAGAGGCATCTGGAGCTGTTAGATCAAGAACGCCTCCTCCAGATTTGATCCGGACCGTGACTGTTGATCAAGGATTAAGATCTGATCGTGACCTTCCAAGCACGACTCATCCATAGTCGTCTGATCAGAGCAGAAGTGCATCAATGACATCCAATGCTCCATGATATTTAATGGTATAATTGCACCTTTACCCTTCTTGTTTATTTTATTTGCAAATAAGCCGTAGAGGGACATGTGTTTGTATTTCCTTTATTGGTAAATTGCACTTTTATTCCTCACATTTATTTTAATTACAATCAAGACCCATCTGAACTGTAGAGCGTGCTTAGCATGTGAGTAGTGGATATTTTGCAATAAAATTTCTAATTTTGTGTTATTGATTGGTCCCTGAATTTAGTTTTTTTAACATTTCCGTCCAATCCAACAGGGCACACGTGCCTGTGCGCATGATATATTGGAAAATTTGCATGACCTGCTCAACCACTTTCTTATTTATTAATATTTAGTCTGAAAACATTAATTAATTGCATATCATCAGACTGCATATTTATTTTCCATCTTTAAAATTAAAAAATTATCAAATCGCACTGAAAATTCCATAAAAATTCATATCATTTCTTATTGCATTCATCTTTAATCCATAAGTTTTGTTTCACATTTCTATTTTTTTACTTATTAAAATTCAAAAACTTCATAAAAACATCCTATTTGCATTAAAAAATCATACAAATACAACAACTTTTCTAAAGTTCTAAAAAATCGTGTTTGCATATTTTGTTGTGTTTTTATTTCTGACAAATTTTCACATTTTTATCATCTATAAAAACCATAAAAGTTGTAAAAAAACTTTAAAAATTCATATAAATTCAATAAAAAATTCAAAAATAATAAAAGGGCTTTCTAGAAAATATGAAAAATTTGTCTTTTCTTTTGTATTTATTTCATCACTTTTTGTCTTTCTTTATTATTTTAAAAATTCAAAAGCATATGCATTGCATTCTTTTTGCATTATTCACTGTATTTAAATTATTTGAAAATCTAAAAAAATTCATAATTCTGAAAATTCATAAAAATATCAAAAAAAGTTAAAAAGACCAAAGAATAATTTTAATCTAATTTTCTATATAAATTTGTTAAAGATAAAAATTCCAAAAAGAGTGTAGTTTCTCATTTATTTCTTTTTTTAATATTCCATTGCATTAACAAAATAAAAAAATATATTTTGCAAAATAAAATAATAATAATAAATAGAAAAATAGAAAATGAAATAATAAAATTATAAAATAATGACCCATAAAAATACAAAATTTTAAAGCACAAAAAACCAAGCATAGTTTTTACTTAAGAATTCATTTATTCTTCGCATTGATTTGTTTCAATTATTAGAATAACCCTCAAGATTTTTGTAGCCTCCCTGAGTTTGATCTGGTTTGCTATACATGTGAATTAAATAGTAATTTTCTTGCAACACTTTAATATTTATTTTTGCTTGACAATAAATGGTTTTTGTTTGACGCTTCTTTGGGTTGTGACAACATGTGTCAATAATTCATACAAATAAAAACCCTAGAAAAAGAGTGTCAACAAAATGGTGTTGTTGCCAGGGAGGCATGGTGAGGGTAGTTAGGTTTTTCTTTTGACCTACTATTCTTAGGTTCTATATACTTGTTTCTCTTCTTTTATTTTTTTATCTATATTTTTATTCATTAATTCATTACATATATTATTTTTGGCTCATATTCAAACATTTGTGTCTCTTACACATTCTTTACTTCCTCTTTCTTGTGAGGGTCCGACAAGCGAGGGTGGCATTCTTAGGAGCGTCGGCGCTCCCAAGAGAAGCAGAGGTGGCTTGATTCTTCACCGAGCCATAGGAGAGCATACGAGGAGGAGAAGAATTTAAGGAGACCAACACTAGGAGAATATATAGTTGTAGATAGATTTTAGCATTTGTATTTATTCAAAAATTCTTGTAAAAAGGACATTATATACCTTGTGTGTGGGGTTTGTTTCACCAAGTGTCAGTGCACATGGCGGACATCACTGGTTTTGTTTTTCACCGCTTTCTTTTTTCATGAAGTTTTCTGCGCTGAGCCACTAATGATTGCTTAAATTAACTTGCTTGAGCTAGGTAATTAATTAGGTCTAAAACCCTAAACAAGAATTTTTGTACATATAGAGTAGAGTGTATTTGGACTTAGTCAAATTAATCGGTTCTTGCCTACTAATAGAATTTATTGCCATCACAATTCATTAGGTTAGTTTTGCTTTCTGCATTTAAATTCGGTGCGGATCACCCTGCATGTAGAGTGTTGGCGACAAGGTATCCCTTTCTTAACCCCTACTTATATCATTGTGTTTAATCGCACATTGGCTTTTCTGATTTCCTCCTTCTTTTCACTAATATAATTAAAAAGGAAATTGCGCACTCGATAGGCAGTTCATTGAAAATATTCAAAAAGAGTGATAATTAATAAAATCGTAACTGCTAAAGAAAAGTCGACCCTAAATTAAATGTAAGGAAAAATAATTATTTCGGTGGAGAGTAACCCCCTCATTATTTGATTTACTTGCAAAGGGAGAGACGGATGAAAACTAGGATAGAGACAAGCCTGGATTTTCATATAGACTACTAGTTCTACAAAAATGATTAGCTACTTCTCAGTGAGGAAATACGGATAGTCGATAAACAAACTGGATTTCCTTTGCATAGTGGGTGGTTTAGAGGACACTCTGTAAGGCTCTATCCTCAAGTAACATGTAGTCATTTTTACAGTCTGTACTTACTTCCATACTGGTTGAATGCAAGTGCAACTAGTCGTAAGAATCAGGCTAGTCTTTAGGGAAAAACATGCACCTAACTTATAGTTAACTCTTTAAGATTGTATTTATCACCAACTAAATTTGAAAAGATAAAAGATCAAACTCTTACGGTCTTCACATGTGTTGAGTTGGTGAAAAGAGGGTTTGTTTTGTGTTTAATTACTAGTGTTAGAGATCCTTCTACGCACTTCGTGCCTTTCATTCACTCTCTTCTTATTTGGCCTTCGTATTCTCGCATCTCAACTCTTCATATCAAAGATGTCGGATCAGAGTATTTCTCGTTCGGACTTTGCAATACATTTCACACTCCAAACTGATCGTCTTCTACTCAGGAAGATTCACTTCCTTAGTGTACCTCTTCCTCCACTTCACCCTTTACCACATCCATCAATCCATTTTTCAAGACTGACTCTAATCTTGAACTATCATTTGGGGCTCCATACTTCCTAAGGACTAATCCAGTGCAATTTACACTTGCAGAAGCCAATTCAATGCACTTGATTCCACCTAAGGTAAAGGGCTCCATGGCTGAGCAGTCCGAGATCAACACCACCATGTTAGACTCCATTCAGTCGATTCAAGCACAGTTAAAAGAGTAGGGGATATGATTCCCGAACTGAGGCATGATAGGAAAGAGGAGGATAGAAATAATGGAGGAGATGGGAATGCGGGAGAAGATCCTAAAGAGCCAGTGGCTAGCTTACATCAAAAGATGCCTATAATCCAGGGGCTGGACAGACAAGTTCATGGATTCAAATACCAACGATTCATGGGCATTTTGAGCTCAAGCCCATGATTTTGTCGCTCTCCCTATATTCCATGGAAATATCAATGAAGAACCGTGCGTACACATCTAACAGTTTGATCGCATATGTGGAACAATACACTACCAAATGTCCCATTAGAGGTAGTGAAGATGACAACCTTCCCGTTTAGTTTGATCGACAAGGCACTATATTGGATCAATCATTTGGGAAGGGTTGTCACAACATGGGAAGAGTTGAGGTCCGCATTTTTGAACAAATATTATCCTCTCGGATGTCTCAATCAAATGCGATCATTGATTGCTAACTTCTCCCAGGTGTCCCATGAGCCTATTCATGAGGAGTGGGAAAGATTTAAAGACTTGATGGAGAAGTGCCCACACCGTGATATTCCCAAGACGAGCTTTGTGCAAAATTTCTTTGGGGGTTAAGCATAGGAACCAGAAGCTGGTGGATGCCACTTGTGGGGGAAGTCACTTCAACAAGGACAAAGATGTCCTCTATCAAACTTTTGAGGGGATGACGGAGAGCTCAGCAGCTCTTTCTTCTTCATGTGCTTTTCAGAAGCATCTTGTTACCTCTCCTGCAGTACCCCACAAGATTGTCAATATTACAACATCATATAAAGTGGATAGGCTGGACAGTTCTAATTCGACCATCATTGGGAATCACCTATCCAAGGTTGATATAATTTAGAAATGATCCAAGGAGCTTGAGAAGCTCCAAGTGATTGAACATAGGATGAAGAACCTGGACAAGCTGGATGAAATCACAAAGCACCTAGAACTTCTTATCAGTACGATCAACACAGGTCATAGCACGAGTGCAGTTGCCGATACTCCTCCCCGGGAGTAGACTTCTGAAGGATATGGGAAGATCCTTAAGCGGATCACGGAAGTGTGAGGATCGCATCGTATGCGATCGGGAGCGACTAGTCGTATTAGTGGATCGATGCAACAGAATTCAAAATTTTTAATTCGATGAAAGCACATGATCCAAGAACACTTCTCAGATTATTTCATCCAAATCACAAACAAGTATTACATTTACCTCTTGAAGCGTGGTTGCGATCGAGTCTCTAAAGGAAGAGACCTCCAATCTCAACTCCGGTCCAATGGAGGAGACACTTGCAAGCGTGTTGATGAGACATGAGCTACTCGTAATCCATGTTGATGATACAAGCAGCGAATCTCCTGATCTCATCACACGAGATCTAACATCTTCTTCACGAGCATGGTGCATCGACAGAGATGGAGATCCACAAACAGTCGTTCCAGCAGCATAAAGGTGATGCGATGACGATAGTGATCTCTCTAGGGCAACAAGATGGATGACCACAAGAGAGAGAGAGAGAGGGAGAGAGTCTTGGTGTGTAGAGAGAGAGAGGGAGGGAGAGAGCATTAGTTGATGTTCCTTAAAGAGCAAGAGGTGCCTCTTCTTATATAGTATTTTGGGATCCATGGATCTCAATCAATGGACAACACAAAACCAATAGATGAGGTTGATTTGTTTTTCTTTCGGGCATGATGTTGTTGTAAAAATACAACAATAATCAATTTAAATTAAATTAATATATATATATATCGATAAATCAATATAATTAATTTCAAATCAAATGAATTAATTAATCTTGGAGATAATTAGAAGATTGACCTTATCCCCCAAAAAGGGCGACGGTTTATCTCCTCAGTATCTCCGAGATCTCATTATCTCATGAAATCTCATTATCTCATGATATCTCCAAGATTTACAACAACACTTGTTATAAATTATTTCACAAAAATAATTATAATTATCTTCTGAATATTACAATCATGCCATTTGAAAAATGTGAATCACATTCACATTCTAAAAAAAATATAAATTATATTTTCAATTAATTATCCAATATGAATCCAATTCACATCAATAATTAATCAACAAATATAAATTATAGTAGACTCTCTCTTATATATTATAAATCACATTTACAATATATTTATGATTAATATGGATAGTGATATCCACATTATTCATATCCATGATAATTAAATCATATTTAATCATCTTGGATCTCTATTCCCATGTTCCCAAATAACATAAATCACATTCACATTATTCACATCTTTGATAATTAAATCATAATTAATCATCCTAGATAGCTCTCCTTATAATATGAATCAAATTCATATTATTCACGATAAATAAATCACATTTAATTATCAATTTTTCAATGCTCGGATACGTATATCAATAATGAAATTATCCATGAACTCTTTCAAAGATAATGCACTTTCTCTGTGGATACTTGGAGATAAGGACATGTCGATGGTATTATTCCATGTATAGTGACTTGGATATTAAGATCACATCTCAAATCTAGATCTTGCGAACTTCTCATAGATGCTTGATTAAATCAATACCACAAATCTAATATTCTCATTGTATCTGAATGACATTCAGATCAAAGTCCAACATTTGACTAAGATCAGACTGCTTATCTATGAGAGGAGTCACAAAAATCTAGGCATGTTTCATCACTCCCTCGAAATGGAAGCGTCATGGTTATACAATCGTTTATGATCACATCACCCTCAGGTATTTCTAATACATGTACATCCTGCATACTGGAAGACCCAAAATAAACCCGAAGTTTTAGATCAATTTTACACTGTCTACTTCAGGGTTTTATCATTAAGTTTCCCACTCGATCATTGGGAGTCGACATCGATCATATACTTTCCAAAAGCATATATCATACCTAGGTATTCATCATATACTTTCCAAAATCATATATCAAACCTTACAGATTTAGTCAAGCTTCCAAAGCGAGATGATCGTGCACAGAATTTGATTCTTCCCAATATCTCATGTGTGAGCTCATGTCTTCCAGTTCAGTAATGAACTTGTATGATCCCTTTGAGAGATTGTATTACTCATATGCCCTTGCATGCACACCAACGTGCCAGTATATAGACCTTGATTAGGTCTTCAACCTAATGGTCTGCCAAATGTACATACTCAGACATATAGTAACACATCTGTCTCCGGTCAGAGGATGCGTGCCTATATCGTGATAGAATGCGGCATAGGTCTTTGGTTATCTCGATCTCGTTAAGTCAACTCTTTTGACCTAACTTATCTAACACCTCCGAATCTCTATTCCTATAACGAGGACCTACATCAATAGGTTGGTTAGATATCTGCCTTTAGAGAAAGGATTGATATCTCCTTCTCAGCTTGGAGATCATCTCTTAATAATCATTTGACGGTACTTGATGAGTCCTCAATCTAAATCTTTAGATATTCGTCTAAGCACCAGCCTATATGATTTAGTAATTGAATCAATGGCTATATTGTCATTAAGATGGCCATGGTACATAACCCTAATTGTGCTAAGGTACCTATAATGCAAATTAGTTATTCTTCATTTCAGATCAGGGAATGATATTTGCAATAACATTTATTGCATAATGGCTCGTTGTGGGCTCGCATGTCCAACAATCTCCCACTATCCCAAAGAGCCATTAATGGGCTAACCTTTAAACCCACACTCATGTAACAGTCATAGGCTATTTAGAAAAATAGCTAGGTAAGTTGATCAGTTACTCTATTCCCGAGAGACTACGCTAAGTCCTTTTATGGCCCTTGCATATCTACTAGTAACAGTGCTTGCACTTGATGCGAATGTTGCATCTTATGCAACCAATACTCAATATTGTCAGTTATAGTGTCCTTGACACAACAACTCAATAATTATCATAACCAGCATTTCCATTATTCTTATTAGAATGCCCTTATTCCTAGAGATCTCTATCTCCTAAGGTATTTGCATTTAAGACCTTTAGGTCTCTATCTATAAAGTCTTAAGCTCTTGAAGATAAGACTTAGACATCACTATCTCTGAAGTCTTATCATCTTTGAAGATATTGATATTACTGAAATCAAGTGTTCTATTTTCGTAGTAGGATTGGTAACAACTTACTACTCCTATTACATGGCAGACATCTGACTTTTGTACACATCTAGCATACACCGAGCTTCCCAAAGCTGATGCACTATGGCATGTAGCTTTGGTATTCACATCTTCAACTTTTGAGGTGCTATCCCCTTTTTAGATAGGTCAGTACCATATCTTAAGGAAAAGAAGCCTTTCTTGGAATTTTCCAGAAAATGGAACATTTCCAAGGTGTACCACTAATGTGACGGTCCCAATACCCTCTTCTCTTTGCTTTTGAATAACTTTAGAACTAAGATATAAGAGGTATCCTTGAGATCATATCTCAAGTTATGGAATAACCATATCATAAATCACTTATTATTATCCTTATATCATTCCAAATGATTAGGATATCATCTACATTTAGCACGATGAACACAATGGCACTCCACTAAGCTTCACATGGTTCATCAAGATTCTATCTGAAATCATAATGTTTATAATTTCATATAATCTATTGTTCCAACTGTTAGAAGCTTATTTGAGTCCATAGGAGGAGTTCTTCAGCTTGTATACCTTGCTTTCCTCAATCATAAAGCCCTAGGGCTACTTCATGTAAATTTCCTCAGAGAGGTATTCATAGAGGAATGCAATCTTGACTCACATCTTGAAGATGTAAGTCAAGTTGTGCAGCTATAGTTAGCAATATTCTGATGGGTTTATGCATGGTCATTGAAGAACAAGTCTCATCACAAGAGATGTCTTCTCTTTGGTTTGTAGCTCACGGTTGCGAGCCGTGCTTTGAAGGTCTCTACCTTCTCATCAGGTTCCCTCTTTCTCTTGAATATCCATTTACACCTTAACGTGTCTTACCAATATAGGTGGATCCTCAAGGGTCCATATACAACAATTGTATATGTAGTTTACTTTAGACTTTACGGCTAACATCCATCTTTCCATGTCATGATCTTCAGAAACTTCATCACATGAAGTAAGATCATTGTCAGACTTAACTGGCACATGGAATCCATCCTCAAACTCATTTGAAGAGGTATGAGTGCTTCATCTTTAATTATCATTTTAGTTTCTGATTTCATGATCCTCATTATATTCTCAAGATTAAATGAGTTCCTTCACTTCATTTTCATCTTGATTGTCAAGAGTCCCATTCTCTAAGAATCATATCCTTAGAGATGAGATCTTTTAAGAATCTCAAGGTCATGAAGTAGGTATCCAATACCATCCTTTATTTTTCCTAATGAAGCAACACTCTCTGGTGCTAGATTCCAGCTTACTTGCATGGAATCTTATTAAGGATATATGTTGTAGTCTGTACTACATATATACCCGGAAACTAAGAGGTAATTATCTTAAAAAATCATCATTGATTAAATCATGTCATACATGATCCAATTGTATCTCCACATAACTCTGTTGAGTTTAGCTATATCAGGAGGAATGAGATACGAATGATATCCATATCCCCATAAGGTATTCCTCGAATTCATCTAATAGGTAATAGCTACCTATATTAGATTAAATTGATTTTCATTTTCCTTCAAACTTTGATTCTAAACCAAAATTATGAAATCTTTGAACATTTCAAAGCTTTCTAAGGAGAAGGGAAGAAATCTCATATCACAAATAATCATCGAATGATATCACATATCATCAATATTTATTATGATACAGATGATCCACATACATCAATATATATGAGATCTTGAATACCTTGACATACTACACCATTCTCAGAGAAGGGTGTATTGGACATTTTTACTTTGAATACAATATTCATAAGTATGTAAGATTTGAAATTTTAGATAATCTAAAGTTTCATTTCTTACTAGTCTTTGATTTCATCAACAAACATATGTCCAAGGCTTGATGTTAGATCATTATCAAACGATCTTCATCCTCCTATTGATCTTAAAAGATTTAATTTCTAGCATTAGAAATGATAATGAACCGTTCATTAATTTTCTAATTTTAGTAGAGTCCTCTAGATGTTAGGTTACTTTCTGAAATATATCCATCATAATTCTTTATGATAGGTATATTCTGGAATTCATGTTTATTTCCAACATTTAGAAATAAACAAAGAGTGTATTCTAATATCTAGGTCATAGAGACATTCTCTAATACTAAGGTCTCTCCCACTGAAATCATGAATTCTATCAATCCAATAGATATTGTTGCAACAATTGCATCAATATCCATGAGGATGACTATAAACCATAAGAATAAATTTTCCAGTCTTCTAAAACATATGAAACCATTTGCTAGTGTTATTAGAAGAATGAGATACAATTATAAGACTTTGATCTTATTTAATAAGTAAGTCAATTTCAATGATGACATGAAGATATAGATTATTTCAATGCACTATCTGGGTCCTTCTCTAAGGATCCAAGACAGTCAAGATAGTCACACTATCAATGCATCACCTTATTGCAGTATTAGCATTCATCCAACTCTTTGTATGTCATATGGAAACTACAGAAGTACAATCAACTCCTTGACTTTCCTTCTTGCTTGGGTTAGACCCATGCTTCCACTGCACTCCCTTCTTCTATAAGCAACCATTGCTTAAGCCAAAGGATCTCGTTGATTTCAAAAGAGTTCAATATAAGAGTATTTCAACATTTATGCATTATTCATTCAATTCATACAATATGAATATTATAAAGATTCATGAATGACTTGAGTACATATAGTAGAATGATGACACTCATCGTATCTGCATCCATCTAAACTCTAAAATACTTTGCTTCAGGTAGGTACTCAAATATTTTGAGTACATCATCTCTTATCGAACCACCATTCTGCATAATGTAGTCAACCATGTCATTCACGATTAAATGTTGAGAGCACATATGCTTGTCAAACATCTTATTAGATTTTAGAAGGATTGATTGACAATTACGGTCATCATCGACATGATACTTCCAACACACACTCGATGAGAGATCAAAACTAAAGAGACACACAAACCCTAGGGTTGTAGTCCTATTATCTTTAATTGTCATTCATCATTTTTATGAGGAAAACTTGCACATTGCAACCACATACATTATGTGTCCAACTACAAGTACAATATCTTGATCGTGAATCCAATTCATGATATTTTACTGATTATTATTGAGTATAGTATTGAGTGGGTTTAATGAGTATTATCTGAAATAAGAAATTTGCATAAATATATATAAATATATTTTTTACATTTATTTAAAAAATTTTATATCAAAGTTGTCTTGCCTTGTCAACATTGAAAGTACATTCCCTTAATCACTTTCAATATAAGAGATATACTTATCATTATATCTCAAGAAAGATCTGGGATCTCCTTTATTATCTTTGTTACATCCCAATAATATGAGAACATGTAACACGGATAAAAAGAAGCGGGAACTCATTCCGCCTTGCAACTTCAACTTGCATTCTCAATTCAGTCTTTAACACCCAGACCCACCACCCCTAAGGTGATGTTGACCCGTCATTAAGTGAGCCAACCGTCAACAGAGCCGGAGGAATACACCCTTCTTCGCTCTATTTAGACCAAAAACTCTGTCACCAATCAAGAGCTAAGAGCTTGGGGGAACCTTCTGCTATGGAGGATAAGGCTGAAGTTCGACGGAGATGGAGTATTTATAGGGATAAGGTGGAGGTCCAGGTGATGGAGGGAGTGGTTGGCGTGGAGTTTGTGGAGCGAGGGAGAAGGGATCATGGTGGTCGTGGGTGCTGGCGATGATGAGGGTTGATGGGGCTACGTCGTGGGATGATCACTAGGTGGAGAGGATGGCCGGAGTGGTGACGAAAATAGGAAGGGGGCACAGATGATGCGCGGTGGGGAGACGTGGGCGAGGTGTTTGCGGAGGTAGATGACGACATCGTGGCCATTGGATCTCACGATCCAACGGCCAGGAGATGGGCGCGAGGGAAGGGCCGTGATTAGATCATGCGAGTCAGATCGAAGGGCTAATATGGTGACACATGCCGGCCGTAGATGAAGGCATTGAGGGACGGTCGGGATGAGGTCTTCAGGATCTGATCGAAGGGTCCATATGTAGCATGAGATGAGTGGCCAGGATGAAGGCTTCAGGCGAATATCGGAGGGCGCACAACTCAACATGTGGCGTGCTGAGGGTGAGGTGCTAATGGACGGAGGCGATGCGATCTGGAGAAGATCGGATGGTTGAGATGAGTTGCGAGAATGGACAGCTCAGATCAGGAGAGAGAGGAAGGGATCGGACGGTGGAAAACAAAGGGCGCATGGCGCGATATGAGCGGGCCACGTGGCGCAATCAGAGGGCGCCACGTGGCCTGATCTGAATGACCGAACGAAAATGTGAAATTAGGGAGAGAAGATGGCCGAATTTGGAAAAACTCAAAACATTAAAGTTGTAGATCTTGATGAGATCTACAAGTTTCATGTCGAGCAAAAACGGAGATGAGGTCAAATAAGATACAAAAATACAAGGGTACAAATATACATACATATAATGTACAAAGGGGCCCCAAAACCCAAGTTTTGCATAAGAGCTCCGATTTAAATGAAATTGGTCTCAATTTGAAGGTCTCTGAACATGTATTATTCTAAAAGTGAGTAGACCTAGATCGGAGGTTGTATGAGGTAGATATTTGCATTCTAAGATCTGAGGTCTTCAACTGAGTTTGGGATTTTATTGGGTAATTTTACAAGCTAGGAATTTTTCGCCTTTTCCTTATATTATTTGTTAGTAATATACACGTTATAAAGACGGTTTTATTGACTTTGGAGTGAGTATAAAATACATACAGATAAGTGAATATTGGTGAATATTTACAAGTGAATTGGGCTTCTTATTTAATGCAAATATGGATGTTAAAGTGCATATATTCTGCATGCATGTATGAATGCTAATTATGCAAGATAAAGGGAAATATGCTGCTATTTACTCGGGAACAAGACTCTATTTTCAACTTTAAGAGTGATGAATCACAGATTCATCAATCTCTTATGTACCAAATGTTTTTATTGGTTTTGATATATTTTTTTTCGATTTTTAATGTTTTGTATTTTTATTTTTTTTAAAAATAAAAGGTACATATATATCTATATATAATGTAATATGTATAATATAAATAATATATAGGAGATAAATAATAATAAAGATATATATAAATTCAATACAAATAAGAACATTATTTTTATTTTTTTAAGGATTTAAATTATAATTAGGTTTTAATAAGGGTTATATGGGACCGCCCCCTAGGAGCAACCAACCCCATGCCCATTTTGCGGCATTTTTTTTCAAAAATATAACCATGTATATTCATCTATATATCCATCCTATATGTCATTCAAATTTCGTCAGAAACACATACTCCTATGCCCTGCATCTAGAATAGGTATGATTACAACAATTCTAAGAACGTAAAATTTCTTGTTCTAGAAGGAGGGTATGTGAGTCTCTACTTCTGATAAAATTTGAATTGCATATAAAAGGTATATATAGATGTATACATGGTGATATTTTTCAAAAAAAATAAAAAATACAGAAAATGGGCTGGGGCAACCCCATTTTATCCTTTTAATAATAGTAATAATATTAAGTATATATAAGCAGTATTAATTATATATACTATATAGGGCATTCTATTTATAAATATAGATATATATATAATAAAAAACTACATATTAAAATGTTTTTAAAATTTTATAATTTTCTTCTGTTTTTGTGAATTTTGGAGTTTTTTCCCTCTTTTTTGCTATTTTTAAAATTTGGGATACTCCAAAACATGGAGCTAATAATAAGGCTGGACTATTTTGAGTTTTTGAAATAGAAAATAAGTCCATCTGCTTTTAATATGTAGTATATAATATAAATAAAAATATCCAGAAGAAAACTAAATTTTTATATTTTATATAATTTTTCCTATTTTTAGTGTTGGAACGATTTTTCAAATTTTAAGGATTGCTTTTGTATTTTTTAGTTATTTTTGGTCTCAAATTATACTATATAGTAATATAGTACCTAATTTGTTTTGGTATTTTTTAAAAAAGGGGTTTTAAGTAGGGAATAAATGGCACCTAATTGATTTTAATGAATGGAAAAATGCAAAAAATGCTAAATTATAAATACAACATGTAAAAGAATAAAATAGTGCACATTCATCTATTTTTTCATAATTTTCCAAGCACATATGCTTTGTAAATAAAATCGAAATGCAAATAAATAAATACAAGACCTAACTAGAGGCATCATAATAATAAAAATATTGTACAAGGGTTTATATGCAATTGACCCAAATATTTAACATTCAAATTACAAATTTTTATACTAAATAGAAATACTAAAATATGGAGAGGTACCCTTAAAATCTGGCTAATTAGGGGGAGGGGGTACACGAGTTGACCTGACATTAGGCTTAAAGTAGTATACTACAGTGGTCCTTTTGTAATTGTTACATAATAGTTTACACTTAATTAAATATTTACAGGACTATATTTTAATTACAAAAGGTGGAGGGGGTCTTGTATAAATAACCTCTTTAAATGCATGCGATCGGGCGGAGGAGGAAGCTCCACGTGGCTCACTTAAGTTGATCGGACGGTCGGGCTTTTGTACTAGTTCGTTTCAGAATTCATGACCCATATTAGATCTGGGGTAGTCTTGAAATTTGACATCTTAGAGGAGCTGGGGAAGAACAACGAGACAATGTTCTTGGCGAACTTCAATCTAGAATACCTCTAACCTCCGACGACCTCCTTTGCTTTCTATGGGATCAACTCCCTCCTGATTTCACTTCGCGTAAGTAGGTGCTGAAAAACTGTGTCCAGATCCCAATGATGGAGATCTAGAGCTCGGAATGTCCAGGTGACCTGGATCATGGCTTTGGGCTTCGATTCTTCTCCCCGGTCCATGTTTTAACCTCAACCATGCATAAATAATGTTCTTAGGCTCGAAATGAAGATCTTCAGCCACTACGTGAAGCTGATTGCGGTGAATGGAGGGGCGGTGAAGCTCTCAAAATGGTGGCAGAGGGAGTTTCGATTCACCTTGATTCAAGCAGAATCAAGGTTGGATTGATGGGCAAAAGGTGCAGAAAGTAATAAGGATCAGAATGAGGGTGTGATCGGGGTGGATCACTGCCGGAGGCATGATGAATTTAGCCTGGAGCTCATGCTTTAGGTTAAAAGGAGGTTTTTGAATTAACCTAAGTTAATGACTAAAAGCTGAAATTAAGATGAAGAAAGTAAACCTACTACTAAAATTAACTAAGAACAATGGAAAAAGGCCTTGATTCGGTCCTAGAGCCAAAGAGGTAGAACCGTCAGAGGGAGGTCTCCGCCGATGGTTGGATTGTCCCAAATGCACCTCCTCCTCGTTGTAAAACGGTGAAGGAAACCTCCCATCACCAAGTCATCTCCTTCGCACACGATCTGAGGGGCTAAGAGGAACCTAAGGGGGTCAAACCGATAAAAATGGCGAAGGGGTATACTTATAGGCGGAGGAGGCGGTAGGTGAAGATCACGGGATGGACGGAGATGGCTTGATCATGAAGGTGATCTAAGGTGTGGGCGTGATGGAGGAAGGTGAGGGGCACAAGAATGTTGAAAAAATCAGGGCTCCTCGAGCAGTGGATTATCTCCAATAAATTAGAGAAGAGAGGGGGTACACATGCTCTGCAAGAGCAGCTGAGGGGCAAGGATAGTTGACCCTGGGGTCAACGGTCCACGGATTCTAGTTGGTCCACATGGACCAACAAGAAAATAGGAATGCTAAAATTACTTATTTAATTTATATTAATTAGTAAATGACTTTAATAATTTTTATAAAAATATGAAAGATATTTATAATTTTGTGTAATATTCTAGGGCATTTTTATTTATATTTACAAGTTTATTTATTATAGGTTAATATTTGCATGTATGTATATAGGTATAAATACTTATATTTAGCATATTTTATTTTATTTTTTACTATATATTTTATTATTTTATCTACATAAATTATATATCACTTTATTAATTACATATTTAAATATTTTTGCGTTAAATTTCTGAATTTTTTCATATACTAAATTAATTATATACATGTATTACATAGGTGTATTATATGTATATTTTACCCATATATTGAAGTATATTTTTTTTTTATTTTATTTTATTTTAATTGTTTTATTTTATGTTAATATTGTCCATGTATTTCAAATAAGGGTTAAACAGGGCTGCCCCTTAGCTCCCCCGCCCCATCTTCCCATTTTTTATTTTTTTCAAAAATTGCTTTCTTGGATTTTCATCAACATATATTTATATTATGTCATTCATTTTTTTTGCGAAATAGAGATTCCTACGGCCTCCATCCGGGGTCGATTTTAACACTTATATTACCGTTAAAAAATGATTGTCTAGATGAAGGCCGTATGAGTCTCTGTTTTGCATGAAATTTGAATGACATAATATAGAGATATAGTGATGAAATCCCATAGAAGAAATTTTCAAAAAAAAAATAAAAAAATGGGAAAATGGGACAGGGGGAACCAAGTTAGCTCCCCCTAGGGGGCAGCCCCATTTAACCCTTCAAATAATATTTACACTTTTATAAAAATATGAAAATCTATAAATATAAAGAATAAATAAATTGAATTCTATATACATGTATCTTGCACAATGAGGTCCCAAAAGCTAACTTTTGCATCATAACTCCAAATTGAATGAAACCACCTTCATTAAGGAGATAATAAAAATTTATGAACAATTAATGTGAGTTTGATGAAGTTTGAGTTTTGTATGGAGAAGGTACATGTCTGCAAATTTTTCTTTACGACTTTTTATTCTGTGTGTCTCAGGAACATTGTGATTTTTTTGAATGAAACTAATTTTGTGTACCATGTTAATATTATGGGTTTATTGATTGAGATATAAATATAATAAAATAAATAAGGTCCCAAAATGCAATTATCGGGCTAAAAGAATTAGGGTTTGTGTGTGGTTTTCTGTACAGTTTCTTTGCCCTATCTAGCCCTACTTTATTCCTTGTCGACCAAGTCATTATGATGACTAGGTATAGAGATCTAGGATCACTCAATGCCTTTGATACTTCAATCGTTTTTTTCTTTATTTTTTTATTTTGAAATTAAATATAGTATTTTATACAAGGTTTTATATAGTATTTTATGTGATTTATGGAGTGTTATTTTGTAAAAATTAATGCTATATACGTGCATTTAATTGGGGTTTGAAGGACAAAATGAAAGAATAAAGGTGATAAAATGGAGATTCATCACAAGATCTATAGGATATGTGACTACACTAGACAAAATCCATTCTTCTCTCTATCCCTCTTGTTGAGACGGTTGTACTTGAACTTAGAAGGGAATGCCTCGATCCTTGAGGAAAGAGTATCTAAATTGGGGAATCAGGGTTATCTTGTTAAGGGAGACCATTCCTTACTATTTCTGATGAGAAGAGATTCATTCACATACACTGTACAAGTAAGACTCATAGTCATAAGGGTTTGCACACGAGGAGACTTATTCTAACCAAGATTTTGAGGGGACTTGAGTAGCGGATTGTGGAACTTAAGGGTTGTTAAATTTTAGATCCTACTCCCAGTAAGGTTTCGAACAAACTAATAATCCAAAGGTCTTAAATGTGCCCCAAACATTGATTTTGTAAAGACAGTTTGAAAGTTATAATCATTCTATCTTTATTTATTTTCCTTTTCTTTATTTTTCTCTTTTGCATCACTTATTCTTCTAATAGGTGTTTGCTAGCGATTAGTAAAGGTACGTATAAGGGGGTGATGAATAGACATTCATCCACCTTTATTCTTCCATTATATCCTTAAATCTTTATCAAAACACATTAAATATAACCAACTTGTACAAAGTAGCACTCATAATTCTTCTATAATTAGTCTATTATTATTATATAAATCTATGTATTTTAATCCAAAATGAAAGAATAAAGAAAAGAAAAGAAAAATAAATGAAGTACCATAGGTACTACACGACCTAACCCCAAGACCATGTCAATATTGACTTGGTCGATAAGGAATAAAGTAGGGAGAAATAGGGATCTACACTGTATATAGAAACCCTAATTTTTACACTTTAAATTAGTTATTTTATATCTATTTTATTCTACATTTTATACATCTCAAATAATAAAATGATCTACATTGAAACTTGTACATAAAAATATATAGAAAATTATAAAAATGATTGCCAATAAAAATAATGCACTATGCAACTGGGACACACAGATGAAAAAGCCGCAATCTGAACTTCACAGATTAATATCTTCTCTATATGAACTCAAAAGTCACCAATCTTACCTCCATTGTATTCAGAATTAAATTATCTATTTAATGAAATGGTTACATTAAAAATGAAGTTGAGATACAAAAGTTGGCTTTCCAAGGTCCAATTGTACTATGTATCTGTATATTTTAGTCATATATTGTATTATTTACATTTTTACTCTTATTATATTTTTAAATAATTATATATATTATTTGAAACATATTAAAAATATAAGTACACAAGAATAAACATACATTTAAATAAATTATATATTATAATATATATTATTAATGCATATAAATACAATCATAAAAATATAACAAAAATATGTAAGTATGCATTTAATAATGTCATAAATATTTAAAATATGTAAATATTATTATAAGAACTAAAAATAGAAAAATAAAAATAAAATACACGAAATATGGTAAATATACCTATATACATACATGTAAATATTGACATCTTAAAAATAATGTTGTACAAATAAATAAAAATCATAGAAAAATAACTTATTAAATTATAAACAATTTTCATGTTTTAGATTATATTTAATAAAATCATATACTATTTTTATTTTAATTTTTTTGGTCCATTCCTATTATGTCTCCTAGTGGGGCTACATGGTCAAAGAGGATTCTACGGAGTGTTTACCCCTGGTCGCACCACCTCTTCACGTTCGACCATCTCGTACCTCTCTGCAACCCCTCTCTTCTCCAATTTTTATGCCAACTTCCTCCACTCCTATGACCTTAATCCCTTCACCATTGCTACACCTCCCATCTTCATCTACCACACCCCATATGTAGGTTTCACCAACCCTTTCTTCCCTTCACAGAATCCTGGATGGAAGGGTGTGATCCAACAATCACCAGAACTCTGCTCGGGCGAGGTTCTTCTGCTCCAAGTAAACCCTGTTAAGCTGTTATAATATTTTATTTAAAATTACTTTTCATTTCTTAGTTTAATTTTTCTTCTAATTCCATGGCACTTCCTTTGATTTTTCCTAGATTTATAGAATCATAGTTTGTTGTAGCACTAGGCGCCTCTATCTATTTCGCTATAAATCTACCAATGTTCAGATCCCTGAATCACACCATTTCATTCCCCATCACTTCTCCATTATCCAGACTACTACCTCCACCCACTATTCTGCATGGATAGAGGTTTCAGATCTCCATCCCTCCCTTCGTCGAAGGTCATTTGCTCCACCCCAACCCTTGTGCATTTAAGCTTCAAAATTGGCTCGAGCGCTTCACCCTGATGCCCTTGTTATTTTTGCATAGGGTTGAAGTTCAGAAGAACTACTTGGAGATCGAATCAATTTGAGTTCTGATTCCTAGATGGTCGGAGACAAACCAGATCTCCAGGCCTCCTCCAACGAGGCATGGACCTTCTTGAAGACACCAACAACTGCTTGACCATCCCGTGAAGGATTGAGCCCATCAATGAAGTGAGAGAAGGCCAGAGTCGGGAGCTACACCCAATTAAACGTCAAGGAAGAATGTGTTCTTCCCCAGTCTTCCAAGCTACCCAGGAACGTCCGATGAAGGAAGCAGTCAATATCTTATCTGGGTTATTCACTTAAAGGAGAGACAAAGCCCTCTCCTCACCGTCAGATTTAAGTGGCATGCGACATGGTGTGACCCCAGCCGGCCATCAGCGCCTCACGTGCCCATCACATTGTCTCCTTGGGTATATTGCATTGATGTCCTGGCATATTTTTGTATTTATGTTTAATACTATAATATTATTTCTTGTGTAAAATAAATCGAATATTTTACAAGTATGACCTCGTACTTTCTAGTAATTACATCTTGGTTCTTCCGCTTTACGTATAGCTATAGGTGAGGCCCTGCAAATAATATATTTGCACCCCTATATTATCAAGATCTATTTTGAAATGAAGTTTAATTTATTTTAAATTACAAATAGGTCCCTATAACTGCAGCATTTTTATTGTGTGTATTTTGTGCATATTAATTATTTCTATTGTTCGAAAAATGTTAGAATAATTAGGATAAGTGCCTGATACCATGCTTGCTCACACATAATTTTATTGTGGCATTTTAAATCATTTTCCTTTTTTCTAAAAATCCGAAAACATGTTTTTATTCTCTGAGTAATTATTAAAATCCAAAAAAAATATAAAAACTTCTCTGAAGATTCCCCCACAATATATTATATATTCTACCACATATCCAAAAATCCTCAAAATTGTAAAAACTAAAAATTACAAAATCATAAAAATCCTATAAAAACCAGCAAAATTAAAGATAAATACAAAAAATACAAGTTTCTATTTGTGGAATTTTTAAATATATTATACATTAAAAATAGTTTTAGTAATTTTTGACTTATTTATATCTATTAAACCTAAAATAATCTCATCTAATTACTCTAGTCAATGTTTAAAAATATTTATTACTTTAAAAATATGAAAAAATTAGCAAAAATTTTATAAAAATTATCAAAAAATAGAGGAAAATATAAAAGTTACAAAAATATTTTATTTTCTGTATTTTGACTTATTTTGATAGTTTTAAAATATAATACCCTATACCCTGTATATCTTATATATTACTTATATTATATATATTATAATAATAATTATTATATATAATTATATATTATATTTTAAAATATAAAAATCAACCAAAAATATGCAAATCTAAAAAGAATAATTATATTTAAAAATATTTAAAAAACTCAATTGAAATCCCATAAAAATTAAATATAATTAAAATCGTACAAAAAGTATAAAAAGAAAATGAAAAATAGAAAACTGATAAGAAATTAATATTAATCGTTTATTTTTGAATTTATGCTGTTTTGCTCCCTGTGTTCGACACTCTACCATACTTATGCTGTATAATTTATTGTGGAGTAATAGCAAATTTTAACTCACTTGCATTTATCGCTAAATTTTTTTAGTGGGTTATTTGTTGATTGAGAGTCACTCGATTCTGCAGAGATTGCTAATCGTGTTTGTTTAGCAGACCGGTGCAAAACCTCTTTGTCAGATTTTAATATTCATGCACTTATTGAGTCCCTCTGTACATATTGGATTTTGTTCCTTGGACATCTTGAGATCGCATAAATGTTGCTCTAATGGTTGGATCATAGAGGTTGTTGCTAAGTTAAATATCTAAGGTGTTATATTGAAGTCTCAACCGTACCGTCAAGTGATTATCAAGAAAGGATCTCCATCCTGAATTGGATATGTCAGTCCTTACTCTAAAGACTGACATCCAACAAACCTCTTGATACATATCATCTGCAAAGGAATAGAGGTTTAGAGGTGTTGGGTGAGTTAAGTCAAAGAGTTGACCTAGCGAGATCGAAATAGCAAAGACCTATGCCGTATATTGTCAAGATATAAGAATTTATCCTTTAACTAAAGACAGATGCGATACTATATGTCTGAGTATGCATAGGTTGATGACCTAATCAAGGTCTATACATTGACGAGCTAATGTGCATATACGGACATATGAGAAATGCAATCTCACAAAGGAATCAAAGAAGTTCACTCCCGAATCAGAAAACATGAGCTCACTCATGAGATAGTGGGATAAATCAAATTCCAATGATGGCCATCATGTTTTAGAAACAATACTGTATTTTTAAGTATGATATATGCTTTTGGAAAGTATATGATCAATAACAACTCCCAATGATCGAATGAGAAACTTAATAATAAAATTCTGAAGAAGATAGTTCCAATGAGATCACAACTTCAAGTTTAATGACAATCTTCTAGTGTGCAAGATGTACATGTATTAGGAATACTCAAGGGAGACTTGATCTTAAATTTCTATATGGCATGACACTTCTATTTCTAGTGAGTGATGAAATCGTTGGATTTTAGTGACTATGCTCAGTGGATTAATTATCGTATTTTAATTAAATATTAGACATTGTTCTAAATTAGATTCAAATGCAATGAGAAGATGGGATGCATCGTATGACATGATTAGACAACATTGAGAGGTCTTTTAGATATGGATATGGGATTGGACCTCAATGTCTAAGTCAATATATATGTATTATACAATTACATTGACCTTATCTCCAAGTATCAACAGAGAAGGCACACTATTCACGAAAAAGTTCGTGAATCATTCCAAAAGAAGCAAAATCTAATTATTAGGAAAAGAAAGAAAATTGGGATCACAATATTTGATTTAATTATCTAGGATAAAATAATGTGGATAGTGATATCCACAAAATTTTTGAATAGTGTGAATAAGTTCCACATTATTGTATGGAGATTTGTTTGTTAATATGGTTCCAATTTAAAATGAATGAAGAAATAGGATTTTATAGATAAGGAATAAACCATGGATAAATCCAAACAAATTATATTATATATGTGAATTGGATTCACATTCCAATTCAAATGTAAATATAATTTGTGTTTTGTTTTTGACAAATAAGTATTATTCATTTTTTTATCAATTGTCATACTGTATATGTTACAAATTATTTATTTATTTAAATATGAAATGTAAACATAAGAATTAAGATTTGGTGATAATAGAGATCTCCACCAAATTAAAAAAAGAAAAAGGGAGTCCTATTCTAATTTTGGAGTAGACGTCCATGCCACCATGGTAGACCTCCACCTCATGTAAGGGATACTCTCTTTCTCTTTTTAATCTCTTATTCATTTTTTGATATTGTTTTGAAACTATTAGTTAATATAATTAGGACTAATATTTTTTTATCAGTCCTAATTCTATTAAAGATTGATTGCCTCCGCTAATCCTAGCCATTGTTTATCTTTTAACAGTCAAATCCAAATCTTTCCGAATCAGAATAAAAGGATGGGCTTGCGTTGCCTTCAGTTCATTCAAGAAAACCACCAAGAATATTCTCCATCTCTCTATGGCCATCCCCATTGTCCTTCTCTCTGCTTGTGATCATTGATTGCCTCAAGACGGAGTAAGAAAGCTATTTGGATCATTTCTCTGGATTGCAGGAAACATGTCATTCATCCCCATGCCCACAAGTGCTATCTTTGTTAGATCAGACTTCACAAAGAAGATCTCTTTCTTTAGAGACTAGAGGATCATATTCATGATTCAAAGGTAATTCTAAACCCACAGAATTTGATGAAACAAATAGGGAATGGTTCCCAATCCATGTGATTTCATCTTAATTTTTTAAATTCTGATGCTATATAGATTCGTTTGATGAATCTCTTTATTTGATCCGATACGATTTAGCCTACATACTTTTGTGATGCACATGCTTAAAAACCTCCCTTTAAGTCTTTTCGACCATTTTCTCATATGATATGATTGAGGCCATTACCAGAATAAGCTCCTTAAAGCTTCGCTCAAAGTGACATGCGATCCAACATTAGGTAATCTCCTCCCCAGTCAAAACTTGAATACCATCAAACACTGGATCCCTCCATTCTTCTACCTCATCACCTATTATTCTACCCTTAAGGATGAGGGGCTGGCCTCATGCATCACAGAAGTGTGGAGATCAGATCAAATCTGATCTAGGTCAACTATTTCTACTAGTTTGCATGCCAACAAAAAAATAAAAATTTTATAGATGAAACCACATGTCTTAGGAATCTTTCCCATGTTGTTTATCAAGATAATATGAGTTTAGTCTTATCTCTTGAAGCATGGTTGTCATACCAAAACATCTAAGCGAAGAGGCATCTTAACGCAAGTTCGATCTAACGGAGTGCACTTGTGAGCGCATTGATGAGATACGTCCTTCTTGCAATCTCGAGTAATAATCTGAGTGTAGAACCTCCTGATTTCATGTCATGAAACCCATTATCTTACTCATGAGCACGAGACACAGATGAAGACCAAGTTCCTTAAGCAATTATCCGACAACACAAGGGCATCACAACGACAATCACGATCTCTACCGAGCTAAGGCAAGGGGACAACCTAGGGTTGTGGAGGGAGATGGTGGTGGAATGTGGAGAGAATTCTAGAGAGAAATTAACTATGCAACAATTGCATTCATATGTTGTGTAAAAGTCTTGGGTTAGCCTCTCTTTATAGGAAATTGGTAATCCATGGATCCAAATCCATGTGCTCTTAAAAGTCAATGATTGAGATTAATTTGTGCTTCTTCTAAGTAGCAAAATCTCAAAGAAATAAATTGAAAAGCATTTCCAAATTATTTATTCTATTAAATAAATTGATATAATAATAATAGGATTAGGGTTGGCTCCATTCACCTCCCTTAATTGGGGTGGACAGCTACCATGGTGTAACCACCATGGCTGTCTACTCCCAATGAGGAGCAGAATGAGTCAATTATATTAACTCCCAAATTGTATACTCTATTAATTAATATAGTAATTGAATAGTCATCAAATAAAAAAAATTATTTGTGATAATTTCAACTATACCATTGACTATTAAGATTTTTAGTCATCCGTCCAACATTCAATGTAAAACATATTTACGTAAAATTGCATAGTGTGAATACAATTCTCATTAACTTTTAAATTATGAATCTTATTCACAATTAACTCTCTCCATGATATTTTGGATCATATCCACAGTATCCATGATTATTGTAGATAGTGGTATCCACATTTCCTATCCATGATATTTAAATCCAATTTAATTACCCAAAATGTCTCTCTCTATCTATGTCTAAATAATGTGAATCATGTCCACATTATTCGTGATAATGAAATTCTATTTAATTATCCAATTTTCTAATGCTCAGATGATATTTCTTATGAAACTATTCTCATACCTGTTTCAAGAATTGTGTACCTTCCCCTCGGATACTTGGAGATAAGGTCAGGGCAATTGCATAGGCCATGTATAATGACGTGGATAGTGAGATCTAATCTCATATCCTGATGAAGACCACTAAAAAGTGTTTGATCATGTCAAACATAATATCTCATCTTCTCATTACATAAAAATAATGTTCGGATCAATATCCAACAACTTGATCAAGATAGGATATCAGTCCACCGAGAGGAGTCACTAAAATCCAAACATGTTTCATCACTCCCTAGGAATGGGAGCGTCATAGTATGCAATCATTTAAGATCACATCACCCACGAGTAGTCATATTACTCGTACATCATACATACTAGAACACCATGATCAAACTCAAAGTTCTGATCTCATTTTGGATTGTCTTCTTTAGTGTTTTATCATTAAGTTTCTTATTTGATAATTTGGAGTCGGTATCGATCATGTGCTTTCCAAAAGAGTACAAAATACCCAAAAATCCTTTCTTTATTCCAAAGCGATACGACCATCGATGTAATTTGGTTGGTCCTAATATCTCATGAGCGATTTCATGTCTTTCAGTTCAGTATTGAACCTGTATGATCCCTTTAAGAGATCGTATTACTCATATACCCTTGTTTACACACCAACTCACTAGTATATATACCTTGATTAGGTCATCAACCTAGTGGTCTACCTAATGTCCATACTCAGACATATAATGATACACCTGTCTCCGGTAAAAGGATTCGTGCCTATATCATGACAACATACAACATAAGTCTTAGCTATCTCAATCTCGCTAAGTCAACCATTTGACTAAACACATCCTACACCTCTGAATATCTATTCCTATGTAGATGACTTGCATCAAGAGTTTAGTTGGATATTAGCCTTTGGAATAAGGATTTCCATCTCCTTCTCAGGATGGAGATTATGTCTTTACAATCATTTGATGGTGTTATTGAGTCCTTAATCTAACACTTTAGATTATCAACTCAGCACCAGTCTCTGTGGTCCAACCATTAGATCAACGAGTTCTTGATTATCAAGATGGTCAAAGTTCACAACCCTAATTGTACAAAAGGGACACAATAAGTGCATACATTCATTAATCTCATACAAGGAGTGAAAATTAATAACTTCATTACATAATTAAAATGATTATGATAATATTTATTGTAGAAATAGTTTTCCAATGACTCACATGTTTAACATAACCCCTACAACCTTTCAACTCCAGTAAGCATGGCAAGAGAATCACAATCATTTCTATCACCATAAACAAGAAATTCTTTTTTTTCACATCTCTACCTATTGTGTATCTCCTTTCAGCATCGTGTTGAGCTTTTGATTGAGCTGTATCATCCTTTCTTGCAGTATTAGTACTCCTGTAGCTTCTGAATAACACCTTCCAGCACTCATTCCTAACGACATCTTTGAGATAAAGAATTCGCTCTAGCTCCATCATCGGGGAATGAATCACATTAGTTTTAGCATCCACCTTCAATCAGGTCCCACCATAGGGTATTCTTCTTCTAACTTCCACAAAGAGGGTGCTATCATGAATCCCCCAGACTTAATCGACAGCACCACATCCATCCTTTAAAAGGACTCTCTGCTTTAACTCACGATTGAAGAAAATGTACCAAGAGCACCCCATATTTGTACTTCAGTTACAACTTCTACTACTTGTATCATAGAGCCAATCAACACCAACCACTTTATTGGGCCACTCTACTGGCACCATACGATATACTCCCCCTTTATCCAACAAACCAAAATCCATCCAAGCATCTCTGTCTGCAGGGGTGGAACCAGGAATTTTATCAAGTGGGGGCCAACTAAACAAAATAAAGGATAGAGAGAGATAAAGTGAGTAGAGCTAATCTTTTTAACAAAATATGCAAGCATGGGATTCGAACCCTAGTTTGTTAGTTGGAGAAATCAACACTTTTCCAGTGAGACATTCAGGATTTAGTGATACTACTTGATATTATCCACTCTATATTTAACATTTAAGCAGGGGCCACATCAAAATTTAATAACATTATATAAGAGAAGTGTAACAATTAAGGAGAGGCCATGGCCCCCCTAAGCTATATGTTATATCTGCCCCTATCTGTCTGATCTCTACCTCCTTACGTTCGGGATCATTGAAGGCCCTATAGTCGTGCACCGTTTTATCACATACACTAGAACCAACGGGTGTACGTGCAGTGGCTACTTGTCTAATCCTTAGCCATCTGATAGAAACACAACCCTGTATTCGATGACGTACTCCTTTACAAGATTCTTGACTTCTCTATTTATAAAATGACTTCCCCCATCTGAAATAAGTATCTTGGGAATTCCAAACTGCACAATAATATGGACCTTAATAAAGTAACACACTGTACGACTATCAAAGGCTCAGGTGGGGATAGCCTCCACACAGGGACTAACATAATACACAGCAAGCAGGATGTATTGATACCCTTGTCTGACAGTAAATGGGCCCATGAAGTCTATGCCCCAAGCATGAAAAACATCAGAAATTTATATATATCTCAGGGGCATAGTATCTTTGGAACCAAGGGTTCCTCCCATCTTCTGATAGTCAGTACAACCTTGAACATATTAGGTAGCATCCCTAAATAATGTTGGCCACCATAGACTTCTCTATAAAATCTTAGCTGCCATGCATTTCCCCAAATGATGCCCATCAGATTCTAATTTGTGACATTTCTCAAGTACACTGGTGTGTTCCTCCTGAGGAATGCACCTTCTCCAGATACAATCCACACCCTCACGAAATAGGTACGGATCCTCCCATTGGTAATAATGAAGCTTTTACAGGAATCTATCTACCTTATGCTTCGACTAATCTTGTGGAACTTTCTTGAAGACAAGATAGTTCACAATATCATCATACCATGGGAATGAGGCCACCGACAAAATGGTCTCATTTGGAAAGGTCTCAGAAATAGGTATCATACGTTGCTCAGAGGTCTCTGCATCTATTACGCGGGAAAGGTGATCTGCCACAACATTCTTGATTCCAAGTTTATCTCGAATCTCTAAATCAAATTACTAGAGAAGAAGGATCCATATTATAAGGCAGGGTTTGGCATCCTTCTTAGCCTATAAATACTGTATGGTAGTATGATACGCGTACACAATAACATGGGAACCGAGGAGGTAAGATCTGAACTTTTCTAGCCCAAACACAACTGCTAACATATCCTTCTCTATAACTGTATAATTCCGTTGTGATTCATCTAGAGTCTTGCTAGTATAGTGTATAGAAAATGGTATCCCATCCCTTCTCTGCCCTAAAACTGCTCCAACTGCAAAATCTGAGGCATCCGTCATGATCTCGAAAGGAAGAGACCAATCGGGTGGCTGTAGGAAAGGAGCACTATTAACAATATCTTTCATCTAATGAAATGCAAGGAGGACTTTCTCATCAACAATAAACTCACTCTCCTTGCACAAAAGCTTAGTCAAAGGTTTGGTGATCTTGCTGAAGTCCTTAATGAATATCCTATAGAATCCTACGTGTCCCAGAAATGACCTCAATTGCTTCAAGTTTTGTGGTGGCTCAAGCTTAGATATCACATCGATCTTAGTCGGGTCAACCTCGATACCTTGTTTGGAGATGATGTGTCACAATACAATTCCATTAGTTACCATAAAGTGACTCTTCTCTCACGAGAGCACTAGGTTTACCTCGCAGCAATGTTGAAGGACTCAATCTAAATGTGCAAGACATGTGTCAAAACTATCCCTGTAGACCGAGAAATTATCCATAAAAAATTCTAGAAAGCTACCCACCATGTCGGCAAAAGCGGTCAACATACACCTTTCGAATCTAGCAGGGGCATTACACAATCGAAAGGGCATTCGTATAAAGGCGTAGGTGCCAAATGGACAAGTGAACATAGTTTTCTCTAGATACTCAAGAGTGATAGCAACCTGGTTATATCCCGAGTACCCATCTAAGAAACAAAAGAACTATTTCCCTACCAACCTCTCAATAATCCGATCAATAAAGGGCAACAGAAAGTGATCCTTCTTGGTGGTTGAGTTCAGGAACCAGTAATCTACATAGACACGCCATGAAGTAGGTACCCGAATGGGAATCTCCTCACCATGGTCATTCTTCACGATAGTAATCTTAGATTTCTTTGGGACCGCACGCAAAGGACTGACCCACTTGGAATCCGAAATGGGATATATTAAGCCAACATCACACCATTTCCCGATCTCTTTCATGACAAACTCCTTTAAGTTCATATTTAGACGGCACTGACAATCACAAGAGGGTTTATAGTCATCCTCTAAGTAGATATGATGCGAGCACAAAGATGGACTAATACCACAAAGATCCGAAATATTCCATCCAATGGCCTTGTGATTTCTCTCAAGAACCTTTAGCATGAGAGATTCTTATTCATTGGTCAACTGCGAGCTAAGGATGGCCGGAAACATCTGAGGGGGCCCGCAAGGAAGGCATATGTCAACGTTGATGGTAAAACCCTGAGCTCAGGTGGGGTCTAAATCAGCTCTTTAATGACTTCTGTAGCTGTATTGGTAGAAGGTATGTGATTTGTATTATGTGAACTGCCCACCGTGGCTACTAATGACTCAACAAATAAAATCTCAGATCTTCAATGAATGATCTTTTCTCATAAAAGAGAGGCTCATCAGGATGTTCTGTGATCTCATCAATAAAGGGTTCCGATATCTCAGCAATAATCTCAGAAATATGTCTCTCATCAGTGCATATATCAGGAAACCCAGCATGTGGCTTAGATATATGTTCCTCAAAACTCTCAAAAGGAGGCATGCCATCAGTAATATCAGAATAATGTGTTAAAGAAATATCAGAAGGTACCTCCAAAAACTCAGACTAATCCTCATAAATCAGCTCAAACGTCCCATCAACAAACACAACAATAGGATCAACAAGGGGACTCATGTCGACTGTGCTTTCTAGCAGTTCCTTCTTAGAAAGGAACTCCTGGGTGTCTATGAAATCGGTAAAAATATCTGTCCCTCTAAATTCTGCATGAAAATCACAGTCCTCAAAATCTAATGTAACTATTTGTCTCTCATTTGTTACCGATGATGGTGGTGATGGTCTAGGATCGGGGATCGTCTCAATTTTCATGTTGTCACTACTAGAGTGAAAGATGATCTCTCCAATACCGCAATCAACTACCACCTCGACCGTTCAGAGGAATGGTCGACCTAGTATGATTGGGGTATGGAGTAACGGTGCAGGTGTGTCCATATCCATGATAAAAAAATCAATAGGGAATTTCATTCCCTGCACCGTTATAATAACATCCTCTAAAATGTCCCTTGACCTCTTAATCGATCTATCAAAAAACCGAAGGATCATCCTGGTCCATTTAGGAGGTCCTAACCCAAACTTAATGAGTAGAGCAGATGGCATGAGATTAACGGAGGATTCGCTATCGAGAAGAGTGCAATTGAATTCATGATCATAATTTGGCAACAAATGTGAGGTGCTCCCTTATCTTTCTTTTTAGGTGGGAGTTTGCTAATGGCATGAACTGTGGCCATGGTTAAGATGTGCTTTTCTGTTTTCTTTCGTCTGTTCTTGTTTGACGCTTTTGAGTACATGCTTCTTTCATTCCCTTTTTCACTATAGGAATGTACTCCATGGCCTTAAGGAGTGGCATCTCAAAAAATATGTTCTGTAAGATCTCAACCACTCCAAGATCACATAGAGTTGTTTTTAGTTTTTGTATTTTTTGGATTTATTTAAAGTAGAGGGAAATGACACAGAATAAGAAGAAACATTCAAATGTGCATTTCTATTATTTAAAGGAGAATCTTCATGTACATTAGGACAACCAAGATCAGTATGTACAATGTTGACCAAAATAAGTGAAGGACAACAAAATCTAAAATAGGGTGGGCTGCTGCTGCTTGTGTAGAAGAAGAATCCACGAGTCGTGTATTCTCCCTCTCGGCTGATGGTGTTCTATATCTGCCTAGTAAAGGTGAAGGTGGTGGTGAAGGCGGTGAAATCCAGACTTAGGTACTGCTAAACTAGATCTCTCAACTGTTGGTAAAGAAAATGATGCTGAGGATGAAGCTCTCTCATTGGCTCGATGTCCCAACCCCAACTGATATGCAAGAGGGTGCAATCACCTACCGCTCCTGAGATGAATGGCATTAGATAAACATGTAAAATCAAGTGCCATACCTGACGGGATACCTGCTCCTTGCATCTGAACTTGTTGGGGTTGGCCTCGACCTGTGCTGGAATCAATGTCTTTGTGGTGGTTAGGTTGTCATTCCTGTGAGTCAATTCATTTATGTTCTTCATGAGCAGTGCAAGTTGATCAAGTGCTAGATTCACCGTGGGGGCCTCTAGATGCCCAATGACAAGTTGTCATTGAGATTGATAGTGTGGAGGCTGCTGGTATCCATTGCTGATAATGAGGAGGAGGGGTAGTAAAATACACATACTATTGCTGAAGGTAGGGATGTGGAAAATAAGAAGATTGTTGCTGCTGACGATGTCTTCAGTTTTGGAAGTGCTGTGGAGATTGATACTAAGGCTGGAACTGCTGGTGCTGGTGTGACTGTAGTCTGCCTCCATGAAAATTGGTGGGCAAGTCTCTGACCCTACCGGGAACCTAACTAGCCTTGCCCAGACAGACGGGGCTGGTTGCGCTCTTAGTTGAACCAGATACCTTTCAACTCCTCAATGATAGGTGGAGGTGGATCCTACTGCTCGGTAATATATGTACCTTCTTGTTGAAATGGGACAACTTGCTGTGAATGCTGCAGGACCTGATCAGGGGTCTGCACGTAGTATATGTGTTGAACTATGGATGTCCTCCGATACTCTGTTGGTGGAAGAAATTATCGGACATGCGAGCCCACGGTGAGCCATTATGCAATAAATGTTATTGCAAATATCATTCTCTGATCTAATAGGTACCTTAGTACAATTAAGGTTATGTACCATGGCCATCTTAATGATCATATAGCTGTTGATTAAATTATTGAATCATAGAGCTGGTGCTTAGATGAATATCTAAAGAGTTAGATTGAGGACTCATCAAGTACTGTTAAATGATTATTAAGAGATGATCTTCAGCCTAAGAAGGAGATGGCAATCCTTTTTCTAAAGGTTGATATCTAATCGACCTCTTGATGCAGGTCCTCTGCATAGGACCAAAGAGTCAGAGGTGTTAGATAAGTTATGTCAAAGAGTTGACTTAACAAGATCGAGATTACCAAAGAGCTATGTTGTATGTTGTCATGATATAGGCACACATCTTTTAACTAGCGACATATGTGTTACTATATATCTGAGTATGTACATTTGGCAGACCATTAGGTTGATGACCTAACCAAGGTCTATATACCGGCGTGCTGGTATGCATGCAAGGGCATATGAGTAATAAGATCTCTCAAAGGGATCATACAAGCTCATTGCTGAACCGGAAGACATGAGCTCGCTTATGAGCTATTGGGAAGAATCAAAGTCCGTGCATCGTTGTCTCGCATTGGAAGCTTGACTGAATTTGTAAGGTTTGATATATACTTTTAGAAAGTATATGATCAACACCTAGGTATGATATATGCTTTTGAAAAGTATATGATCGATGCCGACTCCTAATGATCGAGTGAGAAACTTAATGATAAAATCCTAAAGTAGACAATGTAAAATTGATCTAAAACTTTGGGTTTATTTCGAGCCTTCCAGTATGCAGGATGTACATGTATTGGGAATTCCTGACGGTGATGTGATCATAAAAGATTGTGTAACCATGAAGCTTCCATTCCGAGGGAGTAATGAAACATGTCTGGATTTTATGACTCCTCTCATAGAGAAGTAATCTGATCTTAGTCCAAATGTTGGCCCTTAATCTGAATGTCGTTCAGATACAATGAGAAGATTAGATTTGCGATCTTGATTTAATCAAGAATCTGTGAGAGGTTCGCAAGATCTGGATTTGAAATGTGATCTCAATATCCAAGTCACTATACGTGGAACAATACAATCACCCTGTCCTTATCTCTAAGTATCTGCGGAGAAAACACATTATCCTTGAAAGAGTTCAAGGATAATTTCATTCTTGATATATGTATCCAAGCATTGAGAAAATTGATAATTAAATGTGATTTATTTATCATGAATAATATAAATTTGATTCATATTATAAGGAGAGTTATCTAAGATAATTAAATGTGATTTAATTATCAAAGATGTAAATAATGTGAATGTGATTCATGTTATTTGGGCACATGAGAATAGAGATCTAAGATGATTAAATGTTATTTATTAATCATTGATATGGATAATGTGGATAACACTATCCATATTAATCATAAATATAACCTAAATGTGACTTATAATATATAGGAGAGAGCCTATTGTAATTTATATTTGTTGATTAATTACTGATGTGAATTAGATTCACATTTGATAATTAATTGAAACTATAATTTACATTTTATTTTGAGATGTGAATATGATTCACATTTTTCTAATGGCATGATTGCAATATTCACAAGATAATTCTGAATTAATTTTATGAAATAATTTACAACAAGTGTTGTTGTAAATATTGGAGATATCATAAGATATTGAGGAGATAGACCGCCCCCCCTTTTTAGAGGATAATATCGATCTTCTCATTATCTCCAAGATTAAATAATTAAAATCAATATATTGATTTATCGATATATATTAAATTAAATTAAATTAATTATTATTGTATATTTACAACAACAGCGTGGCCATTGAAAGAAACACAAATCAATCTCATCCATTGGTTTTATGTTGTCCATGGATTAAGATCCATGGATCCCAAAATACTATATAACAAGAGGCACCCCTTGATCTTCAAGGAACATCAACTAATGCTCTCTCCCTCTCTCTACATGCCAAGACTCTCTTCCTCTCTCTCTTGTGGCCGTCCACCTTGATGCACTAGAGAGAGATCACTGTCGTCATCGCATCGCGGTTATACTGCCGGAATGACTACTCGTGGATCTCCGTCTCCTTCGATGCACCTTTCATGAATAAGATGTCATATCTCGTGTGATGAGATCAAGAGATTCGCTGCTTGGATCGTCAACATGGTTTGCGAGGATCACGTATCTCATCAACGCGCTCGCAAGTGTCTCCTCCGTTGGATCGGACTTGAGATTGAAGGTCTCTTCCTTTAGAGACTCGATCGCAACCACGCTTCAAGAGGTAAACCTAATACTTGTTTGTTGTTTGGATGAAATTATCCGAGAAGTGTTTGTGGATCATGTGGTTTCATCGGATTAGAAATGTTAAATCTCGTTGCATGGAGCAACTAGTATGACTAGTCGCTATTGATTGCATACAATGCGATCCTCACACTTTCATGATGCAATTACGGATCTTCTCATATTCTTCAAGTGGTATCAGAGCCAGGTTGAAGTTTTTGGATACGATCCATAAGCTTAGGAAGACTTGGGTTCATTAGGGCTTGTGAAAATTTTATCGCATTTTATTCTCGTAGCCCTGTTTTGTGAATATTTTAGTCCTCGTTTAAAATAATTAAGCATGAAATTATCACTTTTATAATGTTCATCATTAATTAAGTAAATCATGGGATTTGAGTTTGCGTGATTTAGAATACGATTGCTCAAGATATGATCATTTTAATGAACATATATCTACTATTTTGGGGATGGCGAATCTTGACGTACGTAAAGAGTTAGTTTCTATTTTAAAATGCCTGGAAATGCATGCATATCACTTGGGTCCTATTGTAAATAAAATTAGCAAACTAGGTAAACTTATTTTTCTTGATTTGGATTTAAATTTATTAAGATATGCTATTTTTAGTGAGTGAGGGTCTCTGCTGGAAATTACATTCCTAACCAAGAACCTTGTGATTATCATTTAATAAATTAGTGAAATTAGTGGTTAATTTGCTGGAATAATTATGGATAAAATTTTTGAGAAATATTTTATGATAATTACTTCCTTAAATAACATTTCATTAACCAATAATTGATTCAATATGATCTAGATCACAAATTAGTTACATCATCCACTTTCTAATAAATAATGTTGCTTGAGTAGGATTGGGAATTTGTTTAACAAATTTCCTTATAATGAAAATCAAAATGGTTTTGATTTTTATTATATGGTATAATTTTGGTTGAAAAACAATTATCATCTCAAGTACAAAATGATCAATTTGGCATTATCCTTTCCCGCGGCGGATATGGTGTCTAGTCGGGGAGCGTTGAGGTAGCAGGTTGCTCCGTGAGCGGTCTGTCCCACTCCCGTTGGTATTGGACATGACAGTGGGTAGGGAAGGGATAATGCTTGAGAGATCATGATGTATTTTTCTAATAATTAAAATTCGAAATAATACACATTTTTGAGATAATACTTTCAAGTAACAACCAAGTTTGTTGGTTGATTGAATTGGATTGGTAATTAATTTAATGTGATTAAATGAATTATATCCAAAACTAAAGCACTCTATTATGAATAAATTTTTATTTCCCTTGGAAGAATTAATTTTATGAATGTTATTCATGATAATTAATTAAAATTTTTAATATGAGGTGGAGGATCATATAAGTGACATCCATGGTCTCTCGTCAAGGCAAAGGGTTTCGTCGCCAGAGATTATATGTAGGAGACACCTGTCCGAAGTGACAACTCCTGCACACAAGCGCATTTGGATCAATCTCTTTGCTTCTTGAAAGAGTAAGGACGTACGCGTAGTGACCCCAATATGGAGTCCTCATATTATTGGGGACATATTGGATTGTGTATAGTGAGTTGTAATAGCCTCTTCACGCACCCTCCATATGATATAGAACAATTATAGTTTACCCACCCAACAATTCCCCAAATATCAATCAGAGTTAGATCCCCTTCTCGTGACTTGGCACATGGACATTCTTGGAGATTTTATAGTCCACCCCCTTCAAAACGTGGTAATTAAGAAGAGCATTCATCACTATTATGTTTACTTTGATTTTATTTCTTATTTGCAATTAGAATCTTGTGATTGAGCATCACTTTGAATCTCACATTTTTAACAAATTACAAAGCCAAAAATATCATGTTGTTAAACATTAATCTCTAATAATAAAAGTTTTATTCAAATTTGGGCATTATGATGGATTTTGTAACATTGTTGTATTGAAAATTAGTGAAATGTTGCCCAATTAGTTTCTATAAATCACATGGAATCATAATTTGATCTAAAAATGCTTGAAAAATCAGTATTTATGTGTTTAATATTCTTTAATTTATGCTCGGAGATCAACGAAAAATGTTGCATCATTTTCTTAAATAAATTATAAAGTATTTGGTATATTTAATTTTTCATAAGCTCCACATTTAATATTTTTCCCGAAATCAAGTTGTTTTTGAATCCATATTAAAATATCCATTTTTGCAATTTCCTTTTAGATTAATATTGAGTGTGCTCTATAAAAAACTAAATTACTCATGATAACTAATTTTGCATTTAGAAATTCATAAAAAAACATATTGCATCGATAAATCCTATAAACATTATAGCAGATTAATTCTGCACCATTTTGCTTCCAGAATAAGTTTCAAGATTTTTGTACTTCATTTTATTGAAGATTTTTGAAAACAACCCTGAAGATTGTCAATTTTTCATAATTGCAATAAACCCTAAAAATCTAAAAAATATGTTTTACACTCATCATTGCATGGGATGTCTCGAAATATTAAGATTTGACTGATTTAGTGAAAACTTGGTTTTAATTATATTGGTCAGTTGTCTAATTTTCTTAAGAAATCAAATCATGTGCATTTATCTTCTTTGAAAAGAATCTTCTTTGAGTCCACAAAATATCGAAAAAAAGTTTGTGCTTTCAAAACACAATGCCATGTTAGAGGTACCTCTTAGATGTCGTAGAATCCACTTTACAACTTCCAATACTCCTTGGCAAGATTCACCATGAATCTTCTTACAACCCCTAATGCATGGGAGATGTATAGTCTTGTGCAAAGATTACATAACTAATAACAACATGATTTTTAGAGTAATTTGGACATGTACTCTTGCTCCTCTTTCATAGTAAATTCTTTCTCATATAAAAGTATGAAATGGGTCTCTAAATGTTTTTGAGATTTTTCACATTAGACCTCTCCACTATCTTCTCGATGTATTCTAACTGAGATAGTCTCATCTCATTTTTCTTTCTATTTCTATTAATTTACATCTTCTATGCGATTACTAAATCCTTCATCTCAAACTCCTTAGAGAACATTGACTTGAGATTTTTTCTCTTCCACTAGAGCCTACAATAAGCATGTCACCTACATACAACTGCAGAATGGTGTAAGACATACCAGGCTTATTGAAGTATAAATAGTAGTCCATGTGTATGGAATCACGTGTTTTTCATAAATTATCAAACTTTTTAAACCATTATCATAGCCTACTTCAAACCATAAATTCTTTTTTTAATCTTGCATACCATGTTTTCTTTTCTAGTAGCCATGTATCCCTATGGTTGTTCCATTTATATGTCATCTCAAGAACCCAATGGACAAATGCTATTTTAACATCAAATTGCTCCAAATGTAGGTCCTCAACTGCAACAATGTTCAGTATTGCTCTGTTGGTTGAGCCCTTTACAAAAGGTGTAAAGATCTCTATGAAATTGACTCATGCTTTCTATTGAAAGTCTCCACAGTACTCCCACTAGTAGAGACTTGTATTTAATTGTACTATCAGCTTCCTCCTTCATCCAATATGCCCACTTGTTCTACAGAGCCTTCTTTCCCTTCCATAGTAGGACTAAGTACCATGCCTTGGTGCTTGGGAAGGAGTCTATCTCATCTTCCATGTCTAACTCCCATTGTTTCTTTGTCTTACTCTGCAATGCTTCATCGAAGCATTCCTATTCACCATTATCAATTAGTACTAAGTAACCCAAGGAAAGTGAATTCCTTGTAGCATGTTTGTTGATTTTTCTAGGCTTTCATAACACTGAAGTTTTGATTCTATGGGTTGGGTTGCACATTCTCATTATTTTGTTATGATGTGGTTCAGTTAGGAGTTTCATCACTCCACCATTCCAAATCCTCATTTTTATTTTGTTAGTTTGTCATTGTATAAAAAAACTCATTGAATATAATATCAATTCTTTTAATTGCCTTCTTTTTCTTTAAATCATATAGTCTATATCCGTAGCTATCTATAACATACCAACAAAGATGAACTTCCATTCTTTTGTGTCAATCTTTCCTCTATCTTCCTCTTCAATTGTGAACATAAATTGTGCATCCAAAGACATGTAAATGAGTGTCCATGCCTCTTTTAGAAGTTCAACATCTAATTCACTAGATAGACCTCGATTGATTAAGTATGTTGTGTTCACTATATCATCTCAATGTCATTTGGGTAGACCTAAATGTGTTTTCATACTTATCATACACTATAGAAGATTCTTATTCACGCATTAAACAAAACCATTTTGTATGGACTTTCTTTGTATTGTTTTCAATCTAATGATATTGTTCTTGGTGCAGTAGGATTCAAACTCCTCACTGTAGTATTCTCCCTTATTGTTTGACTTGAAATATTTCAACTTTAAACATGTCTCATTCTCAGCTAAAGACTTCCACATCTTGAAGGTGTCAAATACATAATATTTATGTTTGATAAAATAAATCCACAAATTTCTATTTGTGTCATCAATGAAAGTAATAAAATAATGAGATCTGCTAAGTGATGGCACGGGATCAAAAAGCCTAAAATGCCCTATATAATAATGTTGTTTTATTTTGTTATAGTCATGCGATTATAGATTAATAAAAATCCGCTTAAATCAATTAATTAGTGTCAAATGCAATGCAATCAATTTTATTTTTTTACTTGGGCAAGCTCAAGGTTGAACTCAGGTAGGCCATTTTATCCTTAGAATATATTTTCATATTGTTTAGCTATTAGCTTTTAAGGGAGATTTTTTAGATTTTTTATGCAGTTAAAATGGAAATACAATTTCAATTTTGTCTAGGGGCTAATTTGTAATTTTTCAATCAAAATAAGTCTAAACCCTATAAAACTTGGCTAGAATGCGTGATCATGCAAAATAAAGCTTCAATATTATTTTTGGAATTTTCTAACATGCAATGAAATTTTAATGAATTATGAATGCCAATAATGTGATCGAGAGCGAATTAATTTTAATATAGATCAAAATTTAATATTTTCCAGATCTAAAACTAACCTAAATAACTCTAATTTATAGGAATCTAGAACAACTTTAAATACCTAAAAATACTAAGTGAGGAATCTACTAAAAATCAATTACTCATATATCTTAATTATTTAATAAAACAACAATAAGCATGCAAATTACATGGTTCTTGGGCATATTGAAGAACTCAATTAAATGCTCCTAATGTGTTTTTATAAGAATTTTTAGATCAATGATAGATTTATTACTAACTACTCAAGCACAGAGGGGCAAAGTATTATTGTTTACAATAAAATAATGCTAATAAATCAAGCTCCAATTACAAAACTACAAATAAATATCTACAATGAAGATAGCAAAATGAGCTACAATATGCAAATTTCAGATTTAAAGAATGACAATGAATAATGGTCCAAGCATATATTCAATTGCAAGGGTAAAAAAGAAAATTACAAAATTAAATTATCAGAAATAAATGCACACATGGACTACAAGAGAATTACCAATTCCTGGTAGGAGAATTTTATCAATTATTCCAGAGATGAGGACCCATGAGCTATTTCTAGGAATAATAGGGGATTGGTTTGAAATTTTTCTAGGTAGGGGCATATCTCACATGTAAGGATACTAGAGTTTCCTCCTCCTTGGCCTAGTTACTTGCAGGAGCACGACTTCAATTGGCAGTTGTTGGGAGGTTATGATCTTTCATTCTTGGTAGTTCATCAGAGAGGAGATCATTCAGTTGGTAGAGGAGCTTCTGGTTTTTTGGCTTCGCCTGAGATTTTAGAGTTATAGGCCACACTAATATGCTCGATGGATATTGAAATGATTTCAATGGGAGAAGAACTCTAGTGGTATGCCACAACGTAGAAATCCTATGTTCTGAAGGTTGGTACGTCTAAGAGTTCTAGTAGCAAAGGGCGATGAAGCACCCAATGTCTTACTTGGTATTATTTTCTGAACCACCAAATCCAATAGCTGATGAAGTCCCTAGAATGCTTGGGGAACTTGGTTCAGATCCCTTGCTGTTAGAAAAATGGTGCACCAGCACGAGAAGATGCATTTGGAGCTCGAGCTCCAAAGAACTCGACCAAAAGGGGCTACGTTACATGGATTCTGGGAAGGTGGGTGTGTTGTGTTCGATAGTGCTACAAATATTGTAAACAAAGAAAGATGAATGTACTGCTGCATTTGCAAAGGATGGGTGCTAATTAGTGGAAAGTTTCGATAGATAGAAGAGGAAGAGGTGAGGGAGGAAGGTGGAGGTTGTTTGTGATGGTAAAGATTGTTGTGATCTAGTTTGGGAAAAAGTTCACTTGGGTTGAGGTTTTGGATTGTGTGCTTGGGGGAGTTCCTTGTTACATTTGGGTGGATCCCAAACTTTGACCCTGCGCTTAACCAGAGATGGTAGATGGGGGGAATAGAAGGGAAACAAAGGGGACAAGATAATGGAGGTGATTCTCTAATGGTCAGTATTTGGGTTCCACAATAAGGGAAGAAGGGTTTGGATAAGAAGGTAAAGAGTAATAGGAACAACAAAGCAAGAAGAAGAAAGAAGGGAAGAAAGGAAGAAGGTAAAGTATTTACTATACCTTGTTGTTGTCACTAGTGTTTGCCAATGGTATGAAGGACTTGCATGGGGATTATGAAGGAGCTCTAGACCTTTCGGCCGTGCTTTGATTCTCGTGTATAAAGGTTGGCAAAGAGGTATACTCGAAGATCTACAACGGCTAGGGTAGCAAATACTATAAGGAGAGAAGGCCTCCTTGGATCTCGTCACTCATGCACAATCGTAGTCACTTGAAGAATACAGGTCGAGCTGTCACATGGACGCCTTCCCAAGCTAGTGGTCATTCTCAAAAAAGTGGCAGAAACCCTTCGATAGAGGAGGCAAGTGGGGTATTGTGGAGAAGCAGTTAGGGTTGGTGAGGTGTGTGGAAGGTGTTGCGATGTGGAGAGACATGGAGGGCTCAAGGGAGTTGTAGAGGACGTGGCACGTGAAGGCTGGGGTCATGATGGAACCTCAGCCAAGAGAGGAAGAGGGCAAGATCAGCTACAAGAGTAGGGGAAGAAGACAAAGCCTCGGTCGTTCGTTCAACCGAGATCAAACGATTGAGATAGTGCCACGTATTAAAAGGGATTAAAAAATAAGAAAGGAAAAAGATAGAAGAAAATAAATAAAAAAATAAAATAAAAGAGGGAAAAGAAGTAGGTTCGTTGGATGAATGGTGCTCTGTCCAACGACACGGAAAGGAGGAGGCCAAGGGGTTAAGTGGGGGGGATGCATGACAGCTCCTAGAGGTGTCAGGTACCACCTCCACAAAATTCAGAAAACAAAATCAAAGAAAAATCAAAATAAAATAGAAAATAATGTCAAATCAAAAAGTGTTCTTCATTAAAGGTGTTCATTTCAATGAGTTCTGGCTTCTTTACATTTTTCCCAGCTCACGTGGGACTGCACGTGAGCTGCGCTGGACATGACTCAGTTGCAAGAACAATAAGTACGTTGACCAATAATGAAAAATTCCAATTTTATTTACACTATATAGTTTAGTTACAACAATAATTAATAAATACAAAAAATACAGGGCCAGATTTAGCAATTTTCCCCAATAATGCGTGGGATTGGATGACCCTGGTTATTTAACTGGACATATGGTGCAATAGGAACATCTGATACTGCTTCAGCCTCTAACGGTCTGGATTAAATCACCAGACTGAGATCTATGATGCAAACATAGCTCAATCGGACAACATCTAACGAATCTGGAAGGTGTTCTTGATCCAACGGTTCCCAAGATTGGTGGAAGAATTGGGAAAGAACTCACGTGTGGCGAGTTTTGATTCGATCTTGTGGGCTCCCTCAACCTCCTCCTGGAGCTCCGTTGGTCCCTTTGTGCTCCTACAAACCTCCCAAATCGTCTAGGCTCCACAAAATGGTTGGAATGCTTGTTAAATGCTCGGACAAGGCCTTGGACCTGGAGGGTCCTGCTCTATCTTCAACAGCCTTGTAAAGAGGTTATTCTTTGACGTTTCTTGCAGGGAGAGGGTTAGCGCAAAAATAAGGAGCTCAGGGGGGCTCCTGGGGGTGGAATAAAGTAGAAACATGTCAAATGGAGGTAACCCGACGAGGCAGTGGATGTGGGTTACCCAGATTCAGATCTGAGTGAGATATGGAGGGACAGAAGGTGGATGGGTGATGCAGAAGATGGAGGGAACTGAGGTGGATGCACATGTGGGTTGGAAGACAATCAGAAACAAACAGAGGATTTTACCAGAGCTTAGCTCCGGGAACTGCCAGTGCGACTATTATAAGCTAAAACAAGGGTCTAAATGCTAAACTAAATGCGGAATGAAATGCATGAATTAAATGTTATCTAGAAAATAGTAAAGGTGCAGCTCATACCTATCAGCGAAGGCAGGAAGTAGAGACGACCGGTGAGCTACTGTGGGTGCACCTCTGCCTCCTACAACCACCATCAGTCCTCAGGGGACCTCCCCCCGTCACGAGGATGCACACTTGGCCGAGGTTTAGGGATTCTAGGAGCTAGGCGATGAACAAAATCAAGGAGTAAGGATGGATGTCTTATTTATTAAATATAACACACCCTTATTAACTGACTAATGGGCAAGAATCTAGGCTATGTACAAGAAATCAAAAGGCCTGGCGTGAATCCTGGAAGATCAGTGAGAAGATCTTGTGAAGGGTTCAAAGATGATATATTATCAATGGAACGAGCGAAAATTTTTGATGAAAATCAAAGATTCAAAAGGTGCCAGAGGTCAGAAGTCCTGAAGGGGGAGTTGACTGGCGATCAACGAACGAAGCGACCCCATTGGTCCACGCAAGCCGCTAGAAGACAAAACGACCTGGTTTATTATAAAATAAATAATTATGAGTAGTAATTGATTTTATTAATTTTTCTTATCAAATAGAATATGTTAAATTTATGTAGTATTTTAATATGATTTTTATTTCGTTTTTGGTGTTATTTATTACAAGTTAATTTTTAGGGGTGTATTTATAGGTATATTCATCTATGTTTTAGCTATTTTTATTTTTATTTTATATATTTTAATTTTTTATTTTATTCACTTATTTTATATATTTATAATTTATTTTTAAGTGTATAAATATATTTTTATTATATTTTTATGATAAAATATATGTACTTAAATAAATAGGGAAATATATTATGTAGGTATAAATATAGGTAATATTTATCTATATTTAGCTATATCTATGTATTAAACCATATTATTTATTTTGAAGTATTTTCTTTGGTTTTATTTTATCTTTATATTTTTAATAGAATATAGGTAATATTTACAAGAGTGAAAAAATATAAATAAATAAAAGAATAGGTTTCACTTTTATATATTTACAAGTATTAGCGTAGCTATTTTACCTATATATTTTATATACTTACTTTATTTTAATGTTTTATTGGTGATTTTATTTTGGTTTTTATATGTACATGAGTTATAGATAATAATTATCAAATTTAAAAAATAGAAAATTGTAAAAATAGTAAAGAATAAATAAAATGAATATCTTATGTACAATAAGGGGTCCAAAACCTAACTTTCACACCTTAACTCCAAAAAAAAAGAAACTACCTTCATTAAATAGCTTATGAAAACTTATATACAATTAAAGCCGATTTTGATACATTTTGAGATTTTATTTGAGAGATATGGGTCTATGAAGTTTGGTTTATGACTTATTATTTTGTATATAAAATGAACATTGTACATTATTTTTATGCAAACTTAATTTTTTATTTTTATATACATTTTTATCTACAACTTTCATGTACAAAGTTTTTTCTTTGATGTATAAATAATATAGAATAAAATAGGTCCCCAAAAGGACTAACTGATGAATTAAAGAATAGGGATTTTAAGTGATTTTTGGCCCTTATCTCCCCCTACTTTATTACTTGTCGATCACTTCAATTCTTGACTTGGTCTCAGTGTTTAGGGTCATAAAATTCCTTTGGTATTTTTTTCTTTTTCTTTTCTTTTCTTTATTATATAATTTTGGCATTAAAAACAGTATTATTTACACAATGAATGCAATAAATAATGAATGTTATTTTGTATAAATTAATGCTATTTACATGCATAATCTAGGGTTTTTAGGACAAAATGATACAATAAAGGTGATGAAATGGAGATACATCAGAAACACAAACCTTTCCTTTATTCATCTTTTTTTTTTCAAAATTTTGATATTTTTTGTATTTTTCTAAAAATGTCATCCTCAGGTACAAGAAGAGAAGCCAAAACAACTAGTGTATGTACAAGTGAACTTGGTGGCACTAGCACCACTGACAACATTTGAAGAAACGACATCAGTACCACGTTATGTCCCATCAAGTGGAGACTTGGTGGCATCAACATCACCATCAACAACATTTGGAGAAGGAACAACATCAGCACTGTCATTTGGATCATCCGTAAGGTATTTGGCATCAGTATCACCATCTGTAGCTGGGAAAATGACATCCTCATTACCATCCTCTGGATCGTCAATCTTGGTGGCATCAACACCACCATCAACATCAAAATCAACGGTATCAACACCACTCTCTATCTCATCTGGTGCTAATGAATGGGCATCTTGTTGTCGCTTAGACGAGACGCCACATGTTGGATCCCTACCGCTCATAAGTGTCACAAAATCAACGTCAAATAAACAATGAATATCATCAAGTACCTCAATAGGAGTGGTGGTCTCTGTCGACTGTACCTACTCTGATTTTCTCCTCGGATTGTTCAGATTTGGCTCAATCTACGTGGGTATGGCAGCCTTGCCCTTGATGTTCTATCTCATCTCCTCATGGAACTCATCCATCTCTCGCCTGAATGTGGTTTGTTGCTCTGTAAGCACGTGGGAGCGATCCTCTAAAGCTGGGTTATCATACGAAGGTGCATGAAACCTGAGTCGGTTGCCTCTATGAGATTGTTGAAGCTGGCCATGCTGCTGTTATTGTGGGTAGAAGTGAGGGTGCTACTGCCTCTACTACTGACCTTGGTACTAGGGTCAAGGAACAGTATGATGGGAGTATTAGAGCTACGACTGTTTTGTACCCTATTCTGACTATGCCATAGGCTATTGCTGGGACTGAGAACCTCCAGTAGACCATATGAATCCCAAGTGATCATGGCAGATACCAGGTTGTTGCTGGTACTGGGAATATCAAATACCGTTGACTTCCATCAACATCTCTGACTGCTCGTGCAATGGTGGGGGAAGGGATGCCAATGGCTGATCACTGTGGTACACCACCATCTGTGTATCTAGTGAAGGCGGTGGTGGAAACTGGTACTGTGGGATGCCTAAACATACTCCGCTTGAATATGGTGGACCTGTCTGTACGAGGTAGATGGCTGTGAAGATCTGCTCCCCTGATTAGCATGTGACCAAGACTATGGAAAAGAGGCCATCTATGCCTCTTGAATACCCATGATCTACGTCTTCAAGTCATTCAAATTATGGGCCAGCTCACCAATCTTATTGAGCTTGTCCAAGCCCTTGCACATCTTCTTCTCAATAATCTCTATATAGTCCAACTTTTGCTGATAATGCCCATGTCTGTAGTTTATGGCTCTGCTAGTGCTGCTGTTGTGGAAGATGAGGATGAACTGACCTCTATACGCGCAACTCTATGGTGAGACAACACCTAGTGGGGAGGCTTCCCCTGAGTGTAGACACGGGTCTGGTTCATAATAGTGTAGTTCTCATCCATCTCCTCATAGATGGCCTAGAAATGATCCTTGGCCTTGGAGAAATAGGATCCTCCACAAGAGGTGTTGACATGTCCCTACAGCTCAGGTGTCATCCCACAAAAGAAACTATGTACCATGTTGGGCTTGCTAATATCATGGTGGGGACACCTCTCAATGAGCTCTCTGAATTGATCCCAAGCCTCATAGAATTGCTCGTTTGGCATAATGGTGAAATTATTGATCATAGATCTTGTCGTGTTGGTCTGATCGAGTGTATAGTACTTATTAAGGTACTCGATCCTCAACTGCTCCCAGGTCGTGATAATCTTCCCCAAGTGCTTCAGGCAGTAGGCTGCTCTGTCAACCAAGGAGAATCGGAAGGCAATAAGCTTGATTGTATCTTCATCCACCAGCCTGTCATGGACTGTACTGCATATCATCTCGAACTCCTGCAAGTGGATGTGAGGCTCCTTAGTGGAAAGCCCATGGAACTTGGGTAAGAGCTGGATCGTTGATGAATCCATGATTCATTAACATTCTGTCTGGATTTTGTCTTAAAACCTTTAACAAATTCATGTAAATACCAATTAATTTCCATCTTTTATCAAAACCATATTCATGAATAAAAATGCACTTTTATGCATCAAAATCATGTAACTAAATAAAAGAACAAAAATAAAGAAAAGAAAAAAGGCAGATAGTAGATATGTGTATATGTATAATATGGCTTATAAAATATAAATAAAGCTGAAAGATATATTTATACAACCTAATCCCCGAGACCAATTCAACATGGAATGGTCTACAAACAAATAAGTAGGGAGAGATAAGGAAAGAAAATAAAAAAAGAATTAATTATACACTCGACACATTCTTCACTATTATCAAATCTTCATTGATTTTTAATTACTTTATATGTACATGTTTTCCTAATTATTTCTAAAAATATATAGAAAATATAAAAATAAGTTTAAAAAATATTATCTTGTACATATGCCAAGAAATCCAACTTTTAAATTGTCGAATTCTCAACTTCCGAACATCATAACTTTCTCATACTAACTCCCATTTCACTCTACACATCTTTAAATTCATAAAATAATATTCTCTAATTAATGAAGGTGATTTCACTAAAATCGGAGTCCGTTTGCAAAAAGTCAGTTTTGGGACCTAATGACAATGGGATTTCTAGGCTATTTATTTTATCTAGAATAAATTATTTGCAATTTTAATGATTTTATATATTTTTAAATTATTTTCTTTATTTGTATTTTAACCATGATTTATTTCAGAATTTTTTGACATTATTTACTTTTTTAAATAAATCAAAAATACTACTTTATAGATGAATTTGAATTGTGTAATTTATACCTGTATTTATTAATATACTTAAATTAATTTAGTAAAATCCATAAATTTACAAAGACCTTATTTATTATCTTAATAGTTATAAAATATAAAAAATGATATATTATTTATTAAATTATTAAATTAAAAATCAAACACATATTTATCAAGTGTACTATATACATATTTATTAATATAATATTTATATTCCATTAAATATTTATTATTTATCAAATTAAATAATTCTAAAAATTAGGTAATTTAATTATTTATATTTTTTTTCTTTTATACATATTTAAAATAACATTATTTATTATTTAATATCTAATTTATATTATATTTATACCATATGGTTAACTAGGTGTTGACACGTGTCAGCGCCTGGTGCTTCTTCCCCATCAAGAAGCTGATAGCTTCTGTCCACTTCTCCTATTTCTTCTTTCTTCACCCTTCATCTTAAATTCTAAACCATCTATCATCTCCACCTAACTACCTAAATCCACGCCTACCCTTGATCCTAACCTAACTCCCCTTCGATCTTTCTATAAATCACCTCAAAGTTGGCGTGAGCCAACTAATTTTCTCCAGCTCCAGAGCTACCTGGCCGACCACCTAACTTTTCCCTGTATTCTGGCCAATCAAGGAGGTGATAGATCCTGTTGAGACTTTTGCGTGGGAGGAGGGTGATCGGAGGAGGGTTCCAAGGCCTCCGCCGGTCTTGAATCACCACCGTTGAGGCGTTGAGCTCCGACGAAATACCCGCCATCGAGCGAAGATAGAAGGATCATATATCCTTCATTCTCCCATGTATTCCTCTTCCTCAATTTCATTTCTTTGATTTCATGGTTTCTCATGCCTAATTACTCTAGTTGATCACCTGAATATATCCTCTTAATCACCATCTCATATCACAAGTCCAAGGATGTGCTTAATTCCATCTCAAATCGACAAATATTTTGGTTCCCAAAGTCAATTATTGGAAACTACATACTCTTGTAAAGAAATCCTAACTCCTAAGCCGATTCTCGTGAATTGAGTTGCACATATTACTTGTAGGTCATCTTGACGTATGGAGCAATTGACTGGAACTTCTCTTTAGTTGTGATTTGATCAAGAACAACCAGCATCTTCAAACCCAAATCCTAGACGATGAGCATCTTCTATCTTCGATCTTCCTCGACCCATTCCACCTCGCTACAGGCGAGCTCGAAGAGGGAGGAGCCCCCTTCTGGCCCTATCGGTGTAGCACTGACATCCTCGGTCGCTCGTTGACAACTGGAAACATCAAGATCACCACCACCTTATCAGAATCGAGGAAGAACGACAAAGAATAACCGAATAGAAGTTTGGAATATGTGTCCACATTGGATGGCCCAGGTCGCGCCTCACCATCTAATCTCAACTGCTCATCTCGAAACGGCAGAAAAATTTCTTAAGAGGCCCTACGAGTTCCAGAAATTTCTACGGGCTCCAGCAACTTCCTGATATTACATTAGGTCCCCGTGCAGGGACCTAAATTTAATAAAGTTTGTTTTATTTACATTTTAGACCATGCTAGGGACCAAACTATAGACTTTGTATTTTATTTTCTTTACAATTCTACCCTTGAACTGTGTAGACAATTTGGACACTTTTTTATATCATTTTTTATCGATTTTTCTAGGGTAGTTACACAACTATCCCGGTGAGGTTTTGTTTCAAATTTTGAGATTTTTCATCGTATATTCGACTTCTTTTGATATTTTGAACTTCTCATCCATCTTGAGTCTGTTTTGAGTTTTCTCTTTGAGCTCGTTGCTCGAGTTCTTCGTGGATCTACTATATAGTATCAATTTACATATTTCAATAATATATTATTATGTTATAGATCCCCATTGTGTTGTAAAATTGTCACATTTGACAATTAAATAAAAATTGGAAAAGTTAAAAATAAAATAAAAATTTCAAAACTAAAAACAAATAAACATATTTTCCCGATTTTTCTCGCTTTCTTTTAATAAGAAATAAAAATCACAAAATTCTGTTCTCTCAAAAACCTTAGTATTGTTATTCTGCTTCCTTGTGTTTGACCCCGTCACACTTACATGGATAAATAAAGAGTGTAGACAAAATAGGTGAGAAGCCGCTTCATTTCAACTTTTCTCTCTCTCTGCTACTTTATTGAATTTTGTTTAATTAACTGAGTCTCTCTTCGCGGTTGTCTACACCAACACATTTCTTAACCGCAAGTCAGGCTCAGTTATCAATCATCTGGGTCCTGAGTACAAAATCTCCAAGAATCGCTGGCAACTGAATCCACCTATGAGTGAGAGTTGCACCAAGGTTATGCAACTCCCTCATGGTACGCAAGTGTCTGGCCTCTACTCTGGCATTTGTTTGGTCTTCAGGTCTAGGAATCTCTGGTCCACCACTGGGTCTCTCAGCTCTAACATCTCTAATATGCGTCAGCTCCCTCCTAACCTCTATCATCAGTAACCCCTAGTCCCAAATCTTTCTCTACATCACCTCTAGGGATGCTAGGAGGTTGTTGTTGATCGCATCCTGATCAAATACATCGGTAATCTTTGGCTGCTCATCCTCTCTCTACTCTTGGGCCATCTCATCAGACTCCGAAATGAAAAAGAGCGGACCTCAGGTGTTGCCAAGTCAACAAAGAACTGCTATGACTGCTTCTATATCTCGGGTGATGTATTCGAAAGGTCAAAGAAGAAGGAAGCAGAATACTCAGGTTTCGAGAGAGGGTCAGACCTCTCTGGAACTACCCTAGATGAATAGATAGGTGTTATGTGAAGAGGTGCCACCAGAGGTATCCTAAGAGACTGTCTCCCCATTATCGTGATGTGGAGAGAAGTGAAGATTAGATCTAGACTGAAAAACAATGGATCAGAAAACAAACCCTAATTCAGCAACCCAACGCAATGATGATTGTTAAAGCTCGATCGTTAATCTTTTAAATTTAAGAGTTTAGTGATAAAAAAATTATATTAAGAAGATCACAAGTGTAGTCTCCTAGAGTGGACCATGAAGAAGTCGATGAATCCCCCAAGTAGAGAACTATCCTCGTAAGAGCTCAGGAATCGTTCTGAGGAAATACACCTTCTTATTCACACGACTACTTCTACTAACATTTGAGGCAACTGCATGCAGCAATAACAAGACCAGAGAGAAATTCCAAGCACTTAGGGCACAAGTCCAGGGTCTTGGGAAATATTCCTTCAGTGTATGTGCCTCACTCCGTATGGACAGTACCTGCAAGCAAGGAGGGGGTTACTCTCTCCAAAACAATGAATGTGATCGTTACGTTTAGTTTTAGGGTCAAGTTCAATTAGTGGTCCTGATTTTTATTTGGTTATCTCTTTTTTTGTGTATTTTTCAAGAAGAAAAACCATCTAATGAATTTTCCTATTTCCTTTATTTTCTAGGTGAAAGAAATCAAGTGAGGAAGCCGAAAAAGCCGATGCACGATGAATTCTATGAATGCATGCACGAGATAGAAGGCGTACCTTCCTCCAACAGTCTACATCCAATATGATCCACACATAAAAATAAACTAATCTATATGAATGCAAAGTCGAGAACCATCCTAAACATGGACTTCTATTACCGTGAAGCACATATTTATTTGTCTAAGTCCATGTGAGTTCTATAGAAACATATATTCTATTAGAGGCTTGGACGTAATGCTACTTGGCTCAATCAAATAGAATCCTAAGTCTAGGGGATCAAGCACACGAAAACTGCGAGAAATAAATAAAAATAAAGGCCAAGAAAATTAAAATCCGCTGAGGTCCCTTAAGTGCACCGGCATTTGGCGAAATAGACCCCCCAATCCAAAGATATATAATGGTCTAGAAAACATAAAAAGGGCTAGTGCCGAAAATAATTACAAACTAATTACAAAAACAAATAAAATAAATTGAAAAGAAATCTAAAATCTAAAATGATCTTCTTCTCCTACTACTCATCCTAGGCTCCTCTCTCCCATCGGTCAGTGTAGAATGGCTAGCCTCTACCTCGCTCAGGTGCACCGACTCTCCTAAGATAGCTTCCCTAGCTCTACAGGCCCTCACAATAAAGGTAAAATAAGAAGTGCATCAGATAACCATATGAAAAATATAAGCAAAATAAAAAGAAAGAAATATAGAACAATGATATATAAAAAAATAAGAGACAAGTATAAATAGAAATAAAAGAGACAAGTGATCGAATTATAGACAAAATCGAAAGAGAAAAACAAGTATACACAAACCAAGAGTAGAAGGAAAAGAAGTCCTAACTACCATTGTCGCCCCTCCCTAGCAACGACACCATTCTGATTATGCGACTTTAGCCAATTCAGGTTAAGGTAATTAATGCGTTGATGTGCCTAAATTAACCAAGCCAAAATTAATAAAATTTATTCAACCACAAAACAAATCAAGCAAGTAAAGAAAGTCGTCTAAGCTACTTTTATTAACTTGGTATAGCTACCATGATAGAACACAAGGAGGCAACTATTATTAAACTTGTCTCAATCAATTCAATGAAAAATCAAAGAAAAGAAAGAAGGAAAATCAAAGAAAACTACTATTGTATTTTTATGGATTTTTATCTTTTTAAATTTTATAGTTTTTAATTTTTATATTTTGTATGTTGTCTGATTTTGAGTTTTAAATGACTTTTTATTTTGGAAAATTTTTATTTTTTTAATTTTTCAAACAAAGCAAGTAAAATAATCTAGCAACCTTTTTATATTTTTCAAATACAGTAAAAATATCCAAAAAATTCAAATAAACATATTTTCATGTTTTTGATAAATTTTATATTTTTCGTAATTTTTTTGGGATTTTCAAGATTTTTTTAGATTTTAAAATGATTGAAAACATGGAATAAAGGAAACAATGCACAACCAGGAGTGTTTTTTAAATTAAAAATGGAAAATAGTCTAAAAACTCGTGCTTTTATCTTTATGAAAAATTATAAGTAAATATCTACAAACAAGGACCAAGAACACAATTTTTTGGTTTTAAAAAATTTTAAATGATTTTATGGTGTTTTTAGACTTTTATAAATTTTTAGAGATTTATAAAAGATATAAAAGTGAAAATTGGATAGAAAATACAATAAATAATAATAAAGCTAATCTATTTTTTGAATTTTTAAGGTTTTTTTATTTTTCATGAATTTTCTAAGGCACCCAAGGAATTTTTATACTATTTTTGAATTTTTGATAATGGTAAATAAATGAAAAATATCTAAAAAATAGCACACAAAGAAAACACTAGTAGAGACTTATCCTAATTTTTAGGGGATTCTTGAATTAATTTTGATATTTATTTCAATAAAATATAAACAAAATAAAAATGATGGACACAAAGGACCTGATAGTAATTATTTTTTGTCTCAGGGCCAAACAATAACATGTAATAAAAACTTAGTCCGAAATGCGCAAAAATACCAACTAAAACGTGTGTCACACGTGATTCAGACACAAAGGGGTATAAATGAAATTTCCAAAATTTAAATCTATTTCATTAATACATGAAAGATCATGGGAAAACATGTAAATAACCCATAAAAGACATGTGAACGTGCACGTAAGTTTAGTTCGGTTGGATTAAAATGCAAAAAAGAAACTATGAGGTCCTAACTGCAAATGTTTATAACTACTTTATACTTATTGTACTCAAATGAAATAACATAAATGGCAGGGGAAAAGTGAAATATACCCCTGCAGGCAACATGTGACATGTGGCTGCCCTAACGTACGACTTTGATGGCTTTGGAAAAGATCTGATAATGTTGGGGAAAGGGTGTAACGTGCAACGCATATCTGATAGAGGAATGGATGTAACAGCTCTGAAGGTGGGTGTTGTCGTGTGGATCTGATGGACCCAAGATTCAATCAGCCCCCCCCCCCCGAATTTGGGCATGAATATGCGATCCTGATCAATCTGGGGAGGGGACTCCTAATCAGATAGCTGGCGATGGTGTTGGAAGAACATGTAGAAGGTGTCATTGGTTATGCTTCGATCAGGAATATCTGCCGCTATAGGGCTTGGATCGATCGACTAAGGGAACAGCTCGTCAAAGTGTGTTCCTGTTGAGTGGAATGCTAGGATGTCTCGGTAGATGTTTTGCAAAAGATTTGGAGCTCGAGGTACTTGGAGCAGCTCTGCCTTGGTCAGATAAGGGTTGAAATGGTACTCCCTTGAGCACCTAGAACTTCAAGGAAACTCGCAGCTCAAAGATGAAGCTCCGGCCGGGGGTATTCGACTAAAACAATAAAGGAAGCGGTGTGAATGGTTGTTTAACCTCCGGGAATGTGGAGGAGGGAGGTCGGAGCCTAATCTCATTTTGATGAGCAAGGACTATGATGATCAGGGTGAGATATGAGATGGAGGGTGATATAGTGTAGATATCAGAGCAGTTGGATGTGGAAGATGAGCCTCCAACATGATGGTTGGAGTGACGAAGATGGACGGGGGCGGATTGATGAAATCGAAAGAAGAACGGTGAAATGGAAAAGATAGAAGGTACCTGATGATATAGGGATAGAATGTGAAGAACGATGGAGTGGACGACAGGGTAATGCCCTCGATTTCACTACGGGAGGCGGAAAGGCTGGTCGCAGTGGAGGTCTCTGGCCACGAGGGTGGTTCAGCTCAAACGACCTCCAAATTGAACTTCAAAAGGGTCATGTGGGGTATTTTCGCTACCCTAGGGATTATGTGGAGAAAGAAAAAGGCACTGAGCAAACTGGAGGCATGGCGGAGAGGAGGAGATAATTTCTGGAAAGATCAAGAGAACTCGCACGAACCTAGAAGGATCCAACCAACCTTAGGTATCCACAAAGATTGCAGATCCCCGGCAAACAATCAGGTGCACGAACCGATGTGATATCTGAGGACCCAGGATGAAGAAAAGGAAGAAATCGGGTTCGACAAAGGTCGCTCGGGTCAGACCAGGGAGGGGGAAAGGTGGACCCGGGTCAACGGACCCAGGTTGACCAATAGAAAAAAAGGAATTACAAAAATAAAAGAAAATTTTAATTAGTAAATGGCCTTAAAATGGAAAATAATTAAAAATGATAGTTATTTTACTAACTTTTTTTTATGATTTTTAATAATTTTAATAATATATATAATGGTATATACATTATACATTAATATGTGGAAGTATAATATACCTATGTACAATATTTATGTAGTTTATTTTATTTTTTTACAAATATACATAACATTTTACATTTTATTTATTTACACAATAATTAAAGAATTTTATTTAGATATTTATTTTATTTTTATTAACCAATTTAATAGATTAAATAAAAAAATATATCGACAATATAGATACACGATACATATATACAATAATTATATTATTTTTTATTTGTTTTAAATTTTATTATTTTTGTTTGCATTTTATAAAAAAATAAATATAATATGTACAAACATTTAAAACTACAATACACACAAAATTTAAAAAAAAACAAAAATATCAATAAAAAATATATATTCAGGAATAAATATAATCCACCATACAGAGAACCCTCCCAAAAAGCAAAATTTCAAACCGTAACTCAAAAAATTATGAAACTACCTTTTTTTTAAAGCTAATTTTATTTAGAATAAATTAAAAGTGAGTTTGGTATAATTTTAGTTTATATGGAGAAGGTATTGATCTTTTTATTCTTATTTTGCGACTTTTTTCTGAGTGTTATATCTTTTATTCTGTACAAAATTTATTTTTGCCATTATTTTTATTGTTTACATCACATTTTTATGTACAAGTTTTATTAAGGAAATAAATTATTTTGAGATCTTTTTATTGATGAATAAAATAATACAAGGTTTGCATAGAATGAACAGTAATAGATATGTACAGAATAAATACATAATAAATATTAAATAATATTTACAAGATTTTCTGGATTATCTGAATATTAATAAACAAAGATCTTATCTCCCCCTACTTTATTCCTTGTCGATCAGGTCAATACTTGACCTTCTCTCGGGGTTCAGGTCAATATGTATTTATTGCATAAATACATCCTTCTTTTATTTCTTTTCTTTTTCTTTTATTCTTTATTATTTTATTTTAGTATAAATAGTGTTAATTACACAAGATTAACAAAAGCATGCACAATGCTAATTTATTGGAATTAATATATATTCACATGTATTTTGCTTAGGCATTTCTGCTAAAATAATAGAATAAAGGATGTGAATCATGGATTCATTATCACATCAAGAAGTTGGTTGGAAATTGGCCTTTAGAGAAAGATTTCCATCTCTTTCTCATATTTGACATCTTTATTCAATATCACATGTTTGAAGTTAGTTGTGTCCTTCCAACTGCATGGTATTCAATATGATCATGTACATAATGCTAATTATAGAAAGAGACCTTAATAGTAAAGTGCATTAGCACTCTTTCATTTCATTTCATATGGACATGATAAAATAATAACTTTTATTGCATTAATGGATCACGAAGGGCTTACGAGTCCAATAGTCACCCACTAGCCCTTAGAGCCATTCATGCATAAATCTCAACCCCATATTAATTGTGTTAATTAGTGTTTCTCTCCATAGTGGGAGTGGTAATGACTTACCACTCCCACTGCCTGACAGATATCTTGTCTAGTACATGTCATGGCATGCATCAAGCTTCCCACAGCCGGTGCGTAAGGGCATATGGTAATGGCTTTCTTTTCCTCAACAGTTTGAGGAGCCATCCCTTTAGATAGGTGCATACCTTGTCTTGCGGAAAGGAAACCTTTCCTGGAACTATCCATGCTGAATCTTTCCATAATTTTCTTGATGTATCCTTGTTGTAATAGTACCAATATCCTCTTTTGTTTGTTTTTAAATAGTTTTAGATCCAATATGAGAAGCTTCTCTGAGATTTTTCATCTCAAAGGTATTGGACAACTAGATCTTAACACTACCCATCATCCTTGTATAATTCCTAATGATAAGGATGCCATCTACATAAAGTAGAATTAACACAATAAAGCTCCCACTAAGTTTCTTGTACGTACATGGTTCATCCGGAATCTGCATGGAATCATAACTCTCCATGGTTTCATCGAATAGGATATTCCAACTATGAGAATATTGTTTAAGCCAATAGATGGATTTCTTTAGATTGCACACTTTTCCTTCCTCAGCTATGAAGCCATGAGGTTGTTCCATATAGATATCCTCTTCGAGGTATCCATTGAGAAAAGCAGTCTTAACATCCATCTGCCAGATGTCATAGTCCAGATGTGAAGCTATAGTAAGCAAAGCCCTGATGGATATAAGCATGATCACAGGAGAAAATGTCTCATTGTAATCGATGCCTTCTCTTTGTGTGTAGCCTTTATCTACGAGCCGTGCTTCAAAGGTCTCCACCGTCCCATCAGGTCCCCTCTTTCTCTTGAGTATCCATTTGCACACAATGGGTTGGAACCCTCTAAGTGAATCTTCGAGGGTTCATACACCATTCTTTTACTTGGAGTCTATCTCAGACTCCATTGCTAGGATCCAACTATCCATGTCATGATCACCCAAAAGCTTCATTGAATGAGGTTAGATCATCATCAGACTCCTATGATACATGAAACTTGTACTTTCATGTTGTCTTACAACCCTAGAACTCCTTCTTGGAGGTACGGTCGTGTTATTTCCAATTATCTCTTAAGTTTCCAGTGTAAGAACTTCATTGATCTCACCAGATTCAGTAAGTTCCTTAACTTCATTATTTTCTTGACTTTTAAGAAATTCATCTTCCAGAAATTTGACATATCTGGAAACAAATACCTTTTAAGTCTTAGGATCATAAAGTTGGTATCCAATACCATTGTTTACATATCCAATGATGTAGCACACTCTAGGGAGAGATTCAAGCTTGCTTACATCCACGTTTCTAGCATGTACCAAACATCCCAAATCCTCATGTGTTATATGCTTAGCTCGATACCCTACCAAAGCTCATGAGTGGTTTTAGGCATATACTTTAATGGAATCTTTTTTAGGACATTGATGAATCTGCATTTCATCATCTTTATTCATTTATTTTGGCTTAAAATTCCTTATAAAACGCTTGTAAATATCAATAAATCTCTTCTTTTAATAACTTTAATTCTTCTATAAATATTGTATATTTATCATTATTTTAACCTATAAATAAATAAAGAAATAAAAGAAAATAAAGAAAACCAAATATTATATTTATGAAACAAATACAGTCTAACTCTAACCCGGAGAGAAGGTCAAAACTTGACCTGATCGACATTGAATAAAGTAGGGGGAGATAAGTCCTTCATACAGAAAATCAAGAAAACCAATACTCACTTGTGTATATTCATCACTTGTAAACTTCTGTTTATATTACATAATCCTTATACTAATTTATTCATCAATAATTTTACCTCAAATAAAAATGTTCACTTCTTGGAACTTATACATCAAAATAAGCTGTAAATATTAAAAATAATTTCAAGAAGAACCATTACACAGTTTGTAAATGACAACACTTTGAAAAAGTCAAAAAGCTTCCCTTCATTGACTTTATCATACGATCAACCCTGCACTATCACCATCACCATCTCCGCCTTTCTACCATTTTTGACCCCCAGATCTTCACCGGATCTGGTTTGCGACTCCTTCTCTGGCCGCCTTTGCCAGAGTTGTCCACCTCACTCCATTTTTCTCTTTTCTGCCTAATAAAGTTGGCCAGACCTATATCTCCAAGCACTGAACCTTTTGCAGGTGATAAAGATGCATAAGGGAGCATAAAGTAGGACCTAGAGGTCCATTTCGAGCTATATACACCTCGACCTCTAGATCGCATTCGAGCCATCATCGAGCATTGTGGAGCTATCAGATCGAGAGAGGAGATCAGCAGGAACAAGTTGCAACTTCATGATTTCAAATTGAGTGGAGATCACAAGAGTTTCGGTCGACTGATGCTCGGTTCGGCTTCCATTCTTTCAAGTTCTTCCAGTGCATCTAAACGCCGTCCGATTAAGAAATCTTCGCCCAAGTCGAAGCATAGACGTCTCATTTTCACCCAAGCATAACCCTTTGATCATATCTTCAGAGAAAATACGAGACATTAGCATGCACCGTAGATGTACTATCAGATAAATATAAGGATTGCATCTCCACCGTCCGATACACCACGTGGATCGGTAGAAATATTGCATTCCAGTCCTTTTATTTATTTTCTTAGCAAATAAGTCCTTAAATAGCGCACGCGTCAGACTCTATTTAATTGAATATTTGCATGTTAGCCCTTGTCATTTCTTCTATTTACTTTTGAGTTCTTTTTGAACCGCATAATGTGCACATCACATGATTACTTGGAAAAATTGCAATAAAATCCACCCATTTATTTGTTATTATCTTGCAATAAAAATTGGAATTAATTTATTCTCACTGGGGTTTGTTCTAATGCGTCTCACGTACGTCGACACGCATCCTGTTGGGTAAATTTCATATTAGCCCTATATTTCTTTTGTTGGTCATTTATTTGGTCCAGAAAATAGTTTTCTTTGCATATTGGTCCTTGTAAAATCATTTTTATTTTGTTTGTTATATTAGTTTAATAAATATAAAATAACCCTAAAAATCCATAAATTTCATATTAACTCCTACTAACCCATTTTATCATCTTTAATTTTTATTTTGCATCTTATTTTTTTATGATTTTTAATAATTCAAAAACATCAAAAATATTTTCTGTTTGAATTAGAAAATCAAACAAAAATGAAAAATCTTTTTATAAATTCTAAAAAATGTTGTGTGCATGTTTTTATTTATTTGAATTTCCGACCAATTTTCATTTGCTAATTCCTTACTAAAACCCAAAAATGTAAAACACTAAAAACACCTAAAAAATCATAGTAAATCATAGAAAATAAAAAAACTCACAAAAGTGATTTTTTAAAAAATAAAAACTCATCTTCATTTTGTGTAAATTCTTTGAATTTTTTATTTCAATTCTTGTTTTAAATCACAAAACAGTTTTGCATTATTTTCTGTATTGGTTTCCCTATTTTTAAATATTTTGAAAATATTAAAAAATATAAAAATTGTCAAAAAATCACATAATATATGAAAAATATTAATACCTTAAAAATAATTTTATTAAAATTTTCTGCTTATTTTTGCTACATTTTAAAAATATAAAAATCTTGCTTTTCTTACATTTTCTCTTATTCCTTTATTTGTTTTGTTTTCTTTTCTTAAAAATTTAAAATTTTGCAAAACTAAAATTTATTAAAAAAACAAAATCAGAAAAGGATAAAAATATTAAAAGTAAAAATTCATAAAAATTTTAAAAATAAAAAAATTCACAAAAACCAAGAGTAGTGTGCATAACCTTCTTTTATTTCATTGATTTTTCATTGATTTAGTAACCCTTGAGATTTTTGTAGCCTCCCTAAATTCGATCGTGTCTGCTATAAATATAAATAAATAATATTTTCTCTTGCTTAAATTTCATTAATTTATTTTTTCCTTGAGACTTAATCAATAATTTTTGTTTGACGCTTCTTTGGGTTGCGACGACATTTTCACCTTGTGAATAGTTCTATTGAATAAAAAAACCCTGAAAAGTCATGTTCAACAAATGGCATTGTTAGTTTTCTTCTTCAATTGAAGTAGCTTCTATTTCCTTGGCTGAGCCAGGAAATCGATTAGGTCCAAAGCCCTTAACAAGAATATATGTTCCTATAGACTAGATCGTAGGATTGGACTTAGTCAAATTAATTGGTTCTTGTCTGCTAATAGAAGTTATTGCTTAAGATGATTCTCGTACATCATCTAGGTTAGTTTATTTTTCTATATTTATTTTTATGCGAGAATCGTTTTACATGTAGACTAGTGGAGCAAAGTATGCATTTCTATCCCGTGCATGCATCATTGATTTTCATCACATCAGCTTTTCTCCTCGATTTTGCTCACTTAAGAAATAAAGGAATTGGAAATTTTGTTAAATCGATTCTTTGAAAAAATCCAAAAAAAGTGATAACCAAATAAAAAAGGGCCTGCTAATTATACTTGATCTAAAATAAACATAATGATCAAATAATTATTTTGGGGAGAGTAACCCCCACATTATTTACATGTACTTTCCTCCTGACAGAGTGGGTGAGGATGCATCCATAAGGATAAATCCCTAATCCTTGGACTTGTGCCCAATGCTCCTGTGCATTACTCTTTGGTGTACAATTGAGATGCAAGCACTTGCCTCAGACATTAGAAAATCTATTTGTGTACTCATTCTCCTTTTTCCCTTTGGGCCTTATATTGAACCCGACAGCCCGAGCAGATGGTACCATTGATTGGGGAGGATTGAGAACGTACGCTGAGTGATAACATGGACTCACCCTGTATGCTTGGTAGTAAGTAATTTTGTGTAGATTCACTAAACATAAAAATAAAAGATAAAGATAGAACTCTTACGGTACTCACATTGTATTCAGTTGGTGAATCAAAGGATTGTATTGTGTTTGATTATTAGTGTAAAGATCCCTCGGCACCTTTTCTTCCTTTCTCTTCTTGACTTCTGGTTCTCGCATCTTTCCTCTTAACAACGGAGATATATGATTAGAGTATATATTGTTTGAACTTTGCGAGCTCATTTTTCACACTCTAGTTCAATCATCTTCTATTCGGGAAGAGTCACTTCTCGAATATCCCTCTTTCTCGACATCTCCAAGATACTCATTTCAGATAGGGGTGGCCATTTCATTAATGAAGGAGTACACCATTGAGAATAGATTTGCTTCTCCTTACCACTCACAAACTAACGGCTTGGCTAAGATTTCAAATAGGGAGATCAATACGATACTTAAGAAAAATTGTATGTCCAGATAGGAAGAACTAGCCCCAGATGCCTAACTCAGTTCTATGGGCTTATCAGATGGCATACAAGTCTCCATTGGGCATGTCTCCATATAGATTGGTTTATGGAAAGCCTTGCCATTTGCTAGTAGAGTTATTACACAAATCTTTATGGACACTCCGTGTATGCAATTTGGACTATGAGAAAGCATGCAAGAGTAGGAATGTGGACTTGAATAGATTGCTGGAATTTCGAGATTTCACCTATGACAACTTACTCATGTATAAGAAGAAAGTCAAGCATTGGCATAATAGACACATGAGAAGGAAGACTTTCTCCACGATTAGAAAGTTTGGTTATTCATGCGAAATTAAAGTTGTTTCCCGGCAAACATAAAACCAAATGGTCAGGAACTTTCATTGTTAGAGTTGTGCATGACAATGGTGGTATTGCCATATCCGGGTTGTCATCTGACGCCCAATCATTTGTTGTGGACGAACAGTTGCTGATGCCATATCTAGATCATTCCTATCTGTAGTAGATTCCATATATTTGGTGTCAAACGATGATTCTTTGACTTCTTTTATGTCTGATACATGAGTTGGTATTCTCTTGTATATATTCCCTTTGTTTTATTCCTTCTTCTTCTCTTTCCATTGTTAACCTCTTTTCTGTGTGTGTGTGTGCTATGCATAGGATCGTACTCTATCCTAAGTATAAGGGAGGTGAATGATTTGATTTTTTTCCATTTTTGTTATGTTTCATCATTCCTATCACAACTTATACTTAGGGATTCTTTATCCTAAGTATAAGGGGGGTATGTTGTTCATTTTGTTCTTTTCACATTTTTATTTCTTTTTATTTCTTATGGTCTCTAGTTTGTCCTTCAACTTGTTGATGTTCTTTTTCTATACTTATCGATCTTTATACCATAAGTATAGGAGAGGACAAGTCGAGTCATTGAGTTTGTACATTCTTTTCCTCAGTTTTCCCCATCTGTACAGTCTTCTATACTTAGGATTTTTTATCCTAAGTGTATAGGGGGTCACCGACTTCTCTTCTTTTCTTTTCATTCTTCGAGTCATTGTTGTACAGATTCTTTTCACTTTTCTATACTTACCACGAGTTATGTCTTCCTTTATAGCTTCTTTGTCACTATGAGGGTAAAGTTCGAGCCAAATATAGGGAGTTTCGTATATATTTTATATATACTTTATACATAACTCGTATTTTCGCTTCTTCATAATTTGGTTATTACTAAAAAATATTTTGAAAAATAATTTGTAAAATGATTTGCAAAAATCTTTTATAAAATTGTTTGAAAAAATGTTTTCTAAAATATTTTGTAATTTTTTTAAATTTTTTTGTAAATATCTTGTAAAAATGTTTGTAATTTTTATTGTAAAATTTTTTTTGCACAAATCTTTGTAAAATTATTTTGTTTGTAAAATTATTTGTAAAATTGTTTTTTTGTAAAATGATTTTAAAACTATTTTTGTATCAAAATTTCTATATTTTATAAGATATTTGTAAACTTTTTGAAAAGAAAATGTTTGCAAAAACCTATTTGTAAAATTGTTTGTAGAATGATTTGTAAAATATTTGTAAAATATTTTGAAAAGCACATGTAAAGCTTTTGTAAAATCTTTTGTAAATATTTGTAAAATATTTTATAAAATGATTTGAAAAGGTACGTAAATTTTTTGAAAAATATTGTCACATGGGATATAAATTATGGGATGTATCTGTTTCTTGTAAACTCCACATGTGTATAAAAGCTGTAATTACTTATAATTATGTAAATAAATTTCTTTGTTGTATATAAAATTCTCTTATAAATTTCTTTATAAAAAATGTAGATAAAATCCTCTTATAAAAGTAAGTTGTATAAAACTTATATAATCCTTATATTTACACTTATATTAAATCCTTGTAAATATATACATAATCCTTATTAATTTGTGTAAATACATTTAATCCACTAACCCTTTTCTTTTCCTTTCTCTAAAGAAATATTTTGTATATATTTCTTTCATTTGCATGTGCATTTCTCATAATGGTATTGACATTTAATAGTATGGAATAAAATCGAAGAATGGAGCTTGTTTAAGACCTTAATCCACTTAATTTCAGAGGAATCTTATAATACTGGAGTTAGGACTTTTTAGGTCAAGTAACTTAATTCTTTGAGTTCATAAGGCCATGTTCACATGTCATCTTGATAGTCTAAGTAGAAAATTTAACAACACATGCATGACCCTTTTAGATAGTGACTTAACTAGGACAAGCACTTTACACGCAGCTCAACACAACTGAGGAGGTGAAGAGGCAGAATCCTTTAGCTTGGGAAAACACGTGAGTGGAAACATTCACAGTCATAATAAGTGGCTAGTGTGCCACAACCTAGTCTGTGGCGCTGACATCTGACGATGGGATGTTTTAGGTTGCAATAAAGCTTCAAAAGAGGGATAGTCTACCATCTCAAGAATTAAAACTCCTTATGTACATGTTGCACCTTTGTATATATACAAATAGAAAACAATATAGTTTCCATTCTCTTCTAATCGATATCCGATTCGTTTGTCCTAACCACCCTCACAATCACCAAATCTTTAATGTCGTCGTTCACGCCTCAGATTGTGGGCAGTTTTGAATTTTAAATCTCGTCAGACTCACGCCCATATATAATTCAAAAATTTCATTTGCTCCAGCAGATCCATTTTCATTAAGTTTTTGCGCCCGAAGTCGATTTCTATAGGTGAGGCGAGGTGACAACAAACTTTTCCAACTTTTGGGAGTGCGTGAGAGCATCGGGACTGGCGGTCAACATCCCCCGTGGACCAATGATAATTCGCCATTTCATAATTAATTAGAAATTAAATTAAAAATAGTAAATGACTTTATTTTAAAAATATTTTCAAATTAAAAAATGTTTATTTATTTTCAAAGTATTTTTTAGTGATTTTTATTTATATTTTATTTTTGAAAAATAAATTATTTATATACATAATATAATAATATATACAGGGATAAATACCTATGTAATTTTTTTTATTTTTATTAGTTTATTTTTGTACAATTATCCCAATTTATATTTTATTTATTTACATCATAAAATTTGGGATAGAAAATAATTTTTATTTGATTTTTATTAATTATTTACAATGGTAAAATGAATAGGTCTTTTATTCTTATATACAAGGTAGATATATAATGAAGAGAGAGAATTTATTTTCTTTTTGTTTTTATTTTTCTAATTTTTATTTTATTTTTAAAAATATATACAGAGTGTGAGCAACACATAAATAATTTTATTTTATGAAAAATTAAAATATATGCACTAAGAGGGAATATATGTACAAGGTTGAGTTGCCCTATCTCTCTCTACTTATTTTATTTTGCAGCCTGGCCAATGATTGGCCCTCCCTTGGGTTTGGGTCACTCAATATTTATTCTAAATATTTCCATCTTTTTCTTTATTTCTTTATTCTTTTTTTTGCACAAAAAATGTGCTAATTATTGCTATTTACACAAGGCATGCAATTTGATAATTTATTCTATTTACAAACATATACATGGTGTTTTGCAAGGATTTTAATCTAAAATAAAAGAATAAAGAGTGATGAATGAGGATTCATCATAACCCTAGGGGATCTAATAAAAAATATATTTGGGAAAATTGCATAAATGCCCCTAGAGGTTTTTAGAATTGCAAAGAGACCCTTGTCAGTCCAACACATGTGCAACACACATGTTTACTGGGTAACTTGCGATTCTTATCCCATATTTTATTTTTTGTTAATTTCTGAGGTAGAAACTTTAAATAATTAAATTTTAGTCTATGTTGTCCAGACATTTATTTTGCATATTCTTTTCATTGAAATAACCTTTTTATTGCTCAATAAATTCTGTAAAAATTGTGTTATATTCCTGTCACTTGTCTCCTCATTGTATATAAATTTCATTGTATTTTGTTTTTATTTGATATTTAAAAAAATAAAACACGATGATATCATTTGGTCGGAGCACCTCTGCCACATTCTGTTTCTCTGTTCTACGCAACAGATCGAGGTGATTTTTATCCCTTTTCATCACTGTAGGTAGCCTAGGTATTCAATAGAGCTAATTTCATGTTATTTTCACGTGTTAATTCCATTTTAGCATAAATACATTCAATAGAGCTAATTCTCTCTCTAATCTGTTTGATCGGAGGTATTCTGACCGTTCACTTTATCATCTGATCAACCCACACGATCACCATCACCTTCTCCACCTTCCTACATTCTCTTGACCCCCAGATCTTCACCAGATCTGATTTGCGACTGCTTCTCTGACCGCCTTCATCAGAGTCGTCAAACTCACTCCCATTTTTCTCTTTTTTGCCTTATAAAGTTAGCCTAAGCTATATCTCTTAGCACCGAACATTTTGCAGGTGATAAGGACACATAAGGGAGCATGAAGCATGACCTAAAGGTCCATTTCGAGCTGTATACACCTTGACCTACAAAATGCATTCGAGCCATGGCTGAGCATCGTGGAGCTATCGGATCGATAGATGAGATCAGCAGGAACAAGCCACAACTTCATTACATCGATTTGAGTGGAGATCACCAGAGTTCTGGTCGATCGAAGTTCGATTCGACTTCCATTCTACTGAGTTCATCCAGTGCATCTAGTTACCGTCCGATCAAGAAATTTATGCCCAGATCGAATCACAGACGTCTGATTTTCCCCAAAGCATGACCCTTTGATCAGATCTTCAAAGCATGTCCAAGCTATCAGCATGCGGAAGAGCTGAACCATAATATTAAGCCAAGGATCTAATCTCCACCGTCTGATATGCCACATGGATCAGTAGAAATAATACACTCCAACCCCTTTTTTTATTTTATTTACAAATAAATATTTAGTAGGACATGTGTTAGACTTTTGAATATTTGCATGTTAGCCCCTATCATTTCTTATATTTAGTTTGAGTCCTTTTTGAACTGTGTAATGTACACAACATGTGAATATTTGGAAAAAATTGCAATAACAATCTGCACATTTATTATCATCATCTGGCCCTTGGAATTAATTTATTCTCATTAGGGTTCGTGCCAACGCATCACACATGCATCGACATGCACCCTACTAGGTAAATAGTATATTGGCCCCACATTTATTTTGTTGGTTATTTATTTGGTCTAGAAATTACTTTTCTTTGCATATTCATCCTTGTAAGTCTATTTCTATTTTGTTTGTTTATTTAGTGTAATAAATAGCTAATAACCCTTAAAAATCCATAAAAATTCATATTAACTCTTATCAAACCCTTTTATTATCTATAATTTTTTATTTTGCATTTTATTTATTTTTGTTATTTTTATTAATTTGAAACAAAAAAATATTTTGTCTTTACGCTAGAAAGTCAATAAAAATGAAAAATCTTTTTAAACATTCTGAAAAAATGTTGTGTGTGTGTTTATTTGTTTGAATTTCTGACCAATTTTCAATTAATAATTCCTTATTAAATCCAAAAATTGCAGAACACTAAAAATACCTAAAAATTCATATTAAATCAAAGAAAATGTAATAAAAAAATTCACAAAATTGTTTTTTGGAAACTTTGAAAAATCCCATTCATTTCTGTATAAATTCTTTGATTTTTTTATTTTATTTCTTATTTTAAAATCAGAAAAAATTGCATTGTTTTTTGTCTATTGATTTCTTTGTTTTTAATTATTTTAAAAATCTTAAAAAAACTAAAAATTGTCAAAATTTCACAAAAAGGATAACAAAATATTAAAAACCTAAAACTAATTCTATCTAGATTTTCTGTTTATTTTTTCTATATTTTGAAAATACAAAAACCTTACTTTCCTTACATTTTCTCTCATTCCTTTATTTGTATTGTTTTCTTTTCTTAAAAATTTAAAAATTTAAAACCAAAAAGTATAAAGAAAATACAAAATCAAAAAAGGCTAATAATATAAAATTTAAAATTCCAAAAAAATTAAAAAGACAAAAATTCACAAAAACCAAGAGTAGTGTGCATAGAATTCCTTCTTTTATTTCATATATTTTTCATTGATTTAATAACCCTCAATACTTTTGTAGCCTTCCTAAGTTCGATCCTGTATGTTATACATGTAAACAAATAGCAATTTCTCTTGCATAAACTTCATTAATTTATTTTAGCTTGAGAGTTCATCAATAATTTTTGTTTGACGCTTCTTTTGGTTGCGATGACATTTTCACCTTGTGAATGATTGAATTGATAAAAAACCCAAAAAGTCATGTTCACCAGACTGGAGGTAAAGTTTACTTTACTCATCATTGATCTTATCATGTCCAACATGGTTCTGTTGTGTCTTTGTGCAACTCCATTGAGTTGAGAGTACCGGGAGGAGTGAGATTGGAAATACTTGCTCCTTTTTAAGGTATTCTTTGAATTCATCTGAGAGGTATTCGCCACATTGGTCAAATCAAATCTGTTTTATCTTCTTTCCTATTTAGTTCTGAACCAAAGCCATGAACTCTTTGAACTTTTCAAAGGTTTCATGTTTGCCACATAACAAGAAGAAAATATGTACCGCGAATGGTCATCAATAAATATAATATTGATGTCCATTTCAATTCGTAGTACGAAAGGGATCGCAAACATCTGTATATATCAAGTCCAATATATCTTCACATCATTCGCCTTTCTTAGAGAAGAGAGCCTTGGATATTTTTCTACGAATACAATGTTCGCAAGTTGGTAAATCACGGACTTCTAGAAAATCCAAAGGTCTTCCCTTTACCACTCTATTGATCCTATCAACAAACACAAGTCCAAGTCTTTGATGTCAGGTCATAGTTAAATGATCTCCATCCTCTCTTGATTGTTTAGCGGTTTCATTATTCACGATGGTATTAACATTCACGACACATTCATGCATTTTTAATTCAGAGAGTCCACGTGTTGTTAGAGAACCATCTACTATACAATTATCATAATGATTTATGATAAGTTTAATACAGAAAAGGAAAGTATATCCATGTCTATCCATCTTAGATATGGATAGTAAGTTTCTTCTAACATATGGTATATAGAGACAATCTCAAATATCTAGGACTCTCCCACTAGATAATGATAGTCTACAGGTCCCAATGGTGATCGTCATAACAGTTGCATCGGATTCCATCTGGATAACTATCTCCCCTTCATCAAGATTTAGGATGTCTTGAAACATATGCAACTGATTGCATACATGTACAGAAGCATCAGAATAAACAATGCAACTTCCTTCTCATACTACAATTAAGTTAGTTTTAATGGTTAATGTAAATTTCTTGTTTGACAATTTATACTTTTGTTCTTCTCTACAGAATTTAGATATTCCTGATGGTTACTCTTCCAGAATACGAGCTTATTGCAGTGATGGTAGACATCCATCTCTGTAGGTGTCAGATGTGTTGATTGATCAACACTTCGACCTTTCTTCTTCTCTTGGATTGGACCCTTCCGAGGTCCATGCTTCCTCTCGTGCTTCCCTAACCTATGCAACCATTGTACCGCTAGAGGTCAATTCTTTCTTCACAATATCCCCTGTGGAGATTAATGCAGAAAGAGTGTGATTCATGTCTCCATACATCTCCTTCAGATTCAGGAGGATGTCGTGAGCGAATTCCCTATAAGTTGCTTCTGAAGCATTTTAGACAATGATCCATAGCAATTGAATGATCCTTGTCCCACTTCTTGTTGAACTTGCTGGCATCCTTTGTTTGAGGGTTCTCATACTTCAAAGACGGGAGCACATACACTATGTTTCTGTCTCAAGTACGAGTTCTAAATTATTGATTCAATCTGAATAATTTGGAATGATCAAGTGATTCACCTTAAGCAGATTGTTTAGTGGGTAGAGAGATTTCATCTAAAGTAAAAAATATAATATGCTTTAATATCTTGATTAAGTAGATTAAAAAAATTAATATTTTTAAATCAAGGGTTCTCATATTTTTGTACTTTAAAATCCTTTCCATTATAAGATTTCAAAGCATGAGGCAGTATAACCAAAGGCCTCACTACGAGATCTTAGTCTTCTGTCCATTTTCACTGCAACCCAATAATATGATAAAATGCAACTACGATGAAAGAAGAGGGAACTCTTTCCACCTTACAAGTCCAACTTGCATTCTCAGTTCGGACTTCAATACCCATGTCCCCACATATATGTAGTTAGCATGTTGGCGATTAAACTAACCGTCATTGATCGAATATCAATTTACGCTATGTGCAATCCAATACCACATCAATAATATGGGGAACAACATTGGAGCACTATGCATACGACCCATCTCTTTTGGGAAACAAAGAACCCAATGCCTTGGCTATTTATATTCTAGAGTCGTGACAATGCATGAGTGTCTTCAAAAATACAACCCATGGCGATGAAGTTCTTCACAATGTCAGAAGACCACAGATGTCATCATTTGACTTAGTCCACATCATGTTTAAATTAATGATTAATAATTTCAAATCATATTCTCATGATTAATCTAAGGGATAGTGCTGGGATACATGCTTGTTGTGTTAGTTTTAATCTAATTAAAATAATGACACTTAAGCTATATTATTTATGTTTTAATCCTTTTATGGAATAAATGTTGCCGTATAGTATTACACCCCTCACTAAGTACAATTTAATGTTCCATTTTTTAGTTGTTAAAATACACCATGACTCTTCATAATACCTTTCCTCGAAATGGAACTAGCTAGGTCGGGCATATAATGCCAACAGGTAGCGCTTCCACTAAAAGTGTGGTGCAGGATGCCAATTAAGTAACCCATAAGCATATCCACGATCTAGACACCTTCATTGAATCAATTCAAGATAACACTATTGATGCATATTGTACTAAGGAGATTTTATCCATCATTTGACCGTATATGATACTATATAGTAACTCTCATATATTCTAGAAATTTAAAACTCCTTTAGTTTTCTAAAATGTCTAGTGTAGTGATGAATCTCAGATTCATCACTCTTAAAGTCATGAATTAAACTAAAATCCCTAAAATTCATTGGCATTTCTTCATTTATATTGCATAATTAGCATTCATGCATGTTTTGATAAGAATGGCATTTTATCACTTATTATTGCCCAAAATAAGAAGCCAAAAATCACAATCCAATTGACATGTAAATAGCCTAACTTCCTCGATTTTTAACTAATTCTTTGACCCGAAAAATCGGGAGGTCGTGTTAATTCACAATGTAACTCAACAGTCGTTGAGTTGACCTCGTACGAAATCCGGATTAAAACAACAATCAACCCACAAGTCAGAATCAATCAATGAAAAGCAAGATGTGGAGTTAAAATTTATTATAACTATACAAAAGATGTGTATAGTGCAAGTAATGTAGAGGTCGAACACAAGAAGCAAGCAGGTAGATCGGGGCAATATTGCTCAAAAATGAATGTGAGGTATTTGCCTATATTTGTGCTATTTTTTGTGGGTTTTTAATTTTTAATTTTATATTTTATTTTATATTTTATATTTTATATTTTGATTTTTAATTTTCTTATTTTGTATTTTCTTTTTATATTTTATATTTTTTTATCTTTTCTTTATCTTTTAAAAGTTATATAAAGCTATATAGAATATATATATATACACAAGAGGGGTAAGAGAGAGATAAAATTAGGTAAAAATATCCAAAATTCAGGAAATAAAATATTTTTGTGCTTTTTATAATTTTATAAGATTTTTTGGATTTTTTTATATTTTTGCTATTTTTTTGGTATTTTTAAAGTCACAAATACTCAAAATAGGGAATAAAATAGAAATCTGAAATTAAAATGGAGATGAAAAATAGTAAACAGTAATAAAAATTTTCCAATTTAATTTTAAAATAAAGATAATAAAATAGATAAAATCTAGAGTTAGAAAATAGATTTTTAGGATTTTTTAAGAATTTTTAATATTTTTATAAAGATTTTAGGGGTATTGATTTTTTATGGGTTTTCTTTTATATTATTTAGTGATTTTTAGCCTGAAGGTAAAAGATGTAAGAACACACAAAGTATAATTTTTTGGAATTTTTCAAGAAATGTTTTATAATTTTTATAGATTTTATAATGCAAACAGGGATGAGAATGAATGTTTTTGATTTTTTTATAAATAGTAAAATGGTTCAAAAATGTAAAATAAAAATATGGCATTAAAGTACAATAGAACATGAAACTATGCCTATTTTTTGAGATTTGTTCGAATTTTATATATGCACGAAATAATTAAAGATAATAAAGAGAAATTGCACTACTATTATGGGTAATTTTGTAATTATGCAAAAATCCAGGGCCCTGCGTCTAAATATCTCAGAAAATTATAATTGAATAAAAAACTTTCTGGACTAAATATAAATAGGCAAAGGCGTAAGGTTATTATTGCAAAATTTCCAAATCACGTGTCTGAACACGTTCACACCTGGCGGGGATGAGTATGCAATATTCCAAAACACAGGGGTGAAAATGCAAAATGTCCAGAAATATTATAACGACAGAAAATAGTTTTAGGTCTAGACAACAATAACAGAAACCCAAGGGGGTCCTTTGCAAAATAGCCACTCACCCCACGTACGCGAGTCATGTGAGGTGACGTGGTCAAGGACCTCTTTTAAAATATCGTAAAGCGTGGGGGCTAGGCTATAAAATTTACACAAATATTGAAGTGCCTAGGAAAGATTATGTACCAAAAGTAAATACAAAATTGCTTGGGGGTGAATATGGCAAAATACCTAAAGCACTAGTAGAACCGACGACAGATGCTCTTTCACTTGCCACGTGTTGAAGATCCCATGGCTGGTACCGCTTCGCCCGCCAACAGTTGAGATTAGATGGATAAAGACGATCGAATGGTGCAGGCGAGCATGATCCGACGGCTGCTGTACACATGGAGCTCCGACGTCGATTTAATGGCAGAGGGCCCCAGAGGAAGAACAGGGAAGAAACGCTGGCGAGGTGATCTTCCCCGCCTTCGATCCTCGCCCTCCGGTGTATTGAAGGGCTCAAAACTGGCCGACGAGATCCCTGGGAAGTCCTTCTGTTGGCTGGAAGCTCCAAAAAGCCCCGGCGATGACCGGAGAGCTCACACGAAGGCGGCGGAGCTTTGCAGCTCTAGAAACCTCCCTCGAGCCACCAAAACGAGCTCCAGCGAGCGTTGCAATCCCAGGGCCTACAAAAAGGGTGAAAGAGGTCACAGGCAAACTGTCGCAACACTCCAGATGATGGGACATGGCGGAAATGGTGCGGATGGAGGCTTGTCGGAGCAGAGCTCCGGCGAGGGCTGGACGAGGTGCGTGAGCGGTGGACGGACAGGTTTCAATCGACAAGGAGGACATTGATCTACTCCTAGGGCTACGGGGAACAAAAAATGCAAGAAAATATAGAAAAACGGACCTCGAAGGCTGATACACCTGAGATGGTACCTCATGGCTGAGACGGTCGGAGATGGGTGGAACATTGCCCTTCTTCCTTGCCTGGTCTCGCCTGAAGAAGCTGGAGATTCCTCTATCACCGGCGTCAATCCTGAGCTCCAAGGTTAGGGCCAAACTCGGTCGAAAGGGGTTCAAAAGATCAAGGAAAGTGACGGGTGGTTTTTAAATAGATGGTGGACGGGCTCCAGAAGACGAGGGTTGCAGGCGGAACATCGATGCAATCTTCGAGGAGAGGTGTTGGCGTGTAAGGTCAATAGATGGGGAACAAGAGTCGTGAAGAAGTCGACACGAGATGGTGAAAGATTTAATCTCGAAAAATCCACAAAAACGGACAAAAACAAGGTATGACGACATGGCAGACCTCGGTCAGAGAGTTGATCGAGGTCAACCAACGGTTGAATCTGGTTTGTCCACGTGGACCAACAAGAAAAATCGTTGAAAAAAATAATTAGAAAATCGATTAAAAAAATGATTTTATTAGTTTAGGTTATTAAATGAAAAATATTTATTATTTTCTGAATTATTTTATGATGATTTTTATTTATTTTTCGAGGTTTAGAATTATAAGTTCCCTTTTAAGGGATATATAGGTATATTTATCTATATATATTAATATTTTGTTTTTATTTTGTATAGTTAATTTTATTATTATTTTTTAAATTATATAAATTTATAACTTATTTTTATAAACTTAAATATATTTTTATTTTATTTTTTGGTGTCTTATATACATTTAAATAAATAGATATATAGATTGTATAGGTATGTTTACATGTATTATACCTATGTGTTTTGTATAAGTATTTCATTTTTATGTTTTCTTTATGTTTTTTATTCCTATTTTAATATGTACATATATTATAAATAATATTTACAAAATTATAAAAATATTAAATTACAGAAATAATGAATAGTAAATAAAACGAATATTTTAACCGGTACAAATATACAATGAAGGTCCAAAACCTAACTTTGACACTGTAACTCAGAAAAATATGAAACCACCTTCATTAAATAGCTTATTTAAAATTATATACAATTAAAGGTGATTTTGATACATTTCGAGTTTTTATTTGAGAGATACAGATCTGGTAAGTTAGGATTTTGGAAACTTATTTAGATCATAACTTTTTATTTGTAACTTATTTTTGTGTGAAATCAATTTTGTATTTTTCTATATTTTATCATTTAAAAATTTCATGTATAAAGTTTCTTTATTTGAAGTATAAAAAGTAGAACTAAAAATAGGTCTCAAAATGAATAAAGAATGAATTAAATAAAAGGGAATTTTTGTTGTATTTTGGCCCTTATCTCCCCCTACTTTATTCCTTGACGACGTAGTCATCGAGATGCCTAGGTCTCGAGGTTTCGGGTAACAAAATATTTGCAATATTTTATTCTTTTTCTTTTCTTTTCTTCATTCTATAATTTTGGCATTAAAAACAATATTTTATACACTATTTACACAAGTATGCATGCATGATAAAATGCAAGAATTCAACCTATTTACACGCATTTACTAGGGTTTTTAAGGAAAAAATTATAGAAAAAAGACGATGAAACGGAGATTCATCATCCTCCCTATACTTGCCTTTGCTAGTCCCTAGCAAACACTTATACAATAAGTGCAGGAAAAGAAAAGGAAAGAAAAGAAAAAGAAGAAAATGGATTAAATTTAATTATCAAACATGTCTTCACATAATCAAAGTTTGAAGCTTAAGTCGGACTTTTGAAATTTAAGTGTGGGCGGAACCTTAATGGGAATCGGATTTCAAATCCAACAGCCTTCGAGAATCCCAAAACTCTGCTCAAGTCTCTTCAATAGCCAGGTCAGAATACTTCAACTCATACGCAAACCCTTACGACTATGAATCTGACTCGTACAGTGTAAGTGATAGTGTCTCTCCCCAACTAGAATGACAAAGAGATTGACTTCTCCAGCATGACAACCCAATGATTCCCCAATCAATATGTCCTTCCTCGAGAAGCGGGGTATTCCCTTCTAAGTTCAAGTGGAAACCAGCTCAAGAGGAGGGGGTGAAGAGAAGAATGGACGGTGGCCAGTGTAACTACCTTTCCTAGGATGCAAGACCAGTGTAGTCAAGTCATCCAGCTGCAGGCTCACATAATTTGACTTTGAAGCTCAAGCTTGCTTATTTTCTACACAACATATTCACATACTCCGACAGGCATTTTATTTTTGTACAAGACTATCCACTTTTTTAGAGGTTTTTTTGAAGTACTAACATCATATACATAAGGAGTTTTTCTTATTGAGCCAGTAGACTATCCCTCTTTTGAAGCTTTATGGCAACCCACACTCTCCTGTCTTTAGAATTCCTCATCACTGGACGGGTTGGGGTGCACTTCCCTCCCTAGAGGAGGACAAATGTTTACACTTGTGTGCGTCTCATACCGACAAATCCAACCCCCTCACCACTCCAACTGAGTTGAGCCAAGTGAAAGGTGCAGGTGTCCAAGTTAGGTCATTATCAACAAGAGTCATGTGTGTGCTCCGAAATACTCTACTTAGGCAATCAAGAATCTGTTGTACCAAGTCTCGTGATCCTTAAAGAATTAAGTCAACTAGACCTGATGTAGCTCAATTCCAGCTCCTATAAGGTTCCTGTTATTAGGTAGATTTTAAGGTCCAATCAAGCTCCAATCTTCGGATTTTACTTAGACTTGTTCAACTATCAAACTTAATCCGAGAAATGCTCAAGCTATTGAAGTCACCTCGTTTACCTTTGTTAATTCAACTGAATTATCAATCGGATTAGGTTTGTCGTTCGTTTCAGTCAGGTAATGGAGAGTTCATCAAAAACCACTCAAATTTAATGTTCGATTAACTCAAGCGACAAATTTTATTTTACTTGAGCAAGCCTAAGGTCGATCTCAGGGAGGCAGTTGTCTAATTAGGTAAATTTTTAGTTAATTTAGAGATCAGATTTTCAGAAGAATATTTTTGGTCTTTTTATAATTTTTTAATGTAATTAAAGAAAATGCAGTGCAATTTCAAGCCAAATTTGTAAGTTAAATTAGAAAGATAGTCAAATGAAGTCCAAAATGAATAAAACTTTGCCAGAATATGAAATGTTATGTAACTACGCTACTGCATTTTTTTGGAATTTTTAGACTCTATATGAATTAAAAATGAATTTAATATGAATGCAGGGTACTTTTTTGCAAAATTAATTTTAATAAATACCAAGGCACCTTATTTTTAGATAAAAAATTATCCTAGATAGGTCTACATGAGATGAATCCAGGAAAATTGATAAACCTAAAAATTAATGTAAATGGACCTATTAAAAATCAATCAGGCAAAATACTATTTGATTTATTCAGGCCTCGTGATGCTTGTAAATGTAATGATTTTTGGGTACTATGTAGAGCAACTTATGTTGGACATGCAAGCCCACGACGAGCCATTATGTAATAAATGTTATTGCGAATATCATTCCCTAATCTGAAATGAAGAATAAATAATTTGCATAATAGGTCCTTTAGTACAATTAGGGTTATGTACCATGGACATCTTGATGATCATACAACTATTGATTCAAGTATTGAATCATAGAGGCTGGTGCTTGGATGAATATCTAAATAGTTAGATTGAGGACTCATCAAGCACCGTCAAATGATTATTAAGAGATGATCTCCAGCCTGAGAAGGAGATGGCAATCCTTTCTCTAAAGGTTGATATCTAACTGACCTCTTGATGTAGGTCCTCTGCATAGGAATAGAGATTCGGAGGTGATAGCTAAGTTAGGTCAAAGAGTTGACTTAACGAGATCGAGATAACCAAAGTCCTATATCGTATGCTGTCATGATATAGGCACGCATCCTTTGACCAGAGACATATGTGTTACTATATGTTTGAGTATGTACATTTGGCATACCAATAGGTTGATGACCAAATCAAGGTCTATACACCGGCACGCTGTTGTGCATATAAAGGCATATGAGTAATACGATCTCTCAAAGGGATCATACAGGTTCGTTACTGAACCGGAAGACATGATCTCACTCATGAGATATTGGGAAGAATCAAATTCTATGCACGGTCGTCTCACTTTGGAAGCTTGACTGAATTTATAGGTTTGATATATACTTTTGGAAAGTATATGATCAAGACCTAGGTATGATATATGCTTTTGGAAAGTATATGATTGATACCGACTCCCAATAATCAAATGAGAAACTTAATGATAAAACTCTGAAGTAGACGGTGTAAAATTATTCTTATACTTCAGGTTTATTCTGAGTCTTCCAGTATGCAGGATGTACAGGTATTGGGAATACCTGAGGGTGATGTGATCATAAACGATTTTATAACCATGACGCTTCCATTCCTAGGGAGTGATGAAACAGGTCTGGATTTTAGTGACTCCTCTCAGTAGAGAAGTAATCTGATCTTAGTCCAAATATTGGAAATTGATCTGAATGTGATCCAAATTCAATGAGAAGATTAGATTTGGGGTCTTGATTTAATCAAGCATCTATGGGAGGCCCAAGATCTTGATTTGAGATGTGATCTCAATATCCAAGTCATAATTAAATATGATTTAATTATCTTGAATAATATGCATCTGATTCATATTATAAGGAGAGTTATCTTTGATAATTAAATGTGATTTGATTATCAAAGATGTGAATAATGTGAATGTGATTCATGTTATTCGGGCATAAGAGAAAAGGAGATCCAATATGATTAAATGTGATTTAATTATTACGAATATGAATAATGTGGATAGCAATATCCAATTATTCATAATATATAATAAATGTGATTTATAATGTATTAGAGAGAGCTAATTATAATTTATATTTGTTTATTAATTATTAATGTGTATTGGATACACATTGTGTAATTAATTGAAAATGTAAATTATATTTTGTTTTGGATTGTGAATGTGATTCACAATTTTCCAATAGCAAGATTGCAATATTCTCAAAATTAATTATGAATTATTTTTGAAGAATAAATCACAACAAAAGTTGTTGAATTAAATAATGGAGAATTTCATGGAGATATACAATCTCATGAGATTTCATGAGATTGCCCCACATGGAAATAAGTGATCGTCCACTATATTCCAATGGGATTGAGATCTCCATGGAATTTGTCTCCTTATTAGAATGGTTTAATTTTTGGATTGATGTATATTTGATTTGTCAAATATATTTGATCTAAATTAAATCACAAGTTGTTGGATTTTACCAACAACAATCTTGACCATTGGAATAGACATAAATCAATCTCATCCACTGATTTTATATGTCTCATGGATTGAGATCCTTGGATCCAAAAACCCTATAAATAGAAGGGCATACCATGCTCTCTTAACACACATGCTTTTGAAGGACATCTCTTTCTCTCTTCTCTTCCCACACACCCTCTCTCTTCTTCTCTGATGGCCATCCACCATGGATGCCCTAGAGAGAGTCTCCATCGCCGCAGCGTCGTCGTTATGCTGCCCGATCGTTTGCTTGTGGATCTCCGTCTCCTTCGATGCTCCTCGCTCGTGAAGAAGATGTCAGATCTCGTGTGTCGAGATCAGGAGATCCTCCGCTTAAATCATCAACATGGATTGCGAGAAGCACACGATTCATCCACACGCTCGCAAGTGTCTCCTCCGTCGGATCGGACTTGAGACAGGAGGTCTCTTCGTTTAGAGACTCGATCGCAACCACGCTTCAAGAGGTAATCCTATTACTTGTTTGTGGTTTAGACGAAATGATCTGAGAAGTGTTCTTGGATCATTTGGTTTCGTCGCATAAAAATTTTTTAATTTCCGCTGCATCGAGCAACAAGTGCGACTAGTCGCTCCTCGTCGTATTCGATACGACGCTCATGCTTCCGTGATGCGCTTGAGGATATAACCATATCCTTCAAGTGGTATCAGAGCCTTAGGTCGAAGGTTTTGGATATGATCCATAAAATCGAAGGCGACTTGGGTTCGTTAGGGTTGCGAAAGTTTTATCGCATTTCATTTTCGCCTCTTTATTAATGATTATTTTAGGCCCTGTTTAAATTGTTTAAACACGAAAATAAAATTGTATTTTGCTCCCAATTAAATAAGGAAATCATAGGATCTGAGTTTACGTAATTTGGATTCCGTTTGCTCGAGATATGGTTTTTTTAATGAACATGTATTCACTGTTGCGGGGAATGCGAATCTTAACATGATTAATGAGTTAAATTACTGTTTTGATCAGCCTCGAAATGCGTGAAATATCACTTGATTTCTGTCCTAAATCAAATTAGCAATCTTTGAAATCTGATTTTGTCTAATTTGGATTTAAATGATTGAGATGTGTTAATTTTAGTAAGTAGGGGTCACTGTTGAAATTACAGTCCCAATCAAGAACCATGTGATTGTCAATTAGTGAAACTAATTGTTAATTTCATGAAATATTTATGGAAAATATTTGATAAATATTTAATGATAATTATTTCCTTAATTGACATGACCTCAACCAATAAATTGATTAGATTTGATCTAGATCAAAATTGAAAACATAATCAACAAACTCCTTGCTTGAATAGGATTGGGAATTTGTCTAGCAAATTTCCTTATAATCAAAATGTTTTGATTACTACTATATGGTATAATTTCGGTTGAAGAACCGATGATCATCTCAAGTACAAAGTGATTGACTCGACATTATTTTTTCCCGAGGCGGATATGGTGTCTAGTAGGGATCGCTGGGGTAGCGGGTTGCATCGGATTTGGTCCGTCCCACTCCCGCCGGTACTGGCCATGACAACGGGTAGGGAACAAATGATGCCCGAGAGATCATGATGTATTTTTCTAATTATTAAAATTCAAATTAATACAAATTTTGAGATAATACCATATATTCAAGTAAAATCAAGTTTGTTGATTGAATTGGATTAATCAATTTAATGAGATTAAGTTAATTATATCCAATTAAAAACACTCTATTATGAATAGATGTGTATTTCCCTTGGAAGAATTAATTATATGAATAAGATTAATAGTAATTGATTAAAATTTGAATATGAGGTGGAGGATCACGTAATTGACATCCACGGTCTCCCGTCAAGGCGAAGGGTTCTATCGCCATATATTGTATGTAGGAGACGCCTGTCCGAAGTGACAGCTCTTGCATACGATCCATTTGGATCAGGCTCGTTGCTTCTCGAAAGAGTAAGGACGTATGCGTAGTGACCCCAATATCAGGTCCTCACATTATTGGGGCGATATTGGATTGCGCATAGCGAGTTGTATTCCTGTTGACGGTTGGTTAAATTAATGACGGGTCAACATCACCTTAGGGGTAGTGGGCTCGGATGTTGAAAACTGAATTGGAAGATGCAAGTTGGACTTGCAAGGCGGAATGTGTTCTCGCTTCTTTTTATCTGAGTTACATGTTCTAATATTACTGGGATGTAACAAAGATAAGGAAGGAGATCCCAGATCTTGCTTGAGATATAATGGTAAGTATATCACTTACATTGAAAGTAATTAAGGGAATGAACTTTCATTGTTGACATGGCAAGACAACTTTGATATAAAAATTCCTAAATCAAAGTAAATTATATATTTAGGTTTATGCAAATTTCTTATTTCAGATAATCCTTCTTTAATCCCACTCAATGTTATACTCAATAATAACCAGTAGAATATCATGGAATGGACCCATGATCTAGATATTGTACTTGCAATTGGACACATAATGTATGTGGTTGCAATGTGCGAGTTTCCTCATAATAATGAGGAATGATAATTAAATAGACAATAGGACTAAAATCCTAGGGTTTGTATGTCTCTATAAGTCTTGATCTCATCGAATGTACTTTTGAAGTGACATGTCGATAATGATCGTAATTATCAAATAATCCTTATAAAACCTAAGAAGATGTTCTGGCATACATATGTGCTCTCGACATATAATCATGAATGACATGGTTCTCTACAATATGCAAAATAGTGGCTCTATAGGAGATGATGTATTCAAATTATTTGAGTACCTACCTGAACCTAAGTTTTAAGAGTTCAAATGGATGTAGTTACGATGAATGTCATCATTCTACTATCTATATTCTAGTCATTCATGAAGCTTCATAATATTCATATTGTATGATGGAATGAAGAATGTATAAATGTTGAAATACTCTTATATTGAAATTTTTGATTTAAAGATAAGAGATCCTTTGTCTTTAGCAATGGTTGCTTATAGATAAAGGGAGCGTAGTGGAAGCATGGGTTGGACCCAAGCAAGAAGTATAGTCAAAGAGTTGACTGTACTTCTGTGACTTGCATATGACATCCAAAGAGTTGAATGAATGCCAATACTGCAATAAATTGATGTGTTGATAGTATGACTATCAAATCTATCTAGAATCCTTAGAGAAGGAATCGGATAGTACATCAGGATAATCTACATATAATCATTGAAATTTACTTACTTATTTGATAAGATAAAGTCTAATAATTTTATCTCAATCTTCTAATGACACTTGCAATTAGTTGCATCTGTATTAGAATATTAGAAATTTGATATTAAGTTTTAATGGTCATCCATGTTGGAAGTGATGCAATTGTTGCAACAATTTCCATTGGATCAATAGACTACATATTTTCAGTGGAAGGCCTTAGTCTTAGAGAATGTCTTTGTGACCTAGATTTTAGAATACACTCTTTGTTTATTTCTAAATGTTGGAAATAAACAATAATTCTGTAATAGACCTATCATAAAGAGTTATGATGGAGATATTTCAGATAGAAAACTAAAATCTTGTGGACTCTGCTAAATTAGAAAATTAATGAATGGTTCATTAAGATTTCTAATACTGGAAATTAAACCTTTAAAGATCAATAGGAGAATGAAGATCATTTTACAATGATCTGGCATCAAGCATTGGACATTTGTCTGTTGATGTGATCAATAGATTAGTGAAGGATGAAACTTTAGATTGTCTAAAGGTTCAAATCTTACATACTTGTGAATATTGTATTCAAAAGTATAATGTCCAATACACCCTTCCTTGGATTGGTGTAAGATGTCAAGGTATTCAAGATCTCATGCATATTGATGTATGTGAATCATCTATATCAGAATAAATATTATGGATATGTGATATCTATTGATGATTATTTGTGATATGAGATTTCTTCTCTTCACTTAGAAACCTTTGAAATGTTCAAAGATTTCACAAGTTTGGTTTAGAACCAATGTTTAAAGGAAGATTAACTGAATTTGATCTAATCTAGGTAGTCAGTACCTATTAGATGAATTCATGGAATACCTTATAGAGATATGAATATTATTTTTATCTCACTCCTCCTAATAAACCTAAACTCAAGAGAGTTGTAGGGAGATACAATTGATCATGTGTGACATGATTTGATCAATGATTAATCTTAGCATAATTATCTCTTAGTTTCCAAGTATATATATGTGGTAGAGACTACATTATATATCCTTAATAAGGTTCCATTTGAGTAAGCTGGAATCTGGCACTGGAGAGTGCTACTTCATTAGGAAAATAAAGGATGGTATTAGATGCCTACTTTATGACCTTGAGATTCTTAAAGGATCTCATCTCTGAGAATGTGATTCTTAGAGGATGACTCTCTTTAGAATCAAGATGAAAATGAAGTAAAGGAACTCATTTAATCTTGAGAAAATAATGAGGCTCCTGAAATCGGAAACTAAATAGACAATTAAAGATGAAACACTAATACCTATTCAAAAAAAGTTTGAAGATGGATTCCATGTGTCAGTTGAATCTGACAATGATCTGACTTCATGTGATGAAGCTTCTGAAGATCATAGCATGGAAAGATAGATGTTAGCAATAAAAGTCTAATGTAGACTTCATATACAAGTGTTGTATATGGACCCTCGAGGATCCACCTATATGGGTAAGAGCCATTAAGGTGAAAATGGATCTTCAAGAGAAAGAGGGAACCTGATGAGAAGGTAGAGACCTTCAAAGCACGGTTCGTAGCCATGAGCTACACACTGAAGAGAATACATCGCTTGCGATGGGACTTGCTCTCCAGTGACCTTGCTTTAACCCATCAGAATATTGCTAACTATAGCTATACAACTTGACTATGACATCTTCATGATGTGAGTCAAGATTGCATTCCTCTATGAATACCTCTCTGAGGATATTCATATGAAGTAGCCCCAGGGCTTCATGGTTGAGGAAAGCAAGGTGCGCAAGCTAAAGAACTCCATCTTTGGACTCAAATAAGCTTCTTGTAGTTGGAACATAAGATTTGATGAAATTATAAATGTTATGATTTCAGATAAAATCTTGATGAACCATGTGAAGCTTAGTTGGAGTGCCATTGTGTTCATCGTGCTAAATGTAGATATCCTAATCATTTGGAATGATCTAAGGATGATGATAATAAGTGTTTTATAATCTGGTTGTTCCATACCTCGAGATATGATCTCAAGTATACCTCTTAGATCTTAGTTCTGAAGTTGTTCAGAAGCAAAGAAAGGAGGGTATTGGGACAATTACATCAATGGTATACCTTGGACATTTCCATGGAAAATTCCAAGAAAGGTTTCTTTCCCTTAAGATATGGTACTGACCTATCTAAAGGTATAGCACCTCAAAGAATTGAGGAAGTAAATGCTAGAACTGCTTGCACTTATGCATCAGTTACGAGAAGCTGAGTGTATGCTAGATGTGTACAAGAGCCAGATGTCTACCATGCAGTGGGAGTAGTAAAGTGTTGCTAATCCTACTATGGAGATAAAACACTTGATTTCAGTAATAACAATATCTTCAAAGATGATGAAACTTAGAGATAGTGATCTCAAAGTCTTATCTTCAAAAGTTTAAGACCTTAGGAGATAGAGATCTCCAAGAATAAGGGTATTCTGATAAGGATTATGGGCATACTAGTTATAATAATTATCGAGCTATAGTGTCAAGAACACTATAACAAAATTGAGTATTGGTTGCATAAGATGCAGCATTCGCATTGGATGCGAGCACTGTTACTAGGGGATATGCAAGTGCCGTAAAAAGACTTGGCGTAGTTTCTTGGGAACAGAGTGACTGATCAGCTTACCTAGCTATTTTCTAAATAGCCTATGATTGTCACATGAGTGTGGGTTTAAATGATTAGCCCATTAATGGCTCTTAGGGCTAGTGGGAGATTGTTGGACATGCGAGCCCAGGGCGAGCCATTATGCAATAAATGTTATTGCGAATATCATTCCATGATCTGAAATGAAGAATAAATAATTTGCATAATAGGTCCCTTAGTATAATTAGGGTTATGTACCATGGCCATCTTAATGATTATACAGCTGTTGATTCAAGTATTGAATCATAGAGGTTGGTGCTTGGATGAATATCTAAATAGTTAGATTGAGGACTCATCGAGCACCGTCAAATGATTATTAAGAGATGATCTCCAGCCTGAGAAGCAGATGGCAATCCTTTCTCTAAAGGTTGATATCTAACTGACCTCTTGATGCAGGTCCTCTACAAAGGAATAGAGATTCGGAGGTGTTAGCTAAGTTAGGTCAAAGAGTTGACTTAATGAGATCGAGATAACCGAAGTCCTATATCGTATGCTGTCATGATATAGGCACGCATCCTCTGAACGGAGACATATGTGTTACTATATGTCTGAGTATGTACATTTGGTAGACCAATAGGTTGATGATCTAATCAAGGTCTATACACCGACGTGCTGGTGTGCATATAAGGGCATATGAGTAATATGATCTCTCAAAGGGATCATATAGGTTCGTTACTGAACCGGAAGACATGAGCTCACTCATGAGATATTGGGAAGAATCAAATTCCGTACACAGTCGTCTCATTTTGGAAGCTTGACTGAATTTGTAGGTTTGATATATACTTTTGGAAAGTATATGATCACGACCTAGGTATGATATATGCTCTTGGAAAGTATATGATCGATACCAACTCCCGATGATCGAGTGAGAAACTTAATGATAAAACACTGAAGTAGACAGTGTAAAATTGATCTTATACTTCAGGTTTATTCTGAGTCTTCCAATATGCAGGATGTACAGGTATTGGGAATACCTGAGGGTGATGTGATCATAAACGATTGTATAACCATGACGCTTCCATTCCTAGGGAGTGATGAAACGGGTCTGGATTTTAGTGACTCCTCTCAGTAGAGAAGTAATCTGATCTTAGTCCAAATATTGGAAATTGATCTGATTGTGATTCAGATTCAATAAGAAGATTAGATTTGCGGTCTTGATTTAATGAAGCATCTATGGGAGGCCCGAGATTTGGATTTGAGATGTGATCTTAATATCCAAGTCACTATACATGGAACAATACAATCGCCCTGTCCTTATCTCCAAGTATTCGCGGAGAAAGCGCATTATCCTTGAAAGAGTTCGTGGATAATTCTATTGTTGATATATGTATCCGAGCATTGCGAAAATGGATAATTAAATATGATTTAATTATCATGAATAATATGAATTTGATTCATATTATAAGAAGAGTTATCTTAGATAATTAAATGTTATTTGATTATCAAAGATGTGAATAATGTGAATGATGTGAATAATGTGAATGTGATTCATGTTATTTGGGCACAAGAGAAAAAGAGATCCAAGATGATTAAATGTGATTAATTATAATGGATATGAATAATGTGGATAGCAATATCCAATTATTCATAATATATTATAAATGTGATTTATAATGTATTAAAGAGAGCAATTTATAATTTATATTTGTTGATTAATTATTAGCGTGTATTGGATACACATTGTGTAATTAATTGAAAATATAAATTATATTTTGTTTTGGGTTGTGAATGTGATTCACACTTTTCCAATGGCAAGATTGCAATATTCTCAAAATTAATTTTGAATTATTTTTGAAGAATAAATCACAACAAAAGTTGTTGAATTAAATAATGGAGAATTTCATGGAGATATGCAATCTCATGAGATTTCATGAGATTGCCCCACTTGGAAATAAGTGGACGTCCACTATATTCTAATGGGATTGAGATCTCCATGGAATTTGTATCCTTATTTGATTGGTTTAATTTTAGGATTGATGTATATTTTATTTGTCAAATATATTTGATCTAAATTAAATCACAAGTTGTTGGCTTTTACCAACAACAATCTTGACCATTAGATTAGACATAAATCAATCTCATCCGTTGATTTTATATGTCCCATGGATTGAGATCCATGGATCCCAAAACCCTATAAATAGAAGGGCATACCATGCTCTCTTAACACACATGCTTTGAAGCACATCTCTCTCTCTTCTCTTCCCACACACCCTCTCTCTTCTCCTCTCATCGCCGTCCACCATGGATGCCCTAGAGAGAGTCTCCATTGCCGTAGCGTCGTCGTTATGCTGCCCGATCATTTTCTTGTAGATCTCCATCTCCTTCGGTGCTCCTCGCTCGTGGAGAAGACGTTGGATCTCGTGCGTCGAGATCAGGAGATCCGCCGCTTGGATCATCAACATTGATTGCGAGAAGCATGCAATTCATCCCTGTGCTCGCAAGCGTCTCTTCCGTCGGATCGGACATGAGACAAGAGGTCTCTTCGTTTAAAGACTCGATCGCAACTACGCTTCAAGAGGTAATCCTATTACTTTTTTGTGGTTTAGACAAAACAATTCGAGAAGTGTTCTTGGATCATTTGGTTTCGTCGCATAAAAAATTTTTAATTTCTGTTGCATCGAGCTACTAGTGCGACTAGTCGCTCCTCGTCGTATTCGATACGACGCTCACGCTTCTGTGATGCGCTTGAGAATCTAACCATATCCTTCAACTTAACATAAGTCTAATGTGATTTTATGGTGATTTTTGGAGCAAAAATGATTTAATATTTAATTTAAAGCACAATGGGCAAAATATGTCAAATTCCACAAGAATAATATTATTAAATTCAATGTTGCTCACAAACATATGACATGTATCACAAAAGATAAAAGAAAAGTAAACTACAACATGCAATTTTTGGAATTTAAAAATGATGAGAAATGGACACCTAGATATGAAAATATGCAAAACAGAAAATAAAGATTCTTAAAATAAAACATGCATACAGGTACTAAAGTGCAAATACCTATACTGGGGTATGGATGCAATTTTCCCACTGAAACACGTGCTCCTCATGTGACATTCCTGGTTGGGATTGAATTGTAATTTCCGAAACTTGTAGTGGCCTCAGTGCAAATTATCCAGCCCTCGCATGAGGATACATGTGAGGAGCTAGGCTCGGGAGACGTAGGAGGCTCGGGCAGCTCTAGAGGCTCGGACTTTGCTTCGGGTGATTCGAGCCTAGGGTCGGGGAAGAGGCTAGTAGGCTTCACCTGGCAAAAACTGTGCCGCTAGATCTAAGCAATCCAACATCGGTGAAAGATGGATACGTGGTTGATGAAACTCGATTTCATCATCTTTATTTCCATTTATTAACCCCCTTGATTAAAGTAGTGTCAATAAAACCCAATTAATGTCCTATAATTATCAGAGTCTCAAATAAATTAAAAACCACAAAAAAATGGCAAAATTAAAATCTGTGGTATTTTTAGACTTAAAAATACCCTCAAAAATATTTTGGGTCTTTATTTGATCTCATCTCCAGTTTTGGTCAACATGAAACTTGTAGATCTCATCAAGATCTACAATTTTCATGTTTTAAGTTTCTCAAATCGGCATCTTGACCTCCATATTTCAACTTGAAGATCTGAATAAAGTGATTGGGCCACGTGGCCCATTCTGGGAGCGCCACGTGGCCCCGCCTCTCTTGTCTCATCTGCCCTTGACCTGGGTCGTTGGATCTTCACTTGATCCAACGATTCTGCCTTTTCCTCTTGCGCCTCAATCCTCAGCCATTGATCTTCCCCACCCCTTGATCATCACCGCTCGTCAGTGCCAAGCGCAGAGCATGACACGTGGCGGATTGAAGACCATTTGATCGCGCCCTCAATTCTCCATCGCAACCGCTCCTTACTTTGACGATCTCCAGCCCTTCGATCGACTATAGCTTCTAATCTAAACCGTCTGCCAGCGCACTCTCCTCAGCTCGACACGTGGCGGCTTCAAGGCACGTCGATCGCATCGCCGCAAGATTCAATCCTATCCTCTCGTCAGCACCCAAACGTCGGCCATTGGATCTTCCGATCCAACGGCCATCCATCATCATCAACCTCCAGGCGACCATTCTTCCCCACGTTCTCCACATCGCACAGCACCTTCCCCCTTCCCATTTTCTCCGCCACTCCAGTCGACCTCGCACCTCTCCAACCGCCTCTCGGTCTTCCCCAGTCATCCACCACCCTCGCGCACTCCTCCAAGACCCACGACACTCTTCCAGTCGTCCCACGATCACCATACAAACCACGTCTCCACCAACCAGATCCACCACTGTCGTCTTCAAATACGCCGCCTCCTCCTCCGGTCGCCGTTGTCCACCTGTACGTGGGAGTAGGCCCAGCCCTCCTCCGTCTCCCTGTGACAGGGGGAGGCGAAGGATTGAGCGATGACGACCTATCTCTCCGGTGTAGACCCTCCGCCAATCCCGGCTGTGTCGCGGCGCCTCCAAGCCCGCTCGAGCTGCGTCGACTGGCTGGCGACGTCCAGCGAAGACTCGGGGCTCGATTCGAGCCCCAGCCCAAGCCTCTGCTCCGCCTCCGACCAGGTAAATCTCTCTTCTTCCTTCTTTGCCTTTTTATCTACTTTCTTCGATTTAATCTAGCTTCCCCTGCCATTTTCACCTTCCATCAACCTCATCTTCAACTTTGCCATTGATCCCCCTTTCTCGCACAACCCTCCGCTCACCTTCTCCCTCCTCCAAACCCTATATCGCCTCCGACCCATCTCCTCCGCCACCCACGGCGGAGGAGCTACAAGCTCCCACCTTCTTCGTTCCCTGAGCTCTCACCCCTTCACGCACGCACTTCTATATGCTTCGAATAGGTTCTACTAACGCTACAGGTCGTCAACTCGATCGATGGTCGGAGCCTGGTCAGAGCTGACTTCATCGACACTGCAGCTGTCATCCGAGCTCCGGTGAGCAGCACCAGAATCTCCTGGACCTTCCCCGAGCTCCGGGCTTCATCGACGACTTGTCTTTGAGCTCGGGGGAAGTCCACAGTAGCCGGGAGCGAGCGGCGGAGCCGGAGCTACCTCGTCGGAGTTCCAAACCCGCCGCCAGCTGACGATGAAGGAGGTCGTACAGGTACCGTTGGATGATTCCTCCAGGCATTCATCCAATGGTTCCAATGAGGCCACGCATCCAATCCAGAAGCCTTTGGATCCTCATGATCCAAGGGCCGCTAACCAGCCACGTGCTGACACCAGAGCATCCCCGAGCCTTAGCGTCCGAACCTCAGGATTGGATGCTTCCGAGCCTCCACGAGCCTGCACCGAGCCACGAACCACCCGAGCCAAGCTGAAGCAACCCCCGAGCCTCTGCCGATCCTGAACCGACCTCCGAGCCTAGATCGCACGTGCCTGGCACGTGCGTATCTGGGGCAATTTGCTGAGACGACCCGCGACTTCTTCAATATTGCAAAAAGGTCCAGCGTCACGTGCTGCCCATGCACGCAGGGGGATATTTACATTAAAACCCTTGCGGGTTTTAATATTTGCAGAACGATTCCTGTGCGTGTGGGAAAATTACAGGGAAGGTCCATTTCTTTTGCCTATTTACAATTCAATCCTTTCCAGGGACCTTTTTGTAATTATATTTTCATGTTTTATTTCAGTTATGCCCTTGTCTCTCATGCATATCTTAAGCCTCGTAACTCCGATTAAGTTGATTTCAGTTTCATTTTAACGCTTATTTGACGTACTTTTTAATGGCATGTTTAATTCTCATTTTTGGACACATTAATTCTTATGATTATTTTAGTTGCCATGTGTCTCTTTAAGCTTTAAATTGTGCCTAGTCTAAGTTTTGTTCATCAAGCTTAGTTAATACTTGAACTTGAAATCGACTCATTTTAATTTGCTCATTATATCTATTCTGTTCTAGGGCATATTTCCATTGCATTTTATGGCATTTATTTACATGATAAAAATTGATAAAAAAATGCATGTTTGATTTTAATGCACTGCTGTTGCGTTGTGTCATATCTTTGCATGCTTTGACCTATATGACTTTAACTCAACACTTAGTTAAATAAATAGAAATCCGATTAATACGAGAGAGGCTCGTGTCCCTGGGTTCGACCTTGGTTTCTTACCAAGTAAAAAATTTCATGGCCATCGCATTCTTATTTGACATATATCAATGAGATGGTCTTTTGATGAGCCCGAATCGGCCCGACTGCTACGACATGTTGAAGTGTTAAAAACACACTTTTAAAGGGTCAATTTAGCAGCTTATCAAATGGCGCCGTTGCCGGGGACACAACTCATTTCTTTTATTATTTCGAAATTTGTTTATTTAATTTCGTGTTTCTTTTATAGGTCAATTTGTTCATCCATTTTTACATTCGAAATTTTTTTTTCTTATTTTGATCTCTAACCATTGTTTTTGTGGTAGGGCCCTTGATGGATCAAGGAGGCGAGGAGCAGGACCCTTCCCGCTGCGAGGAGCCGCAAAACATATATGGAGCAAATAAGGAAGAAAGGAAAAAAATAATATGTCTTACATTTTTTCCATGTAATAATTCGTCTTTTACAGCGGTCTTCGATCGCAGGCTCGCGGTTGTAATCGAACGATCATGGTTGTGTGGGGATCGTCCCCACTTGAGTGTCGACCTAGGACTAGGCACGCAGCTCTTTGAGCGATTTATATTTTCCATAGTTTTATGTGCTTGATCGTAGGCAGGACACACTTCAAATTTAGACGCACATAACCTCGTCTCACTTATCTAAAATTAATGAAAATCATTCCCGCTAATAGATGCATGATTAGGTGCGGATTTTTCGACTTGCATACATGTTGAATTTGTTTTTCAAAACGACCCCAGTTTTTCAAGGATTTATCGTCAATCACTGCATGATTTATCGCTTAGCATAGATCACGGTTTTTATCGAATACATGTTTTTCTCGGCTTTCTTTTCCTAGCTTGATCACCTAGGATTAATGGAAAATGGGAATGAACGGTAGACGATGATTGCTTGATTTTGAGCTAACCATAATTCAGTGATAACCTAAAATAAAATTGGGACTGTTAATTGCAAGTCAACCTAAAATGGAGTAAAACATCGATTTTGGGAGAGCAATACCCTCGCTTACGCAATGATTTTCACTTCACATCTTTTCTTTGCGTAAAAATCTAATGTTTTATCACCAATAAAACCGACAAGATAATAAACCAACCTCAGTTGGTTTCATGTGTGAGTTGGTGAAACTAAGGGTTTTGCTTGCTTGAATTGAGCCATGTTTGCTACGATACACACCCCAAAACCTTAGTCAATCCATTCATCTCCACAGATTCAAACCGCTCACTTGTAGATTCATTCCTCTTCTTCATTCACCTTGGGTCCCTCCCAACATTAATTTCTATCCTTGTACTTAGGCTAATCTCAGCCTAAGTATAGGGGGGACCCGAGTCCCCGTGATTTTTCTCTACTCATCTTTCCTTACCTTTATACTTAGGTTATTTCTAACCTAAGTGTAGGGGGAGCCCCTCTTAGCTCCCGTATATTCCTATATATTTAAATGGACCTATGTACTTGTAACATCTAGTGCTATGAGGACATAGCAAAGTTTAAGTATAGGGGGGTATACCGTATATATCGTATATTTACTTTAGCTATAATATGAAAAATTTGAAAAATTTAAAACTTTTTGGCTAAGGTAAAACTCTTTGGACTAAGAGAACTCAAATGATTTCACGGCTTTTCGATATTATGTTACGCTATTTTTATAAAAATATTTTCGAAAATGATTTTTCCTTATCTTGAAAAAATCTTTTGAAAATGTTTTGAAAACTTTTTATTTGCGTGACATGGTTTTGAAAGTCTTTTCAAGGAAAGTTGAGTCTAACTTGTGTTTTAACCTTTTTATTAAAATCCATAAAAATCAGAAAAAAAACCCAAAACCCTTTAAGAGTCATTGGTGACTACTAAACCCAATTAAGTAAGCTGTATTCAGTGAGGGTTTGCCCTTAGCAGATTGGATGGTTTAGAGGACATCGCGCAAGGCCCCATCCTCAAGCAACGGGCTTCGGCCTGTACTTACATCCATACTGGCTGAATTGCAGATGCTCAATTGAGTTTAGGGAGTTCTAATATCTCTTGAAGTTCAAAAAAAAGTGTCTTGTTTTTGAATGAAGAAGTTGGTTTAATCACTCTACACTTACACTTTCACCAAGGATCTGAAATGATCAAGGAGACAGCTTTTTGAGGTCTTTGAGATTTTAGGTTAAACAACCTTAGCCATCAGGGTCATAGACTTAATTGTCCACATTCCTCTAGGTTTCTAGATTTGCATGCTATATTCCATGCTTAGTCTCTGACATAAAGAATATGATCAGCACATCACATGCACGACTGCGGTTTTTGAGGAGATGAGTTGATTTTTCACTCGAGGAATTGGGATGAGGAAGTCAAGTTTGGAGTTGATCTAATGATGCTTGAGGATGGGATAAAATCTTTGGAGGCTTCATGAAACCTGAGTGTCAGCAATATTAGCCAATATGGGAACTTGGTTCTTATATTAATCTCTTGACATCGACCTAAGTGCCAGGGTGTGAAATAAATAAAAAAAGTTGATCAGTGTGCGCCAACTCTTGGTAAAAGCAGTGGAGCTAGCCAAAAATTATACAAGTCAATGAAATTCGAAGAAAAAGCTCTCATTCTACAAAGTCAAATATCAAAGAGCTTCCATCAAAGGCGAGCGCTCCCAAACTTTTCAAAGTGTCCACTTGGACCACCGCTATTAGGACCAGGAGTCGGGCTTGCACCAAAAAAGGGCTCTGCATCGTAAATGCTACAAGTCTGGGTGTCGAAGGTATGATAGGTACTATAAGAGACACACCCCGGTGTACTCCCTGGAAAACAAGTGCAGACGGCTCCAACTTCTCTTGACGGACGCACTGATCAACACCAAAAAAATGTGTTGCGTAAAAAGGCACTAGAGAGAATCCTTGTTCCAATGAGAGGGAAAGAAGAAATGACACAATCCCATGCCCTCCATTACTGGCCTTCCATCGACATTTTCTAAGTCTGACAACTAAAGAGACGGTGGATCGAATGCAAGATTGGATTTATTCCCTAGTGTTGAGGATTGGGTCCTTAGGAGAATTTCTTGGACCAAGACTTTGGGTGACGATTTGACTCTACTCTCGAAATTGCAGTCAACACTAAACTTCATATCCTTTAGTTTATATGTACATCAGAGAGAGTCTAGAGAAGTAGAGGAATTGGATGCCTCTTGATTAAGGCTGGGTTGAACTCTAGAATTTTGGATCTCTAAAGTCGAGTCAACTTGATCAGATTGGATCCTGTATTCACATGCACAAGGGGGTTAATCCAACTTAGTCATTCTTTTTGATGCTCGAGGATGAGCATAGTTTAAGTAAAGGGGGGTGATGAAACTCGATTTCATCATCTTTATTTCCATTTATTAATTCCCTTGCTTAAAGTAGTGTCAATAAAACCCAGTTAATGTCATGTAATTATCAGAGTCTCAAATAAATTAAAAACCACAAAAAAAATGGGCAAAATTAAAATCTGTGGTATTTTTAGACTTAAAAATACCCTCAAAAATATTTTGGGTCTTTATTTGATCTCATCTCCAGTTTTGGTCAACATGAAACTTGTAGATCTCATCAAGATCTACAAATTTCATGTTTTGAGTTTTCTCAAATCGGCCATCTTGACCTTCATATTTCAACTTGAAGATCTGAATAAAGTGATTGGGCCACGTGGCCCATTCTGGGAGCACCACGTGGCCCCGCCTCTCTTGTCTCATCCGCCCTTGACCTGGGCCGTTGGATCTTCACTTGATCCAACGGTTCTGACTTTTCCTCTTGCTTCTCAATCCTCAGCCATAGACCTTCCCCGCCCCTTGATCATCACCGCTCGTCAGCGCTGAGCGCAGAGCATGACACGTGGCAGATTGAAGACCATTTGATCGCGCCCTCAATTCTCCATCGCAACCGCTCCTTACTTTGACGATCTCCAGCCCTTCGATTGACTATAGCTTCTAATCTAAACCGTCTGCCAGCGCACTCTCCTCAGCTCGACACGTAGTGACTTCAAGGCTCGTCGATCGCATCGCCGCAAGATTCAATCCTATCCTCTCGTCAGCGCCCAAACGTCGGCCGTTGGATCTTCCGATCCAACGGCCATCCATCATCGTCAACCTCCAGGCGACCTTTCTTCTCCACGTTCTCCACATCGCACAGCACCTTCCCCCTTCCCATTTTCTCCGCCACTCCAGTCGACCTCGCACCTCTCCAACCGCCTCTCGGTCTTCCCCAGTCATCCACCACCCTCGCGCACTCCTCCAAGACCCACGACACCCTTCCAGTCGTCCCACGATCACCATACAAACCACGTCTCCACCAACCAGTTCCACCACCGTCGTCTTCAAATACGCCGCCTCCTCCTCCTGTCGTCGTTGTCCACCTGTACGTGGGAGTAGGCCCAGCCCTCCTCCGTCTCCCTGTGACAGGGGGAGGCGGAGGATTGAGCGATGACGACCTATCTCTCCAGTGTCGACCCTCCTCCAATCCCAGCGGTGTCGCGGCACCTCCAGGCCCGCTCGAGCTGCGTCGACCGGCTGGCGACGTCCAGCGAAGACCCGGGGCTCGATTCGAGCCCCAGCCCAAGCCTCCGCTCCGCCTCTGACCAGGTAAATCTCTTTTCTTCCTTCTTTGCCTTTTTATCTACTTTCTTCGATTTAATCTAGCTTCCCCTGCCATTTTCACCTTCCATCAACCTCATCTTCAGCTTTGCCATCGATCCCCCTTTCTCGCACAACCCTCTGCTCACCTTCTCCCTCCTCCAAACCCTATATCGCCTCCGACCCATCTCCTCCACTACCCACGGCAGAGGAGCTACGAGCTCCCACCTTCTCTGTTCCTTGAGCTCTCACCCCTTCATGCACACACTTCTATATGCTTCGAATAGGTGCTACTAACGCTGCAGGTCGTCAACTCGATCGATGGTCGGAGCCTGGTCGGAGCTGACTTCATCGACACCACAGCTGTCATCCGAGCTCCGGTGAGCAGCACCGGAATCTCCTGGACCTTCCCCGAGCTCCGGGCTTCATCAACGACTTGTCTTTGAGCTCGGGGGAAGTCCACAGTAGCCGGGAGCGAGCGGCGGAGCCGGAGCTACCTCACCGCAGTTCCAAACCCGCCGCCAGCTGACGATGAAGGAGGACGTACAGGTACCATTGGATGATTCCTCCAGGCGTTCATCCAACGGTTCCAATGAGGCGACACATCCAATCCAGAAGCCTTAGGATCCTCACAATCCAAGGGCCGCTAACCAGCCACGTGCCGACACCAGAGCGTCCCCGAGCCTTAGTGTCCGAACCTCAGGATTGGATGCTTCCGAGCCTCCACGAGCCTGTACCGAGCCACGAACCACCCGAGCCAAGCTGAAGCAAGCCCCGGGCCTCTGCCGATCCTGAACCGACCTCCGAGCCTAGATCGCACGTGCCTGGCACATGCGTATCTGGGGCAATTTGCAGAGATGACCCGCGACTTCTTCAATATTGCAAAAAGGTCCAGCGTCACGTGCTGCCCATGCGCGCAGGGGGATATTTACATTAAAACCCTTGCGGGTTTTAATATTTGCAGAACGATCCCTATATGTGTGGGAAAATTACAGGGAAGGTCCATTTCTTTTGCCTATTTACATTTCAGTCGTTTCCAGGGACCTTTTTTTAATTATATTTTCATGTTTTATTTCAGTTATGCCCTTGTCTTTCCTCATGCATATCTTGAGCCTCGTAGCTCCGATTAAGTTGATTTCAGTTTCATTTTAACGCTTGTTTGACGTAATTTTTAATGGCATGTTTAATTCTCATTTTTGGACACATTAATTCTTATGATTATTTTAGTTGACATGTGTCTCTTTAAGCTTTAAATTGTGCCTAGTCTAAGTTTTGTTCATCAAGCTTGGTTAATACTTGAACTTGAAATCGACTCATTTTAATTTGCTCATTATATCTATTCTGTTCTAGGGCATATTTCCATTGCATTTTATGGCATTTATTTGCATGATAAAAATTGATAAAAAAAATGCATGTTTGATTTTAATGCATTGCTGTTGCGTTGTGTCATGTCTTTGCATGCTTTGACCTATATGACTTTAACTCAACACTTAGTTAAATAAATAGAAATCCGATTAATACGAGAGAGGCTCGTGTCCCTGAGTTCGACCTTGGTTTCCTACCAAGTAAAAAATTTCATGGCCATCGCATTCTTATTTGACATATATCAATGAGATGGTCTTTTGATGAGCCCGAATCGGCCCGACTACGACGATGATTCCAAGTGCGAAAAACACATTATTAAAGGGCCGATTTAGCGAATTATCAGTGGTGCGATCAAGGACCATCAGATCAGACATATCTAACGGTGGTAGTGGCTGCTGGAGTGTGGCGACGTGGCTCAATATTTGCCGTTGGATGGTGATCAATCCATCGGTATCAAGATGTCGAAGCAGATGCGACGTGGCTCGACGAGATCCGTTAGATCAGGAAGATCCAATGGATGCGAGCGCGAGGAGACGTGTCATGAAGAGGACCGTCAAAATAGGAAGATCCAACGGTATCTGTACGTCATCTTCTCCAGCATGTCGCCGCCTGCGGCGGACTTGGCGGGTCTCCGGCAATGGGCTCCTTGCTTCGCTGCCTTCGCCTGTGGTTGATGAAGCTCGGCGGTGGCTCCTGGATAGCTAAGAATGATCATGGAAGCCTCTGGGATCCACCGGAGCATCTGAAAGCGGTTGGGGAGGTTTGTAGGCCGGTGGAGACGAAGCTCGAAGTAGCTCCAGTGATGATTCCATCCAATGAAGAGAATGATCCCTACATGGTTAGCTCGTGCTAGAAATGAAGTGCAACGTGCTCGTGGGGAGCATGCGAGTTTGGTGAGTCCTGAGGCGTGAAGAGGGTGACTGTCAGCGAGCTCCTCCGTTGTGAGGGGCGGAGAAACGGTCGGGGATAATTCGATGGGTCGTGGAGATGAACGGAGTGTGGCGCAAAGATGGCAGCTCCGATGCGGAGCTTGAGCGATGGACGGACAACGGTGATGTCGAGCGGAGATGACAGGAAAAATAAGACAAAATCGGAGAGGGAGAAGATGAAGATTGGAGAATAAGATGGAGGGATCTACCCGGGAATTGGCGCTCGAGATGGAGTCGTCGGTCGTCGCTCTAGGGCCGGTAGGAGCCCGAGCTCTAGCTTCTCATAGGTGAAGCTACTGGCACGGCGAAGCTTTACCGTGGATCTCGCTAGAGATGATCTCTGTCGTCGCTCGGATTCTAACCTAATCCCTATCACAAATAGGAGGACTCGAGCTCTAGGAACTCTCGTGCAAGGGCGATTGGGGTGGAAAGTGGCCGGAGGCGGAGTATTTAAAGGGAGAAGGTAGAGGTCCAGGTGATGGGGAGGTGATGTTCGTGGAGTGTGTGGAGAGACGAGGAAGAGTTTCATGGAGATCATGGATGCTGGCGAGTATGAGGGAGGTATGTGCGACATCGTGGAGGTGTTGATGGGCGGAGAAGGTGGTTGTCATGGCACAAAAAATAGGAAGGGGGAGGAGCCGTCGCAAGGTGGGGGCGACGTGGGCAAGGCTCTTTCGGAGGTGGGAGACGATGCCTCGACCATTGGATCTAGTGTTCCAACGGCTCTGAGCGAGGCGCCAGCGGGCGATGAGGATTAGATCATGCGGTCTAGATTGAAGGGCGATGGAGGGTGCCACGTGGGGGCCGTAGGCGCGGGCGCTGGAGAATGGTGGAGATTAGATCTGGCGTAGGATCAAAGGGTCGTCGATTGAGCGGATGAGATCTAATCATCAGGGCTAAGATCCAGCGGCCATGAGCATGACATGTGGCTTAAGAAGAGTGAGGCAGATACAGATGGCGGGGAGGAGATCAGGGGGAAGATCGAGTGGCCGAGAGGTGATGCGGCCGTGGACGGCTTGGATCTGAAGGAGGAGGAAGCCATCGGACGATGGAGAAAAAGGGTGCGTGGCACGCAATGGAGTTGGCCGCGTGGCGCAACCAGAGGGCGCCACGTGGCCCAATCTGGTTGGTCAAAAAAGAATGTGAAATAAGAGGGAGAAAATGGGTGAATTTGGAAAAACACAAATAACTTGTAGATCTCAATGAGATCTACAAGTTTCATGTTGACCAAAAACGGAAATGAGGTCGAATAGAGTAATAAAATACAAGGGTATAAATATACATACATATAGTATACAATGGGGGCCTCATGAATCCATGATTCATTAACATTTCTGTAGCATTTTGTCTTAAAACCCTTAACAAATACGTGTAAATATTCCTTAATTTTCATATTTTATCAAAATCCTATTAATGAATAAAAATGCACTTTTATGCATCAAAAATATGTAAATAAATAAAGAATAAAAAATAATAAAGTTAAAGAATAGAAGGCAGATTGTAGATATGTATATATGTACAATATGACTCAGAAATTATAAATATAGTGGTAAGATATATTTATAAAACCTAACTCCTGAGACCAAGTCAACATGGATTGGTCGACAAAATAACAAGGGAATATAAGAGAAGAAAACCATAAAAAATAATTAAAGAACACTCCACACATTATTCACTATTTATAAAAAAATTATCAAATCTTCATTGATTTCTAATTAATTCATATAAACATATTCACCAAACTCTTTTCCTATTTATTTCTAAAAATGTATAAAAAAATATAAAAATAAGTTAAAAATATTATCCTGTATATATGCCAAGAAATCCTACTTTTAAATTGCCTCCGAACATCATAACTTCCTCATACGAACTCTAATTTCACTCTACTCACCTTTAAAGTTCATAAAATATTATTCTCTAATTCATAGAAGCGCTAAAATCAGAGTCCGTTTGCAAAAAGTCGGTTTTTAGGACCTAATGACAACGAGGCTTCTGGGCTATTTATTTTTTTAAAAACATATTATTTAAAGTTTTATTAATTTTATAATTTCTAATTACTTTCATGATATTGTATTTTCATCATGATTTATTTCAGAATTTTTGGAGCTTATTTATTATTTAATAAAATCCAAAACCCTAATTTATAGATGAAATTGAACTATCTAACATATACCTGAATTTATTAATATACCTAAGTTATTTTATTAAAATCCACAAAAATTCATAAAAGCATTATTTAATATTTCAATAATTAAGAAAATATAAAATTAATAAATAATTAAGTATTTATTGAATTAAAAATTTAATAACTATTTATTAAGTATTATTTATATTTATTTATTAATATAATATTTATATTTCGAATAATAATTAATTTTTACAAAAATTAATTATACCATAATTAGATAATTTAATTATCTATATTTTTCGTTTTTATACCTATTTAAAATAATGGCATTTATTATTTATTATATAATTTATAAGTTATTTACATATCTGGCCAACCCAGTGCTAACACTTGTCAGCACCTATCTCTTCTTCTTCAAGAAGCCGATGTAGAGTCTGTTCGAACTGGCCTTCTTCAAAAAATTATACAGCTCACTTTCTAATTCCTTTGCTTGATCCTAACCTTTTAATCTCTTCCCTAACAAACCTCATTCACGCCAGCCCTCAGATCTACCTTAGAGCTTCGTCAATCTGTCTATAAAAAGCCATGAAGTTGGTGCAACCAACTTAGTTCTCTCCAGATATATAAAAGCCCCCACTTCCAAAACCGAAACATCCACTTCCAAGCTCCGTGCCGGCCAATTCCGGTGGTGACAGCGCTAGACTGCCACCTCGTGTGGAAGAAGGACGTCGGAGGAGAAGCTCCAAGGTGCCTCAACGCCTTGCATCGCCGCCTAGTGTTGCATCCATCTCTGGGAAGATAGCCCGTCGAAGCCGTCATCTGAGGTAAATAAACCTCTCTTCACATATCGCTTCATCCATTTTAGTCATTTTCATTTCTCGAAGATTGTGCCATACTTAGGATAGTTAAGTGCGTCATTAGTTGCACTAATCATCCTTCTTAGATGCCTAAACAAATCATCTAGGCTATCCCATTCAAAACCCAAACATTTCGTGATTCAATTTTGCTACTTTTCAAATCGAGTTTCGTTTCTTCTGGAAACACCATTTTGATCTTGTAATTCTTAATCATTCGGTCGATTCTTGAGCGAATCGAGCACATATCCTCATTATTTGCAGATTTATCATCTATCTAGAGAAAATTCAACGGAACTGGAACTCTCAATCTCAACGAACAAGCCATTTGAAGAAGGCGCAAATTCGTCATCAGCTTCCAGGATCAGTTGAGACGCTAACTTCATCACCGGAGAGCCATCGTATTCCGCCACCCTTGGAGGATCTCTACTGCGGGCGAGCTCGAGGGGTGAAGGAGTCACATCTCTGGCCCTGCCGGAGGCTCTAGACCATCTTCTGTTGCCGGATAAAATTCAGAGAACGAGGCTTCGTCGTCAGCAGTGCAACCAACCTCAAGAACAACAAGAACGCCTAGTTGCACAGGCTTCTGACACGTGCCCAGAATGGACGGTGAAGATCACGCCCGATGTTCTAATCTGAGCCGTTCAATCTGAAGGGTAGAACAATTGCACCTTAGACCCAGTAGAGTTCCAGAAATTCATCTCCGCCTCCAAAGTTTCCAAAAATTACAATTAGGTCCCCGCACAGGGACCTAATTGTAATTCTTTTATTTTCTTTTCAGTTTAGTCCTTACAGGGACCGTTCTGTAATAAAAAGTAAGTATTTTCTTGCAGTTAGGTCCCTAGTTTGTAGGGGTCGTTTGGACCTCATATTTTTCACATTATTCCACGATTTTTCTATGGTAGCTCGATAACTACCCAAGCTATTTTTCGAGTATTTTTCCCATATTTTTTCTCGCTTTATTTTGTGGTTTTGATTTTTCATCTTCTTGAGTTTGTTTTGAGTCGAATTTGTTTTCAATATCTTTCCTTGTAAAATGAAGAATAAAATAGGACTTTTCTGGAATTATTTCCTTGTCTCAAAAACCACCGTTTAAATATTCCGCTTCCCTAACTTCGACCCAGGCACACTCACTTGATAAAATTAGCAGTGAACGATAGAATATGATTTTTTTCTCCTATTCTATCGTAATTTTTGTTTGATTCAACGTGGTTCCCTCTTTTGTGGTTTTCTCTTTCTATACCGACAACCTCTTAAAAAACCGTAGGTCAGGACTAGGTTATCAAAATGGTGTCGTTGCCGGGGAAGCATTATTTTTACAACGATTTTTGATTCGATTTTCTCTCTTATTCTTGATTTTACAAATTTTCTTTCGATTTTTAATATACGATTTTTCTTCGATTTTTACAGTTTTTCATGTATCTTTTAAATTTTTGTTTACAGCTTTCTTGGTGTATTATTTTTTTTCCTTAACTAATCTTTGCAGGGCCTGCAGGTTCAGCCGGATTCCTTAGATGTCAAAATAGTTGAAAGTGTAGAGACCGAGGTTCTCAGTTGCTGAGGGCAGAGTTAGCTAGGGTTTGGTGTTGTATCTTTTTCTTTTATTCTTATAAAAAAAGAGAAAAAGAAAGGGCACTTGCCCGTGTTTTTGTTTTTCCTAGAAAGCAATAAGGGCATCCTGACTTGTACCTCCCCTCCCATTTTTTTCGAGGTTTGATTCACCGAGTGCCGTGCATTTGGGTTATCAGGGCACCCATCGCAGTTTTTCTCGCATCGTCGGTTTTCCATGGCTTTTTACGAGGCTAGCTGCTTGCTTAGGAGTTTTTCTTTTTCCTATTTGATTGTGCTCTCGTAGTTAGTCTTAAGGACTCGCAACTTAGGTGCATGATTTTAGGACTTGTAAAAAAATAAAGACACTCGTTAGACGCTTGTCTGAAAAAATCCAAAAAATATAAAACCAAAAAAAATCAGGACTGCCTAAGTATCTGATCTAAAACAAACGTAAGGTTCAATTGATTTGGGAGAGTAACCCTCGCACAAGTACTTCTCAGAGTGCGCAAGTGAGAGATGACCCTTAAGGATATAACCAAAGCTCATATTTCTTTCGAAATACTACTTGGTCTATACACCAAATCACCACATTCCAGTGGGTACGCTCGGGTAGCCGGAAACGGTCCGAGTTTACTTAGCAGAGTGGGGGGGTTTAGAGGACAATGTGTAAGGATCCATCGTTAAGTAACACAGGTAGCCAAAAATGGTCCGTACTTACCCCCATACTGGCTGAGAGCAAGTGGTTTTCTGTAAAGACTTGGGACAGTATTGAGGGGAAACTTCAGGCACCTATCAGCTCACGTTAATCAGGGATTATACTTGTTTTCTAATACAATCCTAAAACAGACAAGATAAACGACCGAACTCTTACGGTCATCATCGGGTTATGTTGGTGAAAACGGGGTTTGCTTTGTATTTGCTTGCGGGGCGTGAGTTATCGTGGCTTTTACGCATTTCCCATATTTCTTGAATCGTTAATCATGCTCTCCCGATCACTCTCTTGTCATCGAAGATGACGACTCGACGGCTTTTCTGCTCAGACTCCGTGAGCCCTCGATCGTTCACCGTCCGTCGTACATCTTCACAAACTTGGGATGACCCTCTTCCCGAGTTGGTCCCATTGTATCTCGAGGAGAGTCAGACCCAGACTCCCTCGCCTCCTATCCAATCTTTTGAAGTAGACCCTTGCCTCAATTTATCATCAATTTCTCCAGCTGATTTTTCGATGTGTTCTTACGAGAAATTCTCTTTCACAGTAGTTCTGAAGCAAATGGCTCGTGGAAAAGGACCAGTAGAAGAGAGGGCAGTTGAGGATCACCATACTTAAGGAAGACCATATCTCGCCGCAGATATCACAACAGGAATTCTCGATACTTTACAACAGATGAACCTACATATTTGAGAACAATTTAGAACTCAGAACGAGTTGCGAGCTGAGATAGCCATGGTGAGAGCAGGAGTCGGGAAACCTTTAACGCCTGCAGTGGTTCCCGCCACTTTACGAGATGAGTATGACCCGGGCATGAGAACGCTACATCATTGGATTCGGCAACTGCAGAATAGAGGGCCATACGAGCTGAGACCGTCCTTCATCTCATTGCTTCCCAAGTTCTACGAGAATGCTACAGAGGAGCCATTTAACTTTCTGCAGCAGTTCGAGATGATTTGTTGTTGGGCGAGCTATCCAGGAGTTATACAGGAGGTTGTTCGCCTCAAAGCATTTCCCTTCGCCTTAGCAGATAAGGAACTTTACTGGTTGAGTCATCTAGGAAGGGAAGTTTCTACATGCGATGATTTAAAGTCCACATTCCTGCATAAGTATTTTCCTCTAAGAAGGACGAACATGATGAGGAGTCATCTCCGACTTCACGTAGCTACCGAATGAATCTTTCCATGAGGCATGGGATAGATTCAAGGATCTTATGGAGAGATGACCGCATCATGAGATACCAAAGAAGGTGCTTGTGCAAAAATATTTTGGAGGACTCCAACCGTACATTCAGGGACTAGTGAGTGCCGCATATGGCAGCAGTTATTTGAATAAGGATGTCGAGTCAGTCTGGTCCATCTTCGAAGGGGTGGCGGATAACTCGAGAGTCATCGACTCTACTCGGGCATTCCAAAAGGCCCCTCAGCCACCACATCACCGAGATCATCATAAGGTGGCGAATAATTTAGAGTCTGAATCCAACACCAACATAGGCTTTATTAGCGAGAAATTAACGTTGGTGGATGTGATTCGGAAGCAAGTTCAGGACTTACAGCTGCTGGGAGAGTTGGAGAAACTCTCATCTTTGCCTCAGCAGTTGAGTGATCTCACAAAGAAGGTATCAGAGCTACAACATCAGTATCTGCAGGCCCAATCTTCTTTGAGTGCCCAACCTGCACGGAGGACTTTACCTGCTTCGCTCACCCGATAGATACATTTTGTTAAGAGTGAGCCCGAGACTCCGCAGATTGATTAGCATGAGGATCAGTCTCATGCTAATCTTGGTCAGATCACTAGTGTTGTGGATATGGATGTTGAGACTCAAGCCACTCTTGAGATCAACGGGATTTGGTATACTCCAATTCAACAACTGAGTGTACCTCATCATCACCAGCAGCAGTAAAGTCACCCGTAGCATGGGCGTCCACACTTCTAGCACCGACAGCAATACACGTAGTAGCAGTCTCACCAGCAAGCATATATATTAGAGACCACATTCCTATCAATATCCTGCTAAGCATTCACAGACATATCATTATCAACAACAGCAACAATCTTCCTTTACACCGTAGAGATCTTCCCAGACTTACACCTCGCAGCAGTACGCGCCAAGGCAGGAGAAAGTAGAAAGCCAGGGTCACCACACCGAATATGAGATGTCCTCACAGGCCTAGGCCCTAAATCAAATCAAAGATACGTTGAGTATGCTCTAAATTGCACACAGAACAGAGACGGAGCAGGTTAACTGTCGTCTGGATGAGTTAACCGCACCGAAGACCACTCTCCCAGCTCAGCCTCAGATGAATCCGAATAACAAAAGGAGGCATCCAGATCAGGTAGACACCACTACATGTACGATCTCTTTTACTGAATTTTTATCTAACTTAATTCGTCTCAGGAGCGGTAGATCACCACGAGCACCTGATGGAGTAGAGGAGAGGGCACTTGATAAAGGAGCGAGAGCAAATCCATGAGCAGCCACATGCTGATGCTGAGGAGGAAAACCAACACATTGATGAGGACCATCATGAGGAGCAGAGAGAAGGGAGCGTTGCCGAATCAGTTGACATGGATACAAGCGAGTCAGATGATGATATCACGCCAGACCATGCAGATACTCCCAACAAAAATTATTCTTCCCCTGTTTTAGAGAGTTTTGTAAATAATTCTGAAACTCTCGATGTACAAGCTGATTCTGAGTTGAATAAAACATTTGATTTTATCATTCCAGAAATTGTTCCTTTTACCGATGCTTGGTTTGGAAAAGGAAAGAAAAACCAAAAGGAATGCTGTGACTCTAGAGAGTGAACGACTACAAAAAGATCACATCTTTTTGAAGATCTCACTGCATGATGCCTTGGATCATTTTCCTACGCTCAAGAATCAGTTGAAAAATCGATGCACCACGCGTACGAAAAAGAGATCACATACAGAAAAGCATGTTTTGACCAAGGCTACATCCTTCGCTATACAGAACAAGTTACCTAAGAAGAAGAAGGATTCAGGGGCACTTTATGCCAGATGCAAGATTGCCAATGCCACATTCGATCACACTCTATTAGATAACGGTTCCTCGGTCAATTTGATACAATCTTCTTTACTCGACAAGCTCGAGTTAGATCCTCTATACAAATCTCGTGCGATCCTTCAGTTTGCTGATAGATCTGTAAAGAGACCTAGGGGCATATTAAGGAACGTTATCGTGACCGTGCAGGGCCTGTAGTTCCCAGTGGACTTTACTGTCTTGGACATGGATTGCTCTACACAGTTACACCTTACCCCATCATTCTTGGGAGGCCTTTCTTAGAGACCGCGAAGGCTCTCTTCGATTATGATACAAGGAAGGTATCTTTTCGCGCTGAGGGCGAGAAGGTACATATAGAGATGGTAAGAGAATCGCACACATCTAGTGATGCATCTTCAGATTTCTTGAGTTCTTTAGCCACCTGTGATTACATGGATGAGGTTCGCTTTGACGACTTTGAGAGGTATCGAGTAGAGACCCAGGATTTCTTAGCAGAGGATGGGTCTGAGACTACAGTTGGCAATTCTTCCGAGGGAACTTCATATTTCAGTACTGATGATGAGAAGCAGAGGGATCAGGCTTCCGAGGAGTTTATTGCAAATCTTTCAGATTCAAAGTGTTTACACAATTCCTCCACTTCAGATGATCTAGAGATTGAATTCCATTTGGCAGAATTGTTTTCCTCTAGTCATTCTGAGGATGAGCATAGTAGCAAGTCAGATGATGTTTTAGACATCTTCTGTAGTCTGACTCTAGAGCATGTTGAGATGGTGGATAACCATAATGCAGACAAATCCACTACCGATACAGATCCCAGTACACATATAGATGAGGTTTCAACAGAGCCAGAGTCTACCTTACCATAGTTGAAGTTATTGCCACCAAATATGAAGTACGCTTTCCGTGCGGGTCCACATCGTCAGTTTCCGATCATTATCAGCTCATCTTTGACCGAAGAACAAGAGTCTCGTCTGATGGAGGTTCTTGAAAGAAACCGCAAGGCTATTGGGTGGACTGTATCCGATCTCCACGAGATCAATCCTGCTTTGTGTTCTCATCATATTTATCTCGATCATGACAACAAACCTTCCAGAGAATTTCAGTGCAGGCTGAATCCAATTTTACGAGATGTTGTCAAGAAAGAGATTATGAAATGGTGCGATGCAGGGTTTATCTTTTCCTTCTCCAACTCTGAATGGGTTAGCCCATTACATGTTGTCCCAAGAAGTTAGGAATTCAGATGACTAAGAATGAGAGTGGAGAGGAGACTCCAAAGAGAGTAACCACGTCGTGGTGGGTGTGCGTTGATTACAGGAAGTTGAATGCCGCGACGAAGAAGGATCACTTCCCTTTGCCTTTTATAGATAAGGTTATAGAAAGGTTGGCAGGGAAGGAATACTTCTGTTTCCTTGACGGTTACTTCGGATACAACAAGGTAACTATTGCTCCTGAAGACCAGGAGAAAACCGCCTTCACATGCCTGTTTGGCACAGATGTCCTTTTGATTGTGTAACGCCCCTGCTACTTTCTAGAGGTGTATGCTTGCTATTTTAGCAGACATGGTTGGTGATTTTCTAGATGTCTTTATGGATGATTTTTCGGTCTATGGTGAGTCCTTTGACAATTATTTAGCGCACCTAGGCCAGGTTCTTCAGAAATGTTGTGAGGTAGATCTCGTTCTATCATGGGAAAAGAGCCATTTTATGGTTACACACGGGATCATGTTAAGGCATGTCATCTCCCAGCGAGGCATGGAGGTTGACCCTGCCAAGGTGGATGTCATCAAGCATCTCGAACCACCATCCAACATTAAGCAGTTACTGTCTTTTCTAGGGCATGTCAGCTTTTACAAATGATTCATTCAAGATTTTTCTAAGATTGTCCGACCGTTAAGTGAATTATTAGGCAAAGACATCGAGTTCTTGTTAGATGACAAATGTCTTAATGCCTTTCTCACATTAAAGGAGATGATTATTAGTGCTCCTGTCCTACAACCACCTGAGTGATCTCTTCCCTTTGAGATCATGACGGATGCTTCAGATTTTGCGGTCAGGGCTGTATTAGGACAAAGGAGGAATGGACTTCATGTTGCTATCCACTATTCCAGCAGAACTTTAGATGATGCTCAGCGTAATTACACAGTGATAGAAAAGGAGATGTTGGCAATGGTATTCACATTAGATAAATTCAGATCTTATCTTCTTGGCTCCAAAATCATAGTTTATACAGATCATTCAGCTATCAGATTTTTGATGGAAAAGAAGGATGCCAAGGTACACCTTCTTAGATGGATTCTCCTACTTCAGGAATTCGATTTGGATATTAGAGACAAACCTGTGGTAAATACTGTGATAGCTGATCACCTCTCCCGATTACAGACAGAGCAACCTTCAGATGAGTACATGCCAGAGATTACAGAGAGATTTCCAGATGAGAGTATCTTTGCAGTTACTGAGCTTCCATGGTATGTAGATATAGTGAATTTTCTGGTTACACAGAAAAGTCCACAGGGTTGGCTAGAGGATCGAGTCGATAGGCTAGTTTCCGAGGCACGATATTACCATTGGGAGGATCTGATTCTTTTTCGTGAGGGACCAGATTGTGTTTACATGCATTGTATTCCCCAGGAGGAATATAATAGTGTCCTCACTCTGTGCCATTCCTTAGATGCAGGGGGACATCACTCAGGGAAGAGGACAGCACAGAAGGTGTCGACTCTTACTAGAGATGCTTGCACATTCGTGAAGAGTTGCCCGGATTGTCAGAGAGCAGTAGGGACAGTCAGTGCTAGAGTTGCAATGCCTATGTGACATGTTATTATTTGTGAGATCTTTGATGCATGGGGCATAGATTTCATGGGACCGTTCCCTTCCAGCAGCGGCTTTGAGTACATTCTTCTTGCTGTAGATTATGTTAGTAGATGGATGGAGGCTATACCCGCACGAACCGCAGATAGCAAAACAATATGCAAGTTCTTGAGGGAACATATTATTTCATGGTTCTGGATTCCACGTATTCTTATTTCAGATGGGGGTAGCAATTTCATTAATAAGGAGGTCAAAAAGCTAGTGAAACAATATGGCATTGATCACATAGTAGCTTCTCCTTACCACCCACAGACAAACGGCATGGCTGAAGTTTCAAATAGGGAGGTGAAATCAATTCTTCAGAAATTAGTACGAATGGATAGGAAGAACTGGTCACAGCTTCTAGATCAGGTTCTTTGGGCATATCGTACTGCATATAAGTCTCCCTTAGGTACTTCACCATTCAGACTGGTTTATGGGAAGCCATGTCATTTGCCCGTAGAGATCATGCACAAATCTGAATGGGCTATCCGAGAAATTTCACTTGATGCACAGAAAGCAGGAGCCAAGAGAAAGATAGATCTGAATGAGCTAGTAGAGATTCGAAATCAGGCATATGAGAACACACTCATTTATAAGGCCAAAGTGAATAAATGGCACGATAAACATATTCAACACAAGATCTTTGTTCTTGGCAGAAAGTCTGGTTGTTCAATGCACGATTGAGAATTTTTCCTAGCAAATTGAAAAGCAAGTGGGAAGGACCTTGCATAGTCAGAATGGTGCACGACAATGGAAGCATAGCTATATCAGGTGTGTCACCTAGTGCAGGGCCGTTTATAGTGAATGGGCAGATGCTGAAGCATTTCATAGATACTACTGATCATCTGGCCCATGTTGAAGTGATCTATTTTGTACGGGACTCATGATTACTCTTTCACTTTATCTCATCTTGTGCAAAAACTTTTGAGCCATTCGATTTTTGGAAGTTCACAACACTTGTATATTTTTCGTAGACCACAATCGTCCCCATTTTTGCTCGTCTTCTATGCTTAGGATACCCGATCCTAAGTGTAGGGGGGATTGAGTGCCTTCAATGATCTCGTGTTCTTTATTTCTTTTGTTCCTTCGTTGTATATTCTTTTCACTCAGTCACCTCATTTTTGCTCTTCCAGTATACTTACAATGACCAGACCGTAAGTATAGGGGGGTCGACTAACTTTTATTCTCTTATTCTTTTTCACCCACTTTTACTTAGCACGAGTTATGTCCTCCTTTTTCTTTTTTGACGCTATGAGGACATAGAACAAGCTAAGTATAGGGGGTGCATATATATTGTATATATACTTTTGTCCATAACTCGTACTTTTATGTATTTTCTATATCTATAAAATCCATAAAAAGTGGGTGAGGGTTAAATTAAAATCCATCTATCTATTTATCTTTTACTTATAAAATCCTTGTAAATAAGTAAAATATGTTTAAAATCTGTATTTCAAAGACTTGAATTAAAATATGTATTTAAAATATGTATAATACTTATTTAAAATCCTATCTATTAAAATATGTGTAAAAATCATTTAATCCTTGTAAAATTCATTGTATATAAAATTTGTAAAATACATTAGATATTTAGTTCGAATAAAATATATCTTGTAAAATTCTTGTATAAATACTTGTTTATAAAATTCAGAAAATCCATAAAAAATATACAAAGACCTAAAATTCATAAAAATTACAAAAGCCTTAAAATCCATAAAAATGAGCAAAATTCAGAAAATATACTTCACAAAACATTGTTCCATTTGCATTCGCATTTTTCAGAATAAGTTTGATTTCTGGAACTAAGGATTGAGTCTAGTCTAAAGGATGGAGCTTGATTATGGCCTTTAAGTTTCATTGTAAGGAGACTTGTTAGGATCTGGAATTTAGACTCTTTCGGTCTTTGACTTAAAATCTTTGGGTTCCATAAGACCATATTTGGGAAATCAACTCATATGTGCTTAAGTAGAACACTTGGTGTCATCCGTACAACTCTGCACCAGTGAACCAATCTTGGACACATGCACTCCGCACTTAGCTCGACTTGCATGGAGTTGCAAAGGGTAGTACATCTTGGTAGTGCATTTCTATCCTTGTCTTTGCAGCATTGACATCTACAGACGGGAGAGATTGGGGTTGCGATAGTCGCTTTGGATGAGGGAAGGATCTGCTGACACAATTTTTCTAAGACCTCAAAAAAGGGATGGAACAGAAGATGCTATATCCATCGAGGCAAAAAGGGATGAATTCAATGCAAGCAAATTACAAATCCAAATCAAAGAAGAAGCCACCAAATACAAATACTACCACAATGGTCGAAGCTTCCACCAAAAATGCCTGCACATCTTAGTGGAGACTTAGCTACACCAGTTGAGCTTCAGAAGGAGATGCTTCTACACTGGTCGCACTCCACTTCTTTTCTCATTCTTCTACTTCCTCTCTATATTCGATTGTGGACATAGCACGAACTGACCTCAGAAGGGAATACCTCCCTCCCCGAGGAAAGAGTAGCTGGATGAGGAATTAATGGAAGTGTATAACTGGGATGGACAGTTTCTTCGCTTCTTTAAGCATGAAGATCTAAATCAATTCACACACTGTACAAATTGACTGCAAGATTGATAGAGTTTGTGATATAAATAAGTGAATCTGAACTAGCTGATGAGGTGATCTTAAATAAGGATTTGTGGAACTTGAGGACTGTTGAGGATAAAATCCTAATCCTAGTTAAGGCTCCGACAAAATGCTTGTTTCAGACCTGATCGAGCTCTGTTCTTTCTCAGTTCTCATGAATTGGTTTAGGAAAATAAATTCATTCTAACTTTCTTTCTTTTTCACTTACTTTTCAAATAAGTGTTTGCTAAGGGACTAACAAAGTTTAAGTATAGGGGGTTAATGAATCGATGATTCTTAACATTTATGTAGCATTTTGTCTTAAAACCCTTAACAAATACATGTAAATATTAATTAATTTTCACATTTGATCAAAATCCTGTTCATGAATAAAAATGTACTTTTATGCATCAAAAACATGTATATAAATAAAGAATAAAAAATAATAAAGAAAAAAAGAAGGCAGATTGTAGATATGTATATATGTACAATATGACTTAGAAAATATAAATATAGCTGTAAGATATATTTATAAAACCTAACCCCTGAGACCAAATCAACATGGATTGGTTGACAAAATAACAAGTAGTGGGAGATAAGAGAAGAAAACCATAAAAAATAATTAAAGAACACTCCACACATTATTCACTATTTATCAAATAATTATCAAATCTTCATTGATTTATAATTAATTCATATAAACATATTTTTCACCAAACTCTTTTCCTGATTATTTCTAAAAATGTATATAAAAATATAAAAATAAGTTAAAAATATTATCTTATATATATGCCAAGAAATCCTACTTTTAAATTGCCAAAATCTCAACTTCCGAACATCATAACTTCCTCACACGAACTCCAATTTCACTCTACTCACCTTTAAAATTCATAAAATAATATTCTCTAATTCATAGAGGAGGTTTCGTTAAAATCAGAGTCTGTTTACAAAAAATCGGTTTTAGGACCTAATGACAACGTGGTTTCTAGGCTATTTATTTTATTTTGAACAGATTATTTAAAGTTTTATTAATTTTATAATTTCTAATTACTTTCATGATATTCTATTTTTATCATGATTTATTTTAGAATTTTTGGAGCTTATTTATTATTTTAATAAAATCCAAAACCCTAATTTATAGATGAAATTGAACTATCTAACCTATACATGTATTTATTAATATACCTAAGTTATTTTATTAAAAACCACAAAAATTCGTATAGATATTTTTTTATTATTCTAATAATTAAGAAAATATAAAATTAATAAATAATTAAGTATTTATAGAATTAAAAATTTAATACCTATATTTTAAGTATTATTTATACTTATTTATTAACATAATATTTATATTTCGAATAATAATTATTATTTACATAAATTAATTATACCATAATTTAGATAATTTAATTATATATATTTTTCATTTTTATACCTATTTGAAATAATGTCATTTATTATTTATTATATAATTTATAAGCAATTTACATATCTGGCCAACCAGGTGCTGCCATGTGTCAGCACCTAGCTCCTCTTCTTCAAGAAGTCGGTGTAGAGTCCGTTCGAACCAGCCTTCTTCAACAAATTATACTGCTCACTTTCTAAAGCCTTTGCTTGATCCTAACCTTCTAATCTCTTCCCCTAACAAACCTCATTCACGTCAGCCCTCGGATCTACTACCTCAGAGCTTCGTTAATCCGTCTATAAAAAGCCATGAAGTTGGTGCAACCAACTTAGTTCTCTCTAGATATCTGAAAGTCCCCACTTCTAGAACCAAAACCTCTACTTCCATGCTCCGTGCCGGACAACTCCGGTGGTGACAACGCCAGACCGCCGCCTCACGTGGAAGAAGGACGTCGGAGGAGAAGCTCCAAGGTGACTCTACGCCTTGCATTTTCGCCTAACGCTACGTCCAGCTCCCGGAAGATCACCCGTCGAAGCCGTCATCTGAGGTAAATAAACATCTCTTCACAGATCCCTTCATCCATTTTAGTCATTTTCATTTCTCGAAGATCGTGCCATACTTAGGATAGTTAAGCGCGACATTAGATGCACTAATCATACTTCTTAGATGCCTAAACAAATCATCTAGGCTATCCCATTTAAAACCCAAACATTTCGTGATTCATTTTTGCTACTTTTCAAATCGAGTTTCGTTTCTTCTGGAAACACCATTTCAATCTTGCAATCCTTAATCATTCGGTCGATTCTTAAGCGAATCGAGCACATATCCTCGTTATTTGCAGATCCATCATCCATCTGGAGCAAATTCAAGGCAAACTGGAACTCTCAAACTCAATGAACAAGCCATTTTAAGAAGGCGCAAATTCGTCATCAGCTTCCAGGATCAATTGAGACGCTAACTTCATCACCGGAGAGCCACTGTATTCCGCCACCCTTGGAGGACATCTACCGCGGGCGAGCTCGAGGGGTGAAGGAGTCAACCCCTTTGGCCCCGTCGGAGGCTCCAAACCATCTTCACTTGCCGGATAAAATTTATATAAGGAGGCTTCACCATCGGCAGTGCAACCAACCTCAAGAACAACAAGAACACCCAGTTGCACAAGCTTCTGACACGTATCCAGAACGGACGGTGAAGATCATGCCCGATGTTCTTATCTGAGCCGTTCAATCTGAAGCGGTAGAACAATTGCACCTTAGACCCAATAGAGTTCCAGAATTTCATCTCTGCCTCCAAAGTTTCCAAAAATTACAATTAGGTCCCTACAAAGGGACCTAATTATAATTCTTTTATTTTCTTTTCAGTTTAGTCCTTATAGGGACCGTTCTGTAATAAAAAACTAATTATTTTTCTTGCAGTTAGGCCCCTGACATGTTGGGGTCGTTTGGATGGACCTCATATTTTTCGCATTTTTCCTTGATTTTTCTAGGGTAGCTCGATAACTACCCAAACTATTTTCGAGTATTTTTCCCATATTTTTCGTCGCTTTATTTTGTGGTTTTGATTTTTGTCTTCTTGAGTTTGTTTTGAGTCGAATTTGTTTTCAATATATTTCCTTGTAAAACCAAGAATAAAAGAGGACTATTCTGGAATTATTTCCTTGTCTCGAAAGCTGTCATTTAAATATTCTGCTTCCTTGAGTTCGACCCAGGCACACTCACCTGGTAAAATTAGCAGTGAATGATAGAATATAATTTTTTTCTCCTATTCTATCATAATTTTTGTTTGATTCAACGTGGTTCCCTATTTTACGGTTATCTCTTTCTACACCGACAACCTCTTAAAAAACACCGCAGGTCGGGACCGCATTATCAGGGCCCAAAACCCAAGTTTTGCATATGAGCTCCGGTTTAAATGAATTTGGTCTCATTTTGAAGGTCTTTGAATGTGTATTAATTTAAAAGTGAGTAGACCTAGATCGAAGATTGTATGAGATAGATATGTGCATCTAAGGTCCAAGGTCTCCAACTTGGTTTGGGGATTTATTTGTCCAATTTATAGGTTAGTATTTTTTAGGTATTTTTCTTGTAGTATTGTTAGTAATATACACAGTATTTATGGGATTTATAGTTAGTGTAAAATATATACAGATGAATGATTTTTACAAGTGAAATTGGGCTTCTTATTTAATGCAGATGTGTATGCTAAAATGCAAATGTTATGAATGCATGCATGAATGCTAATTATGCAATTTTGGCAGAAATATGCTCCTAATTACTTAGGAACAAGGCTCTATTTTCAACTTTAAGAGTGATGAATCATAGATTCATCAGCTATGCAAATGTTATGCAGAAAATATTTTTGAGATACACTTTTCAAAGATTTTAAACTTTTTATGGATTTTTGAAAAGATGATGTATATGCATTTTTTTGGTATTTTCAAAAAGATTTTCAAAATTTTTTGGTATTTTACATTTTGCAAAGTTTTTTGGGATTTTTTTTGAAAATAAAATTGGCTAAAAATTAGGTACACATATTTACACGGGACTGTATCTTATATTTACAAGAAGTACATTTTAAGAATTTACAAGGGTAAGTGGTCAATTTTATAAGTATAAATAATGAATTTTGGTATGATGCATATATTACTCAAATTTATTTGAAAAAGGTTTTTCAAACAATTTTTGAAAACTATAGTCCAAAATAATTTTTACAAACATGTACACACATTTGAAACTCATTTTGCAAAGGTTTTTCAAATAGTTTAGATAGATTTTTCAAAATATTTTTGCAACCATTTTTCAAACTGTTTGCAAAGAGTTTTTCAAACATTTTATTTCACACAAAGAAAATAAAATTTTTTCAAATGTAAAACAATTTTACAAAGGTTGAAAATATTAAAAAAATGTTTTCGAAATAGTTTTCAAAATATTTTTCAAAGAGATTTGTAAACTATTTTTCAAACATTTTGCAAAAAAAAAACATTTTCTTCTGATTTATTAATCAGTAAATACAAAAAGATTTTGGGAATAATAACATCTTTTTATTAAATGATTTTAATTAATTTTTAAAGGATTATTAGCCATAATTATTAGTAAAAATACGAAAGTACGAGTTATGGCTAAAGTATATACAAAGTATATACGACCCCCTATACTTAGTTTGAGCTATGTCCTCACAGATCAGAGAGAAAAGAGAAGACATAACTCGTATTGAGTATAGACAAGTCTAAAGAATAAACGAATGGAGAAAGGAATGGGCGAATAGGAAGTTGACCGCCCCCCCTATACTTAGGATCAAATAATCCTCAGTATAGCAGAATGTACACAAAGTAGGTAGGGTCAAGGGTGGGAATGAACTGATCGTACTCAGACTGTCGCCCCCTATACTTAGGGTACGATATCCCTAAATATAGACAAGAATATGAGACAATGGAGAGGATCAAGGAATAGAAGAACTCGGGGTGCACCCCCCTCTATACTTTGGAAAAAGTACGTCCTATGTACATAAGACTGACAACAAGGGGCGACACCTTTTTGGTAGAAAAAGAAAATAGAAAAGGAAAAGAAGAACAGAAGAAAAGAAGAAAAGAGATCAGAAGATGGAAGAAGAGATCAGAGGATGTACACACCACTCCCCCTATACATTGGGTAAAAGAAGCCCTAAGTATAGGCAACAACAGGAGTAATGAAACTGAATGAAGATTGGATACTCGGCTCGCTCACCCCTCTATACTTAGGACAAAGCACATCCTAAGCAAGGCAAACACGAGAATGAGTGGATGAGCAATACGGGAGATGGACAGAAGCAAATATACAACAGAGGTGGATGTACATGGGATCAAGAAGGTAGAAAGCGAACCTTCTTGCAGGACCGCTGAGGAATGGATCTGGTATGATGCAAGTCGACATCGGAGTCTTCAGATGATGAAAACCTATAAGGGTCGACCGGGTGAAGGTCCTTAGTGGCTCTAGTGTGTGAAGGCACAGACGGGTCAGTGGAAGAAGTACGACTAGGTCCGGCCTTGGGAGTCTCGCTGATATCAAAGTGAAATGGGATGAATTCATCATCAGAAGAAGAAGTAAAGTTAGTGTCGTCATGCGAGGTCAAGTCCAGGTCAAAACCAAATGGAACGAACTCATTAGTGGAAGTAGTCGAACTATGTTCGTCCTCTATAATCTCAACCGGATCATCTTTTTCATCAAAAGGCCCGAATTCCTGAATAAAAGCAATCAAATCAAATTCGGCCTTTGTCTCATCTGAATCTAAGTGAACAAAAATGGACTCATCAGTGGAAGTAGTCAAGTCATGTCCGTCCTATCTGGTCTCTAAATCTGCCCTCCGCTCAATGGTGTCAATCGGGTAAATCCTGCGGATGTCATCAATACAACGCCAAGTCCCAGAAGGAAGAACTCCAAGGTCCATGCTTTTAGAGTCTTCCTCCATGGGGAGGAATTCTTGGGTCTCAGTAGAGTCCAACATGCAGCAAAAACTTTGATAGTCTCGTCAAGGTCATGGTCCTCAGGGTCAGCCAAGATAGGTATGGTCACATCTGGTGCAGGTCTGTGGTCAATAGTGGGTGCAGTGATGATCACTTCGCTCTCGTAAACTGGATGGAAGAGAATCTCTCCTGATCTGTAGTCAATAACAATCCTCGTAGAGGTGAAGAATGGTCATCTCAGGATGATTGGAGAGTGCTCCCCAGTAGAGGTCTCCATGGGCAAAACGACAAAATCTGCATGGTAGCTCGTGCCCTGAATCGAAATGATGACATTTTCAAGAATACCCTTCGGCCTCTTGATTGATCCATCAACAAATTGAACGATCATCCCAGTCTTCTTTAGATGCCCTGAGTGAAGAGATTGTATCAACGAGAAGGGTAATATGCTAATCGAAGCACCGCTATCTAGGAGAGTGTGATCACAAGTGAAGTTAAAGATAGTGCAGCTAATGAAAGGTATAGCACTATACTTCTTCCGAGGAATGGGACGATGTGTGATGGCGTGGGCAGTGTCCATGGTCAAGATATGATGCTCAGATCTGCTCCTCTGCTTTCTCTTCTTGGGAAGAGGAGCAGATAAATCGATCATGGCCTGTTGAAGTGGGGCACGCTCCAGTCGGCCATCTCAAAAACAAAAGGAAAGGATAGTCCAGAGAGCATGATGGTCAAACCAAAAGAGTGAAGAAAAGGCGCAAATGCGCATAAGCGATCTAGGATACACACAAAATAATCACAAATAAATGAAAACAAGACAAACCCCTCAATTCACCTACTCAACTCGGTGAAGATCGCAAATGCGGTCTTTTTATCTTGTCTGTTTTAGAGTTAGGTGAAGGTCAAAATGTTGTGCAAACACTTAGGGGCTGAATGAATTTTGACACTAATCCTTAGTGTGTGTGCGAGCAGATAAAAGCGAAGACAATGAGGGGATTACTCGCCCCAAGCCAATATTTTTCTTTTTGGGTTATTTTAGTGTCAAGTAATATTAGCAGTCCCGATTTTATTGGTTATCACTTTTTTTTGGATTTTTAGTGAGAAATGCACGAGCCTAACGAGGAATCAATTCTTTTAAGCTCTTAGGTGATCAAAATCAGAGGGAGTGGCGGAAAAGCAATGCAAGCGGCAAACAATGATGAATGCTAAAGCGTAAATGCTCACCTTACCTTCAGCACTCTACATGCAAGGATGCTCAGCAGAATTGAAACCTAAACTATATGCAGATGCAAGCTGATGAAATCGCGCGAGGATGAGCAACTACTATTAACGTGAAGCACAGTTTTCAAAATTTGGATAGATCCAAATGTTCTGTATAGGAGCATGCAATAGTGATTAGTAGGTTTGGACCTAATACTATTGACAAGAAGATCCTAAATCTAAAGGCTCAATCACACAAAAGGAAGAAAACAAAATCGGAAAACAAAATAAAAAGGTGATGAAAACCGCGGCAAAACCGATGAGGCCCGCAAGGGAACAATCCCTTGGGCAATGGACCTCGTGAAGTCGCATGTAGAAGAGTCTTGTTTATTACAATTTAGTTGGTCTCTTACACTTCAAATTACACAAAATAAATACAATAAAATGAATGGAGCTAAGTCTGCAAAATTTCTCTAAGTCTTCTTTGAGCAAGGTCGGTAGGCAGCCAACTTCTCGTGGGTGCGTAGGCGCCTAGGGTAGAGTGCCTCCCTCGATCCGTGGTTCCTCGCACAAAGTCAACAAAGAGATGGGTTAGACAGCTCAACAAGATATATCAAATAAAAGAGAAAATAATAGAGCAAAAATATAGACAAATAACATCACAATCAATCAAGCAATCCCAATCTAAGCGATTTTGCTCCCCGGTAACGATGCCATTTGTTTTACCCGGAAAATCGGGAGGTCGTGTTAATTCACAAGGCGAATCATCAGTCGTTAAGTTGACCTCGTACGAATTCCGGATTAAAACAAACAATTAACCCACAAGTCAGAATCAATCAGTGAAAAGCAAGATGTGGAGTTAAAATTTATTATAACTCTACAAAAGATGTGTATAGTGCAAGTAATGTAGAGGTCGAACACAGGAAGCAAGCAGGTAGATCGGGGCAATATTTCTCAAAAAAGAATGTGAGGTATTTGCCTATATTTGTGCTATTTTGTGGGTTTTTAATTTTATATTTTTTATTTATAATTTTATATTTTTATATTTTGATTTTTAATTTTCTGATTTTGTATTTTCTTTTTATATTTGATATTTTTTTATATTTTCTTCTCCTTTTTAAAAGTTATATAAAGCTATATAGAATATTTATACAAGAGGGGTAAAGAGAGATAAAATTAGGTAAAAATATCCAAAATTCAGGAAATAAAATATTTTTGTGCTTTTTATAATTTTCTAATGTTTTTGTGATTTTTTTTATATTTTTGCTATTTTTTGAAATTTTTAAAGTAACAAATACTCAAATTAGGGAATAAAATAGAAATCAGAAATTAAAATGGAGATGAAAAATAGTAAACAGTAACAAAAAAATATCCAAGTTATTTTAAAATAAAAATAATAAAATAGATAAAATTTAGAGATAGAAAATAGATTTTTAGGATTTTTTAAGAATTTTTAATAATTTTATATAGATTTTAGCAGTTTTGAAATTTTTATGGGTTTTCTTTTATATTTTTTAGTGATTTTTAGCCTGAAGGTAAAAGGTGCAAAACACACAAAATGTTTTTTAGGGAATATTTTAAAAATGTTTAATAATTTTTATAGATTTTATAATGCAAACATTGATGAAAATGGAAGTTTTTGATTTTTTTATAAATACTAAAATAAGGTTCAAAAATGTAAAATAAAAATATGCCCATTAAAGCACAATAGAACAGAAAACTATGCCTATTTTTTGAGATTTTTTCGAATTTTATAGATGCATGAAATAATTAAAGACAACAAAGAGAAATTACACTACTATCAGGGCTAGTTTTGTAATTATGCAAAAATCTAGGGCCCTACATGTAAATATCTCAGAAAATTATAACTGGATAAAATACTTTCTGGAATAAATATAAATAGGCAGAGGTACAAGGTTATTCTTGCAAAATTTCCAAATCATGTGTCTAAACACGTGCACACCTAGCGAGGATGAATGTGTAATATTCCAAAACCCATGGGTGAAAATACAAAATGTCCAGAAATATTGTAACGGTAGAAAATAGTTTCAAGTCTAGACATCAATAACAGAAACCCAAGGGGGTCCTTTGCAAAGTAGCCACTCACCCCACGTGCGTTAGTCACCTGGAGCGCTAAAGATGATCGGACAGTGCGGGCGAGCGTGATCCGATGGATGCTGTACACCTGGAGCGCCGGCCTCTATCTAACGGCAGAGGGCCCCGGAGGAAGAACAGGGAAGAAACACCGGCGAGGTGATCTTCCCCGCCTTCGATCCTCGACCTCCGACGTATTGAAGGGCTCAAAACTGGCTAACGAGCTCCCTGGTAGTCCTTATGTTGGCTGGAAGCTCCAAAAAGCCCCGGCGATGACCGGAGAGCTCACACGAAGGCGGCGGAGCTTTACAGCTCCAGAAACCTCCGTCGAGCCACCAAAACGAGCTCCAGCGAGCATTGCAATCCCATGAACTGCAAAAAAGGTGAAAGAGGTCGTGGGCAAACTGTCGTGACACTCCAGATGATGGGATACGACAGAAATGGCGCTGATGGAGGCTTCTCGGAGCAGAGCTCAGGCGAGGGGTGGACAAGGTGCATGAGCGGTGGATGGATGGGTTTTAATCGACAAGGAGGACACAGATCTACTCCTAGGACTACGGGAAATAAAAAACACAAGAAAAAAATACAGAAAAATGGACCTCGAAGGTTGATACGCCTGAGATGGTACCTCACGGCCGAGACGACCGGAGATGGGTGGAACGATGACCTTCTTCCTCGCCTGGTCTCGCCTGAAGAAGCTGGAGATTCCTCTGTCACCAGCGTCAATCCTGAGCTCCAAGGCTAGGGCCAAACTCGATCGAAAGGGGTTCAAAAGATCAAGGAAAATGATGAGTGGTTTTTGAATAGATGGTGGACGGGCTTGAAAAGATGAGGTGTAGCAGGTGGAGCAGCGATGCAATCCCCGAGGAGAGGTGTTGGCGTGTAAGGTCAATAGATGGGGAGCAAGAGTCGTGAAGAAGTCGACACGAGATGGTGGAAGATTTTACCTCGAAAAATCCGCAAAAACAGACAAAAACAAGTTCTGACGACATGGCAGACCTCGGTTAGAGTGTTGACCAAGGTGAACCAACGGTTGAATCTGGTTAGTCCACGTGGACCAACCAGATAAATCCTTGGAAAAAATAAATAGCAAATCAATTAAAAATAATAAATGATTTTATTAATTTAGGTTTATTAAATGAAAAAGTATTTATTATTTTCTGAATTATTTTATGATGATTTTTATTTATTTGTTCAAGGTTTAGAATTATAAGTTCCCTTTTAAGGGCTATATAGGTATATTTATCTATATATTTTAATATTTTATTTTTATTTTGTATTTTTAATTTTATTATTTTTGTTTATTATTTTATAAATTTATAACTTATTTTTATAAACCTAAATATATTTTTATTTTATTTTTCCGATGTATTATATACATTTAAATAAATAGATATATAGATCGTATAGGTATATTTATAGGTATTATACCTATGTGTTTTGTATAGGTATTTTATTTTTATATTTTCTTTATATTTTTATTCCTATTTTAATATTTACATATATTATAAATAATATTTACATAATTATAAAAATATGAAATTACAAAAATAATGAATAATAATTAAAATGAATATTTTAATCGGTACAAGTATACAATAGAGGTCCAAAACCTAACTTTCACACCGTAACTCAGAAAAATATGAAACCACTTTCATTAAATAGATTATTTGAAATTATATACATTAAAGGTGATTTCGATACAGTTCGAATTTTTATTTGAGAAATACAGGTCTAAGAAAATGGGATTTTGGAAACTTTTTCGGATCATAATTTTTTATCTATAAATTATTTTTGTGTGAAATCAATTCTGTATTTTTCTATTATTTATCTACAACTTTCATCTACAAAGTTCCTTTATTTGAAGTATAAAAAGTGGAACTAAAAAAAGGTTCCAAAATAAATAAAGAATGAATTAAATAAAAGGGAATTTTTATTGTATTTTGGCCCTTATCTTCCCATGTTTTATTCCTTGTCGACCTAGTCATCGAGATGCCTAGGTCTCAGGATTTCGGATCATAAAATATTTGCAATATTTTATTCTGTCTCTTTTGTTTTCTTTATTCTATAGATTTGGCATTAAAAACAATATTTTATACACTATTTACACAAATATGCATGCATGATAAAATGCAAGAATTAAGCCTATTTACACGCATTTACTAGGGTTTTTAAGGCCAAAATGCAAGAATAAAGATGATGAAATGGATATTCATCATTAATCCATGCTAACTCTAAATGACCTGAAACCACCTCCACTGTGTACATATTACTGACAAGAATAAATGAAAAATACAAAAAAAATCACTAACCTAAAAAAGTGGACCAAAAACCCAAACCCTAGTTCTAGGATTTCCAGACTAAAACCTCAATATCTCCCTCATCCATTGTCTGATTTGATCCTACTCATTTTTTACTAATGTACACTCAGTTACCTTCAAAACAAGACGAAGTTCAAGTGAATCGGAGCTCATATGTGAAAGTTGGGGTTTGAGCCTCTTTTGTACATTTTGTATTTTAACGATTTTTGACCTATAATTTTATGTACATAATTAACCCATTTTATTTTATTTCTTTTTCATTTGTATTCTTTGATAAAAGTTTTATTAAAATGCATAAAAATCCAAATCCGAACTGAGCTTGAAATCAAAGAAACTAACTGAGTCCAAGTCTTCACTATGTGTACAAAAAGTGTCTTTTTCGTGTTTTATTTTATTTATTTTATTACTTGATTAATAGAAATCCAAAAAAAATTAGATTAAAGTGTAAATATTTGTCTTTGATTTTGTCATATTTTTTCCAGATTTTTATCTGGTTTAAAAATTACCAAAAATAGGAAACCCAAAAATCAAGGTATTCTATGTACATGGTTTACCCCAAAAATATCACTTTGTACACTGATCGATTTTGGTTTTTTTGTCTTATGAAAGTTGTGGATCTCATCGAGACGAGCAATTTCGTGAAGAAAATATTTCGATCCGAGTCATTTACTATTTTTTACGTATTTACTAATGTATTTTTTTTATTATTGTGGGGCTGACACGTGGCAGCTCCTGGATCCGCCACATGTCACTCATTTTTGGGATTTATTTGTACTCATTTTTTTTAAAAAATAAAATTGATTAAAATTAATTAAAAAATAATAAAAATAAATAATAAAAAATGCCACGTGGCAGAATCCTTGCCGTCCGATCTCGGCCGATCGGACAGTCGCTGCTTCGTCTTCCTCCCATCCACTTTCCCAATTGGGAGCGACGTCACTCCCCTCGCCTCCGATCACCGCTGTCCCCCAATCACGTCACCCCACGTATCTCGGCTACCGCCATCACCACGCAATCTCCGACCTATGTCTTCCTCTGCGAATCGCGGCACCGCCACTACGCATCTCAATCAGATCGCCATCTCCACTTTTTGCGTGATTAACTGCTGCCTCACACCTCCTGATATGGTCGTCCACCAACCCATCAGATCTGTATCCCCACGATTTCGCCTCTTGCCGCCTCCAATAACCGGCTCCGCCTCACCCTATTTAAACTATAGTCGAGCCTCCCTCAAAGCTCCATCCTCTGATTGCACACGAAGAGGGCCTTGGTAGTGACAACACATAGCCCCGCTCAACTCCAGCGAGATCCGAGCTTCACAGCTCATCGCAGTCCACGGCGAGCCCCCTCTGCCGCAACTGCTTAGCTCCAGTCTCTGTCGAGCCAACGACGATGCTCACCACCCACCACAACGTCGCTCTACCATTCCACATGTATTCCACCACCGTTGATAACTCCAACGCCCTCTACTCAGACAAGGCTTCGCCACTTCACCGCCAAGTTCAAGTTGCGGGGCTCCTCACTTCATCAACACCAAGAGCACTTACATCGCCGTCCTCACCTTCTCTGCATGTCATCGACCTCCCATCCCTAGGTGAGTCGCTGCTCGCCTACTACTCTAGTCGTCACCTCCGCCTGAACTCCTCCATCGCGCTCCACCAGCGCCTCGCCATCGCCGGTCTTCATGGACACCAGACGCAGCCACTCTGCCTCTCCACCGCATTCCTCCTCGTCGGTCGAGCAGCTAGCCCGAGGCCCCGACGCACGTGTGAGGCACGTGCGCCGAGGGAACACCCAGCTACCCCCAGGGTCACGTTCTATGCACGTGACTATGTGGGAAAATTGCAGAAGAGATCCATAGGTTTCCTCCAGATCACACATCATCCCCACCACTCAAAGGTCACGTTCCTGGAACGCGACCTCTTGAGCATTTTGTAGTAATACCCCTAGGAGTTTAGGTAATTTCATACTAGCCCTTCTATTGCATTTACATTTATTTTCTATAATTGCGAATAGACCCCTGTGGTCCCCTTTTATTTTGAACCTCTACATTACATTATTTTACTATTCAAAGAATTTCATGATGTTTCTCAACTCCTTTAAATTATGGCATATGTTTGACATTTTTGTGATCTGTCGTTAATAATTAATTGTTTGGTAGAAAATTGCATATTTTACCCATTCTGTGCTTGAAAATTCATAAATAGTTAACCATAGTTCTGAAAATCACCCAATATTCATTGATTGTAGAATTACTTGTATATTACATCGGGCCCATAAAGAATTGCATTTGCATGCATAACTTGCCCTATAAAAATCATTTTTTGTATTTCAATCTTAAATTTTTAATAGGTATTAAATCTCATATTTTCGAGGTTTAGGATTTTTTTGAGGTCTATAACCTAGTGACAGATCTTGGATAATTTTATCTCTTGAAAATAAATAGGTTTAATATTTATTATAATTAAATATTGAAATTCGCATTGTTTGCATTCATAAATTATAGAATATTTATCTTGCATTCGAAAATTCCAAAAAAATACAATGCATTAATTTCATCATAATTGTCATCTTGGCTAAGTTTCGTATTTTTCGGACATAGTTTGATTGATCTTTACATTTTAATCCCTAAAATTGGCCTAATTTGCATTTTAAATCCCTAATTGCATTGAAAATAACAAAAAAATACCATCTCGAAAACTGTACACTAACTTTGATAGACAAAATTCTAGGTTGTTCCTTTGCCTCCTTGAGTTCGACGTTGGGACTTGCCCAAGTAAAATAAACAACAACCACACGATTGAAAAAAATGAATTAATTAATTATGGTTATTTCTTAACCGGATCTGATTGCTCGCCTACAACAAAACGACATTCATAATTTAAATGCACGATAATTCACGCAAATTAAGCATGGCATATTTCAGACTCGTCAGATGGCACCATTGCCGGGGAGGCAAACGGCTTAGGTTTTGTCTAATTTTTTTGTTCGGTTTTTCACATTCAGGTAGTCTGACCCTAAATCTTCACTTTATATTTCTATTTTTTCCTACATTTATTTTTATTTCATTTCCAGCATTTATTTTCTTGTTTTATTTTTTATTTATTTTTGTATCACTTTCTTACACATTCTCTCTCTCTCTCTTATTTTTCTTGCGAGGTACCCGGCATACTTGTAACGGTTTTTGGAAACCAAAGCATCTTCACCGACTTCCGAAAAAAAGTCACGCTAAATTTAAGATCGAATCGAGTCGTGAGCGAGCATAGAGTTTAGGATTTTTTCTGTAAGTTTAATTTTTGTAATTAATTAATCATTTATAGCGGTGTCCGTTTGGTTTCTCGCATATGTAACAAGACCTCAAACTTTTTTGTGGTGTGTTGTGGCCTGTTTCACTCTCCGGTGAGGGTGGGGCCCGACTTGAGTGGCACTTAGGATAGACCTGCATATACGGCTATTAGAGCTTTTTAATTTTTGATTGTGCTCGTAAAACCTAGGAACACACTTTAATCGAGACGTACATTAGATCGTTCAATTTAGTTAAAAATTTAACTCATTTTTCCAGCTAATAGAACTTTCTACTAGGTGTGGTTTTTCATCGGCTTGCATTCAAATAGATTAAATCTTCAATTCTTGTATTGCATCCCACATGGACATTACGAGGGATCACTGTTAGTCCTCTAACTGATCTTACATCATCATTTTTCACGTGCATCATCTTTTCTTGAATTTCTCCCTTTTGTTTTGTCGCATAATTGTAAAGGAAATTGGGACTCGACGGTAGACGTGTATTTGTGCTCACTTATTTTTCAGTGATCGCCTAATTAAAATTGGGAGTGCTAAATATAGCCGACTTTAATTAACCCATAAAATCGAGAATTTTTGCGGGAGAGCAACCCCAACCTTGAATTCATTTATTTGTTTGAGTAAGCGAGAGACTACACTTAAGGTTAGAGCCCAAATCTGGATTTTCATATTGACGACTGATTCTATAAAAATGATTGGCTACTTCTGAGTGAGGATCTACAGGTAGCCGGTAAACGATCTGGATTTCCTTAGCAGAGTGGGTGGTTTAAAGGACACTACGTAAGGCTCCGTCCTTAAGTAACGTGGGTAGACGTTTTACGATTCGTCCTTACACCCATACTGGCTGAAAGTATGTGCAACTAGTCGTAAGAATTCAGGACAGTCATTAAGAAAATTGTCGGCACCTAACAACTCACTAAATTCTTTCCAAGATTGATTTATCACCAACTTAAAATTGAAAAGATAAATTGCTGAACTCTTGCGGCTTCATTGTGTGAGTTGGTGAACTGGGGTTTGATTTGTGTTTGTATTGGCATGCGTAAACCAATTTTGAATATAAAAAAAAACCACACACTTGTGCCATCACTCTCCTTTCTTGATCTGAAACAGTTCCATTATGTCAACCAATAAACCTCCTTCGAAAATTATGGAACTTTTGTCAAGTACCCTCCAGATCCGTATCATGAAAATAAATTCATCTCGGTCAAACCCAAATCGTCATCCATTATGTCAGCTCTTTTAAAAGAGGAACATTTGTCCGAGTATCCATCAAAGCTATACTATGAAAATGATTTCGTATCAGTTAGACCCAAAGCTTCAAAACCTCTTCCAACTATACATCATCCAACTTTCACAAGAGACTCTCACCTACCAATAGATCCAACCCTCTCTACAAATTCGATCTACTTCATGAATAGCAATCCTTTGTATTCAGATCATATAAACAAACAACCGACTGAGGTCTCCACTTCTTCGGATGTCAATCCTCTATATTCTGATCATACAATCTATCCTTCATATTATGTAAATGTCAATCCATCATTCATGGGAGATTATAACCACATGATAGATCCGATCGAATTTAACACTTCTTCACATCTTCCCCCTCCTCCAAGCTTGAACACAAATAAGCAACTATCATCTTGGATTGACCATGATAACCCCATCTTCAGACATGACACTCATATAGAGGACTAAACTGATTATATCAACACACATAAACCCTATATGTTGACTCCACAATATAAGGGTCCGACCAATCATGATCAAAGGAATGAACTCTACTCAGACCAACTACACATGCCTGAATCACACCATGGTTTCTATCCTATTGAGCAGACTCCTTCCATGATTTTAGAGGAGAAATTTTCAGAAGAAAAAGATCATATATTCGATATTTCAAGAAGATCTTCTCCCAGCTCATACATGAAAATGGAAGATGAAATTACTGAATCTCAAAAACAAGAACATACACAAACTACTCCCATGATTGATCATGAAAAGATTTTTGAAGATGATATTTCGAGGATAAATAAGAGATTTAATTTAATGGAGGATAGATTTAGAAAGTTTACCGACGTACTAACTTCACTCTCTAGTAGCTTGGATATAAAAATGGATGAGGAATAGATTGGATCTCATGTTGAAAAATCTATGGATATTCAGAAACCCCCATACCACGATCACCCTAGGGACGATCCTGACAGCGACACCTCTGCCTATTATTCCCATTGGGATCACTATGAATCTGATTCGGCATATCTAATCTCCTCATCTGGGGAACACAACTCATCCACACACCACGTAGAAAATACCAAAAAATTGAAATATTCAAAAACAACCAAAAAATCAAAAATCTCGAAAAATACATAAAAATTAAAACTGAAGAAGATCTGAAGAATTTGGATCCTACTTTACGGGAAGCACTGGAGAAAGGATTGATTTTTTAACTTCCCTTTATACATGCCATTGAACACTTCCCTAACCTTAAAGGATTTGTAATGGACAAATTAATGATGAAAAAGTCGGGCAGGACAAGAACAAATACTGAAAGACATATTTTGTCAATGGCCACCTCCTTGGTGTTGAGGAGAAAAACCAAGAGCCACATAGTAAAGCAGTTGCCCATATTTGACTTTGGAATCAAAGACATAATATTTACCCATGCTCGAATTGATGACGATTCACCAATTAATATCCTCCAGACCTCTGTATTTAACAAACTCAAACTCAGACCTATCAGGAAGATACAAGAGATCGTTCAATTGGCTGATTGATCGATAAAGCGGCCGAGAGGAACCATTTCGATCATCATTACATTCCAAGGTGCTTCACTCAAAGTAGAGTTCACGATCATTGATATTGAGCATCAAGGATAATTCACCCTATCTCCAATTATTCTTGGAAAGCCATTCTTAGCATTGGCTAAGGCAATTATTGAATGTGAGACTCGGGAAATCAATTTTACAGCATTGGAAGCACTTCGATCTCACCCGATCTTTGAGGAACCACAATTTTCTTAGGCAACCCACGAAGCCCTCGACAGCAATAACCATCAAGCGGTAGATGAGCTCTACCCTGCAGCTACACCTCAGATAATGACTGTTGAAGAGACTATTGGTTTAGAGACTCCCCCCCCCCCCCGTTCCATTCCTAGCCGCTCTCACCATAGAAAAATGTTTCTTATATGATCTTGAGACATATGCATGGGCTCATCCTGAGTCAACCTTCTCTGACTACCTTGAAGAAATTAATCCAACTCAGGAGTGCACAAACATCAAGAAAACTAAGAACAAACATGCGGGACTAACACTGACCAAGGAGAGAAATTTAAATGGATAATCATCTGGAAACTCAAGTGTCAACACCTCACTCCCAGGATCAACACTGACTGCTCCTTCATCTAAAAAGAAAGTTGCCTTTGACCTTCCGGAAGATGAATTGTCTGATGATTCCTCATCAGGTCCGGAAAAGGTAATCTACATGAGTGAGGTCTGTTTGGTAGTTCTTAAACCATTCCTTCGCAAGGATACAAACTTCGATTCCCATTGGACAACTCCCATTCCTCACTATTATTCATCCAAAGCCAATTCTCCTGGTCTCATCAAATATACTAGAATAATTTATTATGAGCTGACTGAGACTGGTGCTTCAGAGTACTCATCTGAGGACAAATCGCTTGATCCCAAGAAGGAACGATTTCTGAGAAAACAGCTAAAGCAACTAAAGAACAAGAATATCTGGAGTGCATCCACTTTCAAATACTATTCCTCTGAGGATAACTCCGATGATGGTTATCTTTCATCTGACTCATACACGTCATCTACTATCCAGCATGATTTTTCTGAGGATAACACTGATAATGGTTGGGAATCATATGCTTCGTCTTCGTCTTATCATTACGACCTCCCACCTCAGGCTCACAAAAATATCTACCGAAAACTTCCTTAATCATCGGCTACCCACCCTCCCTCCTAATCACATCAGTCTCCTTGTACATCTTTTACTTATGACAAGGCCTAAGTATGGGGGTTATCGATGCCATCTGTATATACCATTCCCCTCATCAAACTTCTTCTCACGATCACCTCATTTACACCCTTAATCTGTACTTAGGCTGATCAGAGCCTAAGTATAGGGGGAACCGATGCCCATCTGTATATACTCTCCTCATTCACATATCCCGACCACCTCATTTTTTGCTCTTCTTCTATACATATACTGTTCACAGCCTAAGTATAGGGGGTGGATCGATCTACCTTTTTCCTTTTTCTTTCACTCTCTTATGCTTATCACGAGCTATGTCTTCTTTACGCTTCTTGTGCTCTGAGGACACAACACTCGCTAAGTATATGGGGGGTGTACATATACTATGTATATATGTTACCCATATCTCGTACTTTCGCGTAAGTCTAGATGTATTTACAAGGTGGATAACTAACTTGAAAAAAAAGAAAAACAAACAAACAAAAAAGTTTTGCTACTAACACTGACTGTGTCCAACCAAATATTTTTGAAAAAATGGCTTCTTACTCATTTTTGCATAAAAATCTAAAAAAATCTCAAAAAAATTTGTGTCTTCATTTCACACACCTGCACTTCATACACCATTACATTCATTTGCATTTGTGAAAAGCCCTTGGGTTCTGAACCGAGTTATGAGCAGAAACCGAGAGTGGTATGGACTTGATCTTAATCCTCCTAATTTTCATAGGAACTTCACCGATAAATAGGATTTTAGAAGCTTTAGGTCTTTGATTCTTTGAGTTTCACATGACAATGTGCAGCGTTTGACTCTTAGTGTCTAACCTGGTCTCTTCATTCTGGGTACGACTCTGGAATAGGGAAATAATTTGTACTCTCGCACCATGCACTTAGCTCAACTCAGACTGTGTGTTGGAAGACTGTGTGAGTTTCTTTTTTGGTAGCGTGGAAATCTAAAGACCGGAGTACGGGGTAAAATAAAGCTTCGGAAAAGGGATGGACGGTTGGGCACAATTTTTCTAAGACCCTAAAACATGTACGGAATAAAAGATTCTATATCCGTAGGGGCACAACAAGATCCAAGTAGACCACCAAAAATCCAAATACAAAGAAGCCACTACCAAATAAATATCTGACCAAAAAGGTCCAAGCTTCAAGATAACCTGCAGATCTTGGTGGAGACTTGGCTAAACTGGCCGGCTTCATAAGGAGAGGTGACTACACTGGCCACCTTCCAATTCTTTTCTCTTTCTTCTAACTTCTCCCTCATTTCGATTATGAACACAACGCGACAGACCTTAGAAGGAAATACCTGACTCCCCGAGGACAAGTTACTGGAGAGTAGGTTTGCATGGTAGTCCAGCTTTCTGGATGGGAAGAGCTAAAACCTTTCACATACACGAGTCCATTGTTCAATATTCATGGGGTATGCTTTGAGAGGAGGATCGATCGAAGATGACTTCTGAGCTGAATCTGTGACAATGATGTGTAGAACTTGAAGGCTGTTGATTTTAAAATTTTAAGTCTCACTGAAGTTCCGCCACACTAATAATCCAAAGGTTAAGTCTACTTTAATTTTCACCTTCTGCTCATGATCTTGGTATGGAACGCAATCTCATTTCACCTCATGGAATTTCTTTTGATGCTCAGGGACGAGCATGGTTTAAGTATACGGGGATGATGAATCTCAGATTCATCACTCTAAGGCCCAGTTCGGGTACCAGTTTAGCCGCGGCCACATACCCCTCTCTCCCTGTGGGCCCCACTTTATTCTTTTTTAAAAAAATTAAATAAATCAATTTTACATCATCAATCCTATCAAAAAATAATATATTATACCATCATATCATATAGAAATTATAAACTACTCCACTTCTACTCACTTTTCCAAACTTCAATACAATCACATCACAATAACTACTCACTTTTTCAAACTCCAATACAATCATATCACCCCAAACCCACTTCTAACCCACCCCCAGTTTAACCCTCTATCCAAACATCAAAACACAAAAACGGGTTACCCTCTACCAGTTTAACCCGCCTTAACCCGCCAACCAAACACACCCTAAAAGTCATGAATTAAGTTCAAATCCCTAAAATTCATTGTCATTTCTTCATTTATATTGAATAATTAGCATCCATGCATGTTTTGATAAGAATGGCATTTTATCACTTATTATTGCACAAAATAAGAAGCCAAAAATCACAGACCAATTGACTTGTAAATAGCCTAACTTCTCTGATTTTTAACTAATCCATGCTAACTCCAAATGACCTGAAACGACCTCCACTATGTACATATTACTGACAAGAATAAATGAAAAATACAAAAAAATCACTAACGTAAATAAGTAGACCAAAATCCCAAATCCTAGTTCTAGGATTTCCAGACTAAAACCTCGATATGTCCCTCATCCAGTGTCTGATTTGATCCTACTCACTTTTGAACTAATATACATCCAATTAGCTTCAAAACAAGACCAAGTTCAAGTGAATCGAAGCTCATATGTGAAAGTTAGGTTTTGGGCCTCTTTTGTACATTTTGTATTTTAGCGGTTTTTGACGTATAATTTTATGTATATAATAAACCCATTATTTTTATTTCTTTTTCATTTATCTTCTTTGATAAAAGTTTTATTAAAATGCATAAAAATCCAAATCCAATCTGATCTTGAAATCAAAGAAACTAACTGAGTCCGAGTCATCACTAACTGTCTGTACAAAAATTGTCTTTTTCGTGTCTTATATTATTTCTTATTTTTTAAATTAAAAAATCCAAAAAAAAAGATTAATGTGTAAATATTTACTTTGATTTTATCATATGTTTCCAGATTTTTACCTAGGTTAAAAATGATAAAAAATTAGAAAACCCAAAAATCAAGGTATTCTATGTACATGGGACACCCCAAAAATATCACTTTGCACAACTGATCGATTTTGGTTTTGGTGTCTTCATGAAAGTTTTAGATCTCATCAAGATGATAAACTTTCGTGAAGAAAATTTTCGATCCGAGGTCATTTACTATTTTTACATATTTACTAATATATTTATTTTTTGATTTTTGTGGGGTTGACATCTGTCAGCTCTTGGAGCCACCACATGTCACCCAATTTTTGGGATTTATTTATACTCATTTTAAAAAGGGATTTTATCATTTGTGCCCCTCTGAGATATCGCAATATCAGTTATGCCCCTATCTTTTAGGTAATATCAGTTGTACCCCCGACTTCTTGCCAATATTTCACTTATGCCCCTCAGAGGGGCATAACTGATAAAAGATTTTTATCAGTTATGCCCCTCTGAGGGGCACAAGTGAAATATTGGCAAGAAGTCGGGGCACAACTGATATTACCAAAAAGATAGGGGCATAACTGATATTGCGATATCTCGGAGGGGCACAACTGATAAAAACCCTTTTAAAAAATTAAAACAATCTAAATTAATTTAAAAAAATAATAATAAATGCCACGTGGCAGAATCCTGGCCGTCTGATCTCGACCGATCGGACGGCCGCTGCTTCGTCTTCCTCCCATCCACATTCCCAATTAGGAGCCACGCCACTCCCCTCGCCCCGATCACTGTCGTCCCCCAATCACGTCGCCCTACGTATCTCGGCCACCATCATCACCCCGCAATCTACGACCTCCATCTTCCTCCGCGAATCGCGACGCCACCGATGTGCTTCTCAATCAAATCACCATCTCCACTTTTCGTGTGATTGACTACCGCCTCACAGCTCCTGATATGGTCGTTCGCCAACCCATCATATCTGTATCCCTGTGATTTTGCCTCTCACTGCCTCCAATAACCGGCTCTGCCTCACCCTATTTAAACCATAGCCGGGGCTCCCTCAAAGCTCCATCCATCGATTGCACACGAAGATGGCCCCAGTGGTGACAGCCCCGAGCCCTGCTCAACTCCGGCGAGATCTGAGCTTCACAGCTTGTCACAGTCCACGACGAGCCCCCTCTGCCGCTACTGCTTTGCTCCGGTCTCTATCGAGCCAACGACGACGCTCACCACCCACCACAATGCCGCTCCACCATTCCACCGGCGTTCCACCACCGTTGATAACTCCAATACCCTCTGCTCAGACAAGGCTTCACCACTTCATCGCCAGGTTCAAGTAGTAGGGCTCTGCACTTCATCGATGCCAGGAGCACTTAACATCGTCGTCCTCACCTTCTCCGTGCATCATCAACCATCCAGCACTCCGTCGCCCATCACTGGGTTAGCCGCTGCTCGCCTACAACTCCAGTCGTAGACTCCACCTGAACTCCACCCGCGCGCTCCACCAGTGCCTCGCCATTGCCGATCTTCATCGACACCAGACGCAGCCACTCCGCCCCTCCTCCGCATTCTGCCTCGCTGACTAGGCAGCAAGCCCGAGGCCCCCATGAATGTATGAGGCATGTGTGCTGGGGGAATACCCAGCTACCCCTAGGGTAACGTGTTACGCACATGACCACATGGAAAAATTGCAGAAGGCATCCCTGGGTTTCTGACAATTTGTACATCAGCCCCGTCACACAAAGATCATGTGCCTGGCACGTGACCTATTGAGCATTTTGCAGTAATACCCCTACAGGTTTAGGTAATTGTATATTAGCCATTCTACTGCATTTACTTTTATTTCCTTAATTGCGAACAGACCCCTGTGGTGTCCTTGTGTTTTGAACCTCTATATTGCATTATTTTATTTTTAAAAAAATTGCATGATATTTCTCAACTAGTTCTTTACATTATGGCATATGTTTGACATTTTTGTGATCTGTGGTTAATTAATAATTAATTATTTGATAGAAATTGTATATTTTGCCCAATCTGTGCTTGAAAATTCATAACTATTTCACAATAGCTCTGAAAATTTCCCAAATATCATGGATTGTAGAATTAGTGGTATATTACATCAGGCCCAATAAGGAATTGCATTTGCATGCATAATTTGCCCTATAAGAATCATTTTTCTCGTTTCGATCTTTAATTTTTAATAGGTATTAAATTCATATTTTCGAGGTTTAGGATTTTCTGAGTGTAATAGATCTTGGATAGTTTTATGTCTTGAAAATAAATAGGTTTAATATTTTTTATAATTAAATATTCAAATTCACATCATTTGCATTCATAAATTCATAAAATATTTATCTTGCATCCAAAAATTCCAAAAAAATTACAATGCGTTAATTTCATCATATTGTCTTCTTGGCCAAGTTTCATATTTTTCGGATATAATGTGATTGATTTTTACATTTTAGTCCCTAAAATTGGCCTAATTTGCATTTTGCATCCCAAATTGCATTAAAAATAACAAAGAAATATTGTCTCGAAAACTGTATGCTAACTTTGATAGACAAATTTCTAGGTTGTTCCTTTGCCTCCTTGAGTTCGACCTTGGGACTTGCCCATGTAAAATAAAGAACAACCACGCAATTGAAAAAAATTGAATTAATTAATTGTGGTTATTTCTTGACCGATTCTGATTGCCCGCCAACAACAAAATGACACTCAAAATTTAAGCGCACGATAATTCACGCAAATTAAGTAGTGCATATTCTGGACTCGTCATGTAGCAATCTATACACTTTTTTGAATCAAAACTATTTCAATTTTAAAAGATGTCGAGTGCAACAATCAAGACAATTCCTGATATCAATCTATTTGATTTCACAATTTCTAATTACACTTTAAGCATTCAAGTGCATAAATAAATATGAAATAAAAATGATTTTCTAATTTATAACATATATCTGAAATAGAGAAATAATGATTTCTCTTTTGAATTTGCAAGGTGCAACCTTCGCACATCAAATTAGAAAGTATCATATAACTTGGACATAAAATTCGTTGAGACCCCAAATATTTCCAAAATATTAGGTCAAACTCCTTATGTAAATAGATAAAATATATTTCCATCAATTTAAATCGCAAAATATGAGAAATGAGTCAGCTAAACATTCAAGTCCTCTTCCTATTCCACTCATGATCCGATTTCTCGAGGCCACACGATCAGAATTGCATGAAACTTTTTCACACTGATTAAGGACTTGATTTATGAATTATTATTCAATATTTTATCATATTATATGACCCAAAAATATTAGTTAAAAAATCAATATATTCTTTCTATAGTCTTTTGTCAAAATCAGAGTCTGTGACCGCTTTTAACATTTGAATCTTCTCCCAGATGTCACCAATAATTGATGCATCTTTATGGTATGAGTTCAGACCTTATATAACTCATATTTATCCCGAAAAATATTTTTAAAATAGGAGATAATAGTAGAAACTTTGAAATTCACTGAATCATTTGAATAGTCAAAACTATCGCAAAACAATCTACCCGATCATCAGGATAATCTAGTCGATAGTTCATCAGACTTAGATGCAATCCAAATCCTCTAAAACATGGATACAATACCAGCTGAAGGAAATAAATAAAAAAAATATTACCTTTCATCATGGAAAGAGGAAATATTTAGCAAAACTTTTGCTACATCGATGTTAGTTCATCGTATGAACTAGAAAATGTAGCATAACAATTTGTGCTTTCAGAAATTATAAATTCTAAGGAAATGATTTCAAAAATAATTTCCGATATTCACATGAATAGAAGAGATATATCAGGGCTGCCTTTGAAGCATTAGTTTCTACTAAAGAAGCCTCCCGAATCAAGTCTAATATGTAGATATCTCTCTTGTGGGCACAGAGATAAATCAGGTTGCTTCCCACAAACCCAGATGTTGACCAAAAAAAAAGGCATGTAAGAGATGGAGACTCTCAAGACACTTCCATATCTCAAAGGGAATGAAATTCTAAGGCATTTTGCTCTCTATAATTATATATTGCAAAAGAGATAGCATTGCTCTCCTTTTATAAATACAACACACGACCAATAAGGGTGTTGTAGTCCCTTGGATTCTAAATCAAGGACATAGAGAATGTCCTCTCCAATTAATGTTAATTAATTAAAAACAAAATTGGAAACAACTTTTGAGTCGTAATTCAATTAAAACTCAAAGAACTTTGTGCCTTGTACAATAACATTGTACACGCCCCATGTTTATCAAAATAGGAAAAGTTGTTGCAAATTTTTTATCAATTAATTGAATCGATAATTCTTTTATCATTATTAGAGAAATTATGAAAATAATCCTTAATATTATGAATCATATAAAGGAGCACAAAATAAAATTTAAATCCAATTTACATCAACAAAATTAATGTGAATCAAATTCACATAATTTCTTACCTTGGAATATTATGAAAATCATATTTACATAAGTATTCATATGAATCATATCCATAAAAATATTAATTATTGTGAATCACGATTCATAGTAATTAATGAATTATTTGTGAATTTTATTCACAAAATTGCCCTTATGTAATAATAAATATTATTATTGCAACATTGACATCAATGAGTATGAATCCTAATCAATTTAGGACTCTTGAGGCACAAATACAGATACTTGGAGATAATGTCAGAGACATCATACTATACATGTATAGTGACATGAAATTTGGATATCAATCCAATTTCATGGTTTATACCATTTTAGCTTGAAATTAATACACTCTTATTAATTGAGCTTGAGTGAAACACTTCACACTCTAAGTGAGCTCAACGAAATGCAAGCCACTCTATATGAGCTCGAGAAAATATCGGTTAGTTGAATCCAACTTCCTTGACCATTTATAATCATAATCCAAAGCATTTGGGGCTTAGAAATGAGATGAATGAGCTTGTATACTTCCATTTCCATGACCATTTCTATTCCCAACATTTGGACATTGAATATTTAATTGAAAATTAGATTAAAATGAATTGTGATTTAATACAATTACATATCAAATCATCTAGCTAAATGGAGGCACTAAAATACATCTTATTTCATAACTCCCTAGGAATGGAAGTGTCATTATAGATGATCTATTATGATAGATTTAGCCATGATAATTCACAATACTCGTTCATCCTTTACAGTGGAAGAATTTGATAGATCTGAAGTTCAAATCCTTGTTTGATTGTCTTATTTGGAATATATCAATAGATTTCTCATTTGATAATTGGGTGATAATATTAACTATATACTTTTTGAAGGCATGTATTAATATCTTGAATTCATGTCTTATTTCATATATAAGATGTCCATGCTTGGAATTCATTTTGACCCCTAAATATCAAGAGTGAACTCTGTCTCCTTGTTCACAACTATGAACCTGCATGATTCCTCTGAGAGATCATACATCTCATACGACTTCATTTGCACACCAACGCGTCGGTATGTAGACCTTGGCTAGGTCACCAACCTAGTGGTCTATTAAATGTGTATACTCATTCTTATAGATGTATATTCGTCTCAAGTAAAAGGATGTGTGCTTGATCATGACAGTTATGATTTTTATCTTAGTTTATATCGACCCCGTCAACTAAACTCTTTGACTTGATTATTCCAACCCTTCTGAATCTCCATTCCTATGTAGAGACCTGCATCTAGAATTCGGTTGTAAGTCATCCTTTAAAGAAAGATTGACATCTCTTTCTCAAGTTGGAAATATTTATTGAATATAACATGTTTGAAGTCAACTGTGTCCTCCCAAGTGCATGGAATTCAATATGGTGGTGGTACATAATCCTAATTATACAAAGGGAACTAAATAGCAAAGTACATTCATATTCATTCATTTCCTTCCAAATGGACATGATGAAACAATAACATTTGGTGCATTAATGGGTCGCCAAGGGCTTACAATTCCAACAACCCCAACAACCTAAACCAGAAACAAAACTTCTAGAAGGATCAGTTATACTATTCTGATTTTCTTGAATCAGATCATGATATTCTACCGCACGGTATTCACCATAGTACTCTCAAGAGCGGTAGGATCGTGCAGACCCCCGATCTGTCATGATGGAGTAGAGCGGAGGATATCGATGAGCCCATCTCTGAGGAGAGGTAAGAGGAGGAGAATCACCAGCAACACCTCCACCACCTTTAGTATCACTAGGGGTATTCGAATCCACAACAATTTAAATAAATCAAAAAATCTAGAAAATACAAAAAGAAGAATAAAATGGCATCAAGCATGATTGTCAGCAATGAGTATTCAGGGGATGAGAAGACTATGTTGGATGCAACATTAGCACACCTTTTTCTTACAGGTTCAGTTCCCTTTTTTGCATGTCAATCGAGTCATGTACAATGTTCACGTCATAGTTTGAGTCTTGTGCAGTTGCATTCTAATTTCTCGTTGAAAAAAACTCAGATTATGATGTTTTTGTTTTACATTCGAAGCCCCAATAAGCCCTTTCCCTTATCCTTGTCGAAGGGAAAGAAGATAAAATCATAAAGCATGATAAAGATGCCTTAGAAATAAAAAGGACGTGTTGTGAGACTAGTAATGTTGAGATCGCTTTCCTCCAATTATTTGATATGGTTCACGCATTTAAGAAGTATCTAAAGGTGAGATGTATACCTAGTAGGACTAGAAAGAAGAAGAACACAAGAATAATGAAATGTGTGTTATCCATGGCCACTACCTGTGTGATCAAAAATGAGAATCCAAAGAAGAAGAGCGAACTGGGCATCCACTTCGTCATTAGTCAGATAGCTAAAAAAATTTTGCCAATACGTTACTCTATAAGGGATACTCAATTAATTTATTGCTTTATTCCCTCCAAGATCATCTAGGTTTAGGTCTCTTAGGAGATCGGGAGCACTTCTATAGTTTGCAGATCAATCTTTTAAGAGACCTATGGGAATGCTAAGGGACATTATCCTTGACATCGAGGGGAAGCAATACAAGGTGACTTCGCAGTCCTAGATATGGAGTGTCCCCGAAGATGGTGAGATTCTCATATCATCCTTGGCCTTCCTTTTCTAAGGACGACTGGAGCTATATTTGACCACACTCTGGGAAATATACACTTTCATGCCCATGATCAAAGTGTATAGTTATAGATGTGGCAATAGAAATGGCGGAGACCTGATTCAGAGAGTAGCACTGAGTATCTCACGTTGGAAGCGAATGCTACAGAGTTGGCATAGTTGATGACTGTTGGCAACAGTCAGTGTGGGTTTATGAGTCCCTCACATCAGGAAAGGATAATGTAGAGGAGGCAGTTCGACATACTCAATGAGATTAGATATTACACATATGAGACTTTTTTGATGCATCTCCATATGCCCTCGATGACTCAAAAACTAATTTAGGCTTGTCGAACATGTTCCCTTCATGTCAATCATAGGATGAGGATGATGCGTCGAATGCGGATTTTGCTGATTTTTTGACACATTTGGAAATTTGACTCATGAGACGAATCAGTTCGTGGCTAATATCATATCAGATCGAGCATCATCAATCACAGAGCCTGATTGAGAGAAAGTTGAGCTAGATATTCTAGATGATCATACCATTCTCGAGCTCAAACCTCTGACTACTACATTGAAGTATGCCTTCCTTACAGGCCCACCTCAAAAGTTCTCGATCATTATCATTGCCAGCCTGACTAGAGAACAAGAATCACGTTTTCTAGAGATTCTTGGAAAGGACCGGAAGGCGATAGGTTGGAGCATGTCCAATTTTCACAAAATTGACCTCACCTTGTGCTCAAAACATATTTACCTTGAGGAAGGTGGCCAATATTCTCGTGAGCTCTTATGTAGGCTAAATCCAAACTTACTTGAAATGGTTAAGAAAGAAATAGAGAAATGGTGTAATGCAGGGTTAATATATCCCATCTCTGATTCTAAATGGGTGACACTACTTCATGTAGTCTCTACGAAGGCATGACTCCAGCTAGTCACCAACTCAGAAAGAGATGAAATTGTGACATGATTACCCACATCATGACCCGTCATTGTGGATTATAGATGCTTGAATGTTGCGATAGAAAGGATAATTTCCCCTACTATTCTTTAATCAGACCTTGATACTTGCGGGGAAATAATTCTTCTACTTCTTGGATGGGTACTCAAGATGCAAGTTAGTAGCCATCACTCCTGAGGATCAAGAGAAGACCACCTTTACATGTCCATTTGGTACTTATGTATTTAGGCACAAGTCCTTTGGGTTATGCAATGCATCGAGGACTTTCCAGCGATGCATGATTGCAATATTTACCGAGACGGTGGGAGACTTACTGGAGTCTTTATGGATGACTTCTCTATCCATGAGAATTAATTTGACCAATTTTTATCTCATTTGAATTGAGTCCATAAGAAGTGTAGTGAGGTCAATCTAGTGTTATCGTGGGAAAAGATCCATTTCATGGCCTAAAAGGGTATTGTGTTGGGGCACGTCATCTCCAAGAGAGAAATGGAGGTTGATCTAACCAAGGTGGATGTGATTAAGAGACTTTATCCACCAACCAACATTAAGCAAGTGCGCTCGTTCCTTATGTATGTCGGTTTTTACAAAAGATTCATAACGGACTTTTCAAAGATTGTCTTACTACTAACAAAGCTCTCAATGAAAGACATAGAATTCCATATAGACCACAAGTTTCTTGAGGCCTTAGAGATCCTTAAGAGGAAGATCATGGATGCTCCCATCTTATAGACCCCAGATTGGTCTCTTCCCTTTGAGATCATGATGAACGCTTTTGACTTTGCAGTTGGGGTGTGTTAGGACAGAGGAGAGAAGGGATACCATATGTTGTCCACTATGCAGACAAGGTCCTCGATCAAGCTCAAAGGAACTACAATGTTACAAAAAAGGAAATGCTTACAGTAGTGTTTACCTTGGACAAATTCAATCACATCACTTAGAATCTAAGGTTACTATGTTCACATACCATACAATCATCAAGTACATAAAAGAAGGAAGTGAAGGCACACCTTCTTATGTGGATTCTAATACTCCAAGAAGTTCATTTACATATCAAGAAAAAGCCTAGAGTGAAGAATGTGGTGGCTTATAACCTCTCCTGCATCGAATCACAGAGTTCCCCTGAGACTGGCCCTGTCAAGGACTCCTTCCTTGACCAATGGATCTATTTTGTCTACTATATTCCATGGTATGTCAGTATGGTGAACTCTCAGGTGTTTAGGACAATTTCCCATGATTGGCCCAAGAGAAACATGAACCGACTTAAGTCAGAATACGAGAAATACCATTGGGAGGATCCATTCCTTGTCTTCGAAGGTCAGGATTGCATCTGCGAAGGTGTATTCCTTAGGAGGAATGCATAAGTGTCCTTACATACTGCCATTCTTTGGAAGCAAGAGGACAACAGTTCAGGAGAGGACCGCATGGAAAGTGTTCCAATGTGTTTTCTATTGGCCAACCCTATTTTGTGATGCCTATGCATTTGTTTGGTTGTGTCTAGTATGTCAGAGAATGGAGGGACTTTTGGTTCTAAAGATGAAATGGTCATGCAACCCATGATTATGGTTGTTGTGTTTTATGCATGGGATGTAGACTTCATGAACAAATTCCCTAACAGCCACCATATGAATACATTTGGTAGATTACCTATCTAGGTGGGTGGAGGATATTATTTCCCAAGCCATAGACAAAAAAGAATGTCTGCAAGTTCATGAAAGATCACATCATTTCACGGTTCGAGTTTCCTAGAGTCCTCTTATCTGATGGGGTAGCCATTTTTTAATAGAGAAGTGAAGAAGTTAACAAAGGACTATGGCATCAAATACCATGTCATTAGTCCATACCACCTACAATCGAATGGCATGGAGAGGTGTCAAATATGGAGATGGAGGGTATTTTGCAGAGGCTAGTTTACCCCAATAGGAAGAACTTCTCCCATTTTTTGGACCAAGTTCTATGGGCATATCAAACTGCTTACAAGACCCTACTTGGAACCTCCCCATTCAGGATGGTATATGAGAAACCGTGCCACTTAGTCACTGAGTTGATTCACAAATCTGAATGGGCATTGAAGAAAGTAACCCGGAACATGCATGAGGGATAACATAGTAGACATATGGTTTTAAATGAGCTTTCAGAAATCATAAATAAGGCATACGATAAAGATGTAATCTATAAGGATAGAACCAAATGTTGGCATGATCATCATATTACATGTAAGAATTTTGTCCTAGGGCAGAATGTATGGTTATTCAATGTCAAGTTGAACATTGTCCAAGGCAATTTTAAATTCAAGTGTATGGGACCCTTCACTGTTAGAGAAGTGCATGAGAATGACAGGTAGAGATTTCATATCTTACAGAAGGTGCACGATCATTCCTTGTCAATGAGAAACTGCTTAAGCATTTCATATGATCATATGATCATTTCTGCCATATAGAAGAGATCTTCTTCGTGCATATCCCAAAATCCCATGATCCACTCTCATGGAACCCATGAAACCTCACTACTCTCGATATTTCCAAGTATCTTATCATCTTATCCTCATTTCTTTGTATATTCCCAAATCTCATCGGTTCTTACACTTACTACATCTTCTATACTTACACTGACTATAGACTATGTATAGGGGGACCAATGCCCACCATGTATATTCATTCATTCCTGCATTCTCCTCTTGACGTCGACCGCCTCATTTTTTATTTTTTCTAGACTTAGGTTGCCCAGAGCCTAAGTATACGGGCGAGTTGATATCTATACTTCTATTCTTTTCACCCTCTTACGTTAAGAACCAACTATATGTCTTCATTGTTTTTTGTGCTATGAGGACATAGCACACGCTATGTATAGGGGGTGTATATATTACATACATACTTTACTCGTAGCTCGTACTTTTACATATTTTATGTATATAATATTCAATAAATAGGGGATGGGTAACTACTTGTAAAATTTATAAAAAATTATAAAATATTTTCAATATGTAAAATACTTTTAAATTTTTTATATTTCTTATATTTGAAAAACATTAATCTGTATATTGTATACTAGCTGTAAAAATTGTAAAATGTAAATAATCTTGTACAAATTTGTAAAATCTATGTAAATAATACTCCTGATGTAAAATTATTATAAACTTTTATAAATAATACTTGTGTGGTAAATTGTTGTAAAATTAGGTGAATAAAAAAGTCAAAATAATAAAAATGTCTTCCATCTAGTCATATAAAAAACTCCTTTGCATTTCATGCATTTGCATTCCATTAACATATCTTGCATACGTAAAGTGGAAAGTTGTGTTGTTTTGAACCGAGTCGTGAATAAAAATCGTGAGTAGCCTTGACTTGACCTTAATCCACTTAATTTTAATAGGAACCTCATTGAGCAATACAATTTTACAAGCTTAAATTATTAAAAATAACATTTTTGCTCCTAAAATAATGCAAAAAAAAGGTCAAATGCTTGATAACATGTATTTTCATGTCGCATTTTTATTTTGCATTTTCAGCATTTTAACCCTTTATTAAAAATAAAAAAGAGCATTTTTTCTGTCTAGAGTATTAAAAACCAAAAAATAGAAAAACATTTTGAAAAATTCCAAAAAAAATATATGTTGTTTATTTTATCATCTCTTAATTCCAGACCAAAAATCCCTAAAAATAGAATAAGAAAACCCTTAAAAATTGAAATATCTAAAAAACCTTTACAAAATCTAAAAAATTCTCAAAAATCCCAAAAATAGTTTTTTTCGACTCTATAATTTTATTTATATAATTATCTATATGTATAAATTGATTGGATAATTCTAGACCTCATTTCCTATTTTTAATATTCAATTTAATTTTATCCTATTAATAAATCCCTGATTTGGGATATTTTTTATTTTAAAAATGCATAAAAATTAGCAAAAATCTCAAGTAAATCACAAAAACATTAGAAATATATAAAACGTAAAAGCAATTTACTTTTTGTATTTTATTCATTTCTAGCATTCATAATTATATTACTCTATATGGCATATATAGCCTTTTATATTCTATTAATTATTATAAAAAAGGAAATATAAAAATCAAAAAATACAAAAGCAAATACAAAAATATAAAATCAAAAAACAAAATATAATAATATAAAACAAAATAAATAAAATAAAAATTTAAAAAAATTAATAACCCATAAAACAATAGAACGGACAAGAGTAAATGACAATTTTTGCTCTTTATTGCCCCCATCTACCGTTTGCTCCCTAAGTTCGACCTCTACACATGCTTACACTTACGCACATTTGTTGTAGAGTTATAATAAATTTTAACTCCACATTTTTGCTAGTTATTGCTTGATTCATATTGTGGCTTAATTGTTAATCGATTAGGATTTTGTGAGCGGTTGCTTCAGCAACATTGTAGTTCTCGCCTTGTGTATACTACTTTAGACCCTAGCAAAATCCCTTCATCAAATGGGGTCATTGTCGGGAAGCAACACCACACAAATTTGGACTATTTATTTGTTATGCTCTCTTGTCTATACATGATGATTTATCTATTTATTTTCATATTTATTTGATATTAATTGTGAATTGTATGACACCTCTCCTTGTTTGAATTGTTTGCGAGGGGCCGCTCCACGAGGGAGGACTTCCTACAAAGACTTGTGCACCCAAGGCGGAGCTAGCTCTCTAACTGACTCAATAGAGGAGAGCACCAAATGCAGGACTGGAGGGATTTTTGGAGACACCTTCTCTCTATATTTTATTTATTTCATTGTGTATTTATTATTATGTAATTCATGTGAGAGAGAGACATTTAATGTGTAATAATTTGGACTCTCACAGATACTTCTACTTCATGATGTCCACTGCCCGAGAGATTTTTACCTTGGGGGCCTCGTCATGTTTTGTGCATTTTTATCGCTTTCTTTTTATTTGGTTTTTCTATTTTTGCCTTATTTATTTTTTGTGAATGAGCCCTAGATCAGGATTCGCTTGCTCGATAGATTAAGGTATAAAGTCCTAATATATTTTCATGTACCTATAGCTTTGCTTTTGGACTTAGTCAAATCATAAGTGTTAATTATTTGGATTTGAGAACGCGTGCCGAGAGAGGTTGCATACAATGCATGTAGGATCCATTGTGGCGGGCAACGAGTGCCATCAAAGAGCAGACCTTAGTCTCTCTTCTAAGTAATTAGCATCTGGTGCTTCACACAAATAGTATATTTTGATCTAGGGTGATTTCATCGGCTTGCATTTGCATATAGTATAGGTTTCAATTCTGTTATGCATCCCGCATGAAGAGAGTTGGGAAATACTATATATTTCCTGACCGTATGCAACCACTTCACATGGTTCGCGTACCCAACCAAAAAAATATCGATACCATGAATAAATATTCCAAAAATAAAAATATCAAAGAAAAATCCCCCAAATAAATGTAATGGTAAAATATAAAAATCCTAATTTCTTGACCACAATAGTCCAATGCCTGCATAGAGAGGACTTGGCTACACTGGCCAAGTATCAAATAGGAGACATACATACACTGTCTAGGCTCCAACTTCTCTCTCCCACCCACCCTTCTTCCATTTGTGATGCTAGTAGTACTTAAATTTAGAAGGAAATACATGACTCCGCAAAGATGAGTTACTGGAGGAGGAGATTGCATGATAAGTAGGCATTTCGAATGGGAAGAGCTAACACCCCTCACACACAAGAGATGGTTATTCAATGTTCATGTGGTATGCTTTGAGAGGGGGTTGATCTATTATGACTTCTATGTCGAACATGGATGATGACTTGTACAACTTAGAGATTGTTGATTTGAAAACCCTTATTCTCACAAGAAGATCCGTCACACTATTAATCCAGAGGTCGAGTCAAGCTCCATTTTTACGTTTGTTCAAAACCATGGTAAGCAACCCAATCTCATTTCACTTAGCATTCATTTTTAATTGCTTGAGGATGAGCAAGGTTTAAGTATAGGGGGTTGATGAATCTATCATTCATAGCTTCAAAAACTCAAAATAGATCTTTGTTCCCCAGTAATTAATTGCATTTAGAAGTTAACATTTCATCATTATCTTTCATGCATGTGTAAATCATATATATATTATCACTTATATTTTACATTAATAAGAAGACAAAAACTGTATGTATATAATCACATATATATTTACTAATTTCCCACATTTTTCATTATTTTCATTAACTCCAAATCAAATAAAATCAAACCATTGTGTACATATCACTAACATTAATAAATGAAAAATATTAGAAAATACTAACTTGTATATATGTCAAATAAAATTAAACCATAGTTTTGTGAAAAAAAGACTTAAATATAAGTATCTCTCACATACAGTCTCCTATGAATCCTTGCTCACTTTTGAATTAATGTACAATCAAATACCTAAAACCAAGACCAAATTCAGAAGAATCAAAGTTCATATGTGAAATTTGGGTTCTGGGTCCACAATGTATATTGTATATATTTACTAACTTTAACTCCTTATTTTATTTACAAAAACAATATTTTGAAATTCATTTCTTTTTCATTTGATTTATTTTATTTATGTTTTTATAAAATGTGTAAAAATCCAAATCTAAAATGACTTACCCGGTCCTATCTTCGTGCTTGTACAACTTTGCTGAAAATCACCTAACTCTAAGAATGAAAAGATGAAATACCTCCATCTCGCTCTTCACTGTGTTGAGTAGATGAACATGGGGTTTGCTTTGTACATGGATTGTGATTATGAGTCCATATACGTGTCATTCGTTGAGTTTTCAGCCCAATGAGTGCGAGTCATTTTGATCATTGAGTCTCTCTCCCTTGTTCATATATTTTCTCATTTACATTCGAGTCATGATATCGGGTCTTGATCTTCATTGTCTTCGCCGGATTTTGTGGCTTTCCTTGTCCATACCACCCTATCTCTTGTCCCGTTCAAGAGGACTCCCTTCTTGAGCCACAATTTTGTCTATGTTCCACCTACATCTCACATGCCCTCCTCATCCCCTTCAGTATCATATCTTCTGTCACCCAGGGATTGTTGTGCTCATAGATGAGGCCTACATCAATGCTTATGGATTACATTTATTATTTGAGTAAGTCTGGAAGATTTGAGGATGCTGAGATTGGTGTGCTATTCTTGGTGGTTCTGACTTCTGATACGTGCATAGGGAATATTGAGGACTCTGATTTTGGCACAATTTCAGATGTAATTCGACATCAATGATTTTTGATCTCCCACACCGGATTGAGGATGTGACTTATTTGGATGACTTGATGATGATTCCATGAGTTCTGACTGTCCAATCTATTATGCGGGTCCACCCATCTTGATTAAGTGGTTTGATGTACTATCTCTGTATGTGCTTCAGAGCGATGGTACTCGGAACTCCATGCTTCACTGATCTTCTTGACTGATTCATCCTCCATCTCCTAACTCTCCCATCCACCATCTAGCACTTGAGGATATCCTTTTGTCATCTTGATCCATCTCAGCTAATGCGGTTGATTTGAGGGACCGCATTACGATTGCCTTGATGATCTTAATCCCTCCCATGATCCTATGCCCTCCTATTGGAGATTGATCGATTATTTTGAGGACCTGAGACTTGATGCCAGCATTCCCATGATCTTCATTGACTTAGATTGCGTTACTCCATGAGGACTATCTGTGGGAGAATGCAACATTTTCTTTACGGTAGTTTTCACTCACTACTTGTGCTGCCATTCTGTTGGAGCATGAAACCGAGTCGTCGAATATATGTTATTGGTCTCATTGTCTAATTGTGCATCCGATCTGTCAGAGTGCGAGACCTATTTGTCTGGACTCCTTTGTGAGTCTTTTATCCTTGACAGTCTTTGTAGGGATGAGTCACATTCTGCTGATTATTCCATGCTTAGCTCACAATACTCTCCGAGGGTTATCTGCGAGAGGTTATGGCATTTTCTAGATCTTTTAGCCTTTTCTGCTAGTAGTCGATCTGTCGCCTACCAAGACCACTACTGCTGATCCGTCTGATGGATCTAACTCCTTTTGGCCCGCTCACCTTGACGGCACTCGCAAGGGTGAGCTCTGTTCTGATTATTCATTGCCTAGTATGTATCACTCCCCGAGGGTTATCCGCGAGCACATACATTATTTTGTGGGTACTCAGCTTCACTTCTGGTGTCTCCAATCCGGTGGAACACGAGGCCAAGTCATCTGATTTGTGTAATCGGTCTCCTCTCTAGTTGTGTCTCCAATATATGAAGCACGGGACCGAGTCTTCTAACTATTCCGAGATCTTTGACTCATCTGAATATGCTCACCTTGATGACCCTTGCAGGGTTGAGCTTTGTCTTATGGTGTTTGGTGTATCCTTGATCTTCCGACCTTATGACCATTGGATATCATACTACATAGAGAGTCTCTTGTTCTTAAAATTTCGTACCTTCTTGAGACTTTGATTAGCATGGAGGATTCTATAGTGTTCACAGTTCCTCCATGTCTTATGATATCGGCTTTGATCCCTCATTTTTTTCTTATGAGTCGCTGATCTACTTCTCGCTACCGGTTCCCGACTTAGTTTTCGATCTTTTTTCTCCGGTAGCTGACCCTCACGATTGTATATCCAGGTGTCTTTTCTATCTCTAAATTCATTATCATTCTCACAGAAGATGATTACAAGAGTACACTATCGATTATCAGATATTGTCCCGCACTCTACCATTCTTTACATGTTCTATATACGTGTTTGTCTTCCATTCCTTCTTTCTCATGTATTCCATGTGTACCCCAGATCATCCGCCATATCTGTGTGTCTATACTTAGGATTTACTTTGTCTTAATATAGGGGGTGCACTCCCCGTGTTGTTATTTCTTCCATTTGTTTCATCATTCTTGTTGTTACCTAGACTTAGGGATCTTTTACCCTAAGTATAGGGGGAGTGATTCGTACATTCTCTTCTACCTTTTTCTATCTTCATCTATATTTTCTTCTTTTTGTTTTCATTTTTCTATTTCTACCAAAGAGATGTCTCCTCTTTTTGTCAGTATTATATACTTAGGACGTAATTTGTCCTAACTATAGGGGGTGTACACACCGAGTTCTTTCATTCTTTGATCCCCTCCACTATCTCCTTTCTTGTTGATTCTCTATGTTATACTTATGGATATTTCGCCCTAGGTATAGGGGGAGACAGACCCAGTTGTGATATGTTCATTCCCACCCTTGATCCTCCCCGCCTTGTGTACAACCTACTATACTTAGGATTATTTGATCCCACGTACAGGGGAGACAGTCGACTTCTCATTCATTTATTCATTCCTTCTTCATTCATTCTTTAGACTTTTCTATACTCAGTATGAGTTATGTCTTCTCTTTTTCTTTTTGATCCATGAGGACATAGCTTAAGCTAAGTATATGAGGGTCATATATACTATGTATATACTTTAGCCATAACTCCTACTTTCGTATTTTAAATAAGTATGGCTAAGATATACATATACAATCCAATTAAATATATAAAATGATGCCTTTATTTCTGAACTTCTTTATGTATATACAGATTAATAAGTCATGTTTAAATTATTTTTGCAAAATGATTTGAAAATGCTTTGACCCATTTGGAAAGGTTTTTGTAAAATGTTTTAATCATTCATAAAAATATTATGATTCGTAAAATTTCCTTTTTTGTGGAATAAAATGTTTTGAAAACCTATTTGAAAAGTATTTTGAAAATGGTTGCAAAAATATTTTGAAAAATCTATATATATTGTTTGAGATCTTTGCAAAATGGCTTTCAAATGTTTATACTATAGTTTTCAAAATTATTTTCAAATAAGTTCGAGGAATATATGCATCATTAAAAAATATTTAATAAAAACTATATATATATATATATATATATATATAAACAAATTCTTTACCAATTGTATATACATACCTATAACAATAACTAACATCCAACCTGGAAATTCTCTAAACTCTTATATTCTTGTAATTAAATGAAAGGAAACATGCATGTGTAAATAGCTGCACATATTTCTTATTTCGTATTGAAAGTCTTTTTATCTTTTATTTCAAAATCTTTTGAAACTTCCAAAATCAAAAACGTTTTTCTCATTGTACATAGTATTTGCATAGCATTCGCATTTTTCGGATTGAGCTTGATGTTAGAACTAGTCTAAGTAAAGTCAAAGATTGGAGATGGGTTGGACCTTACCGCACCTAACTTCACCGGAACCTTATGAGAACTAGATTTAGGGTACTTTAAGTCTATTCAGACTTAATTATTTGAGACTCGGGGCTGGGTTCAAGACACCTGAACTGACTAACTAGAACTTTTTGAGAACTATGCATGACTCTTGACGATTGTGACCTAACTTGGACACTTGCACCTTTCACTTGGATCAACGCAGTTGGAGTGGTGAGGGGAATGGATTTGCTCGTTTGAGACGCACACTAGTGGAAACATTCATCCTCGTCTAGGGAGAGATGTGCACCCCAACCCATCCAGTAGCCATGAAGTCTAAAGACAGGAGAGTGTGGGTTGCAATAATGCTTCAAAAGAGGGATAGCCTTCTGGCTTAAGAGGAAAAATTCCTTATGTAAATGCTGCTATATATAGTATTTAAAAAAAACTCTTAAAACATGGGCAGGCCAGATTGAAAATAAAATGCCTGCTGGAGTGTATATATTTGTATAGTTAATAAGCAAGCTTGAGCTCCAAAGTCATATCGTATGAGCCTGCAGCTCGGTGACTTGACTACACTGGTCATGCATCCTAGGATAGGTAGTTACACTAGATACTGTCCATTCTTCTGTTCACGCCCTCCTCTTGAGTTGGTTGCCACTTGAACTTAGGAGGGAATACCCCTCCTCGAGGAAAATCTATTGGGGAATCATTGGGTTGTCATTCTGGAGAAGCCAGTTCTTTAGTCATTTCAGTTGGGGAGAGCTACTATCACTTACGCTATACAAGTCAGCTTCATAGTCATAAGGGCGTATGTTGTAGACTAGTTCTGACATGGCTATTGAGGTGGTTTGAACTGAGTTATGTGACTCTCGAAGGTTGTTGTGTTTTAAATTTGGTTCTCGACTTGATTCCACACACACTCTCACACCAAGGTCTGACATCCGTTCCAAACTTTGATCTTGTGAAGATAAGTTTGACAATTAAATTCAATCCACTTTTTTCTTTTTCTTTTCTTTATCTTCATTTTTCTGCACTCATTGCAGTGTTTGCTGGGGACTAGTAATGGCAAGAATAAGGGGGTAATGAATCTCCATTTCATCACCTTTATTCTATAATTTTGGCCTTAAAAACCCTAGCTAATGCATGTAAATAGCATTAATTTGTACAAAATAACATTCATTATTTATTGCATTCATTGTGTAAATAATAATGTTTTTAATGTAAAAATTATAAAATTAAGTGAAGAAAAGAAAAGGAATAAAATACTGAAGGCATTTTATGACCCTAAACCCCGAGACCAAGTCAAGAATTGAATTGGTTGACAAGGATTAAAGTACGGGAAGATAAGGGCCAAAAATCACTTAAAATCCCTATTTTTTAATTGAACAATAAGCACATTTTGCGATATATTTTATTCTTTATTATTTATATGCCAAATAAAGAAATTTTGTACATGAAAGTTGTAGATAATAATGTAAGTAAAAATACAAAATTTAGTTTGCATAAAATAATATACATTGTTCATTTTATATACAAGCTAATAAGCCGTAAACCAAACTTCAGAGACTCATATCTCTCAAATAAAAACACATAATGTATCAAAATCACCTTTAATTGTATATAACTTTTCATAAGCTATTTCGAACATTCATATTTTTTGGAGTTAAGGTGTGAAAGTTAGGTTTTGTACCCATCATTGTACAATATACCTGAATAAAATATTCGTTTTTATTTATTCTTTATTGTTACAATTTTATCTTTTTAGAATTTGGTAATTATTATCTATAACTCATGTACATATGAAAACAAAAATAAAATCACCAATAAAACATTAAAATAAATTAAGTATACAAAATATATGTAAAATACTTATGTTAATACTTATAAATAAATAAAAGTTAAATCTATTCTTTTATTCATTTATAGTTTTATACTCTTGTAAATATTACCTATATTCTATTAAAAATACAAAGATAAAATAAAACAAAAGAAAATACCTCAAAATTGATGATATGCTAAATACATAGATAAAATACATGTATTTATACCTACATAATATATTTCCCTATTTATTTAAGTGTATAAAAATATAATAAAAATATATTTATACACTTAAAAATAAGTTATAAATATATAAAATAAGGGAATAAAATAATAAAATAAATATACAAAATAAAAATAAAATTAGCTAAAACATAGATGAATATACCTACAAATACACCCCTAAAAATTAACTTGTAATAAATAACACCAAAAAATAAATAAAAATCATATTAGAATACTATGTAAAATAATAAAAATATTCAATTTTATAATAAAAATTAATAAAATCAATTACTATTTTTAAGTAATTATTTTATAGTATACCAGGCTATTTTATCTTCTATCAGCTTGCGTGGACTAATGGGGTCGCTTCGTTCGTTGATTGCCAGTCAACTCCCCCTCCAGGACTTCTGACCTCTAGCGCCTATCGAATCACTGATTTTGATCTAAAATTTCTGCTCGATCCATTGATCAATCATCATCGAGCCCTTCATAAGATCTTCTCACTGATCTTCCAGGATTCACGTCGAGCCTTTCGATTTCTTGTACATAGCCTAGATTCTTGCCTATTAGCCAGTCAATAAGGGTGTGTTAGCCTGCACATAAATAAGACCTCCATCATTCCTCCTTGATTTTGGTCATTGTCCAACTCCTAGAAACCCTAAACCTCGACCAAGTGTGCATCCTAGTTATAGGGGGAGGTCTCCTGAGGACTGACAGTGGCTGTAGCAGGCGGAGGTGCACCGACGGCGGCTCGCTGGCCGTCTCTGCCACCTGTCTTCACCGGTAGGTATGAGCTGCACCTTTCTTATTTTCTAGATAGCATTTAATTCATGTTTTTCAATTCCGCATTTAGTTTAGCATTTAGACCCTTATTTTAGCATATAATCATTACACTCATAGTTCGCCCGAGCTAAGCTCCGGCAAACTCTTTCGATTGTACCCAACTGTCTTCCAACCCCCTTGTGCATCCACCTCAGTTCCCTCCATCTTCTGCATCACCCATCCACCTTCCGCCCCTCCAATGCTCACCTAGATCTCGATCTGGATAACCCAAATCCACCGCCTTGTCAGGCTACCTCCATTCGACCCGTTTCCACTTCATTCTAGCCCAAGGAGCTCCTTTGAGCTCCTTATTTTTGTGCTAACCCTCTCCCTGTAGGAAACATCGAAGAATAACCTCTTTGTAGTACTGTTGAAGATAGAGTAGAACCCTCCAGGTCCAAGGCCTCGTCTGAGCATCTAACAAGTATTCCGACCATTTTGTGGAGCCCATAGGATTTGGGAGGTTCGTAGGAGCATAGAGGGACCAGCGGAGCTTCAGGAGGAGGTAGGGGGAGCATGCAAGATCGAATCAAAACCCTCCACACACAAGTTTTTTCCTGATTCTTCCACCTGTCTCAGGAATCGCTGGATCAAGAACGCCTTCCAGATTTTCTAGATGACATCCGATTGAGCCGCGTTTTCTACTGTAGATCTCATCTTGGAGATCTAATCTAGACTATCGGAGGCCGAAGCAGTATCAGATGTTCCTGTTGCACCACGTGTCAAGTTAAATAAGCAGGGTCGTCTGATCCTACGCATTAATGGGGTAAATTGCTAAATCTAGCACTGTATTTTATGTATTTATTTATTAATGTTGTAGTTAAACTCTATAGTGTAAATAAAAATGGGAATTTTACATTATGGGTCCATGTACTTATTGTTCTTGCAATTGCGTCCTGTACACCTCAGCTCACGTGCAGTCCCACGCGAGTTGGGAAAATTACAAGGAAGCCCTTGCTTCTTTTTACATTTTAATTTAATACAATAAAATTTTATATGCATTGTATATTTGAGGGAAAATGCAGATGAACCCCTGACGTTTATTTTTATTGCAAATATGCCCTTGCTAGTTTTTGAATTTTAGTGTTTGAATTTCATTTATTAAAAATAGCATCTATGCTCCTAAAATCATGCAAAAATAGGGTTAGATGCTTGGTAGCATGTACTTTCATGCCATATTTTTGTTTTGCAATTTTGGGATGTTAACCCAATATCAAATACCAAAAAGAGCACGTTTTTGTTCTGTCTACTGTGCTAAATACCCAAAAATAGAAAAACCTTTTGAAAAAAATCAAAAAAATATTATGTCTATCTATTTTATCATACCTTAATTCCAGACCAAAAATCCCTAAAATAGAAAAAGAAAACCCTTAAAATTTGAAAAATCCCAAAAAACCTTTATAAAAATCTAAAAAAATTCTTTAAAACCCCAAAAATAGTTTTTTTCTATTCTATAATTTTCTTTATATATTTATTTATACATAAAAATAGATTTGGATAATTTTGGACCTATTTCCTATTTTTAATATTCAAAATAATTTTGGCCTATTGTTAAATCCCTGATTTGGGATATTTTTATTTTAAAAATGCACAAAAATTAGCAAAATCTAAGAAAAATCACAAAAATATTAGAAAATTATATAAAACCAAAAACAATTTATTTTCTGTATTTTTTTCATTTTTATTAGTATCATAATTATATTAGTCTATATAGCATACATAGCCTTTTATATTCTATTAATTATTATAAAAAGAGAAAAATATATAATCAAAAAATATAAAAGGAAAATACAAAAATATAAATCAAAAACAAAATATGGAAGTATAAAATGAAAATAAAATAAAGGAAAAATTAAAAATTAAAAACCCACAAAAATAATAAAATGGACAAGAGAAAAGGACAATTTTTGCGCTTTATTGCCCCCGTCTACCGTTTGCTCCATGAGTTCAACTTATATACATGCTTACACCTATAAACATTTGTTGTAGAGTTATAATAAATTTTAACTCCACGTTTTTGCTATTTATTGCTTGATTCATATTGTGGATTAATTGTTGATCGATTGGGATTTCGTGAGCGGCCGCTTCAGCGACACTGTAGGTTTAGCCGTGTGTAGACTACTTTAGACCTTCTCGAAATCCCTGTCATCAGTTTCTTCTCCGAGTACATCTGATGTGATGATTGATGGTGCTTGTATGGATTCCAGTCATTTGTATTCTCAGAGACCTATTCCTACTCCAGATCCTCCAGTTACTAATGAGGGTGCATCCATCCCCATCCCTCAAGCACTCTACTAAGAAAGCGCCAAAAAATTAAAAATCCCAAAAATACATAGCATATAGAGTTCAACGAATAGATGATTGGTCGATTCCATATTCAGCTGACTCTCCAGGAGGCATTGGAGCACATCCCTCTCTTCCAGAAGAATCTTAGTGAGAAGTCCACAGTCTATAGGAAAAAGACGAGAAACCACAATGCAGAGATCCATGTGCTTACTTGTGCCACATGCTTCGTCATCTAGAACCATTTGCCAGCCAAGAGGCTAGATACAGGGGCTCCATATGTCAAATGCCATATTCATGAGCAATGTTTCGATCGTACTCTATTAGATAGCGACTCTTCGATTAACCTAATTCTAGTAGCCTTACTTGACCGCTTCAAGTTTGGCCCTCTTAGACAAGCAGAAAAGTACTTCAGTTTGCAGACAGATCTGTCAAGAGGCCGAAGGGGTTATTGAAGGACATTGTTGTCACCATCCAGATCTTGAAATTCCTTATGGACTTCTTCGTATTGGACATCGAGATCCCTGAATGCGTGACAGTTACCCTGAACATATTAGGCCAACCTTTCCTGGAGACAACAAAGACTGTGTCTGATCGTGATAGCGGGAATGTATACTTTCTCATCAAGGGTGAGAGTATACAACTAGAGATAATTGATGAGCTGAGAGCTAGAGATTCAGCCAGCTCAAAGCAGATGACAGATTCAAATCCCGACATCCACCATGAGTGCGACTTTGTGATTACAAATGATGAAACAGTTTGTGAAGATGAGTATTCACTATATCTAGTCACATCTTCAAAGGTAGTAGATTTACAGTTGGCAGCTGACGCGAATTCGGAGAGAACACTTTTGGAGCAGGATACCACAGAGGCTAGTGATACTGATTCAGTTTGTGAAGCTGATTTCAATTCTTGTAATTCTGATCTCTCCGATTCAAACATGAACTTTGACTGGTTGAAATTTGATGAGTACCTTCCGTGTTTGATTTCTGTAGAGCCTACATCCAGGATCGAGAAAGTGCTAGTGCAGTTGATAGAGACACTAGTAGAGCCATCTTCGTTGAGTTCAAAGATACAGAGAGAGTTTTCACATTAAGATGTGGTAACTTTTACGTAGACATTTCAAAGGGTAGATTTACCAGCTCCCACATGCCCAAAATTGAAGACCTTACCACAGAGCATGAAGTATTGATTCCTTGCAGGAGAGCCTGATATGTTTCCAGTCATTATCTCAGCGGAGTTGACTGATGACCAAGAATCTCATTTGATTGAAGTTCTTGAGAGAAGCCAAAAGGCAATTGGTTGGTCTGTAGCAGATATGTAGGGGATAAATCTGGCTCTGTGCTCCCACCAAATTTGTCTCAAGTATGATGCCAAGCCATCTCGTGAGTTTCAGCGCATGCTAAACCCAAATCTTCAAGAGGTGGTTATAAAGGAAATATCCAAGTGGTGTAGCACCAATTTTATCTACCCCATCTCCTACTCCTTGTGGGTTAGTCTGTTACATGTGGTACCCAAGCAGATGGGTATCATTACAATCATGAATGAGGATTCAGAGGAGATTGCTACATGTGTACCCACTTCTTGGTGGGTCTGTGTGGACTACAGATAATTGAACTACATCATGCTAATTTTTAAATACTAAAATGATGCAATGTAGAGGTACAAAATAAAGGGGGAACACAAGGGTCTATTTGCAATATTAGAAAATAAAATGAACAAAAATTGTGCACAGGGGCATGAATGTAATTACCTAGCCCCTGGAGGGGACTACTGCAAAAATTCCAAGGGGCACGTTCCTTGGATGGTAGGCCTATTTGGAAATAATAGGACCTTCAAGGGTTCTACAGCAAAATGTCCAGTGGTCACGTGCGTCGCACATGACCCCTGTGTTGGTGGACTTCAGTGTGAATTGGTAGATCTCTAGGGCCTATTTGCAACTTCTCCAAACCTCACATGCAGAGCACGTGAGGGTCTTGGTTCCAGGACCCGGTGGAGAGGGGTGGTGCAAGCGGCGGTCCGGTAAGCAGCCCAAGCGATGAAGAATGCCTAGAGAGCTACTTGCGGGAGGCACCAGATGTCGATGGCGGTGGCTCGCGACTAGCTTGCGGTGGAGAGTGGGATCCTCGAACTCCCTGTAGGCATCGATGAGGGGGAGGAGCCCAGCTCCTTAGGCATCTTGGAGGAGTAGGAATTGTTGTGCAGGCGGTGGTTGGAGGCTAGATGCGAAGGCAAATGTAATGGTTGACGTCGCGGCAGAGTATATCCAAGCGGTGGCTCGATGGCTGCAAGGGCCGGAGCGGAAGCAGTGCGGTAGAGGGGCGCAACTGCAATGAGGGAGAGACCCCTCGGATCTCGCCAGATCGAAGGGGGAGGAGCTCAGGATGTCATCATCGATCTCCTTCACGTGTTAGTGCTACCGGCAGATGAGGGAGTCGAGGAGCGGTGGGGATGGTTTTATAGATCGATGGAGGTGGCTAAGATGGAAGGTGGCGGAGGTCAGATCAATTGAGGATTCGGCTGAGATCATAATGAGGGATTGATTGAATTCATGAGGGTGGAAGATTATAAGACGATCAGGGCGGATTTGGGCCGAGAGAGGAAGGTGGTCGTTGATGGAAAAAATCGCAGTTGAAAGCGAGAATAGCAACGGCAGTGCGCGCAGATGGCGATGGAATCCCAGGAAGCACTGGCCAGAATGGGAAGGCGTACGGCATCGCCAGAAGAGGAAAGGGAGTGGCAGATGAATGGAGGCATAACTTGATCTAGAAGGTGGCCGTGAGATTCACGGTGGAGCAATTTGGGAAAGGAGGCGAGGAGGGAAATGCACAAGTGTCATCCGATCGGCCGAGATCGGAAGACCCTGTGCTGCCATGTGGCTATAATTTTATTTTTTTAAAAAATATTTTTTTTAAAAGAAATATAAAATAAATGCAAAAAATGAGTGACACATGGCGGCTCCAAGAGCTACCACGTGTCAACTCCAGAAAATTCAAAAATAAAAAAGAAAGATAAATAAAAAAGAAAGAGCAAATGACCTCGGATCGAACAATTTTCTTCACAAAATTTCTCGTCTCGATGAGATCTACAACTTTCATGAAGGTTCCAAAACCAAGGCGGTCAATTGCATAAAGTGATTTTTTTGGGGTATTCTATGTACAAAGAATACCTTGATTTTTAGGTTTTCTATTTTTTATTTTTAAATAAGATAAAAATCCACCAAAAAATGATAAAATCAAAGATAAATATTTACACATCAATCTAATTTTTTGGATTTTTTATAATTAAGAAAATGAAGAAATAAAATAAAATACAAGAAATGGGACTTTAGTACAAACAGTAAGTGAAGACTCGAACTCAGTTAGTTTCTTTGATTTCAGTCTTATTTTGGATTTGGATTTTTGAAAATTTTAATAAAACTTTTGTCAAAGAAAATAAATGAAAAGAAATAAAAAAACTTAAATATATACATAAAATAATAGGTCAAAAAGTGCTAAAATGCAAAATGTACAAACATGCCCAAAATCCAACTTTCACATAGAGAACCGATTCACTTGAACTTGGTCTTATTTTGAAGGTAGTTGAATGTATATTAGTTCAAAAGTGAGTAGGATCAAATCAGACACTCTGTGAGGAAGATATCATACTTTTAGTCCGGAAATCCTGGAATTACGGTTTGAGTTTCCAGTCCACCTATTTTTGTTAATGATTTTTTTTTGTATTATTTATTTATTATTGTTAGTAATATGTACACAATGGAGGTAGTTTCAGGTCAATTGGAGTTAGTATGAATTAGTTGAAAATCAGGGAATTTAGCTTATTTTACAGGTCAATTGGGCTGATATTTTTGGCTTCTTATTTTATGCAATAATGAGTGATAAAATGCAATTATTATTTATACGTGCATGAATGCTAATTATGCAATATAATGGGTAAAATATGGATGAATTTTGGAGATCTGAGCTTAATTAATGTCTTTTAGAGTGACGAATCTGAGATTCATCATCCGCCTATACTTAAACCATGCTCGTCCCCAAGCATCTAAAGAAATGCAATGTGGTGAAATGAGATTGGGTTCCATACCAAGACCATGAGCAGAAGGTGAAATTGAAACTAGACCCGACCTTTGGATTATCAGTTTGGTGGAAATTCTGTGAGAATCAGGGTTTTACAATCAACAGCCTCCAAGTTCTACATAAAATTTTCACAGTTTCGGCTCAGAAGTCATCTTAGACCAATTCCCTTCCCAAAGCATACTCCATGAACATTTAATAATCGACTCATGTGTGTGAAAAGTTTTAGCTCTTCCCATCCAGAATGCCAGACTACCATGCAAACCTCCTCTCTAGTAACTTGTCCTGGGGGAGTCAGGTATTTCCTTTTAAGGTCTGTCGCATTGTGTTCACAATCGAACAGAGGTGTGAGAGAGGGGGAAAAGCCATGGGGAACGACAACCCCCAGCAAATCCACTTGTACTTGGAGAACACGATACCGTTTATTCTCTTCGTGCCTTCGACACATACGCTCCTCGCAGATGCGACTTCTGTTCTCACCCCTACAGGCTAACTCTTCATGCTTTGCATGAACTTGCTCCTCACACCCTGCGTGGGATACTTCTCTCATGGCTTTGGAGAGAGAACTAAGAGAGAAGAGATGGAGAAATGCTTGAGTTGATATGATCCCCAAATGGGGCCATATTTATACTACTCTCGCCTCCTCTCTCTCCTCCTAATACTATTTGGAATAGGACCCCAAGGGGATAATTTTCCAACAACCCCCTCCTATTTTGGGACAAGATAATAACCAACAAGATTTACATAATTCACCTCTAATTGGGCTACGTCCTTGGGCGACGACGATCAATTTTCACTATATGGAAAAATAAGAAAAGTATAAAGGATGCAGAGACCTCTAACCCTAGGGTGTTTGTGTACTACTCCCGTAAAGATAGATCCCTGAAACAAACATATCTATATACCTAAATACTAATCGAAATGCTCATAAAAAAAGCTGGAGGCACTTTTCCCATGCCTCCCGCAGGAGGGGGAGCATACGATGTTCTTTATGCATGTCAACACGATCACTAAATATTGTACCCAAATAATTCAAGAAGTAAAGAGAGATTATGGTGTAATCAAGTGGAGCAAGCTCATTGTCGAGTCATTATAAATCCTTGTCTTACACAATTGTATGTGTTTTTCTTCTCAGATCGCTATTTTATTTGTGTTATACTTGATAATGATGGTTTCTTTTTTTCTTATTTCTATTATGTCGTGTCTATCGGAGAACTGAACTGAAGATTTAAATTTCAATTAAAACAGATGTAAATACAGTTAACTTGTACGAATTAACATTCTCAATTTATCTATACTTAGTCTTCAATTAATTAGTTATATGTATTTAAAGTACATTCTTGATTCATCTATAATTTCTCTTATTGCAGTTATATGTATGTAAAATGAAAATAAAAGAATAAAGAAAAGAAAAGGAAAATAAATGAAGTATCACAGATATTGAATGACCCTTGACCTCGAGACCAAGTAAATATTAACTAGGTCGATAAGGAATAAAGTAGGGGGAGATACGAGTCAACATTGTACATAAAAATCATAAATTCAAACCCTAAAAATAGCCATTTCGCACAAATGTAGTCTTTATTTTTTACACCTCAAATAATAATGTTTCAACATGAAACTTGACATAAAATTACATAGAAAATTATAAAAATAATTGCCGATAAAAATAATGGATCGTGCAAGTGGGATGCACAAATGAAAAACTGTAAACCAAACTTCACAAACCAATATCTTCTTAGTGCAAACTCAAAAATCCACAGAGCTCACTCCATTGTATTCTAAATTAAATTATATATCTAATGAAGGTGGTTTTAATAAGAATGGAGTTAAAATGGAAAAGTTGGCTTTCTGGGGTCCCATTGTACAAGGTATATGTATATTTTAATCATATATTTTATTCTCTCCTTATAATTTTAAATATATATATTATATGAAGTATAATGAAAATATAAATAAAAAATAAAACTAGTAAAATACATTCTAATAAATAAAACACTAAAATTTATAGGTATACTATACTTATAATGTATATACATATATTTATTTATGTACATAAATAAAATTAGAGAAATAAAATAAAAATATGTAAATAGGCATTTAAGTATATTATAAATATATAAAATATATACATATGACAAAATTTAAAATACAAAATAAAAACAAAATATACAAAATATATGTAAATATACTTGTATCTAAACTTGTAGAAATTAACACCGAATGAATAAGGTTGCAAAACAAATAAAAATAACTATAAATAGATTATTAAATAAGAAAAAAATTCTTGTTTTTACTTTTTATAAAATAAATTATTTTCTATTTTTTCAATTATTTTCAATTTTAATTGTTGTTTTGTTGTGTAGTGTCTTATGTGGATTAATGTGGCTTAGATTTTGTTGACCCCCCGATCAACCATACTCTTGGGCACTCTAACTCCATCAGAATGCCCACCTACCCATCTTCTCCACTTTTCTGCTCTACCTCCACTTCTCCATATCCCTCGAGCTCCTCCCTCTCTGCAAACCCCATCTTCCTCTTCCTTGCCTACCTTCTAGCCTCTACCAACTCCTCTTCTCCTTCATGCCATCCTCTTCATGAGATTGTCGCCTATGTATAAATAAGACCTTCAACCCTTACTTTTGAGTTTTGATCCCTCTATGCCCTCTGTAACCCCTAACTTAAGTGTGCTTGAGCTTCTTGGTGACAGTAGGAATCTCATGAAGGCATCAATGAGGAGAAAGAGAAGCTAGAAGAGGTGCACCGTTGTCGAGAAACTTGACTCGATGAATGTTACTTGCTCCTTGGCTCCGATCAAGTTGAGCAGACAGGTCAGCATAATTTAGTTGCATTTTTGTTCCTTAGTATAATCTTGTCTTTACTTTCTTGTCATTTTGCCTATTTTTAGCCTAAATCATAGGATTGTAGTTCGTTGGAGCTCCATTTCCAGCCGTTTGTTTCTCACAATCCCATCCTCTATTTCAACCCCTCGACGACATCATCACCTCCCCCCTTTATCGCTTCATCGATTCCTCCATCCAAATCAACTTCATCCTACAAGTGCCAGCGAATTGGATCTCCTCCGCTGCCAACTCATCGGAGATCTTTCCATTCGCCTCATTCTCATAATTTCAGCTTCAATCCGGGTTGAGGACATTCCCCTTAAGTCATATTCATTTTTGTACAAGAAGTAGCACCAAAAAACGTACATGGGGGAAAGGTTAGACTGTCGAAGAAGAGAAATCCCGGCCTCCTTCGATGAAGCCTAGATCTTTTGGAGCCCACCTGTGGGCGCATGCAACTTTGAGGAAGGGTCTGAGCCAATCAGTAGTGAGGGAAACAATCGGAGGGAGGAGCTATTCACGATGAAAGGTTGGGGAAGAATGTGTTCTTCCTCATTATTCCAACCAGCCTAGGAGTTGTTCGACCAAGAAGGAGGCCAATATCTAATCTAGGTCCTCTGTTTAAAAGGTGAATCATTGCTCTCTCCTAGCCACAAGATTTAAGTGGCATCCACATCTCCGTCCGCACGTGCCAGACACGGGCCGTCTAAATAATTAATGTCGATATCCCCATTCCTTTTTATATTTCAATTTATACTTGTAACTTAAACATAATGTGTAAAATATTTAGGAATATTTTCTCTCTAGACCCCAAGGGGATAATTTTCCAACAACCCCCTCCTATTTTGGGACTAGATAATAACCAACAAGATTTACATAATTCACCTCTAATTGGGCTACGTCCTTGGGCGACGGCGATCAATTTTCACTATATGGAATAATAAGAAAAGTATAAAGGATGCAGAGACCTCTAACCCTAGGGTGTTTGCGTACTACTCCCGTAAAGATAGAACCCTGAAACAAACATATCTATATACCCAAATACTAATCGAAATGCTCATAAAAAAAGCTGGAGGCACTTTTCCCATGCCTCCCGCAGGAGGGGGTGCATACGGTGTTCTTTATGCATATCAACACGATCACTAAATATTGTACCCAAATAATTCAAGAAGTAAAGAGAGATTATGGTGTAATCAAGTGGATCAAGCTCATTGTCGAGTCATTATAAATCCTTGTCTTACACAATTGTATGTGTTTTTCTTCTCAGATCGCTATTTTATTTGTGTTATACTTGATAATGATGGTTCTTTTTTTTCTTATTTCTATTATCTCGTGTCTATCGGAGAACTGAACTGAAGATTTAAATTTCAATTAAGACACATGTAAATATAGTTAACTTATATGAATTAACATTCTCAATTTATCTATACTTAGTCTTCAATTAATTAGTTATATGTATTTAAAGCACATTCTTGATTCATCTATAATTTCTCTTATTGCAGTTATATGTATGTAAAACAAAAATAAAAGACTAAAGAAAAGAAAAGGAAAATAAATGAAGTATCATAGATATTGAAAGACCCTTAACCTCGAGACCATGTTAATATTGACTAGGTCGATAAAGAATAAAGTAGGGGGAGATACGAGTCAACATTGTACATAAAAATCATAAATTCAAACCCTAAAAATAGCCATTTTGCACAAAATGTAGTCTTCATTTTTTACACCTCAAATAATAATGTTTCAACATGGAACTTGACATAAATTTACATAGAAAATTATAAAAATAATTGCCGATAAAAATAATGGATTGTGCAATTGGGATGCACAAATGAAAAACTGTAAACCAAACTTCACAAACCAATATCTTCTTAGTGCAAACTCAAAAATCCACAGAGCTCACCTCCATTGTATTCTAAATTAAATTATATATCTAATGAAGGCGATTTTAATAAAAATGGAGTTAAAATGGAAAAGTTGGCTTTCTGGGGTCCCATTGTACTAGGTATATGTATATTTAATCATATATTTTATTCTCTCCTTATATTTTTAAATAATTGTCTATTTTATATGAAATTTATTGAAAATATAAATAAAAAATAAAACCAGTAAAAATATATTCTAATAAATAAAACACTAAAATTTGTAGGTATACTATACTTATAATGTATATATATATATTTATATTTGTGCATATAAATAAAATTAAAAAAATAAAATAAAAATATGTAAATAGGCATTTAAGTATATTAGAAATATATAAAATATGTACATATGAAAAAATTTAAAATACAAAATAAAAACAAAATATACAAAATATATGTAAATATACTTGTATCTAAACTTGTAGAAATTAACACCGAATGAATAAGGTTGCAAAAACAAATAAAAATAACTATAAATAATTAATTAAATAAGAAAAAAATTCTTGTTTTTACTTTTTATAAAATAAATTATTTTCTATTTTTTCAATTATTTTCCATTTTAATTATTGTTTTGTTGTGTAGTGTCTTAGGTGGACCAATGGGGCTTAGATTTTGTTGACCGCCCGATCAACCATACTCTTCGACACTCTAACTCTATCAGAATGCCCACCTACCCATCTTCTCCACTTTTCTGCTCTACCTCCACTCCTCCATATCCCTCGAGCTCCTCCCTCTCTACAAACCCCATCTTCCTCTTCCATGCCTACCTTCTAGCCTCTACCAACTCCTCTTCTCCTTCATGCCATCCTCTTCATGAGATTGGTTATCACCTATGTATAAATAAGACCTTCAACCCTTCCTTTTGATTTTTGATCCCTCTATGCCCTCTGTAACCCCTACATTAAGTGTGCTTGAGCTTCTTGTGACAGTAGGAATCTCATCAAGGCATCAACGAGGAGAAAGAGAAGCTAGACGAGGTCCACCGTTGTCGAGAAACTTGACTCGATGAATGTTACCTGCTCCTTGACTCCGATCAAGTTGAGCAGACAGGTCAGCCAAATTTAGTTGCATTTTTGTTCCTTAGTATAATCTTGTCTTTAATTTCATGTCATTTAGCCTATTTTTAGCCTAAATCATAGGATTGTAGTTCGTTGGAGCTCCATCTCCAGCCGTTTGTTTCTCACCATCCCATCCTCTATTTCAACCCCTCGACGACATCATCACCTCCCCCTTTATCGCTTCATCGATTCCTCCATCCAAATCAACCTCATCCAACAAAGTGCCAACGAATTGGATCTCCTCCCCTGCCAACTCATCGGAGATCTTTCCATTCGCCTCATTCTCATTATTTCAGCTTCAATCCGGGTTGAGGACATTCCCTTTGAGCCATATTCATTTTTGTACAAGAAGGAGAACCATAAAACGGACATGGGGGTGGAATTCAATGAAAATGGGAAAGGCCAGGCTGTCGAAGAAGAGAAATCCAGGCCTCCTTCGACGAAGCCTAGATCTTTTGGAGCCCACCTGTGGGCGCATGCAACTTTGAGGAAGGGTCTGAGTCAGTCAGCAGTGAGGGAAACAATCAGAGGGAGGAACTATTCACGATGAACGGTCGGGGAAGAATGTGTTCTTCCTCATTATTCCAACCAACCTAGGAGTTGTTCGATCAAGAGGGAGGCCCAGATCTAATCTAGGTCCTCTGTTTAAAAGGTGAATCGTTGCTCGCTCCTAGCCACAAGATTTAAGTGGCAGCCACATCTCCGTCCGCACGTGCCAGACGCGGGCCGTTTAAATAATTAATGTCGATATCCCCATTCCTTTTTATATTTCAATTTATACTTGTAACATAAGTATAATGTGTAAAATATTTAGGAATATTTTCTCTTTAGACCTCTTACTTTTGCATAATTACATTTTGGTCCTTCTGCCTCAAGTGTAGAGACATGTGAGTCTTATAAATTATGTGCATGTACCCATACATTTCTATAACCTATTATTTAATGCATCAAAACTTTCTGAAAATTGCATTTAGGTCCCTATAATCAAGACTTTTTATTTTTATGTGTATATATCATATTAAATATTTTTATTGCTCCAAAAATTATAAGAAATTTTTTGTAAATGTCTGATATTGTGCTTCTCTACGATTGATTTTTATTTTGACATTTTATCTATTTTTTGTATTTATTAAAAATAAAAAAGATATTTTTATTCTCTATCTAAATATTTAAATACATAAAAATGAGAAAAACCTCTTTAAATTCCCAAAAAACATACTAGTTAAATTATATTATAATCTACCACATATCCAAAAATCCTTAAAAAATACAAAGCATAAAATTGATAAACATAAACCCTAAAAATATTATAAAAACTAGCAAAAATTCAAGAAAAATACAAAAATATATCTTCCTATTTGTTATTTTCTATTATATAATATTCAATATTTTTAAAAAAAATTTTAGTTTATTTTAGACTTATTGATATTTATTAAACCTAAAACGACTTCGACTATTTATCATGTACACTATTTCACTATATTTAATGCTTTAAAGTACCTAAAATTAGTAAAAGTTATACAAAAATTATCAAAAATAGAGAAAAATATAAAAAATTATAAAAATATTTTCTTTCTTGTATTTTGTGTATATTTTGATATGTTTTAAAATAGAATACCCTATATATACTATATATCATATATATTACTTATATTCTCTATAATATTTATATTATTTTATATAAATATATATATATATATATTATTTTAAAAGTAAAAAGAAATTAAAAACTTGCAAAATTTAAAAAATAAAAGTAGAATTTAAAAAATATAAAACAATTAAAAATCCTTAAAAATAAGTATACTTTAAAACCCATATAAAAATAATAAAATAAAAATAATAAAAATATCTAATAAATTTTTTAATTAGAAATAATTAAGTAATACTTATAACACTCTACCCTTTGCTTCCTTCGTTTGATACTCTACCATACTTAAACCTATACACATCTATAATAGAGTTGTAATAAATTTTGACTCACATTTTGCATTGTTTGATTTATTTATCATATTGTGGGTTGATTGTTGCTTAATTAATAGCTGGTCAATGCAACGATTAGTAGGCTAGCTTGTTAGCCATAGTTGACCGGCTCTTCGATTAAACACATGCCTCATCTCCTAGAAAGAGGAAGGACCCCATACATGAACCTCGAACATCTATTTAGGCACAAGATCCCCATCTGGTTCTCGGACTCATTCCCCCTAAACCCCTGATCTAGATCCATTCCCAACTACTAGTATCAGTGCCATGATTTAAGATCAACCTCTACACAAATGACAGAAAAATCAAAGATTTAAATCAAGAAGTTCCATGGATCAAACTTCGCATTCTGAAAGATACAAATTAAAGATGTTATGTCCAAACAAATTTATCTTCCAATCTAAGGGTAGAATTTTTAGCCCATGAAGGATGAGGAGTAGATTTTCCTAGTCTGAAAGGATCTAGGAATGATAAGGTTCAACCTTTAACCATAGATGGTTCAAATATCACAAAGGAGACAATGACAATGAATCTTTTCAATGTCCTTAAAAAGATTTACGAAAATACATCCACATAAAATAAGGTGTGTTTGATGAATAAGCATTTCAAATCAATATAAAGATAGGAGAGAACTCTGTGGTAGCTTTAGAGTATATGAAGGTCATATTTGATGATGAGGTAATAGGCCTTCTACTTCTTTTCAGTTTACTTGTTAGTTGAAGTATATTATCTGTAGAGGATAACAATTCCAATGGTTATGCACATCTTGATCTATCATCTTTTGATCATGATTGATCAATTTATGATTATTGATTTCCTGACATGATCGACCATATCATTATTTATAATCGGTCAACCTTGATCGATTGTACTTTGACTGTGATCATTCACTTTTCAAATTATTGTTTAATGGTCAAATTTAATCGATCACTTTATTGCCTTGATCGATTGCCCATGAGTGATCAACTTGTTTCTATGACTGATCAATTCATGATGTTTTGAAAATCATAATGTTGGGACTTCCATTTTTTTCTCACCAACGACTCTTTTGAGGGCAACCATATTTAAAGAACTTCAGGGCTCATTGTTTGCGATACAAGCCAATGAGAAACATTATCCACACTTAAAAGAAAAATAGGGTGATGTTCGTGTGCACTATTTGAGTTCCTACAGTATTTCTGTGCTCTCGAGCTCTCTCCAATCCAAAGATGTCTTGCTAATGAAGTTATTTCTGCTCTTTGTGCTTAAATGTGATCATCATCATAATCTAGAAGATTGTGTTGAAAGTCGATAATCTTGTGAATTCAAGATTATTACGTAACTATATTTTCTGTTCAACATTTTTTTATAAGTATCCAAGTTGTGCTTTCCTTTCTCTATAAGAGATAAAATCTTCCATTGAGAGTTGTTCAATAAAGGGTGCACGTTGTGCCTAATCATCCTACTAACATACGACCTAGTGCTCAAGTAATTTTGCAATTAGTGACCATGATCATGCTACCATAGTTCTAAAGTAGTGCTAGAATAGTGGAAACATGCTTCGTTAAAAGAGCAAACGAGAAATCCTAGAACATGATTTTGGGTTGTTGTTTCTACCTGCTCGTGTTTCCACATAAAAATCATTGTCTTGGCTATTTATAACTAATTTTTAAATTTTATTTTGTTAATGTGATAATTGTATATTGCACTATTCAACCCCTCCTCTTGTATCATTCTCACATGAAAGACTAGAGCTTATTCATATAGAAATTTATAGACCATATCACTGATGAATATGTGATCCATAACTTTAAAAGTTGAAAATCGAGCTTTGTTCCTAAGTAATTAATTACATTGAGAAATTAACATTGTATTATAAGCATCCATGCATGTGTATATAATATACATATATTATCATTTATATTTTACATTAATAAGAAGCTAAAAATTGTATGAATATAATCAAATGTATATTAACTAACTTCCTATATTTTTCATTATTTTTCACTAATTACAAATCAAATAAAATAAAATCCACTGTGAACATATTACTAACATTAATAAATGAAAGTATCAGAAAACACTAACTTGTATGAATATATATAAAAACCCAAATCACTAGTTTTGAGATAAAAAGCCATAAATACAAATATCATTCACATACAGTCTCCTATGAACTCCTACTCACTTTTGAATTAATGTACAATTGAATACCTACAAATCAAGATCAAATTCAAAAGAATCAGAGTTCAAATGTGAAATTTGGATTTTGGGTTCACAATGCATATTGTATATATTAACTAACTGTTACTCATTCTTTTATGTACAAAATTAACTCTTTCTATTTTTTATTTTTCATATCTATCCAATTTATTTTTAATAAAAGTGTGCAAAATAGCAAAATCTAAAATGACTTAAAATTTAATGAAATCAAGTATTCTGAGTTTATATATAAAATATGCATAGAAGTCCTCTATATTTTATTTATTTATTTAATCAAGAATTAAAATTCATAAAAGTTGTAAAAATTTAAAATATGGTATTTTATATACATAAAATACAACCAAAAATACCACTTTGTACAGATGAACTCTTTTAGTTTTAGTCCATCATATTGTAGATCTCATTGAGATGAACAACTTTCATGAAGAACACCTTTTGATTTGACATCATTTTCTATTTTATTTTGAATTTTCTTTGGCTTTATTTTCTGAATTTTATGGAGGCGACACGTGGTAGATCCACGAGCCACAACGCATCCCCCCACTTAAATCCATAGAATCCTCCATTGTGGGCTGTTGGATGGAGCACCCTTCATCCAACATCCCTGATTCTTTCCTCTTTTTTATTTTATTTATTTTCTTTTATCTTTTCCCCTTTTTATCCCTTTTAATACATGGTGCCAGCCCGACCATTTGATTTCAATCGATCTAACGGTTGAGGCTTCATCTTCTTCCCCGACCATGGTCGACCTTGTCTTATGTCTCTCTTGGTCAAGGTTCCATTAACACCCCACCTTCTCGCGCCACGCTTGCCATGACTCCCTCAAGCTCTCCATATAGCAACACATCCCACACACCTTGCCATCCCTAACTGCATCTCCACAAAACCCCACTCATCTCCCTCATTGAGAGGCATGCACCACTTTTGTGAGAATGACCACTAGTTCGAGAAGGCATCCATGTGACAGGTCGACTTGTATCCTTCAGGTGATGGATGTGCCATGCCAGGAAGATCCAAGGAGGCCTTCGCTCCTTGTGGCAGTTACTACCTGATGAATAACAATTCAATCACCTTTATTCTCCTATTTTGGCTTTAGATCCCTTGCTAAATACATGTAAACATCACTAACCTGCATAAATTAACATCTAACATTTTCATGTAATTGACATGTGATTATTTGTACTTAAATCCAAAATAAAAGAGTAAGGAAAAATGAAATTAAATGAAGTATTAAAGATACTAAATGACCCTAAACCTCAAGACCGAGTCAATATTGACTAGGCTGAATAGGAATAAAGTAAGGGAAGGGAAAAAGAAACATGCAATCATTCACATGACCTTAGAAACCTTAAGTGATTAACACATTGTATACAATGCATTTTTACAGTATTTTATACAAACATATACATACCTCAAATTAAAATCTTTTGAACATAAAACATGTACATAATGATGTAGAGAGAATAATAAAAATAATATCCAATAAAAGTATTGCACAATGCAACTTATACACACATATAAAAAGCCGTAAATAGAACTTCATTGATCAATATCTCCTCCATATGGACTCAAAATGCACCAAACTCGCCTCCATTGTATTTCAAATGAAATTATCTATCTAATGAAGTGATTTCACTTAGAATGGAGTCAAGATACAAAAGTTGATTTTTTGGGGTACCATTGTACTGATGCCTTTGTATATAATGTAATATTATTTAATTCTTACATTTTTAATCCCTTCATATATTTAAATTATAAACATTGTATATAACATTTTAAAAAATAAACATGAATTAAAACTTTAAAATAAATTCAAAAAATAATGAAGTATAATACATAGATACCCTATACCTACAATTTGTATATATATGTAATTGTTTACATACACAAACAAAACATTAACAATGAAATAAAAATATATAAATACATAATAAAAAATACTGTAATTATATAAATATAATTATATGTATGTAAAACAAAATAAAAATAAAATATTCAAAACATAGGTATTTATACTTATATTTATACATGTAAAAATTAACATATGATAAATAAGTCAATAAAATAAATAAAAATAACCTAAATTAGTACTTAAATTAAGAAATGGCTTTCATATTTTAATATTATATGATAAAATTGCTTCTTATTTTATTTTCAATTTTTTTCCAATTTTAACTTTGTTTTGTTACGTAGTGGCCACGTGGGCCAATTAGGAGGTGGCGAAAGTTGACCCAGGTCAACTGCCCCACCCCCTCTTTAGACATGTCCAAGATAGGTTCTTTCCTCTTTTTTCATAAAATTTTCTAGATTTATCCTGTTCTCCTTTTTGCTTGATTCCTTGATGATTGCTAAAAAACCCTAAGCGAAGATCACAACCCAGACACACCTGTATAATATATCTTCTCAAATTTTGAAATTCAATCCCCATTTCCAATTGTAACCCGTAGGATTTGACCTAGAGTGAGTGACCTAATGACAGGAGGAGCACCATTCCTAATCTGAGGCGTGAACAAGGCAGAGAAGTCCGAGTTCAATCATTGTCGGAGCACCTCCGGTGGTTCTTGTACTCCCATGTCCTCCGACAAGGTGAGTTGTTTTATCTTCTCATTTTCGATTCCCATTGTATATAATAGCTTGGATTATGACTTTATTTTGTTTGATTCTATTCAGATTAGACTTAAATCCCAGAAATACATCTAGCTGGAGCTATAGGCTCCGGCCACTATTCCACCAGTTTCCAACCTTGTCTCGACCCACTGATCATCCCATCAGATCCCCCTATGCATTCTTCATCTCCCACATCCATCAGAACCCCCTAATTTCACAAAGATTGGGAGATGAGGTGTCATTCCTTCATCGTACGCTGTAGAGCTCATCCCCGTCCATTCCACTACCTTTTTTAGCACCTCTAAGGTCGAGGACGTTCATCTTCAAGCCCTAGCAAATTTGGTGCAGACGCTAGCCTAGGAGAGCCTAATCTAGAGACGATTCGACTAAGACTATCAGCTCCAGGAAGACCGAACTTCCACAATCTCCAGGTCTCTCCTCAACAAGATCTGGACCTTCAAAGCAGCACCAACTCCTGCAAACACTCCAAAGGAATCGTTTGAGCCACTCATTTAATAGTGTGGTAGCCGAAATGAGAAGCATGATCTGATTGAGATCAGGGAAGAACGTTGTTCTTCCAAAGTTGTTCTTCCTTGATCTACCAGACTTTCCAAATACTGTTGGGTTGAGGTGAAGCCCCGTTTTGGTCCCAACCGTGCGATTGAGAGGTGCAACTGCCATCGGATCCTCCATATGATCTAATCAAAGCTCGTAGGGGTATCAGCTCATCTCAACCGAGAATTGATGAATCTCCATTTCATCACCTTTATTCTTTCATTTTAGCCATAGATTCCAAGCTTATATATAACTAATTTGTCAAAATAAACACTATGTATATTGTACAAAAATATTGTGCAAAATATTGGATTATTTAATGCATTTAATTCCAAAAGAAAAGAATAAAAGAAAAATAAATGAAACACCATAGGTGTTAAGTGAGCCTAAATCCCGAGACCCAATCAGCATGAAAATTTGGTCAACAAGGAATAAAATAGGGGGAGATCGGGCGGATGAATTGTACAGAAAATACATCAAAACCCTATGTTGAAATTTCGGCACCTATTTTATTTTATTATTTTTACACCGTAAATAATAAAACCCTCAACATGAATGATGCAGATAAAAATAGAAAGAAAAATACAAAATTGAATTCGTATAAAAATAATGTATAGTGTGCGCAAGACACATCAAATAAAAATCAAAATAAAAACTTCACATACCTACATCTTCTCCATACAGTATCAAAATTGACAAAAATCACCTTTAATTGCATATAACTTTTTATAAGCTATTTAATGAAGGTGGTTTCATCTAATTTAGAGTGAAGATGCAAAAATTAGTTTTTGGACCCCTATTATGCACTATATTCAATATATTTATTCTCTATGTTTTTAAAATTCTTATATTTTTATAAATATTTGTATATTATTTTAAAAATATGTACATAATTAAAATAAAATAAAATAATCAAAAAGAAAATATAATAAATAACACATACTAATACATATGTAAATCATAACTATATATACATATATTGTATATATACATAATTAATTATGTGCACATATGAATTCAGAAATGTACTATCAAAATACATAGATATGTATTAAAATAAGTCAAAGATATATCAAATACAAGTATAAAATAATAAAATATATATTACAAATTAAAAATAAAACTATCAAAATACATGTATATATACCTACATTTTACTTGTAAAAATTAAATCATGCAAAAAAGCCTTGAAAAAAATTAAAAAAGGATAAAAAACTTCATAAAATTACAAATTTTTTTCATGTTTTTTCAAAAAATTAAGAAAATCATTTATTATTTTTTAATGAATTAATAAATCCATTTAACCAGGGAATTTTCTGGTTGGTCCACGTGGACCATTTAGAAGCCACCCCTTGTTGACTCGGGTCACCTGACCCCTCTCTCTTCCTCGAGTCGCGAATTGTCAGAACCCCCAATCTTTGCCCATTTATCCGCCCAAAACTCATCATTATCTGCCATGGTATGGCGCTTGATTCCTAGAGATTAAATCTCCCACAATTTCAAGTTTAATTGCATATTTATGTTTAATTTTAGAAAACTCCCAATTGCTTGGAGCTTGAGCTCCAGGCCGATTTATCGTGATATCGTCGTTGATCCACCCCAATTTCTGTTTCATTCGCTTCCCCTTCACGTTGTCCATCGATCACTCCATCTTTTCACCCTACATCCATCGTCGATCTGGGAGTGAGTTCCACTCCGACGTCGTTCGTCAGAACCCCATCTCCATGCCACCCCACATTACTTTCAGCTTCACCCTTAGGTCAAGGAGATAGCCGTCAAACTAGGGAACTTTTTGTGCAAGTCCACGACTCTAAGTAGACTTCTGGAACATCATCGAACATCTAGAGCAGCCCCAGGTGTTCAGATGCTATCTTAGCTCCCTCATCTTCATCGGAGCAGCCCACTACATGCGGAGGAGCACCAACCACCTATAGCCACTGTCGCAACGAGGCGAGGCCATTAGAGCAAGGAGAAACGTCATATCGAAAGTCGATAGTCTCTAATTCTTCATGTGTTCTTGCAATCCTCTTCTCAGTCGTTGCATGAAGAACACGACCCAAATCTAATGTGGACCGTCCATTTAATTGGAAGGGGTGTGCAAGAGTAGCCGTTTGATCAGACGCATGGAAGGCATACAATGGTTGAATGAATAACATATAAGTGATAAAACTTGCATCCAACTCCCTTTGCCTTTTGTTAATTGTAAAAGGTTCTATAATATTATATTTAAGTACAAAACTTTGTGGACTATTTGAATGTTTTCCCTTGGAACTTTTTGATTTTGCACTTTAGTTTAGTGCCATGTCACCTCACGTTGACCCCTACGTGAGTAAAAATTTTGTAGGCGTACCTCCCAGCTCTTGTATTTATTATTCAATACCTAAAACTCAAGTTGTAGTGTAAACTTTCTGGTTATTTTGTATGTGAGCCCCTAGAATATATTTTATTTGCAAATAAACCCTTGACAGCTTGATTTAATTTTAATTTTTGCACTTCTTTTTATTACAAATAGCTCATGTGCTCTAAAAAAATTTGAAAAAATAGTTGTGATTACATGATTGGTTGTTAATTCATGCTATTTATTTTATTTGCCATTTTCTGCATTTATTATTTATTAAAAATCAAATAGAACTATGCTATTTATTGTTTGACTAAGAAAATACAAGTAATTTTAAAACCTTTTCTAAAATTTCCAAAAAAAAATCCCTATTGTTTATAAGTCTATTTTATAACTTTAGACCAAAAAATTAAAAAAAGTCTCCTAAGAAACCCAAACAAATCCTTGATATGAAATGTTTTTAAAATCCTTAAAATAATAGTTGCTATCCCATATTATTATTTAAACTTATTTCTGGTTTTGAGATATTTTGAAAACTTTTTTTATTTTTGACTCTCAAATGAATTCAGCCTATTTAAAAAGTTCTTATTTATCTTATTTCTGATTTTTAAAAATACAAAAAATTGTAAACAAATGCTTAAAAATTTAAAAAATAGGAAAATATTTGAAAAATATAAAAAGATTTTATCTGGAATTTTTGACTTTATTTATCAATATTTATGTTTATAATACCCCATATAGCTTATATTTATAAATATATTATTATATAGCCTATATTATTATTAATTATATAAATATTATAAATATATTTTAAAAAACTTTAAAAAATAAAAAGCACTATTCTTTTGGATATTCTAAATTGTTTGTATATTTATTATATATATTCTTCCATATATTACTTATATTATACATATTACATTATATACCTTTTTATATACTCTTATATACATTTGTATACATTATTATGTATTATTAAATTAAAAGTAATTAAATATAGAAAATTTAAAAAATTAAAAGTATTTAATTTAATTAAAAATAAATATATTTTTGATTAAAACCCACATTACCTTGAGTACATATTGTGCATACATATATACATACATAGTTGTATTATTTATTTATAGATAATATACATTGCTACGTTCCTTGTTCCTTGTGTTCGAGACCCTACTCTTCTTGTCACTATACACACACTTATTGTAGGGTTATAATAAATTTTGGTTCATACTTTCTTGTTTACTTTGTATTATTGTGTGGGTTGATTGTTCAATTTAACTGACATCTTTGCGAGAGGTCATCGCAGCGACTGTGTAGCTCACCTTGTGAGCTCACACAACGTCTCCCTCGGACTTTCGATTTTTTCAAATGACATCATAGTCGAGGAACAATGGATACATATCATTGTGTATATTATTGTGTATACTTTTTCTCTTTTATTTTCAACCTTTTATTTTTTATAATTATTTATCTGTTTTTGACCCAAGTGTCTTTGTTTGATTATCTTACGAGGGACCACATGGTGACACCCTCTTCTTATGAGGTGGAAGCACCCGAGTTGTGAGGAGGTTGGCTATTATGCTTGTGAGCCAACCATGAGAGAGCAGGAGAGAGAGGAGGGAATGAGAGGAGTAGATACACATAGCTATGTTTTTGTTTTATTTTGTGAGGAGAACTTCCATTTTATTTTTGTAATATAATTTGTAATAATTTAGACGTGGACATTTCCACTTCATGAGGATCAATGCCCGAGTGTCTGCTCACCTTGTGCCTCATCGGGTTTTTCGCATTTTTACCGCTTTCTTTTATTTTTTTCCTCATATTTTGAGCTTTCACTCTTTCTTTCATTTGTTTTATGTGATTATGCCCCTTGATTTATGATTGTTTGACTCAGTAAGCTAGGTCCAAAGCCCTAACAGAAGAATGCACCTATACTTACTTACACTTGGGTCTAGTCAAAAAATTAATTTTGCTTGAATTTGGGACCACGAGCTCCAAGAGACTCCAAACAACTCTTGTAGAATCCATTGTGGCGGGCACCGAGGAGTCTCCAAGACCAGACATGTAGGATCTATTTCTAAGTGAATAGCATTTGGTTCTTCCCAATAATAGCAATTCTTATTTAGGATGATTTTTTGCTTGCATATCACTTATATAGTGTAAATATTTCTATTCTACCTTGCATCCCGCACGGATCTGTAAGTTTCCTTATTTTGCATGCATCATTAGACACGAGAGTGAGATTTCCACTCTAGTGCCCACTTGAATTGCTTTTCTTCCCTCTCTCTATTATATATCACATTTAGGACTCAAAAGAAAATAAAAAAATCATTGGGTGGTTTGCTTTGAAAAATACTCAAAAATTTGAAAACTAAAAAAAAATATGAGGCTACTAATAAACTTTGACCATAATTAAAAATCGTAATGGACATCCTAGTTTTAGGTTCATAATGCCTTCCTTACAATCAGGTACATTCCAGACTGAGTGAGGCGCGACCCCCTAAGGATTAGCAATAAAAACCCGATCTGTTGCAGGTTTGATTATCATCTGGGTTGGTAAAGTATTGGTGCTTCTATCGCAGATGGACGAGTAGGGCCTTGTAAACGACTTTGTTTCTTCCTTGTATGGAGCATCCTACTTGGTCCAAAGTATTGAGCATATGCTACGCCTTCACTGGAATGTCTGTCTCATTATCCTGTGGTCGAGTACCTCGCTTGCGACGGAAGTATTAGTTTTGACTATTTGCTTCCTCTCTTTATTCTTTGGCTGAGTAGCCACCCATGAACAAGATCAAGGACCTCAAAGTGTGCACATCGCAAATTACAAAGGAGGTGGAAGAAGTATGATGTACTTTCCCGGTAGTACACACTCCTATAAGGATAGCCATCATAAGGACTTATTATAAGATTTGCCTGCAAAACAACTATAAAATTGAAAATATAAAAATAGACGAACTCTCACGGCTTCACTAGGGTTGAGTTGGTGAATCCACAACTTATTTGGTATTTGTTTGATTTAAATTAAAGTCAAATATCAAGTCCCGCACACATGTGGAAATTTGACGTTTTCATTTTCTCTTCTTTTATCATTTGACCCCCGCTCGCTTTGAGCCGTTCTACTATTTTGCACTCCTTTTATTTCTTGTTGACCTGCATATCATTTATCTATTCTCAATCTTCCTTCTGACCTCAAGATGGCTACCCATGGATGGTTTGGTCAGGACTCCGTCAACACCCATATCGATTCCATGTAGTTGACCTCTCCAATAATTTGGGCGATTGCTGAGATCACAGTTCAGACTCTACGAACCTCTCTCCAGACTCCTCTCCTTCTTCAATAAATTGGGATAAGTCTTGTACCAAAATCTGCCCATTTTGGATGGAGATTGATTTCACCTTATACCCCTCCATCCTTAATGAAAGTCTGTGTTGACCTGAACATAGAATGATTTTTCATATCCGATGCTTCAATTCAGAATGATCGGGGCATTCTTCCATTTGCAGATTAGGAGCCCGATCTGGAGCCATAAATTTTGTCAGACTCAGAATCAGAGAAAGAGGTGGCTCCTATTGGAAATGGAAAGGGACCTCAACATCAACACTCACAGACATGCTAGCAACAAGATCAGTATGCCGGGAATGCCTAGCTCCTTGCCTCTTTACAGGTAATCCAACAACAAATCACCGACTAGGCATTGCTTTTCAGGATATACTGAATGATCTAAGGAGAAGAAGAGCCTAATCATGAGGAGGAGGAGAGGAATATAGAGAAGATAGAGCCAGTGGAGGGATGATAGATGAGCAAAAAGGAGGGCAGCCCAAGCTGACTCTTAAGGAGAGGTACAACCTCGGTACTGAACAAATGATGGAATGGATCTAGCTCCCTTCTATCCATGAACATTTTGCGTTGAGGCCTCAACTCTTGGCTCTGCTTCCCACCTTCCATATGAATACAAAGGAAGAACCTTACAACCATCTCCAACAATTTGGGCGCACCTGCATAACCACTCACTACCTTAACATTCTGTTAGGTTTAGTCAAAATGATGGCATTCATGTTCAACCTTCAAGATAAGGGGATGCATAGATCAATCATTTGTGGAAGTCGTCACCACCTGGGAGGAGCTGAAGTTAGCCTTTCTACATAAGTTCCATCCTATCAGGCGGCTAAATCATATGCGTGCCTGCATTGCCAACTTCACCTAAGCCACTCACGAGTCCATTCATGATGCTTGGGAGAGGTTTACTTATTTGCAAGAAAAGTGTCCCCATCACTATATTCCATGGACCACCCTGGTCCAACACTTTTTTGAGGGACTTACCATTGAATGTCAGACGCTCGTCGATGTCGCTTGTGGTGAGTCACACTTCAACAAAGACGAGGACATCGTATGATAACTTTTTGAGGAAATGGCAGAAGGAGAAGTTGCCTTGTCGTCATCCCAAAGCATACCAACACCAACGAATGATTCACTAGAAGCCAGTGCATATGGAAGCCTCGCACAAGCCGGACATGGATGAGAGCTCCAATTTGAGTATCATAGGGAGCTTCCTATCCAAGGAGGATATTATTGAAAAGAGATCATAAGACCATGAGAGGCTGACTGGGATCGAACAGAGGACCCAAAATTTGTACAAATTGGATCATATTACAAATCAGTTGGAGTTGCCGGTAAGCACAATCAATTCATGTCAATATATCTCTGCATCAACTTCGACGCCTATTAAGATGAAGGAGCCCTCATCACGTCAGCCTCCTTAGTAGAGTCCAGCACAACCATCAATCAAACACGTGTATTATGTGCAGGAATTCGAGCCAACATCGCCTCAACAACCATAATAATAGCTGGTGGTATACCAGCAAGAAACCCAGATTCTCTCAGATCCATACTCTCCACCACCACCTCTCATTTAGGAGGTGATTGGATTCTAGTCTAACGATGTGCAATTAGCCCATCTAGGTGGATTTCAGCAGGGCCAGTCTGCCAGCTCCTGTCCATTCCCTCAACAGCAAGGTAAGAGATTTGTCTCAGGGAATCAACAACGTCACCACCAGTAATCTTAGCCACATCAGCAAGGCCGGAGACAGAATCAATAGCAAAAACCGCAGTACCACCAGAACCAGCAATACCATCAATACTCGGTTGTTCCTTATCAGCACCCTCTTTCTCACCATCAGTAAAATCAATCTTCTTGTCAGTTTGACCCCCATCATTCCTATCATCATCCTCCGCACCATTCCCAGTCTCAACGTAGCTAGGATACTAAACCATCCTAGGTTGCACCTGTGAACCCCACCCTGGATTGCTTGGCTCAGCTAGTTTAGATCCTTATAGATATGAATTAGAAGGTGGATGACCTCACCGCTGCCAAGACCTCGATTTCGGTACAGGTGGAGGCAAATCTCCACAATTTTAGAAAGCGGGAGCATGTAGTTTGTGATGTCCCATCCAAACCTGCAGAGTTAGATATTCATGATATGCTTTTACCTAGTGTTATTACTCTCATGAGCGGTAGGATTTTACAACCTTCTTCCACAATGAAGGGAAAGAATAAATCTTCAATATGTGAGTCATCATCTACTTCTGCATTAATCAAACCAGTAGCAGGGTAGGGTGAGGAAGAAGATGAAGGAGAGGCACCAGATTCCAAAATACAAAAAATGAAAAAAAAATCAAAAACAACAAAAAGACAGCAGCATCCGGAGTGCCATCGAGCCAACAATGAAGGGGACAACACCTGCAGTCGATCCGGAGCAAGACAACGGAGCCCCGCCTACCATTTTTGGATGCCCACACCAAATGGATGACAATACTTCTTTTTGTTATCCTATATACAACCAGATTTGGGCATATATTTTGATGTAAATAAGAATAATGTTTCTGCATTTGATTATGTAAACATTCCTTTTCCAGATGCTTTCCAAAAATCTAAAAAAAATAAAAATTTGAAAACTTCCTTGTCAAATCCAGATGTAGTTAAAGTAATTCAGAATCTTATTCTTGAGATGCCTTTGCTGAAGGCCAATAAGTTCATGCCAAACATCAGGAAGGGACTCAAGGAGGCATGTACTTCAAAAAGATAGCCGTGTCGAGCCATACAGAGAATCTGAAGCACATCCTGACGTCAGCGATAATTCATGCAATCAGCAATCTCCCTTGCAAGAAGAAAGACATGGAAGCCCCTCTCATCAGATGCACAGTGTTTGATCAATAGTTCGACCGAACTCTCCTTGATAGTAGATCATCCATTAATATGATGCCTACTTCACTGCTTATGGAATTTGGGTTGGGACCGCTAAAATCAACAAGAATGATTGCACAGTTTGCGAATACATCAATCTAGCGGCCTCGAGGAATTTTGGAGGATGTCATCATCACCATTCATGGGATGCAATTTCTTGTGGACTTCATTGTCTTGGATATGGACACCTCAGCTCCTCTTCTACATACCCCTATTATACTTGGATGTTCGTTCCTCTGAACATGTAATGATGGATTATGGTAGCGGATAGATCACCTTTCACTCTAACAGCGACAAGGTACCCATTCAGACAATCCAAGTGTTGAAACCTTTAAAATATGCATCATATGCGAGATGTCTTCAGAACAGATAGAAGATCGTGACTTTCTTGTAGAAGTATGAGAAACAAATCTTTTTATTCATGGCATTGAGATGCATAAATTCCTCTCTGTCGAGGAAGGAGTGGATAGTGCAATCGACTTCCCATTTATCTTAGAAGATGCAATTTTTGTTGATCTTTCTGAAGAATTGATTGATGGTCAGCTTTCCTTAGTAGAGGAAGAACAAATTATTGAAGACTTCCTTGAACAAGATTCTATCATTGAGAATTTTTATGCATCATTAGATTCAGAGCTTGAACTATCAAAGGTGGACAATGTACAGTTGATAGATTTGGCACCACTCACACCCTGCACAGTTGCAGAAGTTGCCACAGATGTGATTCAGACTCCACTGGAGCTCAAGCCGCTTTCAACTAATATGAAATATGCCTTCCTTGCAGGTGCACCAAATATGTTTCAAGTGATTATTAATTCCCAGCTAACCCCAGAACAAGAATCTCATCCACTCGAGGCTCTAGAAAGAAATTGCAAGGAAATAGGCTGGAAATATTTCGATCTCCGTGGGATCAATCCTTCATTATGTTCCCATCACTTCTACCTGGAAGAAGATAACAAGCCATCATGCAAATTCCAGTGCAGATTGAATCCGGATCTTCAGGAGGTTGTTATGAATGAAATCACAAAATGGTCTGATGCGAGCTTCATATATCCCATCTCCAACTCTAAATGGGTGTTTCCATTGCATGTCGTGACAAAGAAATTAGGGATCACCATTATAAAGAATGACAAAGTAGAATAGATCACAATCAGAGTCCCAAGATCTTGGTGCATATGTGTTGACTACAGACGTCTGAATTTAGCAACCAAGAAGAATCATTTCTCGCTTCCCTTCATCAAATATATTGCCAAAAGACTGTTTGAAAAGGAGTATTTCTACTTCTTAGATGGATACTCTGGATATAATCAGATTTGCAATCACCTCAGATGATCAAGAAAAGACTACCTTTACCTATCAATTTGGGACAAATGCCTTGTGCAGAATGCCATTCGGATTATGCAACGATCCTGCGACCTTTCAAAGGTGCACGTTAGCAGTTTTCACAGATATGGCTGGTAGCTTTCTCAAGGTGTTTATGGATAATTTCTCAGTCTATGGAGACAGCGTCAATCAGTGCCTATCTTATCTATACCGACTTCTGAAACGATGCTGCAAACTCAACTTGGAGCTCTCATGGGAGAAGAGCCATTTCATGGTAACCGAAGGGATTGTGCTAGTCCATGTCATATCCAAATGTGGCATGGAGGTCGATTATGCTTAGGTGGAAGTCATTTCTAAGCTAGAGACACCTACAAAGTTGAAGCAAGTCTGATCATTCCTGGGACATGTGGATTTTTATTGTCTAATCATCAAAGATTTTAGCAAGATTGTCAGACCGTTCACTAAGCTTCTGGGCAAGGAGGCATATTTTATTATAGATGACAAAGTCCTCAAAGCCTTCAATCAATTGAAAGATCTGATCACTCAGGCCATGTTCTGCAACCACCAGACTCGTCTCTACCATTTGAGATCATTACAAACACATCAGACTAAGCCATTGGAGTGGTTCTAGGATAAAAAAGAGACAATCTTCCCATTGGTATTCACTATGCCAGCAAAACTCTTGGTGAAACACAAAAGAACTACACAGTCACTGAAAAAGAGCTGCTAGCAGTTGTCTTTGCCTTGGAGAAGTTCGTATCTCATTTACTTGGATCCAAAGTAATTATGTACATGGACCATTCTACCATAAAATATTTGCAAGCCAAGAAGGATGTGACGAGTAAGAGAAACCTCTATCAATTTGTGAGAATTAAGCATTAAAAATAATGTGTTGATGTTCATTGTAGGCAGGTAATTGAAATAAATCAAGCAATAACCCCTTAATTATTTAATCAATTTTAGTCGAAGCGGTTTTATATTTATTTATCCTGGACAAACCCTAGGGTCAAACTCAAGGAGGCAAAGGAACAACTTAGATTAATGTCTATCAAATTTCATGCGTGATTTTTGAGGCAGAATATTTTTGGTATTTTTTTAATGCAATTTCCAACTTTTTATAGATTTCAATTAAATCAATGTAATTAATAACCGAAGAAAATATGATGCAGGGATTTTAAAATAATTTTTATCCAAGAAAATAATTATATGCTATGTTGTATGAGATAATAAATAAGTGTAATTTTATGATTTTCAGATGATGCAACAATATGATGAAATTATCATGCAAAATGATGGTGAATATGTAGCATGATAAACCAAATAGATACCAATCCAATCAAGTGAACCTCCCCCTCAATTTATCTTAGAATGAATATGCTAATTAATATCAGATTAATTTCTCCAATACATGTCCCAAAATACAGGTCCTCGATGTTGAGAAAAAGAATTGATGAATGTAAATCAAGGTGCTCACAATAAAATAGAACCTCAATTAATTAATGTCAAAGAATGTTTAAAAAATAGAATCTCAGTGTTCAATATGATAGAGAATCAAATAAGCATCAAAATGACACCAAGAACATAAAAATCTGATGTACGGTTCAAAAGATATAAATCAATGAAATGTCAGGGGCCTATTTGTAAATAAAATAAAAAAATATTTGCATAATAGACCTTTGAAAGGGCTACAATGTGAATAGGAAAAATCGGTTTTGCTTCTTTACAATTTACCGCAGGTGGGGGTAAATATGTGATTCCTGGGAAGCTCCAGGGGCAGGCATCAGACATCCCAACATGCACGTGCAAGGCACGTGTGCTGACGTCACATCTGACGAGACGAGGCACGGGCAACGTCTTGATCACGTGCCGCCACGTTGCTGCTCCAGGTTGCATTGGGCGGCCAAAGCTTGATGCTTAGACGTAGCCATGGAATTGATCTGATGAGATAGAATCAAATGACCGATATTTCGGTGAGAATGGGCGGCCTGGATTTCTTATGTTCTTGATCAAGGCTTCATGTGAACCTAGGGGTTGTGGCTTGAACTGGGCAGCGATGTTGCTGGTGTCTGACACACGATCGTGGTTCATCGGGGCAGAAGCACGTCACAATGTCGGCGAAGATATAGAAGTTGATGGTGATGGTTGTTGACGCTGGAGCCGATGATGGATCAGGTGGAGGCACGAAGGAGAAGATAGTGGTTGATGAAGCTCAATGTGTAGGTGCTATGGTTGATGAAGCGTGGATGTCTAGTAGGAGCTCGACGGCAGAGGTTAGTGGAGCCGTTGATGTTGGAGAAAGGTGAAAGTCATAGGCACAAAGGTGATGGCTCTACGGTGTTCACCGGAGATTGGTGTGATCGGAGGTAGTATGGCGGCAGTGGCTTGACGACACAAGGTGAATACTGCAGGAGCAAGGCAAGAGCAACTGGGTTTGCTCTGCAACGAGGGCACTAACCTCATACCTCACCAGTGTGCGAGAGGAAGGGTGTTGTCACCGCCCTCCTTAGCTTTTGCTTCAATCGACGGATGTAGGAGAATAGTGATGGTGAGGCGCTTATGTAGGGTCGTGAAGGCAGTGGCTTATAAGCCGGAGATGGAAGGGGACCGCGATTGATGATGGCATGATTAGCGCAACCATAGATGGAAGGAGAGGGTGGGCGACCAACCATATATGGAAAGGGTGCTGGGGCAAGAGGCAGCGGTCACGAGATTTGTGGAGGAGGGTGGCGCCCCAGAAGGGGAAAGTAATCAGAGATGGGATATGCGGGGCGACGCGACATCAGTGAAATCTACAGAGGCGGCGATGGAGCAGAAGAGGAAAGTGGAAGGAGAAGATCGGTGGCACATGTTGGCCATGTGCGGCGGAGGCACGTGACCAGTACGTGGAAAGATATTTTTATTATTTTTATTAGATTTTTTATTTTTTAACAATCTAAGAAATTAATGCCAAAAATAAGTGACATGTGGCGGCTCAAGGAGCTGCCACATGTCAACTCCAGAAAATTTGAAAATAAAAAAGAAAGGAAAAATCGAAAAGAAATAGCAAACGACCTCAAATCGAAAAATTTTCTTTACAAAAGTCATCTTGATGAGATCTACAACTTTCACGAAGAGACAAAACAAAAATAGCTCATTTGCACAAAGTGATATTTTTGGGGGTACTATATGTACATAGAATACCTTGATTTTTGGATTTTGTATTTTTTGTCATTTTCTAAATAAGATAAAAATTGAAGAAAATATGATACAATAAAAGGTAAATATTTATAGATTAACCTATTTTTTTATTTTTATTAAATTAAGAAAATGAAGAAATAAAATAAAGTACGAAAAAGATGACTTTTGTACAGATAGTTAGTGAACACTCAGACTCAGTCAATTTCGTTGATTTTGGTTTTATTTTAGGCTTGGATTTTTGCACATTAGAAAAAAACTTTAGCTAAAGAAAATAAAGTACAAATAAATAAAATAAAAAGAGTTAAATATTTACATAAAATAATAGGTCAAAATTGGATAAAATACACAATGTACAAAAGAGGCCCAAAATCCAACTTTCACATATGAGCTCCGATTCACTTGAGCATGGTCTTCTTTTGTGTACATTAGTTCAAAAATGAGTTGGATCAAATTGGACATTGTATGAAGAAGATATCAGCGTTCTAGTATGATAGATATGAAATTAGGGTTTGGGTTTATTTCTCAATTATTTTAGAGTGATTTTATTTGTATTTTTTCTTTATTCTTTTTAGTCATATGTACATAGTGGAGGTAGTTTCAAGTAATTTGGAATTATAGTGATATTATTAAAAATAAGGGAAGTTAACTTATTTTACAGGTCAATTGGGATGGGATTTTCTCTTCTTATGTTATGCAATTATGCATGATAATATGCTATAATTATTTACATATACAAGAATGCTAATTACAAGATAATTGATATAATGCAAATGAATTATGGGGATTTGAGCTTAATTAATCACTTTTAGATTGATCAACCCCCTATACTTATACCATGCTCGTCTCTGAGCAATTAAAGAATGAAATGAAGTGAAATGAGATTGGGTTCCATATCAAGACCATGAGAAAAATGTGAAAATGGATCTTAGACCCGACCTTTGGATTATTAGTTTTGCGGAACTCCTGTAAGAATTAGGATTTTAAAGTCAACAACCTCCAAGTTCTACACATCATTGTCACAGTTCTAGCTCAGAAGTCATCTTAGACCAATCCTCTTCGTAAATCATACCCCATGAACATTGAACAATTGCCTTATGTGTGAGAAAGGTTTTAGATCTTCCCATCAAGAATGTCGGACTACCATGCAAACCTCTCCCCCAATAACTCATCCTCATGGAGTCACGTATTTCCTTCTAAGGTCTGTCGCGTTGTGTTCACAATCGAAAAGGGGTAGAAATTATAAGAAGGGGAAAAAACTGGAGGGTGTCTAATGTAGTCACCTCTCCTTGTGCAACCGACCAGTTTAGCCAAGTCTCCATTAAGATTTGCAGGTTGTCTTGAAGATTGGACCCTTTTTTTGGTCAAATATTTATTTGGTAGTTGGCTTTTTTTTGGAATTTTGGTAGCTCTGCATGGATCTTATTGTGCCCCTGCGGATATGGAATCTTTCTTTCCGCACATATTTTGGGGTCTTAGAAAAAAATGTGCACAACCGTCCATTCCTTATCGGAAGCTTTATTTCAATTTGTACTCCGGTCTTTAGATGTCCATGCTACCATAAAAGAAACTCACACAGTTTTCCAACACCCCATCTGAGTTGAGCTAAGTGCATAGTGCGGGAGTACAAATTAATGCCCTATTCAAGAGTCATACCCAGAATGAGGCAACCAGGTTAGACCTAAGAGTCAAATTCTGCACATTGTCATGTGGTTCTCGAAGAATTAAGTCAAAGACTCGAAGCTTCTAAAATCATATTTCTCGGTGAAGTTCCTTTGAAAATTAGGTGGATTAAGGCCAAGTGTATACTATTCTCGGTTTCTGCTCATAACTCGATTCTGAACCAAAGAGCTTTTGACCAATGCATGAAATGTTGGATGAAGTGCAGAATGCAAACATGTTTTTTATGAGATTTTTAATGTTTTTTAATGTAAGAGATTTTTTAAGCAAAAATGAATAAGAAGCCATTTTTCAAAACTATTGTTACACATGGAGTGTTAGTTGCACAAAACACAAAGTTAGTTTTTTTGAATTTTGAATTTTTAACAAGTTAGTTACCCACCTTGTAAATAAGAATATAAGACTTACGTGAAAGTATGAGCTATGGGTAAAATATATATACAGAGTATGTACACACCCCCTACACTTAGAAAGTGCTATATCCTCGGAGTAAGAAGCGTAGAGAAGACATAGCTCTGGCTAAGCGTAAGAGGGTGAAAAAGAAAAAAAATAAAAATAGAAGTCGACCCTTGTTTAAGCCGAAAAATGGTGATATTAAGTTCCACACAAGGCGGGAACTCAGTCGCTGAATCGACCATGCGAAATTCGGATTGAAACAACAATTAACCCACAACAATCAAGTAAAGAAGTGAAAGTGAATGTACGGAGTTAAAATTTATGATAACTCTACAACAAAGATGTGTATAGGTGCAAGTATGTGTAGAGGTCGAAAACAGGGAGCAGAAAGGATAGATCGGGGCAAAATTGCTCAAAAGTGTGAATGTGATCAAATTGTCTACTTATGCTATTTTTGTGGGTTTTTAATTTTATATTTTTTATTTAATTTTTGATTTTATATTTTTGTATTTTGATTTATAATTTTCTGATTTTATATTTTCTTTTTATATTTTATATTTTTTTAATATATTTTTTTCCAATAATAGAATATACACAATATAAGAAATGAGAGGATAAAGGATTTATAAAAATGATAAAAACTGGTCAAAAATCAAAAAATAAATTGTTTTTGGTCTTTCTATATTTATACTGTTTTTGTGATTTTTGGGGATTTTTCAGAATATTTTTGATATTTTTAAAAGTGGAAATACAAGAAAATAGTGAATTAGCTACTGACTGAAACTAAAATGAGGATGAAAAATATCAAATGGTGTCCAAAATTCCTCAAATTAATTTTACTTGAAAGATAATGAATGCGAGAACATACAGAAACTGAAATTGCATTTTTCAGATTTTTGTAGAATTTTTAAGATTTTTTAAAGGTTTTTGGGGTTTTGCAATTTTTAGGAGTTTGGTTTTGTAATTTTTAATGATTTTTGGTCTGGAGTTAAAACAAAATAAAGTAGACAAATATATTTTTTTGGGATTTTTCTGGAGTGTTTTTATAATTATTAGGGATTTTATGACGCAAACAGTGCTGAAAATGAGTATTTTTTATTTTTTATAAATATTAAAAAGACTCAAAATTCAAAATAAAAATATTGACGTGAAAGAACAATGCAGCATGAGCTTAAATCTATTTTTTGAGATTTTTTCAATTTTTCTAGATGCATGAAATAAATAAGGAAAGCATACAAAAATACAAGGCTTAACAAGGGTATGAATGTAAAAAGAGCAAGGTTCAAGGGGCAAAGTGCAAATTATACAAAAGTATACAACTGCAGATGAATGCTATGAGTCCTAAATAAACAGTACACAAAATGGCGGGGGAAATGGCACAAAATACCCACGCCCAAGGCGATCCAACGGCGGGCAGGGGCGGCGAACGAACTGGGAGGAGACCACGACGAGATGGTCCTCCAGCGACCTGATCTTCCTCTTCCGCCACCGAGTGCTTCTTCAAAGCAAGTCCAGCTGCTCCTGGAGGGATGCTCTACCTTCCAGCGGCGCCAAAATGGCCAGGAGGGCACGGGTGCGCCGCCGCGAGGTCAAGAAACTGGCGCGGCTCCAGGTACCTGTTCTTTGGCAAAATCCGACTCTAGATGGACTCTCTTGACTCCAGGAACCTGCAAAGAAGATGCGCACACAGCGAGAAGAAGGTTCCAGGAGCAAATGAAGGTTGAGGGAACAGTAAATGGCATGAAATGAAGCTCGCCGGAGCAAGCTCCGACGAGGGTGTTCGATAATGGGATTAAGCTAGAGACCCAATGAAATGCCAAGTTAAATGCATGAAATAAACACTAATGCTACAGCTAATTAATCACACAAAGAAAACAAGGAAAAACGACCTCAAACAGTGGGGAAACTGCGAGATGAACTTCACGACGGCAAGCCGGAGATGGGGGTGGAGCGCCTCAAAAACCACCTCCTCGATCAACCTGATGGTAAGATGTGGGAGCTGTCACCTCTCTCAGTCAATTGGGCACCAAAGGAGGAGAGGGCAATGGTCCAAGAGGGTTCAAAAATGTGATGGAAGGTCAGGTGCCCTTTTTGTACAATGTGGTCGAAGGGGCGAGAAGAACGAGGAACAGATGGATGCACAACGGTCCAATCCCCAATAAAACACAAAGGCGTGTATCCTTGATATATGGGGAGAAAAAGTCACGAAGGAAGTAAGGTCAAATGGTGAAAGACACGCTCTCCAAAATTCGGAGAAAACGCCAAAAAACCAATATCTGACACAATGCAGGGGGCATGTCAGAGAGCTGGTCAACATGGCCCAAAGAACGAAGAAAGTAGGCTACACCCGTGATCCAATCTTCAAGATGATGGCTGGGCGTGTATGGTGGATATATGGGGAGAAAAAGTGAAGAAGGGCCCGAGGTCAAAATATGAACGATGCGAGCTCTAAAATTTCAAGAAATCGGGCCAAAACACATTCTGACAGGCTGCAAGAGCAAGAACCAGGGAGTTGACCCCCGGTCAACTTCCACCTGGTTGGTCCACGTGGACCAACCAGGAAAATCCCTGGAAAAAAACACTTGTAAAATCTATTAAAAATAGCAAATCAATTTACTAAATTATGGTTACAAAATAAAAAATGGTTAATATTTTATAAATTATTCTATTATGATTTTTATTTATTTTTATGAGGCTAATAATTAGAAGTTGCCATTTATACCCTTTATAGGTATCTATATCTATACATTTTAATCTTTTATTTTTATTTTGGTATTTTTTAATTTCTTTAATTTTGTTTATTATTTTATAAAATTATAAAATACTTTTTATACATAAATATATTTTTATTTTATTTTATTGATGTGTTTTGTATATTTAATAAAATAGAAGTATGTATCATATAGGTATATTTATAGGTATAATACCTATGTATTTTATATAGGTATTTTTATTTTATGTTTCTTTTGGGTTTTTCTTCTAATTTTAATGTACATATATATTACAAGTAATATTTACAAAATAATAAAAATATAAAATTTTAAACATAATTAATAAATAATAAATTGAATATTTTAATTTGTACCAATATACACTGAGGGTCCGAAACTCAACTTTCAAACTGTAGCTCTGCCAAATGCGAAACCACCACCATTAAATAGCTTATTTTATTCTATATACAATTAAAGGTGAGTTTGACGCATTTGGAGTTTTCATTTGTGAGATACGGGTGTGGGAAGTTGGGATTCTGGAATTTTATTCATACCATAACTTTTTATCTGTACATTATTTTTGGGTGAAATCAATTTTATATTTTTCTTTATTTAATTATCTACAACTTTCATGTACAAAGTTTCTTTATTTGATGTATAAAAAGTGGAATAAAAAATAGGTCAAAATGAATAAATAATGAATGAAATACAAGGGTATTTTTGCAGTATTTTGGCCCTTATCTCCCCCTACTTTATTCCTTATCGACCTATTCATCAAGATGCCTAGGTCTCGGGGTTTCGGGTCATAAAATATTTACAATATTTTATACTTTTTCTTTTCTTTTCTTTATTCTATAATTTTGGCTTTAAAAACCGCTTTTTATGCACAATTTGTACACGAATGCATGGATGCTAAAATGCCAAAATTAAGCTTATTTACACGCATTTACTAGGGTTTTTAAGGCCAAAATGATAGAATAAAGATGATGATACGTAGATTCATCATCCCCCTATACTTGCCTTTACTAGTCCCTAGCAAACACTTATGCAATAAGTGCAGAAAAAGAAAATAAAGAAAAGAAAAAGAAGAAAATTGGATTAAGTTTAATTATCGAACTTGTCTTCACAAAATCAAAGTTTGGAGCTTAGGACGGACCTTTGGAATTTTAGTGTGGGCGGAACCTTAGTGAGAACCGAATTTGAAATCCAACAGTCCCTGAGAATCCCAAAACTCTGTTCAATTCTCCTCAATAGCCAGGTCAGAAATATTTCAACTCATACGCAAACCCTTACGACTATGGATCTGACTCGTCCAGTGTAAGTGATTATGGCTCTCCCCAACTAGAATGACAAAGAGACATACTTCTCCAATATGACAACCCAATGATTCCCCAATCCAATAACTCCATCCTCGAGGAGCAGGGTATTCCCTTCTAAGTTCAAGTGGCAACCAGCTCAAAAGGAGAGGGTGAAGAGAAGAATGGACGGTAGCCATTGTAGCAACCTATCCTAGAATGCAAGACCAGTGTAGTCAAGTCATCCAGCTGCATGCTCACATATTTGACTTTGGAACTCAAGCTTGCTTATTGACTTTACAACATATGTACATACTTTGGCAGGCATTTTATTTTTGTACATGCCTGAACTTTTTTTTCTTCTTTTTTTTTTAAAATACTATATACAACAACATTTACATAAGGAGTTTTTCCTCTTGAGCCAGTAGACTATCCCTCTTTTGAAGCTTTATTGTAACCCACACTCTCCTGTCTTTAGACTTCCTCATCACTGGACGGGTTGGAGTGCACTTCCCTCCCTAGAGGAGAACATCCACTTGTGTGCATCTCATATCGGCAAATCCAATCCCCTCACCACTCCAACTGAGTTGAGCCATGTGAAAGGTGCAGGTCCAAGTTAGGTCATTATCAACAAGAGTCATGCGTGTGCTCCGAAATACTCTACTTAGGCAGTCAAGAATCCATTGAACCAAGTCCCGTAATCCTCAAAGAATTAAGTCAACTAGACCTAAAGTACCTCAAATCCAGTTCCTATAAGGTTCCTGTTATTAGGTAGATTTTAAGGTCCAATCAAGCTCCAATCTCCAGATTTTATTCAGACTTGTTCAACTATCAAACTCAATCCGAAAAATGCGAATGCTATGCAATGCTATGCAGAAAATATTTTTGTGATGCAATTTTCAAAGATTTTGAACTTTTTATGGATTTTTGAAAAGATGACGATGATGCATATGCATTTTTTTGTATTTAATTTTTTTTCAAAAGATTTTTCAAATGTTTTTGGATTTTAGATTTGCAAATGTTTTTGGGATTTTTGAAAACAAAAAGTTTTTGGCTAAAAGCTAGGTTAAAATATGTACACGGGAGTGCTTCATATATATACAAGAAGTGGATTTTAAGAATTTACAACGGTAAGTGATCAATTTTATACATATATAATGGATTTTGGTGAGATGTATGTATTCCTCAAACTTATTTGACACATGCTTTTCACACAATTTTTGAAAACTATAGTCCAAAATAATTTTACAAATATTTTACAAACATGTACACACATTTGAAAATCATATAGCAAAGGTTTTCAAAAAAGTATATATCGATTTTTCAAATATTTTTGCAACCATTTTTCAAACCATTTGCAAATCATTTTTCAAACAATTTATTTCACACAAAGAAAATAAATTTTACAAACCACACATTTTTACAGGTTGAAAACATGTAACAAAACATTTTCAAAATAGTTTTCAATAAATGTTCACAAGGATTTTCAAACTATTTTTCAAACATTTTGCAAAAAACATTTTCACCTGATTTATTAATCAGTAGATACAAAAATAATTTGAGGAATGGTAACATCTTTTTATTAGGGTTTTTAAAGAATTTTAAAGAATGATTAGCCATTTTATTAAGAAAATATGAAAGTATGAGTTATGGATAAAGTATATACATTGTATATACGACCCCCCTATACTTAGCTTGAGCTATGTCCTCATAGATCGGAGAGAAAAGAGAAGACATAACTCGTACTAAGTATAGGCAAGTCTAAAGAATAAATAAATGAATGAATAGAAGAACAAACGAATGAGAAGTTGACCATCCCCCCTATACTTAGGATCAAATAATCCTAAGTATAGCAGACTGTACACAACGCAGGGAGGGTCAAGGGTGGGAATGAACAGATCATACTCAGATTGTCTCCCCCTATACTTAGGGTAAAATATCCCTAAATATAGACAAGAAGAGGAGACAATGGAGAGGATCGAAAAGAATAGAAGAAACTCGGGGTGTACACCCCCTATACTTAGGACAAAGTACGTCCTAAGCATGGAAAACTGTCTACAAGGGCGGCACCTTTTTGATACAAAAAGAAGATAGGAAATGAAAAGAAGAAAAAAAAAGAAAAGAGATTTGAAGATGGATACGGATCAGAGGATCTACACACCACTCCCCCTATTCTTTAGGTAAAAGAAGCCCTAAGTATAGGCAACGACAGGAGTGATGACACAGAACGACGAAAGAGCACTCGACTCGTCCAACCCTCCTAAACGTAGGACAGAGCGCGTCCTAAGCAAGGAAAACACGAGAATGGGTGGACGAGCAATACGGGAGATACAGAGATGAACAAAGGAGAATGTACAACAGAGGTGGATGTACATATGATCAAGAAGGCCAAAAGCTAACCTTCTCGCTCTTATTTGTACTAGTGAGGGTGTCAATCCTGTGTCTCATATGATCCATCATCTGGGTCAAGTGCTCAAGGGTGGACTCCATGAAAGGTGACTCCAACAGCTCAGTCTCGGGTGGATGTGAAGGTGGAGGAGGATAATATACAGGTGGAGGTGGGTGTGGGTAGAAATCTGAGTTCTGATACTGTGGCTGAGGCGGGTATGTACAAAAGTCAGGAGCAAAGTCCTCCTGGAAAAAAGGAGGTAGACCGGCTGGAGTGAACGAATGATCCGCAAAGTCCTGATAAAATACCCTCCAGTCGGCCATCTCAAAACAAAAGAAAATGATCGGGAGAGCACGATGGTCAAGTCAAGAGAAGTGAGAAGAAAGGCGCAAGTGCGCAGCGGTGATCTAGGACACACACAAAATAATCACAAACAAAAATGAAAAATAAATCAAACCCTCAATTCACCTACTCAACTCGGTAGAGACCGCAAAGATTGGTCTTTTTATCTTGTCTGTTTTAGAGTTAGGTGAGAAGTCAAAGATTTGCACAAACACTTAGGGGGCAGAAAATAGGATTTGGGTTCTAACCTTAGTGTGTGCGCGAGCAATGTAAAACGAAGACAATGAGGGGATTACTCGCCCCAATACAAGGTTTCTCTTTTTGATCGGTTTTAGGGTCAAGTAATATTAGCAGTCCCAATTTTATTGATTATCACTTTTTTGGATTTTTAATAAAAATGCACAATCCTAATGAGGAGTCGATTCCTTTAAGCACCTAGGTTTGCAAAATCAGAGGGAGAGTCGGAAAAGCAATGCAAGCGGCAAAACGATGATGTATGCTAAAGAGAAATGCTCACCTTGCCTCCAGCACTCTACATGCAAAGATGCTCAGCAGAATTGAAACCTATCTATGTGCAAATGCAACCGATGAAATCGCCCTAAGTTCAGAAATTGCTACTATCGTGAAGAACCACAAGTTGACCACCAATCCTCAACCCTAGAGTCCGGTCTAGGCTCACCCCTCCTCCTCTCGACAAATCGAGTTCAGGAGCAGCGCTTGGCAGGGTGGGCTCGCAGCGCGACGGATCGAAGACGATGAATCAACTGTTTAAATTTGACTATGTCCAAACGATACTATAGGTACATGCAATGATATTAGGTGTTTGGCCTTAGTCTGTCGCAAGCAATCCTAAAACTAGGGGCTCAATCACTCAAAATAAATAAAACAAAAATCGGAAAACAAAATAAAAAAGCGAAGAAAACCGTGGTGAGCCCCCAGGTATACAAACACCTGGAAATTAGGCTCAAGAGTCCAAGTCTGGGGGTACCTGTATTATTACAAATATAGTGGTCTCTCTCTCACAAAAATTACAAAAATAAATGCTACACAAAAATGCTCAAAAATGTAACTGTCTGCTCAAGTCCTCCCACCTTCCTTGATGCTAGGCTAAAACCGCTTCACGTGGGTGCGAAGGTGCTCCAAGAGGGGCTCCTCCCTCGATCCACGTACCTCGCAAGAAATCCAAACAAGGAGAGTGGTTAGACAATTCAACAATGTATATTAATAAAAATAAAATAGCAAAAAGAAAAGCCGTAGAATAGACAACCAATCACAATCACAAAGCAAAAACCCGAACTAAGCGTTGTTACTCCCCGGCAACGGCGTCATTTGTTTAACCCAAAAAAACGAGGGTCGTACGGTTTCACAAGGCGAAACCGCAGTCGATGCGTTGACCACTCAAAAATCCGGATTAAAACAACAATTAACCCACAACAATCAAGTAAAGAAGTGAAAGTGAATGTGTGGAGTTAAAATTTATTATAACTCTACAACAAAGATGTGTATAGGTGCAAGTATGTGTAGAGGTCGAACACAGGGAGCAGAAAGGATAGATCGGGGCAAAATTGCTCAAAAGTGTGAATGTGATCAAGTTGTCTACTTATGCTATTTTTTGTGGGTTTTTAATTTTATATTTTTTTATTTAATTTTTGATTTTATATTTTTATATTTTGATTTTTAATTTTCTGATTTTATATTTTCTTTTTATATTTTATATTTTTTTAATATATTTTTTCCAATAATAGAATATACACAATATAAGAAATGAGAGGATAAAGGATTTATAAAAATGATCAAAAATGCTCAAAAATCAGAAAATAAATTGTTTTTGGTTTTTTTATATTTTTCTACTATTTTTGTGATTTTTGGCGATTTTTCAGAATACTTTTATATTTTTAAAAGTGGAAATACAAGAAAACAGTGAATTAGCTACTGACTGAAACTAAAATGAGGATGAAAAATATCAAATGGTGTCCAAATATCCTTAAATTAATCTTGGTTGAAAGATAATGAATCAGAGAAGATACAGAAACTGAAATTGCATTTTTAGGATTTTTGTAGAATTTTTAAGATTTTTATAAAGGTTTTTGGGTTTTTGCAATTTTTAGGAGTTTGTTTTTGTATTTTTTAATGATTTTTGGTATGGAGTTAAAACAAACTAAAGTAGACAAAATATATTTTTTGGGGATTTTTTTGGAGTGTTTTTATAATATTAAGGGATTTTATGACGCAAACAGTGCTGAAAATGAGTATTTTTGATTTTTTTATAAATATTAAAAAAACTCAAAATTCAAAATAAAAATATTGGCGTGAAAGAACAATGCAGCAAGAGCTTAAATCTATTTTTTGAGATTTTTTGGAATTTTCTAGATGCATGAAATAAATTGGGAAATCATACAAAAATACAAGGCCTAACAAGGGTATGAATGTAAAAAGAGCAAGGTTCAAGGGGCAAAGTGCAAATTATACAAAAGTATACAACTGCAGAGGAATGCTTTGAGTCCTAAATAAACATTACACAAAATGGCTGGGGAAATGGCACAAAATACCCACGCCCAAGGCGATCTGACGGCGGGCAGGGGCGGTGAACGAACTGGGAGGAGACCACAGCGAGATGGTCCTCCGGCGACCTGATCTTCCTCTTCCACCACCGAGTGCTGCTTCAAAGCAAGTCCAGCAGCTCCTGGAGGGATGCTCTACCTTCCAGCGGCGCCAAAATGGCCAGGAGGGCACGGGTGCACCACCACGAGGTCAAGAAACTGGCGCGGCTCCAGGTACCTGTTCTTTGGCAAAATCCGACTCTAGATGGAGTCTCTTGACTCCAGGAACCTGCAAAGAAGATGCGCACACAGCGAGAAGATGGTTCCAGGAGCAAATGAAGGTTGAGGGAACTGTAAATGGCATGAAATGAAGCTCGTCGAAGCAAGCTTCGACGAGGGTGTTCGATAATGGGATTAAGGTAGAGACCCGATGAAATGCCAAGTTAAATGCATGAAATAAACGCTAATGCTACAACTAATTAATCACACAAAGAAAACAAGGAAAAATGACCTCAAACAGTGGGGAAACTGCGAGATGAACCTCACGACGGCAAGCCGGAGATGGGGGTGGAGCGCCTCAAAAACCACCTCCTCGATCAACCTGATGGTAAGATGAGGGAGCTGTCACCTCCCTCAGTCAATTAGGCACCAAAGGAGGAGAGGGAAATGGTCCAAGAGGGTTCAAAAATGTGATGGAAGGTCGGGTGCCCTTTTTGTACAATGTGGCCGAAGGGGCGAGAAGAACGAGGAACATATGGATGCACAGCGGTCCAATCCCCAATAAAACACATAGGCGTGTATCCTTGATATATGGGGAGAAAAAGTCACGAAGGAAGTAAGGTCAAATGGTGAAAGACGCGCTCTCCAAAATTCTGAGAAAACGCCAAAAACCAATATCTGACACAGTGCAGGGGGCATGTCAGAGAGCTGGTCAACATGGCCCAAAGAACGAAGAAAATAGGCTACACCCGTGATCCAATCTTCAAGATGATGGCTGGGCGTGTTTGGTAGATATATTGGGAGAAAAAGTGAAGAAGGGCCTGAGGTCAAAATGTGAACGATGCGAGCTCTAAAATTTCAAGAAATCGGGCCAAAACGCATTCTGACAGGCTGCAAGAGCAAGAACGAGGGAGTTGACCACTGGTCAACTTCCACCTGGTTGGTCCACGTGGACCAACCAGGAAAATCCCAGGAAAAAACACTTGTAAAATCAATTAAAAATAGCAAATCAATTTATTAAATTATGGTTACAAAATAAAAAATGTTTATTATTTTATAAATTATTTTATTATGATTTTTACTTATTTTTATGAGGCTAATAATTACAAGTTGCCATTTATACCCTTTATAGATATCTATATCTATATATTTTAATCTTTTTTTTATTTTGGTCTTTTTTAATATCTTTAATTTTGTTTATTATTTTATAAAATTATAAAATACTTTTTTATACATAAATTCATTTTTATTTTATTTTATTGATGTGTTTTTTATATTTAATAAAATAGAAGTATGTATCATATAGGTATATTTATAGGTATAATACCTATGTATTTTATAGAGGTATTTTTATTTTAGGTTTCTTTTGGGTTTTTCTTCTGATTTTAATGTACATATATATTACGAGTAATATTTACAAAATAATAAAAATATAAAATTATAAACATAATCAATAAATAATAAATTGAATATTTTAATCTGTACCAATATACACTAAGGGTCCAAAACTCAACTTTCAAACCGTAGCTTCGCCAAATGCGAAACCACCGCCATTAAATAGCTTATTTTATTCTATATACAATTAAAGGTGAGTTTAATGCATTTGGAGTTTTCATTTGTGAGATACGAGTCTGGGAAGTTGGGATTCTGGAATTTTATTCATACCATAACTTTTTATCTGTACATTATTTTTGGGTGAAATCAATTTTGTATTTTTATTTATTTAATTATCTACAACTTTCATGTACAAAGTTTCTTTATTTGATGTATAAAAAGTGGAACCAAAAATAGGTCCCAAAATGAATAAATAATGAATGAAATACAAGGGTATTTTTGCTGTATTTTGGCCCTTATCTCCCCCTACTTTATTCCTTGTCGACCTATTCATCAAGATGCCAAGGTCTCGGGGTTTCGGGTCATAAAATATTTACAATATTTTATTCTTTTTTTTTATTTTCTTTATTCTATAATTTTGGCTTTAAAACCCGCTTTTTATGCACAATTTGTACACGAATGCATGGATGCTAAAATGCCTAAATTAAGCTTATTTACACGCATTTACTAGGGTTTTTAAGGCCAAAATGATAGAATAAAGATGATGATACGTAGATTCATTAGCCCTCCCCCCTATACTTAGGCTATGAACAATCTAAGTATAGAAGTAAGGAAAAAAATGAGGCAGAGGAGGGGAGAAGTGAACGAGGAGAGTATATACAACAGGCATTGGGTTCCCCTATACTTAGGATCTGATCAGCCTAAGTACGGATAAAGGGTAAAATTGGGTCAATCGAGAGAAGGAATGGATGAGAGTGGTATACACAGATGGCATCAGTCCCCCCCTATACTTAGGCCTTGGACTAAGTAGAGGAAGAAGATGTACAAGGGAACCGATGGGGACGAGAGCGAGGGTTTCCGATGATTAAAAAGGTTTTTGGTGGATCTTTTTGTGAGCCTCTAGTGGGAGGTCATAATCATTGAAAGAAGATGAAGCAGAAAAGTCCCAGCTATTATCCTAAGAAGAATAATACTTGAAGGTAGAGGTACTCCAAATATTCCTATTTTTAAGCTGCTTTATCAAGATGTGCTTAGTATTGTGGTCATTTGTCTCTTCCTTGGCTGATGAATATTCTGAAGCACCAGTCTCAGTGTGGTCATAAGAGATTATTCTGGTATATTTAATGAGACCAGGAGAGTTGACTCTTGAGGAATAGTAGTGAGGAGTCGGAGTCGTACAATTGGAGTCGATAATCGGTTGCTTGCTTAGATAGGGCGTCAGGAATGCTGAACTGAGCTCACTCATAAAAATCACCTTATCAAGATTTGATGAGGAATTATTAGAAGATTCCTATTCCAGTGTGTCAAAGGCGACTTTCCTAGTCGGTTTACCAAATAACTGACTAGATGAAGGAGCAGCCGAAATGGGCACTTTGGTCTGCATTGTCTGTGAAGGTGTAGGTCCTATGAGTAAGGTGTTGACAATCAGGTCTTTAGATGAATAACCATTGAAATATTCCTCCCTGTTCAGCAAACATCCCATATATTTGTTCTCAATTGACTTGACGTCGGTGCATTCCTGCATCAGATTGATTTGATCAAGGCAGTTAGTGGATGTATTGTCCGACTCAAGGTAAGCCCATGCTTGTGTTTCCTCATCATAATCACCATAAATATGGTAAATGTCTTGTATCATATGTTATTCTGTAGGATTTGTCATGATAGTGGTTGAAGTGCAAGCAGCGGGGAATGGGAGGATGGGATGAGTCTCTAAACCAATGGTCTGCTCAACAACCATTATCTCAGGTGTCATAGTGGGGTAGGGCTCTTCTACCGCTTGATGGTCTTGGCTGTTGACGGCTTTGTGGGTTGCCTTAGAATATTGTGTTTCCTCAAAGATATGGTAAGATAGAAGTGCTATGAATGCCGTAAAATTGATTTTCCGAGTCTCGCACTCTATAATTGCCTTAGCTAAGACAAATAACGGCTTTTTGAGAATGATTGGAGATTGTGTGAATTGTCCTTGATGTTCAATATCAATGATCATGAAGTCCATTTTGAGCAGAGCATCTTGGAATGTGATGATGACTGAAATTGTTCCTCTCAGTCGTTTTATAGATCGATGAACTAGCTAAATAATCTCTCTTGATTTCCTGATTGGTCCAAGTTTGAGCTAGCCAAACATGGAGGTCGGGAGGATGTTGATTGGTGAGTCGTCATCGATTCAGGCATGGGTGAATGTTGTGTCTTTGATTCCACAATCAAATCAAGGCAACCTCTTCACTCTATGGCTCTTGGTCTTCCTTCTCATCATCAAAGAGGTGGCCATTGATAATATATGTCTTCCTGTCTTTGTTCTCTTCTTGCCCAACTTTTTCTGCATTGATTTACTCTTTACAAATCTTTCCAGATCGGTGAAGTGTTCAATGGCTTATATTAAGGGAAGTTCAAAAATCACTCTTTTATCCAACACTTTCCTTAGAGTAGGATCATCTCCACTTTCAGTTCTTATGGATTTTTCTGTTTTTTCAATTTTTTGGTGTTTTTAACTTTTTTTGATTTTTTTGATCTTTTTAGTGTGGTGTGTAGGTGTACTGCTTTTTACAACAGAAGAAGGGTTTTGATCAGAGTCAGAGTCATCTGTACGGATTAGTATTCAGAGGTGCCACCATCAAAGTCATTCCTATGGTATACAGAGTTTGTGATTTTCTGAATGTTCTCATGGTTTTTAACTTGACATGCAATAATTTCATCTTCCATTTTCATGTATGAGCTAGGTAGAAAGTCTCTCAGCATATCCCCTCTTTGTCTTAACATTTCATCCTCGAAAAACTTTTCATGATCAATCATGGGTTGGGTCTGCTCTATGAGAGGATTCCTCGAAAATTTATAGGTCTCATACTCAACATCCCATAACTCTGGTATGCAACGCTGGTAGATTAGAGTCCTTTTCCATGATTGTGAATGGTCAGATCCTCATACGGTGAAGTCAACAGACATGGTTTATGTGTGTCGATATCATTAGTCCAATCCTTTGTATGTGCAGGTTGTTCACAGGATTGGTATACGGGTTGGTCAGTAGAGATTTGATTATTGGGGTCAACCCAATATGGATGATCATCAAGTGTAGGCCGCTCCATTCGATTTGGTTGGGTCATCACGTTATTCCCTAAGATCAAATCTGGATGTGTATCTGTGAAGTGTTGATCTGTCCCAACATTAAGATGAGGAAAGAATGAAGATTGTTGGGGTTGGTGTCTCTGCCAGTCATTTGTTTCGATAGTAGATTGCTCTTCAAATGGTTCATGATATCTGGTGAGAAACATGGAATAAGATGGGTCAGCCAAGGATAGAAGTTGATCATGTATAGAAAAGGGTGGAGGTGATGGTAAATTTGAAGGAGTGTTGAATTTGATCAGATGATCCGAGTAAAATGGATTGGAAACAATAGAGTGGATTGGATTCATACGTGGGCGAGAGTCTCCCACGAATGCTGGAGGATGCTTGGAAGAAGAGGGTTTCGATGATTTGGGATTGATCAAAAAGAAATAATCTGGAGGGTACAGAGACCAATGTCCCATTAATTTCAAAGGAGGTGGATGAGCTGACATATTGGATCTTGGTTAAAAATGTTCAAATGTATGGGATACTCACAAGAAGAAAGAAAAAATGAATCAAGAAGGGAGAGTGATGGCACAAGTGCGTGGATTTTGAAATTCGAACTCGGTTCAAGCACACCAATGAAGACACAAATAGAACCCCGGTTCACCAACTCACATAGTGAAGGCTACAAGAGTCTGGCAAATTACCTTTTCAATTTTAGTTGTGACAAAATCATTTTGAACAGAATTAGCGAGCTGCTAGGTGCCAGAAATTTTCTTAAAGACTGGCCTGAATTCGTACGGCTAGTTGCATTTACTCTCAGCTAGTATGGGTGTAAGTACAGACCATAAAATGACTACTCGTATTACTTAAGGACAATACCAATCGCATTGTCCTTTAATCACCCACTCTGCTAAGGAACACCGTAGTTCCCTCACTAAGAAGTAGCTGGTCATTTCTAGAATCAATAGTTTGAACGAAGATTCCGGAGCTTGGCTCTAGCCTTAAGTGGTGTCTCTCGCTCACTCAGACATATAAATTAATCCAAGAATGGGGTTGTTCTCTCGTAAAAAATCTCAATTTTATGGTTTAATTTAGTCGAACCTTTTTAGTAGTCCTAATTTTAATTAGGTGATCACTGCAACTTTTTCTGTGAGCAAAAATATACATCTACCATCCAATCCCAATTCTCTTTTAAATTTGAAGTGACAAAAATGAAGGGAGAAATTCGGGAAAAGCCAGTGCACGCGGAAAATAATGATGAATGCTCACCTAGAAGACTTACAGTGATTCCTTGTGATCTTCTTGTGGGGTGAAATACAACAATTGAAAATTTACTCTATATGGAATGTAAACAGACAAAACCACACCTAGCAGACAGTTCTATTAGCCGTGAAGAAATGAGTTAAATTTTTGACTAAGTTGAACGAGCCAATGTGCATATCAATTAAAGTGCAGTATGGTCCTATGTTTTGGATTGGTAGTTGAATATCGGTACTTTAACTGGAAAATTGATGGAGATAGTGGATACAATGGAAAGAAGGAAGATTCATATATTATGTCTTCAAGAGTCTAAATGGGTTGGAGAGAAAGCAAGTGAGATCGAGAAGACAGGCTTTAAACTTTGGTATTCAGGTAAAGATAAGGGCAGAAACAGTGTTGGAGTGGTTGTTCATAAAGATTTGAAGGATTGTGTGGTTGAGGTGCAAAGATTTGGGGATCGGATTATTTTGCTAAAGTTGGTGCTTGAAGAAGAAATTCTAAATATCATCTCAGTTTATGCACCGCAAATTGGTTTAGATGAAAGGACTAAACAAGCTTTTTGGGAGGATTTGGATAAGATTTTACAAGGAATCCCACAAAGAGAGATGATTTGCATAGGTGGAGATCTTAATGGACATGTGGGAAAAGATGTTTCAGGGTATGCAAGTGTGCATGGAGGACATGGTTTTGGGGATAGAAACGAAGAGGGAAAAGTCATTCTGGATTTTGTAACTGCTTATGATCTTTTCATAGCAAACACTCTTTTTAAGAAGAGGGAGGAGCATTTAATTACTTATAAGAGTGGCTCAATTAGAACACAGATAGATTACTTTGCGTTGAGGAGAAGGGATCAGTTGTGTTGCAAAGATTGCAAAGTAATCCCTGGAGAGAGTTTGACAACCCAGCATTGCTTGTTAGTCTTGGATTTACAAATAAAAGGGCTGGTAAAGAAAAAGAAGGTTCCTAAGATCTCTAGAACTAGGTGGTGGAATCTTCCGCTGAAGCAATCAAGCTTCAGGGAGAAGGTTTTAGAAGACTTATCTTGGGATTGTAGCAGTAGTGCAAACGAGATGTGGGAAGCAGTAGCATCTTGTATCCGAAAGGTAGCCAAAGAGATGCTAGGCAAGTCAAAAGGAGGAGCTCCGGGTCAAAAGGAGGCTTGGTGGTGGAGTGAAGGGGTGCAAGAGAAACTAAAAATTAAAAGAGCTTGCTTTAAAGCTATGTCTAAGGATAGAACAGAGGAAATTGTCACAGACTATAAAATGGCGAAGAAGGAAGCAAAGAAGGTTGTAAACGAAGCTAAGTCAAAAGCTTATGAAGTTTTGTATAAAAATCTCAACTCTAAGGAGGGCCTGAAGGATATATTCAGGTTGGCCAAAGCAAGAGAAAGAAAGACCAAAGACCTTTCTCAAGTGAGATGCATTAAGGACGAGGAAGGTCACGTGCTTGTTACTCAGAAGGATATAGAGACTAGATGGGAGCAGTACTTCCATAAACTTTTCATTGGAGAAGGAAATAGAGAGATCACTTTGGGTGATCTAGCTAGTTGTGAAAGTTACTTGAATCATGCATGCTATAGACGAATACAAAGAAAAGAAGTAGAGGAGGCTTTGAAGGTTATGAGACCTGGGAAAGGTGTTGGACTAGATGACATCCCTGTAGAAGTATGGAAAGTCTTAGGTGAGTGTGGTTTGACTTGGCTTACCAATCTATTCAATGTTATTTGGCGAAGCAAGAAAATGCCTGAAGATTGGAGGAGGAGTATCGTGGTGCCTCTTTATAAGAACAAAGGAGACATTCAAAATTGTTCAAATTACAGAGGTATCAAACTGATGAGTCACACTATGAAAATTTGGTAACGTGTGATCGAAAGAAGGTTGAGGCAAGTTTCCCAAGTAAAAGAAAACCAATTCGGATTCATGCCAGGTCGCTCAACTATTGAAGCCATCCATTTGCCGAGGAGAACAATGGAGATTTATAGAGCTAAAAGGAAGAATCTCCATATGATCTTTATTGATTTGGAGAAGGCTTATGATCCCATCCCACGAGAGATACTGTGGAGAGTTTTGGAGAAGAGACAAGTACCTGTCCCTATACATTAATCTCATAAAGGATATGGATGATAGGGCTTTATCTTGTGTAAGGACCCCGACGGGGAAGACTGACTATTTTGATATCAACATTGGTTTACATCAAGGTTCAGCTTTGAGTCCATTTCTTTTTACTTTGATTATGGACGAGTTGACAAGTCACATTCAGGATGAGTTACCTTGGTGTATGTTATTTGCTGATGATATTGTGTTGATTGACGAGACTAGAGATGGAGTAAATGAGAAGCTTGAGGTTTGGAGACATGCATTGCAGACTAAAGGTTTTCGTATAAGTAGGGTTAAGACGGAATATATGGAATGCACCTTTGATGGAAGCAATGGTGAAGGAATCGAGGTGAAGATTGGTGACGATAACATTCAGAAGAGAGAGTCTTTTAGATATCTGGGATCTATTTTGCAACATGACGGGGAAATTGATGGAGATGTTACTAATAGAATAAATGATGGCTGGCTAAAGTGGAGAGGAGCCTCCGCTGTTCTCTGTGATAAGAAAATTCCTTTAAAAATTAAAGGAAAGTTTTACAAAGCAGCCGTGAGACCTGCTATGCTTTATGGTTCTGAATGTTGGCCTATGAACCATAGACATGTGCAGAGAATGGCTGTAGAAGAAATGAAAATGCTAAGATGGATGTGTGGACATACACGTAAAGATCGGATTCGGAATGATGCAATCAGAAAGAAAGTTGGTGTAGCTCCGATCGAGGATAAGATGCGAGAAAACCGCTTAAGATGGTTTGGTCATTTGCAAAGAAGGTCAACTGATGCACCGGTTAGGAGATGTGAGTGTTGGGATGTTGAGCCGGCTAAGAGAGGGCGAGGACGGCCCAAGAAGTGTTGGAAAGAGACTATACGAAGGGATCTTAGTTTTTTGGATATAAATCCGAGATTGACCCAAGATAGATCTGAATGGAGGCGAAGAATCCATGTAGCCGACCCTACTTAATTGTGGGAAAAGGCTTTGTTGTTGTTGTTATGGTCCTAAGTTTTACAAGCACAATCAGAAAAATCCTAGAAGCTCTAATAGTCGTAGTGCAGGTCTAACCTACTAACCACTCAAGTCGGGCCCCACCCTCAACGGAGAGTGAAACAAGTCCAACACACCACATATAAAGAGTTCGAGTCATGTTACATGTGCGATAGTCCAAACGAACACCGTTGTAAAGGAGCTATTAGCTACAAATAATTAAAATTGCTTAAATTAAAATCCTAGACTCTATGTTCTCTCACAACTTGACTTGATCTTAATTTTAATGTTGCTTTTCGGACGGTCGATGAATATGCATTGGTTTCATGAAAATCGCTTCATGTATGTTAGGTACCTCGTACATGAAATGAGAGAGAGAATTGTATGAGAGTGACATAAAAAATAATCGAAAATAAAATAAGAAAATAAATGTTTAAAATAAAGAAATAAAATGAAATGAAAAATTTACATTGAAGGTTCGAGGGTCAGACTACTCGAATGTATGGCGAACCTAACACTAATTTTCTAGAGAAAAACCTAAGCCGTTTGCCTCCCCCGCAATGGTGCCATCTGACGAGTCCGAGAAACCCTCTAGTAATTTGTGAGAATTAAGCATTTAAAATAAATGTGTCGTCGTTCGTTGTAGGTGGGTAATTGGAATCAATCAAGAAATAACCACTTAATTATTTAATCAATTTTAATCGAAGCAGTTTTATATTTATTTATCCTGGGCAAGTCCCATGGTCGAACTCAAGGAGGTAAAGGAAGAACTTAGATTAAATTCTATCAAATTTCATGCGTGATTTTCGAGGCAGAATATCTTTGTTATTTTTTAATGCAATTTTTGCTTTTTATGGAATTTAATTAGAGCAATGTAATTAATAACTGAAGCAAATATGATGCAGGGATTTTGATAAAATAATTTATTCAGAAAAATAATGATAAGCTACGTTGTGTGAGATAATAAATAGGTGCAACTTTTACGATTTTCAGATGATGCAATAATATGATGAAATTATCAAGCAAAATGATGGTGAATATGGATCAAGATAAACCAAACATCTACAATTCCAATCAAGTGAGGTTCCTCAATTTATCTTAGAATTAATATGCTAATTAATATCAGATTAATTTCTCCAATAAATGTCCCAAAATCAGGGTACTCGATGTTGAGTAAAAGATTTGATGAACATAAATTAATGTGCTCACAATAAAATAGAACCTCAATTAATTAATGTCAAAGAATGTTTATAAAATAGAATCTCGATATTTAATATAATTGAGGGTTAAATGAGCTTCAAAATGACACCAAAACCATAAAAATCTGATGTACGGTTCGCAAGATATAAATCAATGAAGTGTAAGGGGCCTATTTGTAAATATAAATAAATAAATATTTGCAAAATAGAACTTTGAAGGGGCGGGAACATGAATATGCAAAATCGGTTGTGTGTCTGTGTAATTTACCCCATGCGGGTATAAATATGTGATTCCTAGGAAGCTCTGGGGGCAGGAAACAAATATCCCAACACCCATGTGCAAAGGCACTTGTGCAGACGTCACAGCTGACAGGACGAGGCACGAGAGGCAACTTGATCACGAGCTGCCACATGGCAGCTCCAAGTTGCCTCGAGTGGCCGAAGCTTGAGGCTTGTATGTAGCCTTGGAATTGATCTGATGATCTAGGATCCAACGGTCGATATTTGGGCGAGAATGGACGACCTTGATTTCTTAAGTTCTTGATCCAAGGCTTCTTGTGAACCTGGGGGTTGGGGCTTGAACTGGGCAGCGATGCTTCTAGCAGTGGACAAACGACTGTGGGTCATCGAGGCGGAAGCACGTCGCGGTGTCGGTGAAGATATAGAAGTTGATGGTGATGGTTGTTTATGCTGGAGGCTGTGATGGATCGGGTGGAAGCACGAAGGTGAAGACGGTGGTTGATGAAGCTCGATGCGGAGGTGTGATGGTTGATGAAGCATGGACGTCGAGTAGGAGCTCGATGGTGGAGGTTGGTGGAGCGGTTGATGTTGGAGGAAGTCAAAAGTCATAGGTTTGAAGGTGATGGCTCTACAGTGATCATCGGAGATTGGTGCGAGCATAGGTAGTGTGGTGGTAGTGGCTCGATGACACTAGGAAGATGCAGCCAGAGAAAGGCAAGAGCAATTGGGTTAGCTCTACAATGAGGGCACTACTCTCAGACCTCGTTGGTGTGCAGGAGGAAAGGCATTGTCACCGCCCTCCTTAGCTTTTGATTCAATCGGCGGGTGTAGGTGAAGAGGGACAACGAGTTGCTTATGTAGGGTCGTGAAGATGGTGGCTCTTCAGTCGGAGATGGAAAGGGATCACGATTGATGATGGTGTGATTGGCGCAGCCACATATGGTATGAGAGGGTGGGCGACCGGCCAGATCTAGAAAGGGCGCTGGGGCAAGAGGTAGCGGTCACGAGATTCATGGAGGAGGGTGGCCCCCTAGAAGAGGAAAGTAATTGGAGAGGGGATATGCGGGGTGGCGCGGTGGCAACAAAATCCACGAAGGCGGCGACAGAGCAGAAGAGGAAGGTGGAAGGAGAAGAGTGGTGGCACGTACTGGGCACGTGCGGTGGAGGCACGTGACCAACATGTGCAAAGTTTTTTATATTTTTAATTTTTAAATAATCTAAAAAATAAATGCCAAAAATGAGTGATATGTGGTAGCTCCAAGAGTTGCCACGTGTTAGCTCCAGAAAATTTGAAAATTAAAAATACAAGAAAAATCGAAAAGAAATAGCAGACAACCTTATATCAAAAAATTTTCTTCCAAAAGTTGCTCGTCTCGATGAGATCTACAACTTTCACTAAGAGAAGAAAACAAAAATAGGTCATTTGCACAAAGCGATATTTTCGGGTGTACTCTATGTTAAGAGAATACCTTGATTTTTGGTTGTTGTATTTTTTTATCATTTTTCAGATAAGACAAATATAGGGAAAATATGATAAAATCTAAAGTAAATATTTACATATTAATCTATTTTTTGAATTTTTATTGATTAAGAAAATGAAGAAATAAAATAAAGTATGAAAAAGATGACTTTTGTAGAGACAGTTAGTGAACACTCAGACTTAGTCAATTTCTTTGATTTCAGCTTTATTTTAGGCTTGGCTTTTTTGAATTTTAATAAAACTTTACTAAACGAAGATAAATGAAAAAGAAATAAAATAAAAAGAGTTAAATATGTACCTAAAATAATAGGTTAAATTGGGTAAAATACACAATATACAAAAGAGGCTCAAAACCCAACATTCACATATGAGCTCTGATTTACTTGAACTTGATCTTGTTTTGAAGGTAACTAAGTGCACATTAGTTCAAAAGTGAGTAGGATCAAATTTGACACTGTATGAGGAAGATATCAGCATTTTAGTCCAATAGATCGGAAATTAGGGTTTAGGTTTATTTCTCAATAATTTCAGTTAGTGATTTTTTGTATTTGTCCTCTATTCTTGTTAGCCATATGTACACAATGGAGGCGATGTCAGGTAATTTTGAATTAGAATGAATTAATTAAAAATAAGGTAAGTTAGCTTATTTTACATGAAAATTGGGCTGGGATTTTTAGTTTCTTATTTTATGCAATTATGCATGATAAAATATTATTATTATTGGCATATGTGTGAATGCTATTTTGCAAGACAATTGATAAAGTGCTTATGAATTTTGGGGAACTGAGCTTAATTATTCAATTTTAGATTGATGAATCACATATTATCAGGATGCCAAACAGAGGATGATCGGAAGGATCTTTCTACTTCAGGAGTTCGATCTTGAAATCCATGATAAGCCTGAAGTTAAAAATGTGGTGGCAGATCATTTGTCAATATTGCTAGAGTCATATACTCCTGAGCCAAGCTTATTTTCAATCAATGAAACCTTTCCGGATGAAGCCATTCTGTAAGTCACCTCAATCTCATGGTTCGTCGATATTGTGAACTATCTTGTGTCCAAGAGAACTCCACAAGATTGGTCGAACCTGAAAGTAGACAAGTTTCTATTGGGTAACGATGAATCTCAGATTCGTCACTCAAAAAGCATTAATTAAGCTCAGTTCCCCAAAATGCATCCATATTTTACACATTATATTGCATAATTAGCATCCATGCATGTATAAATAATAATTGAATTTTATCACTCATTATTGCATAAAATAAGAAGCCAAAAATCCCAGCCTAATTGACCTGTAAAATAAGCTAACTTCTAGAATTTTCAACTAATTTATACTAACTCCAATTGACCTGAAACGACCTCCATTGTGTACATATTATTAACAAGAATAAAAAATACAAAAAAATCACTTACATAAATAAGTGGACCAAAAACTCAAAACCTAATTCCAGGATTTCCGGACTAAAATTGTGATATCTTACTCATACAGTGTATGATTTGATCCTATTCACTTTTGAACTAATATACATTCAATTACCTTCAAAGCAAGACCAAGTTCAAGTGAATCAGAGCTCATATGTGAAAGTTGGATTTTTGGATCTCTTTTGTACATTTTACATTTTAGCGGTTTTTGGCCTATTATTTTATGTATATATCTAACTTTTTTATTTCTTTTTATTTATTTTCTTTGATGAAAGTTTTATTAGAATTCTCAAAAATCCAAATCCAAAATAAGACTGAAATCAAATAAACTAACTGAGTCTGAGTCTTCAGTGATTGCCTGTACAAAAGTCTCATTTCTTGTATTTTAATTTATTTCTTCATTTTCTTAATTAATAAAAAATCCAAAAAAATAGATTGATGTGTAAATATTTATTTTTGATTTTATCATTTTTGCAGATTTTTATCTTATTTAAAAATAACAAAACATTAGAAAACTCAAAAATCCAGGTATTCTATGTACATAAAAAAATCACTTTGTGCAATTGATCGATTTTGGTTTTGGAACCTTCATGAAAGCTGTAGATCTCATCGAGAAGAGAAATTTTGTCAAGAAAACTTTTTGATCTGAGGTCGTTTGCTATTTCTTTTTTATTTATCTTTCTTTTTATTTTTTAATTTTCTGGTGGTGACATGTAGAAGCTCTGGGAGCTGCCACCTATCACCCATTTTTCACATTCTTATATAAAATTAAAAAAATAAAATAAAATTATATATAGCGACATGACATCACTAGGGCCCTCCTATCTCGGTCGATCGGACGACACCGATGCATCTCCCTCCTCGCCTCCTTTCCTAAATTGCTCCGCCGTGAATCGCCACGAATCTCTCAACCACCTTCCAGATCAAGCCACGCCTCCATTCATCCGTCGCTCCCTTTCCTCTTCTTGTGTTGTTGTCCACCATCCCCTTCTGGCTGGTGCTGCCTGGGATCCCATCGCCATCTACAAGCACCGTCGCCGTGATTTTTGCTGTCAACCATGATCTTTTCCATCAACAGCCACCTTCCTCTCTCGGCCTGAATCCACCCTGATCTTCTTCTAATCTTTCGCCCTCATGAATCCAATCAATCCCACATTACAATCTCAGCCGAATCCCCAATGGATCTGAACTCTGCCACCTTCCATCTCATCCACCTCCATCAATCTATAAAACATGCCCCAACGCACCTCGAATCCCTCATTTGTCGGTAGCACTAACTCGTAAAGGAGCTCGGTGGTGATAGCCTGAGCTCCTCTCCCTTCGATTTGGCAAGATCCGAGGGGTCTCTCCCTCATTGTTGATGTGCCCCTCAGTCTGATCGAGTTGGCCCTGCTCCAGTCTACCGTCAAGCCAACGTTACAGGAAGACACTGCGTTCCCCTCCGCCTTCCAGCACTCCTCCGCCTCGTGATTCTGTTTCGATGGCTCCTGCATCAAGACACCTCCAATCCTCTTGTGAGCTGCATCACTTCAACAACCATGCATCGCCAACTAAAGCCTCGTCCTTCGAGCCTTCAATGCCCCTGGGAGCACAACCTCTTCCGCTCCGCATCTAAAGGTCGGACGACCATCGAAGATCATCAGCAGATCCCTCTACTACAAGAGCCGTCGACATCGACACCACCACACCTAGGGGCTCCACTGCTCCTCGGCCAAGCCCCACCACTGTTGCTTGGGGCAAAAAGTCAAAGGAAGTAGCAAGAGACCCCAGGAAGCCGCGTGCTTCTCACGTGCTTCGTGGGACCATTGCAAGGACACCGCAAGAAGACCCTTTAATCTCCAGAACAACTCGTCCATCAAAGGCCACGTGTTGTGCACATGCCCCTTGGAGTTTTGCAGAAAACCCCCCTGTGATCTCGGTAATCAATCTATAGTCCTCTCACTGCATCTTTTTATTTATTGTAATTGCAAACAGAACCATGTGATCCATTTAGTTTGAGCCTATACATCGCATCATTTAGTTATTCAAAAAATCACATGTTGTTTAACAACTAATTCTCTACATGATGGTATATGGTTGATATTTATATGATTTGTCGCTAATTACTAATTTTTATTTTGGTGAAAAATTACATATTTTACCCAATTTGTCCTCATTTCATATTAAATAACCATATCTCTAAAAATTTTCAAAAATTCATGGATTAGAGGATTAATTGTATTTAACATCATGCCCAAAAAGAATTGCATTTACATGTATTTATCTATAAAAAATCATTTTGTAGATTTCAATCTTTAATTTTTAATAGGTATTAAATCTCGTATTTTCAACCTTTAGGATTTTTCTGAAATCAATCACCTAGTGGTAGATCTAGTATAATTTTATTCTTCTAAAATAAATAGGTTTAATATTTATTATAAATAATTATTAATATTCACTCTATTTGCATTCATAAATTCTTTAAATAATACCTATTGCATCCGAAAATTTCAAAAAAAAATTACAGAGTATTTATTTCACCATAATTAATGTCTCGGTCAAGTTTCATAATTTTTGGACATAGTTTGATTGAAATTGCATTTTAGTCCTTAAAATCGGCCGCATTTGCATTTTGCATTTCAAAATCGCATGAAAAAAGATCAAAAGTTTCTGCCTAGAAAATCGTGCACGAAATTCGATAGACAAAATTCTAGGTTGTTCCTTTGGCTCCTTCAGTTCGACCTTGGGACTTGCCTAAGTAAAAGAAACATAAAAATCACTCTGATTAAAATTAAATTAATTAATTATATTTATTGATTCCGATTACCCGCCTATAATGAAACGACAAACATCAATATTTCAATCACCTAATAATTTACACAAATCAAAGTAGGGTTTTCACGATTCATCAGATGGTGTCGTTGTCGGGGAGGTCAACGACTTAGGTTTTGTCTAAAAAAAATCCAATGCCACATTCTCCTTTTTCGGGTAGCCTGACCCTGATTCTTCACTGTAAATTTTTCATTTTTTTCTTTTCTGCATTTATTTTTGATTTTCAACATTTATTTTCTTATTTTGTTTGTGATTAATTTTTATGTCACTCTCTTACACTCTCTCCTATTTTTTGTGCGAGATACCCGATGCCTGTGAAGTGTTTCTTTTGAAGCTGACACATCTTCACCAACCGCCAATACACATTAAAATTAAGATCGAGTCGAGTCGTGAGAGAGCGTAGAGTATAGAATTTTATCGTCTGCAATTTTAATTTTTGTAATTAATTGCTCATTTATAGTAGTGTCTGTTTGGACTCTCGTATGTGTAACAACAGCTTGAACTTTTCATATGGTGTGTCGTGGCCTATTTCACTCTCCGGTGAGGGTGGGGGCCGACTTGAGTGGCTCATAGGTTAGACTTGCACATACGACTATTAGAGCTTCTAGGATTTTGTTGTTTATGCTCGTAGAACTTAGGACCACACTTCACTTAATTGAGACACACAATAGATCATTCACTTTAGTTAAAATTTTAACCCATTTCTTCACGGCTAATAGAACTTTCTGATAGGTGCAATTGTTATCACATGGAGATTGCCATGAATCACTGTAAGACTTCTATCTGAGCATACATCATTGTTTCACGTGCATCAGTTTTTCTTGAATTTCTCTCTCTTGTTTTGTCACGTAAATTTTAAATGAAATTGGGACTGGATGGTAGATGTACATTTGTGCTCACCTAATTTTTCAATCATCGCCTAACTAGAATTGGGACTATTAAACAAGGATGGATTTAATTAACTCATAAAATGAAGAAATTTTTTAGGAGAGCAACCCCGACCTTGGATTCATTTATTTGTCTGAGTGAGCGAGATTCGACACTTAAGGCTAAAGCCCATCTCCTGAATCTTCGCCTAGACTTTTGATTCTATAAAAATGATTAGCTACTTCCCAATGAGGAAATATGAGTATCCGGTAAACGGTTCGGATTTCCTTATCATAGTAGGTGGTCTAAAGGACATTGTGTAACGCTCCATCCTTAAGTAACAGGTAGCCATTTTTACGGTCCGTCTAGCTGAAAGTAGGTGCAACTAGTCATAAGAATTCGGACCAGTCTTTAGAGAAATTTTCAGCACCTAACAGCTTGCTAATTCTTTTCCAAGATTGATTTATCACCAACTAAAATTGAAAAGATAATTGTCGAACTCTTGCGGCTTCATTTTGTGAGTTGGTGAAACTGGGGTTTGTATTGTGTTTGCATTGGTATGCGTGAACCGACTTCGAAGATAAAAAATTGTACACTTGTGTCATCACTCTGCTTGATTTAAAAATTTTGGTTTCTTCTTGTGAGTATCCTGTGCACTTACACCGAGATCAAACATGTCGATTCATCATCAACCCCTTTTCAAAAAGATAGGATAATGGTTCGAGTATCCATCTGATCTATACTATGAAAATGAATTTATCTCAATTAAACCCAAATCATCTAAATCCTCTTCTGTCAAGAACCCTCCAACATTTGTAGGGACCTTCACTCTTGAATGTATCCAGACCACTCGATGAATTCCAAGCCATTCTACTTGAATCATCCGATCAAAGTCACCACGGCATCATATTTTTCATCTCTACCACCTGTGACCACACATGATCTGATTCCATCCTGGACTAAACCATCTTTATTCCTGGTTTCTCGTTGAAACTAATGAACCATTTAAATATCAAATCACTTTTGAGACATATGATTGGTCGAGACACCAAACCCAACATCCATTCTTCTCTCACGATCTTGTTGGGACAGGTCAACAAGTCGGAGAAATACATCTGGACTGGACCTTAGGGAATAATATGATGGCCCGATCAAACCACAAGGAGAGGTCCGCACCCAATGATCAACCATACTGGATTGACCCTAACGATCAAATCTCTATTGACCAACCAGAATACCACTCTTTCAAACAACCCACACATATAGAGGACCAAACTGGTGATATTGATACATATGGACCTTGTATGACTCCATTGTTTGGGTATATGATCAATCATGACCATGGAAGTAGACTCTACTCAAACCAACATTGCATGCCTAAGTCAGGGTATGTTGAGTATGATACCTACATATTCCAGCAAATTCCTCCCATTGAGCAAAATCATTCCATGATTTTTAAGGAGAAATTTTCAGAAAATAATAATCATATATTAGATATTACAAGAGAATCTCCTCCCAGCTCATACACGAAAATGGAAGATGAAATGGCTAGATCTCAATTTCAAAAACGAGAACCCACACAGACTGCTCCAATGATTGATCATGAAAAGTTTTTGGAGGACAGCATTTCTAGGATTACTAAGAGATATGATTAGTTTATGATAAATTTAAAAATTTCACTGACCGGCTAATTTCATCCTATGGTAGCTCGGATATAAAAATGGAAGATGAAAAGATTGGATTTCCTGTTGAAAGCCATGAGGATATTCAGAAACCTATAGACTATGTTCACCCTAGGGATGACTCTGACAACGATACCTCTACATATTATTCCCCTAGGGATGACTCCGATTCTGACTCTTACTCTATGCATCAAAACCATTCATCATCTACGGAAAGCACCACATCTATACACCACACCGAAAATACAAAAAAATGAATTATTGGGAAACACTCAAAAAATCAGAAAACCAGAAAAATATATAAAAATTGAAACTGAAGAAGATTTGAAGAATTTGGATCCTGCTCTACGGGAAGCATTGGATAAAAGATTGAGGAACTTCCCTTTATACAGGCCATTGAAAACTTTCCCGACCTTAAAAGATTTGTAATGAGCAAATTAATAATGAAAAAGTCGGACAGGACAAGAACAAAGATTGAAAGACATATCTTGCCAATGACCACTTCTTTGATAATAAGGAGAAAAATCAAGAGTCGCAGAGTAAAGCGGTTGCTCAGATTTGACTGTGGAATCAAAGACACACCATTTACCCATGCTCGAATCGATGATGACTCACCAATCAATATCCTCTCGACCTCTATATTTGACAAGCTGAAACTCAGACCTATCAGGAAGATAAGAGAGATCGTTCAACTGGTTGATCGATCGATAAAGCAGTCGAGAGGAACCATTTCCGTCATCGTTACATTCCAAGGTGGTCCGCTCAAGGTGGACTTCATGATCATTGATATTGATCATCAAGAAGAATTCACCCAGTCTCCAATCATTCTCGGAATGCCATTCTTAGCCTTAGCTAAGGCAATTATAGATTGCAAGACTCAGGAAATAAATTTTACAGCATTAGAAGCACTTCGATCTCACACAGCCATTGACGAAGCAAGATATTCTGAGGCGACCCACGAAGCCGTTAACAGTCGTAACCACCAAGCGGTAGAAGAACCCTACCCCATTGCTATACTTGAGATAGAGATTGTTGAACTAACCATTGGATCAGAGATTCTCCCTACTATTCCATTTCCCACTGCTCTCACCATGGAACATCAAATACATGACTTCTTATATGATCCTGAGACATATGCATGGGCTCATCCTGAGTCGGACGAAATCTCCTCCGACCACTTTGATCAAATCAACCTGACATAGGAATGCTCCAACATCAAGTCAATCGAGAATAAATATACAGGATGTACACTAACCATTAGTTCAGAAGCTCTCCCCACTGTTCCATTTCCCGCTGCTCTCACCATGGAACATAGAATTTATGACTTCTTATATGATTCGGAAACATATGCATAGGCTCACCCTGAGTCGACTGAAAACTTATCTGACCACCTTGACCAATTCAATTCAACTTAGAGTGCACCAGCACTAAGACAACTAAGAACAAATACGCGAGACATGCACTGACCAAGGAGGAAAATTTCAATGGTTATTCAAATAGAGACTCTATTGTCAACACCTTACTACCAAGACCAGCACCTTCATAGACAACACGAAACAAAATGGTTGCTCCTTCATGTAAAAAGAAAGTCTCCTTTGACATGCTGAAAAAGGAATCGTCTAATGATTCCTCATCAGGTCCGGATAAGGTAATCTACATGAGTGAGGTCTGTTCGGTAGTTCTAAAATCCTATCTATGCAAGGATCTAAATACGAATTCCCGTTGGACGACTTCTATTACTTACTATTATTCGTCCAAAGCTGATTCTCCTGGTCTCATTAAATATACTGGAATTATCTCTTATGCCCATACTGAGACTGGTACTTCCGAATATTCATCCGAGGACGAATCGCTTGATCCCATGACTAAGGGAAAACTGATAAAGAAGCTTAAGAACAAGAATAGCCAGAGTATCTTTACTTTCAAATACTATTCCTCTGAGGATAACTCCGACGATGGCTGGATGTCATCTGATTCATACGCTTCATCTACGCTCCAGCATGATTTTTCTGAGGATAACACTAATAATGGTGGGGACTCATATGCTTCATCTTCTTCTTATCATTACGATCTCCCTCCACAGGATCACAAAAAGATCGGTCGAAAACCACCTTAATCATTGGTTATCCTCCCTCCCTCTCAACCCCATCGGTCTCCTTGTACATCTTCTTCCTCTACTTAGGACAAGGCTTAAGCATAGGGAGGGACCAATGCCACCTGTATATACCATTCTCCTCATCATCTCCTTCTCACGATCACTCCATTTCCGCCCTTCTTCCGTACTTAGGCTGACTAGAGTCGATGTATAGGGGGAACCGATGCCCATCTATATATACTCTCATCATTCACATCTCCCAACCGCCTCAGTTTCGCTCTTCTTCTATACTTAGATTGTTCACAGTCTAAGTATAGGGGGGTGGGCCGACTTCTATTGTTTTTCTTTTTCACTCTCTTACCCATAGCTTGAGCTATGTCTTCTCGACGCTTCTTGTGCTCTTAGGACACAATACTCAATAAGTATAGGGGGTGTGTATATATATTGTGTATATATTTTACCCATAGCTCGTACATTCGCGTAAGTTTTTATTTATTTACGAGGTGGGTAACTAACTTGAAAAAAAAAACAAAAACAAAAAAAGTGAGTTTTGCAACTAACACTGATTGTGTCTAACCAAAAAATTTGAAAAACGGAATCTTATTCATTCTTGTAAAAAAATTCCTTGCATTAAAAAATATATCTCAAAAAAAATCACAAAAAAATGTGTTTACATTTCACACACCTGCATTTCATACAATATTACATGTATTTGCATTTGTGAAAAGCCCTCGGGTTATGAACCAAGTTATGAGCAGAAACAAAGAGTGGTCTGCACTTGACCTTAATCCACCTAATTTTTAGAGTAACTTCACCGAGAAAAACAGCGTGCATGTCTATGACTTAATTCTTCGAGTTCCACATGACAATGTGCATCATTTGACTCTTAGTGTCTAACTTGGTCTCTTCATTCTGGGTACGACTCTACAATAGGGATTTTGTACTCTCGCACTATGCACCTAGCTGTACTCAGATGGGATGTTGGAAGACTATGTGAGTTTCTTTTCTAGTATCATGGACATCTAAAGAACGGAGTACAGGTTGAAATAAAGCTTTGAAAAAGGGATGGATGGCTGGGCACAATTTTTTCTAAGACCCCAAAACATGTACGGAAAAAGATTCCATATCCGTAGGGGCAAAATAAGATCCATAAAGAATTACCAAAAGTTCAAACATAAAGAAGCCTACTATGAAATAAACATTTTACCAAAAAAAGGGTTCAAGCTTCAAGAAACTTGCAGATCATGGTGGAGGGTTTTTCTACGTAAAATTTCTCATCTCTATATGGTTGCTTGATTATTATGCTACGAGTCTTTTGCTTGGTTCCCGTGTGGGGAACGTTCCGCTGCTAGTCACCCATTGTAGGACAGTTAAGGGAACCTCTCGATTTCCCATCTAGTGGTATCAGAGATCATGTTTTCGAGATGGGGAAGGATGACGGAGGCACGATAATCAAGATGACGAGCACTAATTGGAAAATATGGAAGGACAAGATGAAGGACAACTTGTATTGCAAGGACCTCCATGATCCGATGGAGGGAGAAACAACCAAGCTCGAGGGCATGTCCGCAGGTGATTGGATGAAGCTGAACAGGAACACAGTCGACACCATCAGGAAGTAGCTGGACTTATCGGTATTCCACTATGTCATAGAAGAGAAAGATGCGAAGAAATTGTGGGAGAAGCTGGCTGAGCTTTATGAGCAGAAGACTGTCACCAACAAGGCCTTCTTAATTCAGAAGTTGGTGAATCTAAAGTACAAGGACGGATGAAGGTTACTGAGTACTTGGATGAGTTCCAGAGTCTCATCAATCAACTGACTTCCATGAACATGATGCTAGATGATGAATTGCAAGTGCTTCTTCTACTAGGTTCCCTACCGGACAGTTGGGAAACTTTGGTGATTACCGTAAGCAACTCCGCTACAAATGGCAAGATGACCATCCCCATGGTTAAGAGTAGTTTTCTGAATGAAGAAATTAGATGACAATCATCAGGAGAGTCCTCTTCTTCACACGTGTACACAGTTGAAAGAGGAGGCATGCGCAACAAAAGGGAAAATCACGAGAGAGACCCATGAAGAAGTCCAAAGACGGAGGAAAGTGTCATCGTTGCAACAAGCTTGGTCACTAGAAGAGATACTGTAGAGTCTGGAAAAGAGAGCAAGCAGAAGCCAAAAAGAATCAGAAGAAAGATGAAGATGAGAATGTCGCTACACCAGTGGTTGATGACAATGAGGATCCGTCGATTCTCATTATTCAGGAGTAGTGTCTACATGCAGAGGATGACTCCTAGTGGGTCGCTGACGCGGCATGTGACTCCGCACAGGGAGTTCTTCATTTCCTATGCAGGGGGAGATTTTTGGAGAGTCAAGATGAGGAACAGCAGTTACTCCAAGATCATTGGAACGGGGACCATCTCAGTTCGGATCGATATTGGATGTGCAACGACTATACATGATGTTAGGCATGTCCTCGACCTACAGCTTAGCCTCATATCTTGTTCTCAACTGGATAGGGAGGGCTACCATCTGAAGTTTGACAACAGAAGATGCAAGATCAGCAAGGGCTCTCTTATCATAGCCAGAGGCAGGTTGTGTTCCATGCTCTACAAGACTCGGGTGAAGGTCATGGATGGCAGTCTACATGCTAGTGAGGATGATATGTCGGATCTCTAGCATCATCGACTCGGACACATGAGCAAAAAGGGGTTACAACTTTTGAGTAGGAAAGAGTTGATACCATGTCACACGGACATCATATTGTCACCTTGTGATTCATGTGCAATTGGAAAGAATAAGAGTGCACCTTTCAAGACCATATCAAAGGTGAAGGAAGACCTTCTGTAGTTGATTCACTCTGATGTGTGTGCTCCCATGGACACATCATCTTTAGGAGAAAAAAAGTATTTTCTAACCTTCATTGACGATGCATAAAGTAAGATGTGGGTTTATATGCTGAGGATGAAGGATTAAGTCTTTGATTACTTCAGGAAATTTCATGCCATGGTGGAGCACGAGAGAATGGAGGGGAGTACACCTCTAACAACTTCTAGAGCTACTATGTAGAGCACGAGATCATACATTAAAGGACAGAGCCTGGCACACCCTAACACAATGGCGTCATTGAACAAATGAATAGAACCATTGTGGAGAGAGTTCGATGCATGCTTAAGATAGCAAACTTGCCCAAGACCTTTTGGGCTGAGGCGGTTCGGACCACCTGCTATTTGATTAATTGATCTCCATTCGTTCCCTTGAATTTTTAGGTCCCTTAGTGCATTTGGTCTGGGAAAGATCCCTTATATGCTCACATGAGGGTGTTCGGATGCAAAGCTTATGCATTTATCCCAAAGGAATAGAGGAAGAAGCTTGATGACAAGGTAGTGCCATGCATTTTTGTTGGCTATGGGGATCAGGAGTTCGGATACAAATGTTGAGATGCAAAGAAGAAGACCAACACCATGAATAGAAATGTGATTTTCTATGAGAATCAGACTTTGGCTGAGGATGACAGTGGTGATGGTGACTCAGATGGGATTGCTATGGATGATGACAGCGATGAGGACTCAAGTTCTTCTCCAGTACAGGGTATAGATGGAGAAGATGTACATCCAGAACAACATGAGTCAGATGCAAACCACGTTGCTACAAGTCCAGGGGATCATGGGCAGGGGGAGCAACCTCATCAAGATGTAGATGCAACAGAGCCTCGTGTCAGGAGATCTGGGTGGGCACATCAGCCATCATCCCGCTATCCTACTTCCTAGTACATGATGTTGACTGATCATGATTAGCCATGCACTTTTTAGGAGGCACAAGAGCATAAGGAGAGATATCATTGGTGGAATGCAATGAATGAAGAGATGTAGTCTCTGAAGAAAAATCATACCTATGATCTTGTTGAGCTTCAGATAAACACGAAATTGAAGAGAGGTCGTATTGACTCACAAGGCGAGTCAACAGTCGGTGCGGTGACCACTACAAATGAACCTCGTATTTAATCAACAATTAACCCACACTATAGATCAAACAATTAAAAAAGCAATGTGAAGTTAAAATTTATTTTTAACTCTACAAACAAGGTGTATAGGACAAGTATGCAGAGAGTTCGAACACAGGGAGCAAACAAGGCAGATCAAACAAATGTGTGTGTGTGAGTGTGAAGTGTGTCTACACTATGCAAGCAAATATTTTTGTGGGTTTTTAATTTTTAATTTTTTTTAATTTAATTTTTAATGTTGTATTTTGGTTTTTAATTTTCTGATTTTTAAATTTTATATTATATTTTTTTCTTTTTCAATATTGAAATATTTAAGCAAGGTAATAAAAGAGGTGCTACAATATTTATAAAAATATGCAAAAATAGCCAAAAATTCAGAAAAAAAATCTTTTGGTACTTTTATAATTTTCTACTGTTTTTGGAATTTTTGGGTATTTTTCGAAATGTTTTTGGTATTTTTAAATAGTAAAATAGAGCAAAATAGAGAATTAGCTACTGGCTGGGGGTAAAATGGGAATTAAAAATAACAAACAGCCACAAAGATTTTTCCAATTATTTTTAAAATAAATATAATAAAATATAGAATCTACAGAACTTGAGTTTCCATTGTTCTGAGTTCTCTATGATTTTATATATTTTTTTGAAGTTTTTATGTATTTTCAAATTTTTAAGGTTTTTCTTTTGAGACTTTTAGTGATTTTTGGACTGACACTAAAATAGGTTAAAATAGACAGTAGGGATTGTTTTTCGAATTTTTAAGGTATTTTAATATTTTTTGGTATTTTATAAGCTAGACAATGCTGAAATGGCAAGTTTTTGATTTTTGTTAAATAAGAAAATGCAATAAAATCAAAAACTAAAAACATGGCGTCAAAGAACAAGCACACAAGAGCTTAACTTGAATTTTTGAGAATTTTTCGAATAAAAATGAGGTTCCAAATAAATACTACAAGCACACAAAAATATTAAGGCCTGGTAGGGGCGTTTCTACAAATATCAAAAAGTATGGGGCTTACATGCAATTTTCCACAAAACATAACACTGAATATTTAATTTTATGGGCCAAATACAAAATATCAGACTAGTAGGGGTGTCACAGCAATTTTCCAGGAGGCGCGTGACTGGCACGCGCGCTTGGAAGGACTGTTAGTAATTAACAAGAAGTCTGAGGGTTGAAATGTAAAATGCCCAGAAGTTTTATAACTACGTGTGAAACTTTTGGCATAAAAGATGAACACACAAAAATCCCTGGGTTCCTTTTGCAAAAAGCCCAGATGCACGTGACGGGCACGTGCGCCAGGCGGGGGACCACGATGCAATAGTTAAAAGTACGGGGGGTGAAATGTAAATCAAACAAAAACTTTACAAGGCAAATGAAATTTCCAGAAGTTAAATAGTAAATAAATAAAGTGGCTGGGCTCACGAGGCAAAATGCCCAAACAAAGGGGCGATCCGATGGCGCTCCTTTGGTCACTTATCCACGTGTCGAGACGAGGGGTCGCGATGATGCTTCAGATGGACGCCCAAGATCAGAAGCTTTGGGCGATCGGACGGTGAAAGGGATGATGTCATCCGACGGCTGCAAGGTGATCTGGATCCCAGAACCGATCCAATGGCTCCAGATGCAGGCGGAAGAACACGGAGGAGCTCCGGCTGAGCGAAGTTCTCCTAGCTCCTCCTTCCAGCTCCGCGGAGTTGAGGATCGCAAAAATGTCGGGGAGGATCCGGCAGATGTCAGCAGCCAACTGGGGGCGTCAAAAGTCACCGGTGTGCGCCGGTGTCCTCGCACGAAGGTGGCGGAGCGGGAAGGCTCCAACTGCTCCCAGCGAGGGTCAAAATTGCTCCAGGCGCTCTGAAATGCCCAGGTACCTGCAAACAGAGTGTAATATGATCGGGGGCAAAAATGCCCCAATTACGTGGCGAGGTGGAATGGGGGTGTGCGGCAGCAGACAGTGCGAACGTGAAGGTGGCCGGAGATGGCTCCGGCGATCGACCGATTGAGCGAATCCATGGACTAGAGATGGTGCTTAAGGGGGCTTAATGAATCTGTGACTATGGCGAATAAAAAAGTGAACGAAAACTAGGGGGATAATAGCCTCAAGCCCAAGAGGGGCGAGGGAGAGTGTACCTCAACGGGGTTGGCCGGAGGTCGAGGTGAACGCACCCAAATCTTGCTGGATCCACCGCCCTGACGAGAGCAACTCGGAGCTGTCACCTCCAGGAAGATCTAACGAGGTCAAGGGGTAGAGACTTGGATGGAATGCGGTTCAAAGAGTCAAGGAGGGCGACGGGGGCTTTTGAACAAAGTGGCTCTGGCGCTCCACAAATCGAAGCGCAACGCCTCGATCAGTGATCCAAAGCCCAAGAATTACCTTGGGCGTGAATCACAATTGACCGAGGAGCAAAAACTCTGAAGGTGCTATCATGAAAGGAGGCAAGGGCTGACCTAGAAAAAATGGGTGAAAGAAGACAAAAACTCATTTCCGACATGCCACATGGGGGAGGTCAGACAGTTGACCGGAGGTCAACTGTCAGACCAACCTGGTTGGTCCACGTGGACCAACCAGGAAAAACCCCTTGTAAAATCAATTAAAAATAATAAACGATATTATTTTAATTAGGTTATAAAATAAAAAGTGTTTATAACTTTATAAATTATTTTATTATGTTTTTTAAAATTATTTTTATAGAATATATTTTTATGAGTTACCTATTATGCCCCTTATAGGTATAATATCTATATACTTTATTACTTTATTTTTATTTTGGTATTTTTAATTTCTTTAATTCTATTTATTTTTTTATAAAATTATAGAATACTTTTATATACACAAATATATTTTTGTTTTATTTTATTGATATATTTTGTATATGTAAGTAAGTATTGTATGGGTATGTATATAGGTATAATACCTGTGTATATTTTACATACATATATTTTTATTTTGAATTTTATTTAGGTTTTAAACTGATTTTAATATACATATTTATTATACATAATATTTACAAAATTATAAAAATACAAAAATACAAAAATAATGAATAAATAATAAATGGAATATTTTAATCAGTACAAATGTACAATGTGGGTCCAAAACTCAACTTTCAAACCGTAGCTCCGCCAAATGCGAAACCACCATCATTAAATAGATTATTTTATTCTATATACAATTAAAGGTGAGTTTTCTGCATTTGGAGTTTTCAGTTGTGAGATACGGGTCTGGGAAGTTGGGATTCTGGATTTTTATTCAGACCATAACTTTTTATTTGTGTACTATTTTTCAGTGAAATCAATTTTGTATTTTTCTTTGTTTAATTATCTACAACTTTCATGTACAAAGTTTCTTTATTTGATGTATAAAAGGTAGAACCAAAAATAGGTCCCAAAATGAATAAAGAATGGATAAAATGAACAGGTATTTGACCCTTATCTCCCCCTACTTTATTCCTTGTCGACCTATTCATCAAGATGCCTAGGTCTCGGGGTTTGGGTCATAAAATATTTACAATATTTTATTCTTTTTATTTCTTTTATTTATTCTATAATTTTGGTTTTAATTACAGTATTTCATACACTAATGGGATGCACATGAATGAATGCTAAGATGCTACATTTAAGGCTACTTACAGGTATTTGCTAGGGTTTTTTAGGCCAAAATGATAGAATAAAGATGATGAAATGTGGATTCATCATCCCCCTATACTTTACCTTTGCTAGTCCCTAGCAAACACTTATGCAATAAGTGCAAAAAGAAAAAGAAAGAAAAGAAAAAGAAGAGCTTATATTTAGTTTAATTATCAAACTTGTCTTCACAAAATCAAAGTTTGGAGCTTAAGTCGGACCTTTGGAATTTTCGTGCGGGTGGAACCTTAGTGAGAACCGAATTTGAAATCCAACAGTCCCTGAGAATCCCAAAACTCTGCTCAAGTCTCCTCAATAGCCAGGTCAGAAGTATTTCAATTCATACGCAAACTCTTATGACTATGAGTCTGACTCGTACAGTGTAAGTGATGGTGGCTCTCCCCAACTAGAATGACAAAGAAACTGACATCTCCAGTACGACAACCCAATGATTCCCCAATCCAATAACTCCATCCTCGAGGAGCGGGGTATTCCCTTCTAAGTTCAAGTGGCAACCAGCTCAAGAGGAGGGGGTGAAGAGAAGAATGGACGGTAGCCAGTGTAGCTACCTATCCTGGGATGCAAGACTAGTGTAGTCAAGTCATCCTGTTGCAGTCTCACATGATATGACTTTGGAACTCAAGCTTGCTTATTGACTTTACAACATTTGTACATACTGTACAGGCTTTTTGTTTTTGTACATGCCTGAACATTTTTTTTGAATACTATTCATAGCAGCATTTACATCAGGAGTTTTTCCTCTTGAGCCAGTAGACTATCCCTCTTTTGAAGCTTTATCGCAACCCACAGCCTCCTGTCTTTAGACTTCCTAATCACTGGACGGGATGGGGTGCACTTCCCTCCCTAGAGGAAGACAAATGTTTCCACTTGTGTGCGTCTCATACCGGCAAATCCAATCCCCTCACCACTCCAACTGAGTTGAGCCATGTGAAAGGTGCAGGTGTCCAAGTTAGGTCATTATCAACAAGAGTCGTGCGTATGCTCCGAAATACTCTACTTAGGCCGTCAAGAATCCATTGAACCAAGTCCCGTGATCCTCAAAGAATTAAGTCAACTAGACATGAAGTACCTCAAACCCAGTTCCTATAAGGTTCCTGTTAATAGGTAGATTTTAAGGTCCAATCAAGCTCCAATCTCCAGATTTTACTTAGACTTGTTCAATTATCAAACTCAATCCGAAAAATTCTCATGCTATGCAATGCAGAAAATATTTTTGTGATGCAATTTTCAAAGATTTTGAACTTTTTATGGATTTTTGAAAAGATGATGATGATGCATATGCATTTTTTTGTCTTTTTCAAAAAGATTTTTTCAAATGTTTTTGGATTTTAGTTTCGCAAATGTTTTTGGGATTTTTGAAAACAAAAAGATTTTGGCTAAAAACTGGGTGAAAAATATGTACACGGGAGTGCTTCTTAAATATACAAGAAGTAGATTTTAAGAATTTACCGGGTAAGTGATAAATTATATACATATATATATATAGTGGATTTTAGTGAGATGTAGGTATTCCTCAAACTTATCTGACACAAGTTTTTCAAAGAATTTTTTGAAAACTATAGTCCAAAATAGTTTTTACAAATATTTTACAAACATGTACACACATTTGAAAATCATTTTGCAAAGGTTTTCAAAACAGCATATATAGATTTTTTAAAATATTTTTGCAACCATTTTTCTGACCATTTGCAAATCATTTTTCAAACATTTTATTTCACACAAAGAAAATAAATTTTACAAACCACACATTTTTACACAGGTTGAAAACATGTAACAAAATATTTTCAAAATAGTTCTTCAATAAATGTTAACAAAGATTTTCATACTATTTTTCAAACATTTTGCAAAAAACATTTTCACCTGATTTATTAATCAGAATATACAAAAAGAATTTGAGGAACAAGACACCTTTTTATTACGGTTTTTAATGAATTTTAAAGAATTATTAGCCATATTATTAAGAAAATACGAAAGTACGAGTTATGGCTAAAGTATATACGCAGTATATACGACCCCCTATACTTAGCTTGAGCTATGTCCTCATAGATCGGAGAGAAAAGAGAAGACATAACACGTACTAAGTATAGACATGTCTGAAGAATAAATGAATAAATAAATCAATGAGAAGTTGACCGTCCCCCCTGTACTTAGGATCAAATAATCCTAAGTATAGCGGACTGTAGACAACGCAGGGAGGGTCAAGGGTGGGAATGAACAGATCGTACTCAGATTGTCTCCCCCTATACTTAGGATAAAATATCCCTAAGTATAGACAAGAAGAGGAGACAATGGAGAGGATCGGAATAGAATAGAAGAAACTCGGGGTGCACACCCCCCTATACTTAGGACAAAGTACGTCCTAAGTATGGAAAATTGTCTACAAGGGTGGCACCATTTTAATAGATAAAGAAAATAGAAGAGGAAAAGAAGAAAAGAAGAAAAGAAGAAAGGAGATCAACAGATGAGAGAGTGATATAAACAGATGGATCTGTACAGCGGAAGATGGAATTGATCACCATGTATGAGATGCAGATGATATGAGTCAAAGAACACATCTCATACCAGAAGAATGGGGGCAACGTCAATGGTCAGCCGATCATGATCTAGATATAGTTTCAGGCGTTGACCATTGACACGGAAGGTAGAAGAAGATGGCAGTTCCGATATGTCGATGTTGCCATTGTCATGTACCTTCCTAACCACATACGGACCTTTCCACTTGCTCTGTAATTTCCCTGGAAATAATTTTAGCCTGGAATCAAACAACCATACTCTCTGATCTGGCTCAAACTGTTTATGCCTGATGTGAGAATCGTGCCATGTCTTTACTTTCTCTTTGTATTGTAGGCTGTTAGAAAAGGTCGTGTCTCTCAATTCTTCCAGGGTTGCCAACTCTGCTCTTCTCTATTCTCTTATGCTCTCGGGATCTAACAGTAACTCGGTGACTGCCCAAAAAGATTTGTGCTTGATTTCCACTGGCAAATGGCATGGCTTGCCATAGACGAGTCGAAAGGAAGATGTCCCCAATGGATTCTTGAAAGAAGTCCGATAGGCCCACAGGACCGAGTCCAAAAGCTGTGACCAATCCTTTCGGTCTGGGCAGACAACTTTCTGCAAGATTGTTTTTATCTCCCGATTCGATACTTCGGCAAGACCATTAGTCTGAGGGTGATATGGTGTGGCAACCCGATGGTCAATGCCGAACTCGTCTGCAAGGGCCCCGACCTTGTCATTGATGAAGTGAGACCCTCTGTCTGAAATCAAGACTCTAGGTACCCCGAACCGTGAAATGATATTTTTCCTCAAGAATTTGCACACGATTTTAGCATCTGCAGCTCGGGCGGGGATGGCCTCAACCCATCGGCTGACATAATCCACAGCGAACAAAATATGCTCGAATCCCTGACTCTTAGGAAATGGGCCCATGAAATCAATTCCCCATGCATCAAAAACCTCACAAAAGTGAATGGGTTGCATGGGCATCATATCTCTCTATCCGCAGGTTCCCATTTTCTGACAGTCAGTACATCTCTTCACGAACTCATCAGAATCCTTGAAGAGAGTAGGCCACCATAGGCCGGATTGAAGCACCTTCTGTGCTGTCCTTTTTCCAGAATGATGTCCTCCTGCCTCAAGCTTGTGGCAGTATGTGAGGACGCTATGATGCTCTTCTTGAGGAATGCACCTCCTCTGATGTTGTCACCTCCTTCATGATAAAGGACGGGATCCTCCCAATGGTAAAACTTGGCCTTCGCTAGGAAGGTCTCGAGTTTCTGCCTGAGCCAACCTTGTGGGACTGTCTTGGCGACAAGATAGTTCACAATGTCAGCGTACCACGGGAGCGAGGTGATAGCCAAGATCGCCTCATCTGGGAATGTCTCTGTGATAGTTGCGCTGGGCTCAGATTCCTCAGGATTCTCCAATCTGGAGAGATGACCCGCCACTACATTTTTAACTTCGGGCTTGTCCTTAATTTCAATATCAAATTCCTGGAGCTGAAGGATCCATCTGGTCAACCGCGCTTTGGCATCCTTCTTAGACATTAAGTACCGGATGGCGGTGTGATCAATGTAAATAGTCACTCTAGATCCGAGAATATAAGATTGATACTTATCCAGAGCAAAGACTACGACCAGCATCTCTTTCTCAGTCACATTGTAATTCCGCTGAGCGGCATCCAAAGTCCGGTTGGCGTAGTGAATGGCGAAAGGTAAACCATCCCTCCTCTGTCCAAGCACAGCCTCAACGGCAAAATCTGAAGCGTCCGTCATGATCTCGAATGAGAGAGACCAATCGGGTGGCTGAAGGACAGGAGCTGAAACAACCATATCTTTGAGAGTCTCAAAAGACGCAAGACACTTATCATTGACAATGAACTCGGTGTCTTTTGTCAGCAAATCAGTAAGCGATCGGGCAATCCGACTGAAGTCCTGAATGAACCGTCGGTAGAAACTGACATGCCCCAGAAAAGACCGCAACTGACGCAAATTGGACGGTGGATTGAGTTTTCTAATGATATCCACCTTGGCCGGATCGACCTCCATGCCCCTATTGGAGAAGATATGACCAAGGACCGGCCCTTGAGTCACCATGAAGTGACTCTTCTCCCAAGACAAGACAAGATTGATCTCAATGCAGCGCTGAAGCACACGGTCTAGGCAGTCAAGACAAGCATCGAACCCGTCGCCATAGACCGAGAAGTCATCCATGAAGACCTCTAAACAGTCACCCACCATGTCCGAGAATATGGACAGCATGCACCTTTAGAATGTCACCGGAGCGTTACATAGACCAAATGGCATCCGTCTGGAAGCATACGTCCCAAACGGACAGGTGAATGTCGTTTTCTCCTGGTCTTCGGGCGCAATGGCCACTTGATTATAGCCGGAGTACCCGTCAAGAAAGCAATAATGACTCTTCCCTGCTAGCCGCTCGATAATCTGATCAATGAATGGTAGTGGGAAATGATCCTTCTTGGTGGCCTCATTCAATCGTCTGTAGTCCACACAGACCCTCCAAGAAGTGGGTACTCGGGTAGCGATCTCCTCTCCAGACTCATTAACAACTGTAGTGATACCCGTCTTCTTGGGCACCACATGTAACGGACTAACCCATTTAGAGTCGGCGATGGGGTAGATAAAATCGGCGCTCCACCACTTCGAAATTTCTTTCATGACTACGTCTCGAAGATTCGGGTTCAGCCGTCGCTGGAACTCACACGACGGCCTAGCGTCATCCTCAAGATAGATGTGGTGAGAGCACAGAGCCGGACTAATCCCCTGGAGATCAGCTATACTCCAACTTATTGCCTTGCGGTTTCTTTCAAGAACCTCCATCAGACGAGATTCTTGTTCTCCAGTCAAACCTGCTGAGATATAGACTGGGTGCATATCTGGCTCACCCGCAAGGAATCTATACTTCAGCGACTGTGGCAGAGGTTTCAGTTCTGGACAACTGGGAGGTGGCAGATCTGGCTTCCGGTATGTCTGTGTGAAGACGACCAGGTCTGTATGTGAGAACTCTCGCTCTGCATGAATCTCTGATGAAGGGTGGCCCGCTGAATCATCAATAAACTGTACTGGCTCGCACTCTGTCATGGATGTTGGCTCAGAAGGAATCAGACAAGGCAAATAGTCATCAAAATCATCCCATTCAATGTCTGAGTCCGAGGGATCAGAAGAAGATGAGCAAGAATGAAAATCATCAGCACCACTCGTCCCAACACTGTCAGCCTCAGGTGTATCCTCATCCAGGGGTGTGCTCTCCCGGCTCTCGACTGCCATAAGCTTTAGATATAGTGAATCTGTAGGCAGGGCGAGGGTCGGTGCCACAGGATCTGTCCAGTTGGATTCATCGTCTGTCATCACAAAATCACACTCCTGGTGGATGTCTAGTTCTTCCTCTGTCATCTGCGCGGCTTCGCTGGACTGCTCTGAGCATTCTAGTTCTCTGGCTCTTGTTTCTTCGATCGTCTCTATTTGTATGGTTTCGCCCTCTACGCGAAAACACACCTTCCCACTGTCATGATCGGTCACCGCCTTGGCTGTGGTCAAGAATGGACGCCTGAGAATGATGGGGGCATCAGTTACCGACGCAGGGACCTGCATGTCCAACACAACGAAGTCCACAGGGAATTTCAGGCCCTGAATGGTAACGACCACGTCTTTCAATAACCCCTTAGGCTTCTTAGTCGACCTATCAGCAAACTGAAGGACTGTCCTGCTCTTAAGAAGAGGACCAAACTCGAATCGGTCGAGTAAGGCTGCCGGAAGAAGGTTAATTGAAGAGCCACTGTCTAACAGAGTACGATCAAACTGCTGCTCCTGAATCTCGCATCTGACATAGGGAGCTCCTGCATCTGGTCTCCTGGCTGGCAGTTTGCTCTGAATGGTGCAGCAAGTGGAATGAGTGAGCACATGGATTTGATCTTTGTGGTTCCTCCTCTTCCTGCGGATGGTAGTTTTCTCCTTCAAGTTCTTTTTTGAAGAGGGGGATGTGCTCAAGTGCTTCCTGTAGAGTCAGCTGAATATGGAACCTGTCAATCATCTGGTTGCTGAACTCTACCTATTTCTCTCTTTTGGGATTCTCTCTTTTGTTCCCCTTCGCTCGGCGGAGTGCCTCAGGGAAGGGGATGGTAGGGGCCTCCTCAGATGGAGGGCTAGGAATAGGTTCATGTGCCTGTGAAGGAGGAGAATCCATACATTCATCATCATGCAACACATATGGATCCGCAGTGTGGACAGAAAACTTTCCTTTACTCATATTTTTGTTTTTCTTTTTGTTACCACAGTCCATAGATACAAAAGGTGGTAACATCACAGAGGGAGGCTCAACAAAAGTAGATGTGGTGGCCTTAGTACCACCACCGGCACCTGTCTTCGCGGCATCAGCACCGCGCTCTGGCTCGGCATCAAAAATGGTGGCATCAGCACCACTGTCTGCATCTGGTCTCACGACGGCCTCAGCACCATCGTCTGGAACTCCATCATTGGTGGCCTCAGCACCACCGTCTTCAACATCATCATTAGCGGCATCAGCACCGCTACTCTGCTCCTCTGGCGCTCCTGGTTCAGCTGGTGGTTGTCGCTCAAAAGAGGCACCGCCGGCTGGCATCGTACCGCTCCTAGTAGTCACAAAATCAGCATCATACAAATAATAAGACATGTCACTCAAATAGTCACTAGGAGAGGTATCCTCTGTAAACTCTACCTGCTCAGACTTCCTTTTCAGATTGTTCGGGTTAGGTCCAATCTGAGCGGGTATGGCTGCCTTGCCTTTGATTATTTCCCTCATCTCCTGCCGGAATTCATCCATTTCTTACCTGAAGGATGCTCGTTGTTCAGAGAGCAAGCGGGCAAGATCATCGAGAGTTGGGTTCTCAAAAGCTGGGGCTTGAGAACTGGATGGGTTCCCTTGCGGGAAATGAGGCTGCTACTGCTGTGGTTGCTGGTATGGATATTTCTGGGTCGGCTGGGAATAAGACTGATGAGGTTGCTGTCGTTGCCTCCACTGCTGTCCCTGATAGGCGGGACGAGGACCACTCTGGTATTGTTGCTGACGGGCGTATTGGGGTTGTTGCTGCTGCTGTTGCTGGCTGCTCTGCTATCCTTGAGCTGGATTCTACTGCTGGGATGAGGAGCCACTGTTGCCCCAACGGAATCCCGGGTGATCACGACGAATCCCAGGCTGAGGGTACCGGTCGTACCAAATCCCATTGACTTCCATCAATGGTTCCTGCTCGAAGGAGGGTGGAGGAAGAACTGCCAGTGGCTGCTCCGGCTGGTAAACCACCATCTGAGTGTCTGGAGATTGCAGCTGCGCTGGGTAGTACTATAGCAGTGGAACCGACTCTGCCTGTATGTGGTTAACCTGGCGGTACGAGGCAGAAGGTTGGTTAGAGCTGCTACTGCTGGGGTCAGCCCGTGACCTGGGAGGCTGCTGGGAAGAAGTCTGTGCCTCCTGGATGCAAAGAATCTACGTCTTCAGATCACTCATCGTCTTGGCAATTTGGTCCATATGGGCCATGCCTTGCATCTGTTTCTTCTCGAGGATCTCAAGACGGTCCAGCTTCTCACTAATGATGCCCATGTCGGCTGCGGCTGATTCAGCTTGGGCTGCGGCTGCTGACGATGTGTTAGGACCGACATCGATGCGGGTGATCCTCTGGAATGATCCCGCTCCTTGCGGGGGCTTCTGATGTGTGTAAACACGGGCTTGGGCCATCACAGTTGAATTCTCTGCCATGCCCTCGTAGATGGCCCAAACGTCGTCTTCATCCTTTGAAAAGTAGGACCTACCGCAAGAGGCGTTCACTAGCCCCTGCAGCTCCGGTGTCAGCCCACAAAAGAAGCTCTGAACTTGATTGGGCGTGGAGATATCGTGATGTGGACACCGGTTAATGAGCTCTCGGAATCGATCCCAAGCTTCATGAAACTGTTCATTAGGGATCATGACGAAGTTGCTTATCATGGCTCTAGCTGCATTAGTCCGGCCGAGAGGGTAGTATTTCTTCAAATACACGATTCGGAGATCTGCCCAAGTATCGATGAATCGCCCCAAGTGTTTGAGCCAATATGCGGCTCTATCAACCAAGGAGAACGGGAAGGCGATCATCTTGATCGTGTCCTCGGTCATCAGCCTGTCATGGATTGTGCTGCAGATCATTTCGAGCTCTTGGAGGTGGAGGTGTGGCTCTTCGGTCGGCAACCCATGAAATTTGGGTAGAAGCTGAATGGTGTGGGGCCGAAGCTCGAAATCTCCATGGATTAGCGGAATCTGATCCAACGATGAGTGAGGGACGTGGCTGGGTTGTGCAATTCCCTCATGATAGTTTGTGGCAGTCTCTCAGCGTCGGGATCACCTCCTCCGGCATCAGGTCCTCCTCCACCGCCACCGCCCCCAGGTCGATTTTCTCTCATCGGTGCTATCTCTCGCATGAGATCACCCATGAAGGTTCCCTGATCACGAATCTGCCTCTGCATGGTCTCCAGGGATGCAAGAAGTGAATTGTTGATGGCATCTTGATCAATGAAGTATGGAGGGTGCCCATGGTCATATGGATGCTTGCCTCTGTCAGCCATCTCGGGATTCTCTGAAAAAGCCAAAGAGGCCATCTCAAGTGTTGTCGAATGGCCTGAACTCAGTGATGCAGTAAATTCTGACACTCTTGGACTGATGGATGGAGAATGAGAAGGGTGGTCGAGGGGGAACAGGGTGGAGGTAAACTCAGGCTCGGAGAGCGGACTCTCCGAGGTCGTCCTTGATGAATGAGGAGGAGTGCTGGACAGCGGTGCCGACAAAGTCGGCCTAAGAGATCTCCGTCCCATCATCTTGATTATTGGGAAGAGTAAGGTGAATGCAGAAGAAGAAGGAAGAAATGAGAAGCAAAATTGCGCACAATTGTGCTGTGTTTTTGATCTTGACCTAAATAGAACTAGCAATCAAACACAAAACAGGGGTGAGTTCACCAACTCAACACATGAAGCCGTGAAGGTTCGGCTTTTATCTTGTCGGTTTTAGCTTGAATTCAGGAATTAATCTTTTCACGAGTCCTTAGAGCGCTATGCCTAAAGGAGAGAGAGTACTACCGGAAAAGTATTCCCGTACTTATCCTCCTCCTGTATAACCTGTAGCTTGCGCTTTTTAAGGTCCTTGTAACCCTTCCTGGATCCCTACTCATCCAAATAATAAGAGGGAGGAAGCCGATAGGAGAAACTGATACTTCGGATCTTGCTCGCAACGGAATCACCCGTGAGCGTGTAAGATCCTACTCGGATGCAGACGGTGAGACAGACACACCCGTGAAGGCGTGGCCTATGCTTGCTACTTCGGACAAGGTCGGTGCTCACACAATAGTGAGTCACCAATGGCGACCAAGCCCTACTCGCCTACGTACGATAGTAGCACCAATACTTCGGAAATCCAGGCGATACACAAGGCAGCCACAAGCTGGGATTTTTGGCTCTAGTCCTTACGAAGCATTCAACTCACTTGGAAGGAGACCTTCCCATGCAACCTGAATACAAGTGAGGGTGTTGCTCTCCCCAATCAATGAATCCAATTACCGATTTTATTTTTGGTCAAGGTTTTCTTAGCAGTCCCTTTTTTAATTTTTTTGGTGTTATCGCTTCTTTTGAGTTGATTCAAACAAGCGCCTAATGATTTTTGTATTTTCTTGATCCTACTTTGTCCAAAAACAAAGGGAGAATAGAGTCGGAAAAGCCAACGCAAGTCGACACCAAGGTGGAAATCTCACCTTTGTGCCTAAATGATGGATGCAAAGTAAGAAGACTTACAGCGAATCCCAGCTCTCTCCATGCGGGATGCAAAGCAGAATTTTATAAACCTAATCTACATGCCGATATGCAATGCGGAAATCGTCCTAAGGTAGGCAACTTCTAGCGTTAAGAACCACAAGTCAACCACCAATCTTCAATCCTAAGGTCCGGTCTAGGCTCACCCCTCCTTCTCTCGACACATCGAGTTTAGGAGAAGCGTTTGGCGGGATGAGCTCGCGGATCGAAAATTAGCGAGTCAACTGTTTAATTAAACTAAGTCCAACTACGAGCTATAGGTGCATGAAATAGTTTTTAGTGTGTTTGGACTTAATCTAATCGAACAAGCAAGGCCTACAACTAAGGGCTCAATCCACAAAAGAAATGAAAATGAAAACAAAATCGGAAAATGACAATCGGAAAACGCGATAAAAGCCGTGGTGAGCCCCCGGGTGAACAAACACCCGGAAATTAGGTCCGAAGTGTCTGAGTGTCTGAGTCATGTATTATTGCAAATTATGAATCACTCTCTCTCACCAAATAAAATGCAAGCTAATCTATCACTCTCTCTCACTCTTCCTACTCTCTCCTGCCGGCTTGGCTAAAGAACAGCCGGCTCCGCTTCCCAAGGATGCTTCAGATCCCCTAGGCGATCTGCCTTGCTCCGCGGTCCCTCACAAGAAGACAATAAAAAGAGTGGTCAGAAAGCTCGATCAATATATATCAATAATAAGAGAGATAAAAGTGAAAGCAATAATGAAGACAACAAACACAATCAAGCAAAAGATAAACTACTCGTTGTTACTCCCCGACAACGGCGCCATTTGATAAACACGAAATTGAAGAGCGGTCGTATTGACTCACAAGGCGAGTCAACAGTCGGTGCGGTGACCACTACAAATGAGCCTCGTATTTAATCAATAATTAACCCACACTATAGATCAAACAATTAGAAAAGCAATGTGAAGTTAAAATTTATTTTTAACTCTACAAACAAGGTGTATAGGACAAGTATGCAGAGAGTTCGAACACAGGGAGCAAACAAGGCAGATCAAACAAATGTGTGTGTGTGAGTGTGAAGTGTGTCTACACTATGCAAGCAAATATTTTTGTGGGTTTTTAATTTTTAATTTTTTTAATTTAATTTTAATGTTGTATTTTGGTTTTTAATTTTCTGATTTTTAAATTTTATATTATATATTTTTTCTTTTTCAATATTGAAATATTTAAGTAAGGTAATAAAAGAGGTGCTACAATATTTATAAAAATATGCAAAAATAGCTAAAAATTCAGAAATAAAATCTTTTTGGTACTTTTATAATTTTCTACTATTTTTGGGATTTTTGGGTATTTTTACAAATGTTTTTGGTATTTTTAAATAGCAAAATAGAGCAAAACAGGGAATTAGCTACTGGCTGGGGGTAAAATGGGAATTAAAAATAACAAACAGCCATAAAATTTTTTCCAACTATTTTTAAAATAAAGATAATAAAATATAGAACCTACAGAACTTGAGTTTCCATTTTTCTGAGTTTTCTATGATTTTATAGATTTTTTTGAAGTTTTTATGTATTTTCGAATTTTTAAGGTTTTGCTTTTGAGATTTTTAGTGATTTTTGGACTGACACTAAAATAGGTTAAAATAGACAGTAGGGAATTTTTTTGGAATTTTTTAAGGTATTTTAATTTTTTTGGTATATTATAAGCTAGACAGTGTTGAAATGGTAAGTTTTTGATTTTTAATAAATGAGAAAATGCAATAAAATCACAAACTAAAAATATGGCATCAAAGAACAAGCACTCAGAAACTTAACTTGAATTTTTGAGAATTTTTCGAATAAAAATGAGGTTCCAAATAAATACTACAAGCACACAAAAATATTAAGGCCTAGTAGGGGCATTTTTGCAAATATCAAAAAGTATGAGGCTTACATGTAATTTTCCACAAAACTTAACACTGAATATTTAATTTTACGGACCAAATACAAAATATCAGACCCGCAGGGGTGTCACAGCAATTTTCCAGGAGGCGCGTGACTGGCACGCACGCCTGGAAGGACCTGTTAGCAATTAACAAAAAGTCTGAGGGCTGAAATGTAAAATGCCCAGAAGTTTTATAACAACGTGTAAAACTTTTGGCATAAAAGATGAACACACAAAAATCCCTGGGTTTCTTTTGCAAAAAGCCCAGACGCACGTGACGGGAATGTGCGCCAGGCGGGGGACCACGATGCAATAGTTAAAAGTCCGGGGGGTGAAATGTAAATCCCACAAAAAGTTTACAAGGCAAATGAAATTTCCAGAAGTTAAATAGTAAATAGATAAAGTGGCTGGGCTCACGACGCAAAATGCCCAAACAAAGGGGCGATCCGATGGCGCTCCTTTGGTCACTTATCCACGTGTCGAGACGAGGGGCCGCGATGACGCTTCAGATGGACGCCCAAGATCAGAAGCTTTGGGCGATCGGACTGTGAAAGGGACGATGTCATCCGACGGTTGCAAGGTGATCTGGATCCTAGAACCGATCCAACGGCTCCAGATGCAGGCGGAAGAACACGGAGGAGCTCCGGCAGAGCGAAGTTCTCCGAGCTCCTCCTTCCAGCTCCGGCGGAGTTGAGTCTCGCAAAAATATCGGGGTGGATCCGGCAGGTGTCAGCAGTCGACTGGGGGCGTCAAAAGTCACCGGCGTGCGCCGGTGTCCTCGCACGAAGGTGGCGGAGCGGGAAGGCTCCAACTGCTCCCGACGAGGGTTAAAATTGCTCGAGGCGCTCTGAAATGCCCAGGTACCTGCAAAGAGAGTGTAATATGATCGGGGGCAAAAATGCCCCGATCACGTGGCGAGGTGGAATGGGGGTGTGCGGCAGCAGACGGTGTGAACGTGAAGGTGGCCGGAGATGGCTCCGGCGATCGACCGATTGAGCGAATCGATGGACTAGAGATGGTGCTTAAGGGGGCTTAATGAATCTCTGACTATGGGAATAAAAAAGTGAACGAAAAATAGGGGGATAACAACCTCAAGCCCAAGAGGGGCGAGGGAGAGTGTACCTCAACGGGGTTGGCCGGAGGTAGAGGTGAACGCGCCCAAATCTTGCCGGATCCACCGCCGTGACGAGAGCAACTCGGAGCTGTCACCTCCAGGAAGATCTAACGAGGTCAAGGGGGTAGAGACTTGGATGGAATGCGGTTCAAAGAGTCAAGGATGGCGACGCGGGCTTTTGAACAAAGTGGCTCTGGCGCTCCACAAATCGAAGCGCAACGCCTCGATCAGTGATCCAAAGCCCAAGAATTACCTTGGGTGTAAATCACAATTGACCGAGGAGCAAAAACTCTGAAGGTGCTATCATGAAAGGAGGCAAGGGCTGACCTAGAAAAATGGGTGAAAGAAGACTAAAACTCGTTTCTGACATGCCACAGGGGGGAGGTCAGACAGTTGACTGGAGGTCAACTGTCAGACCAACCTGGTTGGTCCACATGGACCAACCAGGAAAAACCCCTTGTAAAATCAATTAAAAATAATAAATGATAGTATTTTAATTAGGTTATAAAATAAAAAGTGTTTAAAATTTTATAAATTATTTTATTATGATTTTTAATTATTTTTATGGAATATATTTTTATGAGTTACCTATTATGCCCCTTATAGGTATAATATCTATATACTTTATTACTTTATTTTTATTTTGGTATTTTTCATTTCCTTAATTCTATTTATTATTTTATAAAATTATAGAATACTTTTATATACACAAATATATTTTTGTTTTATTTCATTGATATATTTTGTATATGTAAGTAAGTATTGTATATGTATGTATATAGGTATAATACCTGTGTATATTTTATATACATATATTTTTATTTTGAATTTTATTTAGGTTTTTAATCTGATTTTAATATACATATTTATTATACATAATATTTACAAAATTATAAAAAATACAAAAATACAAAAATAATGAATGAATAATAAATGGAATATTTTAATCAGTACAACTGTACAATGTGGGTCCAAAACTCAACTTTCTAACCGTAGCTCCGCCAAATGCGAAACCACCACCATTAAATAGATTATTTTATTCTATATACAATTAAAGGTGAGTTTGCTGCATTTGGAGTTTTTAGTTGTGAGATACGGGTCTGGGAAGTTGGGATTCTGGATTTTTATTCAGACCATAACTTTTTATCTGTGTATTATTTTTCAGTGAAATCAATTTTGTATTTTTCTTTGTTTAATTATCTACAACTTTAGTGTACAAAGTTTATTTTTTTGATGTATAAAAGGTGGAACCAAAAATAGGTCCTAAAAATGAATAAAGAATGGATAAAATGAACAGGTATTTGACCCTTATCTCCCCCTACTTTATTCCTTGTCGACCTATTCATCAATATGCCTAGGTCTCGGGGTTTGGGTCATAAAATATTTACAATATTTTATTCTTTTTCTTTTCTTTTATTTATTCTATAATTTTGGCTTTAATTACAGTATTTTATACACTAATGGGATGTACATGCATGAATGCTAAGATGCTACATTTAAGGCTATTTACAGGTATTTGCTAGGGTTTTTGAGGCCAAAATGATAGAATAAAGATGATGAAATGTGGATTCATCATCTTCCTGTAGGTATGGAAACACTGAAGGACAAGTGGGGCTACAAGCTGAAGTCAGGTGAGTGGCAAGAAATTGAAGTACAAGGCTAGATTCATTGTGAAGGGACTCAACCAGAAAGAGGGCATGGACTATGATGAGATCTTCTCACCAGTTGTGAAGATGAATTCTGTGAGAGTGATGCTAGATTTTTTACAAGCCTAGACCTTGAGATAGAGCAGATGGATGTAAAAACAGCTTTTCTTCACGGTGATCTGAAGGAAGATATCTACATGGAGCAACCACAGGGATACCAGGAGAAGGGGAAAGAGCATATGGTTTGCAGGATGAGGAAGAGTCTCTATGGAGTGAAGCAAGCCTTTAGATAGTGGTACATAAAGTTTGATGCTTTCATGACAAAGAAGAACATTAAGAGGACTACAACGAATTCATGTGTGCACGTTCAACATCTTACCAATGACAGGGTCACTATCCAGTTAATCTATGTGGATGACATGCTGATAATTGGTCATAATCCTGGGTTGATTGCAAAGTACAAAAGGGAACTCTTCAGAGAATTTGAGATGAAGGATTTGGAAAAATAAAGCAAAATGCGTAGGATATATATCACACGATAGGAAGAAACGCAGGTTGTGGTTGTCACTAGAGAAGTATGTTAAACGCATTATGGAGATTCAACATGAAGAATTTGAGGCATGTCAGTACGCCCTTTGCTGCTCATTTCAAGTTAACGAAAGAGATATGTATGTCTACTATTGAGGAGAAAGATGAGATGACCAAGATTCCTTACCAGTCTATAGTTGATAGCCTTTTGTACGCTATGATTTGCACCAGACCTGACATTGCTCATGCCATGGGCGTAGTGAGCAAATTCATGTTGAATCCAGGAAAGGATCACTGGGAAGTAGTGAAGTGCATTATGAGATACTTGAGAGGGACCTCAACTATGTGTCTGATGTTTGGGAGGTCAGATCCCAAACTTTTTGGATACACGGATGCAGACATAGTAGGAGATGTGGATCAGAGGAAATCGACTTCCGGATACATTTTCAGCTTTGCAAGGGAGGCGATTTCATGGCAGTCCAAGTTGCAAAAACGCATTGCACTCTCAACGACTGAAGCTGAGTACATTGCAACAACAGAAGCAAGGAAAGAAGTGTTGTGGTTGCAGCGATTTCTTGTTGAACTTGGATGCGAAGACAATGAGTCGATTGTTTTCTGTGATAGCCAGAGCATCGTTGATCTGAGCAAGAGCACGATGCATCATGCTTGCATATGGATGTGTGATATCATTGGCTGAGAGATGCTATTGACAAGAAGCATCTCATTCTGAAGAAAGTCCACAAAGAAGAAAATCCATTAGATATGTTGACGAAGGCTATGACTCGTGACAAGCTGCAGCTCTGTAAGGAGCAGAGCAGTGTCACCTCTTAGTGATCATCTTCTTGGCAACATCTCCCCATTGGGACCAGAGAGGGAGGTTGTTGGTTATTATCCAATCTCAAAAGAGGAGGGTTTTGTTGGACAATTATACCCTTGAGGTCCTATTTCAAATAGGGCTAGAAGGAGAGAGAGGAGGCAAGAGTAGTATAAATAAGGCCCCATGCACGGCATTAGGGATCATCCCAACTCAAGCATCTCTCCCTCTCTTCTTTCTTAATTCTCTCTCCTCGAGCAATGACAGAAGTAACCCACGTAAGGTCTGAGGAGCAAGTTCTCGCAAGGCACGAAGAGTTAGCCCCCAGGGGCACGAAGAGAAGTAGCATCTGCGAGGAGCGTCTGCGCCGAAGGCATGAGGAGCAACCACCAATGAGGTCTGTTCTCGAGGAAGGGCATCACGTGACGAGGAGAAGCAACGGTATCGTGTTCTCCAAGTACAAGTGGATTTGTTGTGGGTCATCATTCTCCTTGGATTTTTCCCCTCTATCACATCGAGGATGATTTTCCCACGTAAAATTTCTTATCTCTCTGTGGTTGCTTGATTATTGTGCTACGATTATTTTGCTTGGTTCCCGTGTGAGGAACGTTCCGCTGCTAGTCATCCTTTGCAGGATAGGTTAAGGGAACACCACGATTTTCCAACAAATTTGTGGGTCCCGTGCGTACTTGATTGATCTCGGTTGTGTGTGCTTCCGAGATTAACAACAAATCCCAGCGCCCCCTTTTATGTTGTAAAAAAATACCATCCCTACCCTCCCTACCCACCATCAGCACCCAGCCAATCAAGACAATAATACCCATACCCGTATTTACCAAATTTGAATATCCACGTATATATACTTCTCTTATAAGAAAATTTACAGAAGAGATGGACAGAGATATATATTTAAGATATTTAGCAATATATATATCTCGCATTTGGCAGAAACATGCAAAACAACAGTATATAATATATACATGCATTGCAAAGGCATCGAGATCCAAAGCAGACATATGTTGGCATGCTCCTCATGACAGAAACAAAGGACGGGGCGATATAACGACAGCGTAGCAGACACACCTTTTTCTCTCCAGCCGCCAACAAGAGACCTCCAGTAGGGTCATCAAGTTTATTCCTCTCCCAAGCAAAGGCCCCCCCTCATGCTCTGTGGCTCCCGGTGGGTCCATCGATCCCCTCCTTTGCCTGCAATATGGAGGGCACTCTGGATCGCTCTCCAACTTTAGTAAAGCATCAGAATATAGAATATGGTGCCGCTGCTAACTCCACCTGCGTGCCAACAAGCAAATGTTCTCATCTCATCTTCCTGTCCACGAGGCTGCCCCTTAATTATGTTAATGTTGCTTTCTGTAGGTGAGAAGGACCTGCTGCAGATTCACCCCCTCCTCCCCTCCATAGTTCGTTCAATGGCTCCAGACCTTGATTGCAAGTGAGCTCGATGGGATCTCCTGCACCTGAGGGGAGATTAGTGAATATGTGTATGCATGTTCCCTAGGCAGCAGTTGATGTCCCGGTTCGGGGAATAGATTCAGAAGGAATAACCCCGGATTTTCATGCCCTGCAGCCAGGCACAGTACCCGTCGCAGTGGAATATATTATATGCCGGCGACCAGAGAGCTATACCAGAAAATTGACATTGGCACGGTCCCGTCCGATTGCATTTAACAGGCTAAGGTTACAGCCCCTACAGCAGATGGATCCAAACTCGTCTGATTAGAAAAATATGATGGTCCCAAATAATCAATAGTCGATCCAAAACGTTTACTAAACTGTAGATCTGTTATTTGATCACCAGACAATCCATTTATAATTTTTATGTAAGGGTGTCTATGGGACGGGTATCCACCCCATTTAATTGTGATCCATTCCGCCTCGTTATTATTGAGTCACAGGTCGACACATCTCATTCTAACTGGTACCCAATTGTAATGAATACCAGTTAATATCAATGGATATTGGGTACCCGCGGGTACTCGTGGGATGCTATATTTACTAAAATGTAATTGCTTATCTAATAGATAAGTATCAATAAATGGATAGAATAAATAATTATATTTTTCACAAACTTTATATACCAACTTTGAAACTCAAGAATGTTTTGTTGTTACTCTTTCATTATTTGATTTGTTGGGACACTAGAGATCAATTATTTTATGCTATTTCATTACTTAATATTCAAATGAAATATTATTTTTACCAATTCTATGGTAAAAACATTTATATTCATAGACTTAAAGACTCGAGTGAACATTTATATTTGATTCAATCCAACTCATGTTGGATTCCTGAAGTACTAAATCTTTGTGTAAACACTCATACATTCCGGTCTTCGTGTTCAATTTGATTCAATTTAATTCAGTTCGATTCAATCTAGCTCGTGTTGGATCCAATATTCGTACATTTCGGTTTTCATGTTTGATTCAATTCGAGAACACAAAAATGATGTTGAGATTCGATTTCATTCAATTTGATTAAATCTGGCTCAACTTGAATTTGTGAAGTTCTAAAGTTTGGCGTAAATATATTAAATAATCATTCAATGTTGCCATGTTCGTGCTTACTTTTACGTTAATAGACTAGCTTAAGAGAACAAGTGCATGCTATTATTTTACGTCAATCAAGGTTCGCTCAAGGTTATTGTTAGGTTGATTTAACCTCAAGAATCAATACAAAGAAATAATTAAACAAATCACAAGTTTTATATTTAATAGAGAATAAATATAAGCAAGTATTTTTTACAATTTTCATTCATAGATGCATGCATGCCTTTCTAAGCTTCCAATCGAGTACCCGTGGATACCCTGTCGTATTTTTTGTATGGAGCATGGGTCATGGCATAGTGGATACCCGACCTATCATTTTTAAATGGATACTTGAGAGTTTAAGGTCAAAACGAACTGGTCAAGTCGGATATCCATCGACTCAGATATTTCTGAACAGCCATGCCTTTATGGCTAGCTACTCATCAAATTTAGAAAAAATATATACCTTTACAATGTTGTATCATGGAACCACAATAATATATTTGTCTTAAAGCAACAAATACCGTATCGGCTTTCTTATTGTTAGCTGCGAATTATATAAAATGGGTATTCATTGATTTTTCTACCAGCTTAGCAATGACTATTGTATGTATTTTTTACTGAAAAAAGTCAAAGGATAATCGTTGCTAAATGAAACTTAAGCAAAGAACATAATTTTTGTTGCAAATTATCAGAACAAAAAGTTAGTTTTACAAGGAACAATATATTCATTGTTATATACTTGACATAAGATGACATAAAAATAAATACTTGGATTATTCATTACCATAGGCCAATTTTATTGTGGTGTACGTATATAAGAACAAATTTTTATGAGAATATTTATGATAAGATTTAAACGATGAACGCCGATTTTTTATTTAATCAACACATTGATAAGAACCAACATATTAAAGTGAATGTAATAATTTTCTATTTATAATGGTGCTAATTTGATGCTTTTAATTAAGTTTTTGAAATTCTGTTCAAAGGTTAGTATATATTTATCATACTTATTCTCAGCATGCTTCTTCTACATCCCTCACATCTCTTTCACATTCTTCGTTAGGCCTACGATAGTCGCCCTTTCACATTCTTCATTCATCTCATTCATCTTCAAACTCTTTCATTTCATAAATACATGCTCTTCCACATTGTTATGACATATAGTAAAGTATTTAAGTATTTTCTCTCTCTTTGACCTCTTCTTCTTTAAGCAAACCAAGTCAACTACATTTATAAAAAGGACGTAATAGAATAGGAAAGGAAAGAAACCAAGGAAAGAAACCAAGCGCATGCATAAGTCTTGCGCTTGAAAAGAAAAGATAGAGAACAATGCCCAATTATTAGCAGAGGGAGCGCATTAGCATTAAAAAACATATATAGAGAATGTCGATTTATACTTTTGGAAAGTTTGTGATCGATAATGTCATCTATTTATTAATTGAGAAATCTACCAATATATCATGGAAAGAGAGAATCAGATATGTGAATAAAATACTTCGTGTTATCCAAGGTCTTTCGTTAAATAGGATGTATGCCTAATAGGAATTCTCTAGGTAGTTGCAATCATAGCAGATTGTATACCACAATACTTCCACTCCAAAGGAATAGAACCGGATAGATTTTATTATTTCTAATTAGAGCTAGATTGAATAACAATCTATTGGACTATATCTTAATTCTTCGAAACCGAATTCAAGTTCTAAAAAATTGGAGATTAATTTGAAGTAGTTTAGAGTTAATAAGAGAATTTGTTTAGTATCTGATACGATCAGATAGTGTAATTGGTTAAATACTCTATTATTACATTTAATCAAATATCAATACATCATACATGATCTATACAATCTCTTTATTGTAATATCTATGTATCAACAACTCAGCACATAAATCTTAAATCGGTTAGGAGTCCTACAATTGAGAAATTAAGAATCGAAAATGTTGACTAATCTTAAGAACATGTAAATATAATTCACATATTGACATCATGATTAATTGAATAAATATTCATATCAATATTGGAACTGTTATGAATATCATTCAGACTTAACGTTATGATTAACGTGAATACGATTTACACTTAATATTAATACTAATATAAAAGTCTAATTTGTTTGCATAATATGAATAAGATTCATATTTGTTGAAGCGATATAAACCATCCTTCAGGACAAGGAATAATGGATTGAAAATAGTTGAGAGAGATCAAGTACTAATAGTAAAGGTTCGGTGGAGAATTGGTCCCCATCAAATTCATATAGTGGTCATCCTCCAACCTACTTAAAAGGGGATGTGCCTCTCTTCTAGGAGTGTTTATGGGGCGGGTACCCGGTTCATTTGATTGTGACCCACTCCGACCCGTTGTTATTGAGTCACGGGTCGACCCATCCCATTCCAACGGGTACTCGATCTAACGGGTATCCGGTTAATATCAACGGGTAATGGGTACCCGCGGGTACCGTGGAAGTATTGTCTTTATTAAGTGCAATTACATATATATTTGATAAGTATTAATCAAGGGACAAAATTGAACTCATGCATATTGACATCTATGATTTCTACGTGTCGGTAATTGGACCGAAATTTACAAATTCAACTTGGTTGATCCACCAAGGAGGAATACGTTGACGGTATCAGCACGGTGGGCGAACATCAAATTCATGGAGGACAACCCCCCGGCTTGGGTGATGATGTACTGCCACCTTGACATGCATCTAACATGGGGGTCGGACATCGTGTTCCTCATCGAGAACGAGGAGGGGGAGCTTAGATCTGTCGTCTACGAAATCTGCCTAAGTGCTCGTGATTACGGGATAATAATACCCTCGTCACCTATTTTTGACTTGCATACCATTCTATATATGATGCCATTTCCATACATACCTTGGTTATATGTTGGCGTTGCAGCATATGAACGATGTCCATAAAGGAAATATCATCAACATTTTGCCAAATCTGGCACCAAATCAACGATGTGCACCACAAAATACACATGGAAATATACACATTTTAGTAACATTTCGCTATATTGACGAAATTGTTGTTTTGACGATACCGAAATTTGACAAAATATGAGTTATGATTTTGTTTTGACCATTGATTTACACCATTCAAAATGGATACATGTACGGATATGTAATGTGAAAGCTATCAAATGCATGTAAAGTTAATCAATCTATATTATATTAATTCCTATTATTTTCGTATCATAATTTGTATCCATTTCATATACATATCTTTTTTAACGATTCGATGATACATTTTTCATATTTATTAATACATGTATCCGCATCCATATTTATATTTTGAAAGAGGTTGGAATAATATTTATATATCAGTATTTGAACCTAACTATTTGCGTTGTTTAAAATAAATTAGGTGGTAGAAGCTTCTAACAGTGTACCCGTGGGTACCTGTTAATTCAAACGGATTTTTTGGATGGGTCATGTGTCATGATATTACGGGTACCCGACCCATCAATTTCAAACGGGTAACCACGAGTTTAGGATCAAAATGAGTGGGTCAAGTTGGGTACCCGTTGATCCGAAAAAATTTGAACACCCCTACTTTCTTCCCTCACATATAATTGTAAGAGGATCCCCGATTTTATAAAAAGTTGGGTGTCTCCCTACTCCCTTGTTTCTCATTATGGACATCCACTCCTTCTAGTTCTCATCTTGTTGGAGCACCCCAATAGGAAGAAGATAACCAATATACATGATCCCTTAGACTTTTACGACCTTTTATAAAATGGATGTAAAGTTTATTAAAATTGCAATTAGGTACTATTACTATAACCTTTTATTTCCTTTTATTTGTGCATTATAAATATTTTATTACTTCAAAAATTGTAGGAAAATCAATCGAGATGCCTATTATAATGCTTGACCACACCTACTTTTTATTTTGGCATTTTCGTTAATTTTCATATTTATTAAAAATACAAAAAGATGATTCTATTCCCTATCTAAATATTAAACCCATAGAATTTAGAAAAACTTCTCTAAAAATTCCAAAAAAAATTTATTATCTATATTATTATATTTTCTACCACATATCCAAACATTCACAAAAAATACAAAAGATAAAACCTAAAAAATGCAAAACCCTAAACATTTTACAAAAATAGAAAAAATTTAAGAAAATCCAAATATATATCTTACTATTTTATATTTCTATATTATATATATTATATATTAAAAATAGTTTTAGATTAATTTTGGACTTGTTTACATTTATTAAACCTAAAACAATCTTAGATAATTAATTTGTTCATTGTTTTACTATATTTATTAATTTAAAAATACATAAAAAAATAGTAATATAAAAATTACTAAAAATAAAGAAAAAATAAAAATCACATAAATACTTGATTTTCTATATGATGGCAGTATTTTTAAATATTTAAAAATATAATATATTATATATCATACATATTATTTATATTATTTATATTATTTATATTATTTATATTATCATCATTATTATATAATTATATATCTTATTTTAAAAATTAAATAGAAATTGAAATTTTACAAAATTAAATAGAAAATAAAAAAAATTACACATATAAATATATATAAACCAATAAAAATCCATAACAATTAAATATATCCAAAAACCGACATAAAAACAAGAAAAACATCAAGAAAATACAATAATAATAATAATTAGAAATAGTTATTAATAATTAGCCAATCTATACATTTTGCTCCCTATATTTGACCTTTACAAGTACTTACACCAATGTTAGAGTTATAATAAATTTTAATTTACATCAACATCGCATTGATTTATTTGTCATATTATGGGTTAATTGTTGATTAATTGCATTGATCCATCGTGTGGTGACTTGATTGTGTGATTTGTCATATTACTTAATCGATATCCTGGTTGTCAGTCTACCACCTCCACATTTGAGATTATTGCAGAGAATACAGTCCTCACTACTGATTTTCAATCTATGACATTTTTCTCACAACTTTTTAGTATTGCATGTTGGTATCATCCCTACAATTGAGAGAACATGCAAATTATGAAAGTTTTGTTCCTTTTCCTTGCCTTTATTTATTTTCTTTTCAACCATTTACATGTTTTATATGCACTTCAGTTCCTGTTATCGGGACCTCGCTTTTCGCATTGAATTTTGTTCCTTATTCTCTTGTATTTTTATATTAACAAAAAAATGTTGTAGGGAACTAATTCTCTATCCAATGCACATTCTTCCATAATTACTTGTTCTTAGTTGATTTACAATAATATATTTGGTAGCCAAATTTTCCCATATAAAACTAGACAAGTCAAAAAAATATTTTTTTTGTCTCATTTCATAATATACAATATATCCAAAAACAACATAAAATATTTTATCATGTTCCTTTGCAAAAATTGAAGTACCTCTTTATTCCATGTAGTGTTATGTACATGTGAAAACTTAGATAGAAAAATTATTGAGTTTAATATTTTTTATGAAGGACGTGTAGGTGTTGAGACGAGATCTTCGGCTTTTGAATTATTGATGTGAAAATAAATGCGCAGTGGTCGTTGCAACCCAAATATCTCGCAACAAACTAACAATTTTTTTCTTCTCAAGCTAAGAAATTAATTACAAGAGAATAATGAAGCGAGAGAAATTTTTGCTAATTATTTACATGTATAGCAACAAGATCGAACTCAGGGAGTCTGTGATTCCCGAGGGTTATTCAAATAATCGAAAATCAATTAAAAGAAAAAAGGAATCTCAAATGCAAACTATCTTGGTTTTTTGTGAAGTTTTTATCCTTTTATTTTTTTATTTTTATTTATAATTTTTTTATTTTTTGATTTTTAAATTTTTAATTATTTTGAGTATTGCAATTTTTTAAAAAATAAGGAATAATATGCACAAGCGAAGAAATACGCACACCACACTCTTTTTATATTTTTCAAAATAGTCAGAAATGTCCAGAAAATTATAGATAAAATATTTTTGGGTTTTAGGCTTTGAAATGTTTTTGGGGAGTTTTTGTAGAATTTTCAGATGTTTTTGTATTTTCCTAAAGATCAAACAGTTGTAAAAATGATGAATAGTGCAAATCCTGGAGTAATTTGCAAGTTAAAAATATTTTAAGTGCCCAAAACTCCTAGAGACTATTTTTATGCTAAAATGTAGATAAATATCTACAAACAAGAAGTGAAATCATGATTTTTTATATTTTTGCAGAGTTTTTTGTGATTTTTCTAAGATTTCTGATATTTTTCAATTTTTGGAGTTTGAAAATAATTAATACACGAAATTTGGATAGGAATTAAAAGATAATAAAATAAAACTAATCTAATTTTTTTGGAATTGTAAGAGCAATATTCAATTTTTTATGAATTTTTGAATTTTGGGAAGAGAAAATGACACTACTTTTATTTTTTAATAATGACAAATGATGATAAAATGCAATGAAAAATTTATGCTAGAAAGATGCCCAGATCAGGAGCATAACATGATTTTTGAGAAATTTATTGACGAACAAAAATATTTATTTCAATGAAAAGATCATGGAAAATCAAATATGGAAATACAATGACTAAACTGAAATTATTCAATGTTCTGGAATTGGAAATATAATAGAAATTTAATGTGGAATTCGTACATTACCCAATAAGAAGCACCTGACACACGTGACTTGATCTGGAGTAGGGCTTCTTTGTAGTTTCTTAGAAGTGCCAAGGGCTTTTATGTAATTTGGCCAATTTTTTTAAAAAAATGCTAGGGTTCTTCATGTTTTTGCTATCAGGTTCAAAAGCCAAAAGGGGTACAGGGGCCGCCGCCCTCCCCTTTCTTCTCCTCCAAGGGGCCGTAGACGGAGCAGCGTGGTTGGTCGGTGGAAGGTTGTGGCTCTAGTGGAGGAGCGTCTATGGCAGGGTAGCTCAGACTGTGGGGCTCCAGGCACGGATTGACTGCATCGGTGATTGGTGGGAGGACCTTGGAGATGGGAACGGTGGTTGAATGACGGTGGTGCGGCAGGTCTGCAACAGAAGGCGGCCTCGCACGGGGGGCAAGGCTGAGCCACGAGTGGTTGCAGCAGTCGGGGGTGATGGCAGCACATGGAAACTCCTCCCAGAAGGTGGAAGATTGGCAGCCCAGCGACGGTGGTGCGGCTACAGCGATGGGTCTTCCAGTAGTGGATGGCGGGTGCTACCGATGGAGGCGGCGACCGGCATCGCTGCTCCTCCTCTGCGGAAGATACAGGCGGCGGGTTGTAGTAATGGGTCTTATGGTGCGTTGTAGGCTTCACAGCGACCGGGCAGCACTCGCGGGGAGCAGCTACGATGTTGGATGGTCTGGCGCTACTGCCCAACTTCTTTATTTTTTTATTTTTTTTATTTTCAAATGTAAACATAAACAATGAAAAAAACTTTTTTAATTCTTTTTCTGAAAACTATAAGAGAAGAAAACTTTTTTATAATTTTACTTATTTATTTTTTGTATTTTATATTTATCCTACAAAGCAAATGCTAGAAAGAAAGAAAAATATTTTTTTATTTTTTTATTTTTATTTATAAACAATTACTATGCGAGCACGACAGCTCGATCCCAAAATAAAAAGGAAGACGTGAACGAGTGTGGTTCCGAGGAAAATGATGGATGGAACTGGATCTTTGACCACCATGTATGGTCAGAGGTGAGAAATTGTACGAGTTAGAACGGGAACATGTAGAGATCGAGATGTGAGATGAAAAATCGAGATCGATGGTGAATCAAATCGTGAAGGATTCTATGATCTAGAGGAAAGAAATGACAACAAAAAAATAAAATGAAAATTAATATACGATTTACCTAGGTTAAAAATAAGAGAAAATGGATCTCACCTTAGGAGCGGAAAAGAAACCGTGATTGCCTCGATGAAGGCCAACTCACTGTCATCGGATGGCTCGGAGGCTAGGCACCCTTCTGCAACAAGATAGCTCTCAGATAATGGACTCCTCTCACCAAAGATTGATCAAGTTGAAATGAGGGAGAGGGAGCCATATTAATAGATAATAAATGGAGTTTGATTTTTTTTTGAAATTTTGAATGAAGATAAGAGATAAGAGAAAAACTTAAAATGAGATAAAATTAAAATTTATTGAAAAAATTATTTTTTTTGTATTCTCGTCACTTAATAAAATTGAATAATAAAAGTTTTTTTTATTTTTTATGGTGGTTATTTAAGAATAGCAACTATATATATGTACTATATACATATGGTACATTATAAACATAGTTAAATAATGAAATTATTTTTTTTAACTTTTTATTTTTTATTTTTATTTTAAATAATTATTAAAAATATTTACAAATACAATATGTACAAATACATTGTAAAATTCCACAAACCATGCCAGGAAACCAACTTTTCATCCCTAACTCCAAAAACTATGAAATCATAACCATTTTAAAGATAATTTAATTTAGAATACAATGGAAGTGAGTTTGGTTCAATTCAATTCATATGGAGCCGTAATTGATCTTTTAATTATCGCTTAATGGCTTTTTCCAAGTGTGGTTACTTTTATCTATACATGATTTTATTTTGCAAATATTTTTATTTTTTATGAAACATTTTTATTTACAACTTTTGTTTTGAAAATTATTTAGTTTGATGTCAATTTATGTATAAATAAAATAGTGTAACTATACAAATATACAGGGCATATTTTTTTGGATTTTCTGATTAAGGACCCTATCTCCCCCTACTTTATTCCTGGTCGATCAGGTCAAGTCTTGACCTTCTCTCAGGGTTTGGGTTAGCCTATATCTATTACATATATACAGTCTTCTTTTCTTTCTTTTTTTTCTTTTCTTTATTTTTCTTTCTTTCTTTATTTGTTTATTTTAGGTAAAAATGGTAATAAGTATACAATATTTACACACAGATGCAAGTTAGTAAGAATATGGAGTTAGTATTATATACATGTGTTTTATAAGGGATTTTATGCTAAAATAAATAAATAAAGATGATGAAATGCATATTCATCATCTCCCTATTCTTTACCTTTGCTACTCCCTTAGCAGATACATATTTGAAAGATAAGTGAAAAAAGAAAAAGAAAAACAAAGGAAAAATAAAGAACTTAGGACAATATTGAGTATTAAACTTATCTTCATAAAATTGTAGTATGGAGCTCTGTCAGACCTTTAGATTATTAATGTGGCAGAACCTTAGTGGGAAATAGATTTAAAACCTAACAACATCTAAGTTCCACAAGACTCCTATTCATGTCTCCTCAACAGTCAGGTCAGAACAAGTCTGCATACACAAATTCTTATGACTATGAATCTTTACTTGTACGGTGTAAGTGAAATATAGCTCCCCATCTCAAAAGTAGCAAAGAAACGGCCTCCCTTAAAAAGGTAACTCTAGTCCGCCGATCTACTCGAGAAGCGGGGATATTCCCTTCTAAGTTCAAGTACAACCATCTTAAGAAGAGGAGATGGAGAAAAGAATGGACGGTAACCAGTGTAGCTACCTATCCTTAGATGCATGACCAGTGTAGCCAAGTCGTCCAGCTGCAAGCTTACAAAAATTTGACTTTGAAGCTCTTATTATCTTTATTTTTTTATCCTTGTATATACACTCCGACATGCATTTACTTTTCAATCAGGTCTGTCCACTTTTGGAGATTCTGTATTTTTTTAAAAAATATATACAAGGTGCAGCATGTACATAAGGAGTTTTTCCTCTCGAGCTAGTAGACTATACCTCTTTTGAAGCATTATTGCAACCCCACAACATCTTGTCTTTAGACCTCATGCTACTAGATCAGGTTGAGATACACAACCCTCCCTAGTGGAAGACGAGAGGTTCCACCTAGATGTACTGACCTCGTATGCTACTCCAAGCCAAAAGATTCTGCCTCCTCACTACCGCCTCCATGAAGAGCTACGTGTAGAGTGCTTGTCCATGATAAACCACAGTCTGAAAGAATCATGCGTGTGTTGTTAAATGTTCTACTTAGACTAATCAAGATGGCATGTTAACATAGTCTTAAGGACTCAAAGAATTAAGTCACTAGAACCTGAAAAGTCTTAACTCAAGTTCTTATAAAGTTCCACTGAAATTAAGTGAATTAAGGCACAACTAAGCTACATTCTTAAATTTTATTCCAAACTTAGTTTAAATGTCAATACTATCCTGAAAAATGGATATGCAAATGCAAGAAAATATGTAAAATGCAAAAATAAAGCATTTTTTAAACCATTTTCTAATTTTGAACTTTTTATGGGTTTTTAGAAAAGGAAAAATGATGGACATGTGAAAAGAGTTTTTTATGCAATTTTTTTAATAGATTTTTGGTTTTGTAGTTTTTTTCAAAAAGGAAAAAGGGTTAGTAAAATATATACAAGTATATACAAGGATTTTTTTTGTTTTGTTTGTTGTTTGTTTTTTTGGTTATTGTGTGTTTTTTTGTAATTTTTTGTTTTTGTTTTTTTAAAGGTGATCAAAGTCTATATACACACACACATGGATTTTACGAATTTATATACATATCCCAAAAAATAAACATATTTAAAAGTACAAGTTATGTCTAAAGTATATATAAAATAGATAGGACACTCCCTATACTTAGCTCGAACTATGTCCTCATAGTGATCAGAGAGTGGTAAAGGAAGACATAACTCGTGCTAAGTATAGAAAAGTGAAAAGACTCCTATGTCACAACAACTCAATGAAAAGATGTAAGAATAGAAGTCGGTGATCCCACTATACTTAGGACCAAGTAATCCTAAGTATAGAGGACTGTGCAAATGGGAAAACAGATGTAGAGAATGTACAAACTCAATGAAAAAACACAAAACAGATTATATGAACAACATCACCCCCTATACTTTGGGTAGAGTATCCCTAAGTATAGGCAACAACAGGAGTGATGAACAGGATGAATATGAACAACACAAATCATTCACCCCCCCCCCCCATACTTAGGATAAAGCACATCCTAAGTATAGCATAAAACGGAAGAAGAAAGAATGAAACGAAAGGATATACAAAGGAATGAGTGTACAAAGGTCAAGAAGGTCGAAAATGAACTTTCTTACGGGACCGCTGAGGTATGGATCTAACAAGGTATAGGTCAATATTGGGGTCATCATTAGACATAAACTGATCAGGATCGACCAAGAATATATCCTCAGTAGTCTCAAAGTGTGCAGGCGTGAATCGGTCAGTAGAAGTAGTGTGGTCATGTCCTGCCTGGGAAGTCTCACAAACATCAAAGTGAAACGGCTCAAAATCATTATCAGAAAAAGTAAGATCAATTCCAGCCTAGAGAGCCTCTACTGGATCATCATCTTTATCAAAAGGCCCAAGTTCCTTTATAAAAGAAATCAAATCAAATTTGGCCTTATCACTCTCATCTAAATCAAGATGACTAGGAATGGACTCATCAGAGAAAGTAGTCAAATCATGTCAGTCATGTCTAGTCTCAGAGTCTTCCTTCCGCTCTAGGGTGTCTATCTTGTAAATCCCACAGATGTCATTAATGCATCTCCACATACCGGAAGGGGAAACTCCAAGGTCTATGCTTTCCAATTCTTCCTCCTTGAAGAGGAATTCCTGGGTCTCTGTATCATCCAACATACAACAAGAATCTCTGATATTATTATCAAGGTCAAGGTCCTTGGGGTTGGCTAACACGTGAACACTCTCTTGGGATGCAGGTTTCTGGTCAGTAATGGGTGTCGTGATCAACATATTGCTCCCTACATAAGAACGGAAGCGAATCTCTCCCGATCCATAATCAATAACGGCTCTCGTGGAGGCGAGGAAAGGCCGTCCCAGGATGATGGGAGGGTTCTCCACAGGGGTGGAGGTCTCCATGGATAATATGACAAAATCAGAAGTGAAGTTCATGCCCTGAATAAGAATGAGAGCATTTTCTAGAATTCCCTTCGACCTCTTGATAGATCCATCAACAAATTGAATTATCATCTTGGTTTTCTTGAGAGGCCCAAGATGAAGAGATTTTACTATAGAGAAGGGTATTATATTTACTGACGAACCGTCGTTAAGGAGAGTGTTATCACAAGAATAGTCAGATATGGAGCAACTCACAAGAGGTGTGGCAATGTTCCCTTTCTTAAAATGTGAACGGTGGGAGATGGCATAGGCAGTGGCCATGGTCAAGATGTAACGCTCAGATCTACTCATCAGCTTCCTCTTCTTGCGTTGAGGAGAAGATAAATGTGTCATGGCTTGGTGAAGTGGGGCTTTAATTATCTCGTGAATGGTCACCATCACTTCAAGTTCAATCAACATTTTTTTGAATTTTTGGACCTCCTCCAAACAAGGGCGAAGATCAGAATCAGCATGTACATGAGGATTGCGAAGAGCAGTCTGTAGAGTGGCATCCTTGGGGTCAATGTTGGGACATTTGATGAATGTTGTGTGGGAAAATGGTTTGGCATGGGTGCCCTCTCCTCACAAAATGAATCAACAATGTGTCTCCCGAAACCTTTTTGGATCCTTAAATTTTTCTCATTTTTTTGTATTTTGGGCGATTGCAAGGTCTCGTGATTATGCTCAAGTGAATCCATATCCTCAAAGAGTGGAGTAACGTTCTGGATCTTATTTATGTTAAATAGATTGCTAATCTTTGAATTCATATGCTCCATCATCTGGTTCAGGTTCTCAAGTGTGGAAATCATGAAAGGTGAATCCAAAATACCAGGATCAGGAAAGTGGAATGAGGGTGGGTGAGAATTAGAGTCTGACTCCTGAAATAATGGGTTAGGAGGATATGCACGAAAAATCGAGAAGAACGTCCTCCTGGAAAAAGGAAGGTGGATCGGCTGGAGGGTACGAGGGATCTGCGAAGATCAGATTAAAATAACTCCATTCGGGCATCTCCAAAATAAGAGAAATGATCAGGAGAGCACTATAATCAAGTCAAAAGATGTGAAAAGGCACAAATGCACAGAAGGATCTAGTATGCACACAAGAAATCAAACACAATACAAACCCCTAGTTCACCAACTCAACGCAATGTGAAGACCGTGAAGGTTCGGTCAATTATCTTGTCAATTTTTAGAGTTTGGTGAGAATACAGTCTATCAGAGCGGTTAAAGCGAGCTGTTAGGAATCCAATTCTCCCATGAGACTCTCAGAACTCGTTTTTCCCAGCCAGTATGGGTGTAGACCATTTACCGACTATTCGATCTGCCCACTCTATTAAGGAAATCCCGACCGATTACTGGCTACCTAGTGAAGTCCTCACTGGAGAACAACTAATCACAAGACAGTAGTCTGAAGAGAGTTCAGGCGTGGCTCTATCCTAGTGCGCAGGTCGCTCTCTCTCTGCAGATAAATCAAAAAATGAGGGGGTTACTCTCCCCAAAATAATTATTTTTCCTTACGTTTATTTTAGGGTCGAGTTTCTTTAGCAGTCCCGAATTTTAGGCAGTTATCACTTGGTTTGAATATGTTCAATAAATCTCCTACCGAGTGTCCAATTTCCTTTTTAAATTTTGTGAGTGAAATAAGGAAGGAGATTGGAAATGCCAATGTACGATTAAACACAATGATGCATGCAGGGGTTAGAGATGCATACCTTGTTGCCAGCACTCTACATTCAAGGTGATCCGTACAGAATTGAAATACATAAAATAAACTAACCTATATGCAAATGCAAGTGAACAGTCCTAACAATAGCTTCTATTAACGGGCAAGAACAGGTTAATTTGACTAATTCCAATTACGCTCTATTCTATGGTACAGAAATTCTTATTTAGGGTGTTTCAACCTAGTAAATTATCTTGCTCAAGCAAATTAATTAAAGCAATCAATAGGTAGCTCACAAAATCTGTGTGAAACAAAGAAAAATAAGGCGATGAAAACAAAATCGGTGAGGTCCCCCAAGTGCGCCGGCACATGACGAAACAGACCCCGCAACAAATGAATGTCTGTTTACAAGGGTTCAAATGCTAGAAAAAATAAATAAATAAGTCTATTTTTTCTCCATCAATTCTTCTTCTCCTCCTCTCACACAATCCTATGGTTTGGTGAAGAATCAAGTTACCTCCTCTTTGCTTGGGTGTTTCAGCACTCCTAGGATCGCCTCATTCACTCCACAAGCCCTCGCAATAAAAAGAAAAGAGAGAATGTATAAGAAACACAATTATCAAATATAAGCAGAAAAAAGATAAAATGAAAAAAATAGTGAATATGAATAATGGAGTGAATGTGGAAAATTATAAACAACTATGTACAACCAAGAATAGTAGGTCAAAAGAGAACCCTAACTATCCTCGTGGCTCCCCAGCAACGGTGCCATTTTGTTGAGACGAGATCTTCGGATTTTGAATTATTGATGCAAAAATAAATGCATAGTGGTCATTGCAACCCGAATATCCCGCAACAAACAAACAAATTTTTTCTTCTCAATCTAAAAATTAATTACAAGAGACTAATGAAGCGAGAGAGATTTTTGCTACTTATTTACTTGTATAGAAATAAGATCGAATTCAGGGAGGCTACAATTCCCGAGGGTTATTCAAATAATCGAAAATCAATAAAAAGAAAAGGGAATCTTAAATACAAACTATCTTTGTTTTTTGTGATTTTTTGTCTTTTTAATTTTTTAATTTTTTTACTTATAATTTTTTTTCTTACTTTCAAATTTTTAATGATTTTCATTTTTATAATTTTTATTTTTTTTAAAAAAATAAAGAACAATATGCACAAGGGAAGAAATACGCACACCATACTCTTTTTGTATTTTTCAAAATAGTTAGAAACATCTAGAAAACTTTAGATAAAATATTTTTGTTTTTTAAAGGCTTTGAAATATTTTTGAGATTTTTTGTAGAATTTTCAGATGTTTTTGTATTTTTTTCTAAAAACCAAACAGTCGCAAAAATGATGAACAGTACACAACCTGGAGTAATTTGCAACTTAAAAATATTTAAGTGCCCAAAAGTTCTGGAGACCATTGTATGCTAAAATATGGACAAATATCTACAAACAAGAAGTGAAATCATGATTTTTGGATTTTTAGTATAATTTTCTGTGATTTTTTTAAGATTTTTAATATTTTTCAATTTTTTTGGGATTTGAAAATTATTAATGCACGAAATTTAGAAAGGAATTAAAAGATAACAAAAAAAACTAATCCATTTTTTTGGAGTTTTTAGAGCAATATTCAAATTTTTATGAATTATTGAATTTCAGGAAGAGAAAATGACATTGTTTTTTTATTTTTTAATAATAACAAATGATGATAAAATACAATGAAAACTTTAAACTAGAAAGATGCAAACATCAGGAGCATAGCATGATTTTTGAGAAATTTATTGACAAACAGAAATATTTATTTCAATGAAAAGATCATGCATAATCAAGTCTAGAAATACGATGACTAAACTTCAATTATTCGGTGTTCTGGAATTGGAAATATAATAGAAATTTAAGGTGGGTAAAATTTGAAAATTACCCAATGAGAAGCATGTGGCACACGTGACTTGTTCTGGAGCGTGGCTTCTTTGTAGTTTCTCAGAAGTACTAGAGGCTTTTATGCAATTTGCCCAATTTTTTTTAAAATGCTAGGTTTCTTGTTCTTGCTATCACGTTCAAAAGCCAAAAGGGGCACAGGGGTCGCCGCTCGTCCCTTTATTCTCCTCCAAGGGGTTGTAGGCAGAGTAGTGTCGTCGGTCTATGGAAGGTCGTAGCTCTGGCAGAGGAGCGTCTATGGTGGGGGAGCTCGGACTGCGGGGCTCCAAGCACGGATTTACCGTGTCGGTAATTGGCGGGAAGACCTTGGAGATTGGAATAGTGTTTGAATGATGGTGGTGCGACAGGTCTGCAACAGAAGGCAGCCTCGCGTGGGGGGAGAGGCCGAGCTGCAGGTGGATACGGCGGTCGACGGTGATGGCGGCGCAGGGAAACTCAGCCCGGATGGCAGAAGATCGGCGGCCCAGCTGCGGTGATGCGGCTGCCGTAGTGGGTCTTCCATTAGTGGACGGTGGGTGCTGTCGACGGAGGCGACGATGGGCGTCCCTGCTCCTCCTCTGTAGCGAATACGGGTGGCGGGCTGCAGTAATGGGTCTAGTGATGCGGCGGCTTCACGACGGTCTAGCGGTGCTCACGGGGAGCGGCTCGACGTTGGATGGGTTGGCGTTGCCACCCAACTTCTTTATTTTTTTTATTTTTTTAAATTTCTAAATGTAAACAGAATAAGGAAAAAACGTTTTTAAATTCTTTTTTTGTTGAAAGTTGTAACAGAATAAAATCTTGTTTATACTTTTATTTATTTATTTAATTGTGTTTTTTATTTATCCTGCAAAAAATGTTAGAAAGAAAGAAAAAAAAGAAAAAAATTGTTTTTTATTTTTGTTTATAAACAATTAGTATTCGATCGCGATGGCTCGATCCCATAATTAAAATGGAAGATGTAAACGAGTGTGGTTCTAAGGAAAATGGCGGATGGAACCGGATCTCCGACCATCGTGTGTGGTCGGAGGTGAGAGATCGTGCGTGGTAGAACGAAAACGTGTAAAGATCGAGATGTGAGATGAAAAATCGAGATCGATGGTGAATCAAATCGTGAAGGATTCTAAGATCTAGAGGAAAGAAATTGACATCGAAATAAAATAAATTGAAAATTAATCTACGATATACCTAGGTTAAAAATAAGAGAAAATGGATCTCACTGTAGGAGCGGAAAAAAACCATGATCGCCTCGATGAAGGTCAACTCGCTGTCACCAGACAGCTCGGTGGTTAGGCACCCTTCTGCGATAAGATAACTCTCGGCGAATGGGCTCCTCTCACCAAAGATTGATCAAATTGAAATGAGGGAGAAGGAGCCATATTAATAGATAAAGAATGGAGTTTGAATTTTTTTTTGAAATTTTGAATGAAGATAAGAGATAAGAGAAAAAATTAGAAATGAGATACACAAACTAATTTTTTTTATTTTTGTCACTTTACTAAATTGAATAATAAATGTTATTTTTTTATTTTTTATGGTGGTTATTTAAGAATAGCAGCTATATACATATACTATATACATATGGTACATTATATACATAGTTAAATAAGGAAATTAGTTTTTTGTTTTAAAAAATTTAATTTTTTATTTTTTTTAAATAATTAATAAAAAATATATACAAATATTTACAAATACAATATGTACAAATACTTGGTAAAATTGCACAAACCACCCCAGAAAACTGAATTTTCAATCGTAACTCCAAAAATTATGAAATCACTGTCATTTTAAAGATAATTTAATTTAGAATACAATCGAAGTGAGTTTGGTTCAATTTCAGTTCATATGGAGCTGGAATTGGTCTTTTAGTTATCGCTTAATGACTTTTTCCAAGTATGGTTACTTTTATTCTATTCATGATTTTATTTTGCAAATATTTTTATTATTTAGGAAACATATTTATTTACAATTTATGTTTTAAAAATTATTTTGTTTGAGTTCAATTTATGTAAATAAAATGGTGTAAATATACAAATGTACACATCACATTTTTTTGGATTTTCTGATTAAGGACACTATCTCCCCCTACTTTATTCCCGGTCGATCAGGTCAAGTCTTGACCTTCTCTCGAGGTTCGGGTCAGCCTGTTTCTATTACATATATACAGTCTTGTTTTCTTTCTTTTCTTTCCTTTATTTTTTCTTTCTTTCTTTTTTTTTATGTTAAAATGGTAATAAGTGTACAATATTTACACACAGATGCAAGTTCGTAAGAATACGGAGTTAGCATTATATACATGTGTTTTATAAGGGATTTTAAGCTAAAATAAATGAATAAAGATGATGAAATGCATATTCATCAGATAAGGCTTCATCTTGTGTAAGAATCCAGACTGAGAGACCAATTATTTTGACTCAGCGTCGGTATGCATCAAGGTTCAACATTAAGTCCATTCCTTTGTAATTTGATTATGGACGAGTTGACTAGTCACATTCATGATGAGATACCTTGGTGTATGTTGTTCACAAATGATATTGTGTTGATTAATGACATTAAAGATGGAGTAAGCGATAAGCTTTAGATTTAGAGGCATGCCTTAAAGACTAAATGATTTCTTATAATGGGGATAAAACTAAATATATGGAGTGTGCATTTGATGAAACTTGTGGTGAAGGAATTGAGGTGACGATTGGAGATGATAACATTCAGAAGAAAGATTCGTTTAGATATTTGGGATTTCATTTGTAACATGATAGGGATATCGATGGATATCCTACTAATAAAATAAATGTTGGTTGGATAAAGTGGAGAAGAGCCTCTACTATTCTTTGTGATAATAAAATTTCTCTGAAAATCAAAGGAAATTATTAAAAAGCAGTCTATGAGAAAAGCTATTCTATATATATCTGAATGTTGGCCTGTAAATCATAAACATGTGCAGAGAATAACAATAGTAGAAATGAAAATGCTAAGGTGGATGTGTGGTCATACATGAACATATCAATTTTGAAATTATACGATCAAAAGGAAAGTTGGTGAGGCTCCTATAGTGGATAAGATGTGGGAAAAACACTTAAGATGATTTGGTCATTTGCAAAGGAGATTGGTTGATGCACCAGTTAGAAGATAAAAGATTTGAGATGTTGAACAAATTAAGAGAGGGCGAGAAAGGCCCAAGAAATGTTGAAATGAGACTATCCAAATGGATCTTAGTTGTTAGGACCTAAGCCCAGGAATGGGTCAAGATAGATTTGAATGGAAAAAAAGAGTCACTGTAGCCGACCCTACTTAATGTGGGAAAATATTTCTTCTTATTATTATTGTTAAGGCTACAAATGAGCTTTGATAACGTAATAGTTCATAAATTCATTTTTAGTCAAAATTATGAAAAATTATATTAGGTGTGTTTTCTTGTTTTTTTACTTACAATTTAATAATTTCAATTTCATTGCATGTAGATTATAAAGTAGAAAACCCAAAAATAAGTTGATATCTAAAAATTGCATTGAAAATATTAAAAATCTGGAAAAATATATATGTAGAATTAGATATTTTACTTAGAAAAAATATTGAAATTTTATAATTATTTAATTTTTATATTTATATGTATTTAGGACATCGATTGCTTCATTAAGCCCTCTTTCCAAATTAAATAGATATTTACTAAGGTTTTCAGAAATAATTCAAAAAAATTGAATAAACTTATTTATCATGAATATAAAAAGGGTTTTGTCCCCCTTTTGGAGTTGAATGGATCATCAGATATAATTTTACGAGATCATTATACATAAATTGTGCCTAAAGTGCACTGCATTTCTGATCTCCTTTGCATGAAAACTTAAAACACTAAAGATATAACTTGTGGATGTGATGAAAGTCAAATTTTGCCTCTTTAAGAATCACGAACTGTCGTAGTATAGGAGACATATTCAGTTCTGCAAAAACCACAATCGTTTGAATGTTGTGGAGTATTTATACTTGGCAAGTCTACCAAGGTCGAACACAAGGACACAACTACTTACTCTATTTATCAAATTTTGATTAATGAAGAGGAAAGTGAATTAATTCTCAATTTCAAGCTTTCATGAAGGTCACTATGCAGGTTACAATGCAATAAAATGGAGCATGCAATTTTTAGTTGATTTTTATGCAATTATAGGAGGATGCATGATAGAAATGCAAGAGAACTTATATGCAGACAAAAGATTACAAATATACCCTAAAAATATCACTAAAAATGAGCAACAAAACAGAAAATGAAATCAGGGTCATTTTGATCACATCATTAAGAACAGTCATTAAATCAGAGCAAGGACATGGAGAGCAGGGTCATCATCTATCACAAAAATTTACTTCATTTAAAATAGTGGCACATGAGAAAATTAAACATGCTATGATGTAGAGGAAGAGACAAGGATCAAAACGACACTAAAATCATGCAATTTGGACCTACGATGCTCAAGTTATGCTAAAAATAATGCAAGGGCATAATCCAATAAAAAATGCAAGAAAATAAAAGGATAAATATTACATTTAGGTCCATAGAGGGACCTAAATTCAAATACCAAAAACCGCCTAGGCCTCTTTATAATTTTTCCAAGCACGAGGGCATTTTTGCAAATTCCAGAAACATTGAGAGCCTCCCTGTAAATTACCCAGGCATGCACATGAGGCACGTGCCTGAGACCATTCTGCAATTATCAATAATTCTGGTGTCCTTCGTGCAAATTACCCAAGCCCTCTCGGGAGATGGCTAAGACTTGGGACACGTGGTAGCATGCTGAGGCTTGGATCGAGGTTTGGGGGGACCCGAGCTTAAAGGTCTGGAGAAGAGGCTCGGGCGCCACATGCCTTCATCATAGCCGTCTGATCCAGATGATCGGACGACACATGTAGCTTCTCCTTCTCCGCAGCCTGCCGGAGAAGGCGGGTCTTCGGCGAACCACTGTTGGCTCCTCCGTGCTCTGCGAGGTCTTCTGAAGATCGAAGAGGCAAGCTAGGGACCTCGCGAAGAAGCTAGTGGTGCGGCGAGGCTCCGGTGTTGATCAAGGCTTGAGTTCGATGGAGCCTCGTCGGAGGAGAAAAGCTCGAAGGAGGTCTGATGCCATCTCCGGCCAATCAAGGATCCGACAAGTATTAGCAATAGACAAAGCGTGTCGTACGTGCGAGGTTAGTGGGATGGGGTCCCGGGAAGGTGGTCAGAGCGGGGGACCAAGGACTCCTTCTCCAGTGGAGCGGAGGAGGAGGTGGCGTAAGGTGAATGGGATTGTGGAGAGAGGAATGGTGGTGGCGGAGCTGTGAAGCTTGTGGGTGGGTCAGATGAGGGTGACTGCGAGTGAGTGGGTCGGGGTAATTCGAAGAAATCAAAAAAAGAAGGGGATGATACCTCATCGGAGAGGGGAACCCGACGGATGTAGCGGCTTGGGATGAGGCTCATACGAGCCTCGGGGTCTTCACCCAATTGGGCAGCCTATCCAGCGAGCTCGACGGTGGCGGAGCCAACCGCAGCACGACCATGGCGGTCATAGGTCGACACCGGGCGAGAAGCCGTCATCGCCTCGACGAGCTGCCCCTCCGATGTCACCGGAGGGGCGGGGGAAGCTGGGCTTATGCCTAGAAATGGTGGACGGGGGTTGACGGTGGCGTAGGAGGTAGTTTTATAGGAGGGGAGGACGGTTACCGGCGAGGGGAGTGAAGGTTTTGATTGGAGGTAGTTAAGGATTGGAGTACTGGCTGGGAGAGTTGGGGGTTACGTGAAGGAGACGGAGGAGTGGGCTACGTGGAGAAGCGGTTCGATGCGGAGGGGGTGGCTTGTGGTGCCTTCCATAATTGGAAGGGGGCGAAGCGTCGGAGAGGGTAACTGCTGGGCTTGGAGGTAGACGATGAGCATCAGCTGTTGGATCTAGTGATCCAACGGCTGGAGGGTTGCGATCAGATCCTTAGTATCTGATCGAACGGCTGAGATCAAGGCACGAATGAGCGGATATGATGTTATGCACGAATGAGCGGATATGATGTTATCTGGAGGAGATCCACTGGTGGGAGAGAAAGAAGTAATGTGGCAAGCGCTGAAGAATAGGATGAGTGGTTGATCGGATGGTTGGAGTGAAAGGGTGACGTGTCACACGGGAGGCCGTAGGATAGGGGGTGAATCTAACAGTTGTAGATGAGGCGGGTGCATGCGGTTAGGATCAGATCTAGTAGTCAGATCTGACGGTTGTGGTTGAGGCAGCAATGGAGGGCTGAGATGGAGGCGGGGAAGAGCGGATCTGACGGCCCAGGAGGCCAATGGGTGGCGGAAGGTGGAGTGGCCACGTGGCGGCTCCAGAGAGCACCACGTGTCCCAATCAAAAAATTCAAAAATATAAAACAAATAGGAAATACAAAGAAATTAGGAAAAAGTCAAAACATGAAAGTTGCTCGTCTCGATGAGATCTACAAGTTTCATGTTGGACAAAAAGTCAAAAGAGGTCATTTGTACAAAAAGTATTTTTGGGGGTATTTGTAAGGGGGATAAAAACACTGATTATTGTCTTTTGATTTGATTTTGTATTTTTTTAGTCTTTTTAATGGTCAGTGACGTTATGGACAATTAATCTACCTAATTTTTAGGGGGGTTTTATGAGAGAAATAAATACAAAGAAAATAAAGGAAATTAAATACAATTAATTAAGGTTAATTATACATAATATAAGATATGATAACAATAAAGAATTAATGGAGATTTTTATTGGTTAGATAATCCAGGGGTTTAATATGTGAATTTTAGCATGATGAATATGAGATTCATCAGGATGCCAACTTGCATTATTACTTATCTATGATTAATGTCCAGTAATTTCCTCCCTAAGGTCGACCTTAGGCTTCCCCGAGTTAAACATAAATACATGGTACTTAACTTTCACATTTGGTTTGGTTTTTTATTGATGTGCTTGTGCTACACTATGAGAAAGTAGCATTGAGTCGAAAATAGTTATTACTTTGTATATGGTGAGTTGTGTTATGTACAATATATTGCTACTTCTTGGATTTTCTTTATTTTTTTTTACTTTAAATTTAGCCAAACAAGTGACTCTTGATCTCTGAGGTAGGTATCAAAAAATTACATATAACCATATAATTTCCTTTTTTCTATCAATATGTACATCTCTGTACCTTATGTTAATTTTCTTCCTTTTCTTTTTATTATGTATTTTAAGTAATAATAAAGTATTTTTATTCAATTGAGTGTATATATATATAATGTGCTATCAACATGTATTTTCGAGTAGTGGTGAATCTCATATTCATCTACATTATTCATCTATATTGTCTCTCTAGCTTAAGAAAACCAATACAATTCATTAACAATCAACCCTAATTAATTTATACAGTGTTGTAAATAACAAACTATAACTATTTTATTTTAATAGACCTTTTATTTTGCCTATATTTTTATGTGTTTATTACTTATTAAAAACACAATAAAAATTGGACTAATATAGTACATAATTAATTTAACATAATTTATAAAATGAAAATCCAAAAAATAAGGAAAAAATTAAATTAAATAATTTAATACTTTAAATTACTGGAAAAAATATTTACTTTGTATATATGACTTATTTTCTCTTTGAGTTCTACATGAAAGTTGTAGATGTCATCAAAATCTACAACTTTCATGTAAAATACTTTTTCTGATTTAACTTCATTTTATTTTTATCGATTTTACAGTGTTTTTTTCTTGGATTTATGCAATTGGGCCACATGGCGCCTCTACTGCTGCCCATGTGGCCCGCCTCTTCTATTCCCACCCATTCTCTTTCTCAATTGTCCATCTCTTCCTGATCGCCTAGATATGGTTGTTTGTTCACGTGCCTTCCTCAACTGCTCGATCTGATTTCATGATCTGATCAGAGTGGTCTACTAGCACCAATATCTCAACAGTCTGATCAAAAGATCAAAAGGTTGCGGAGTGTCTTCAACCTCGAGCCTTCTACTTCCAATAGTTGTGAATGTTTCCAACTGCCCAACTCTGTCATCTTTCCCCAACGCTTCTCCCATAGAAACTACCTCCAAATCCTTCGCCTATCCTTTTTAATACACACTAACTCCATAGTTTTCCCTAACCCTAACTCCACCACTGGTTAGCCACAGTTGAAAACCTCCACTTTTAACAACCGACATATCGCAACCTTGTGACCTTTCCCCCAAGCATCACTTAACCCCGAGTGACAGTGAGAGGCTTAGAAATCAACGCGAACATGGAGACAGGAAGAGGCTTACAAATCCCACTACCTACCTTGTTGCGGCACCGTTATCCATATGCTTGAGCTTAGTTCGTTGGCTAAGAACTTGAAGTGAAGACCTTGGAGCTTTTGAAGCTTTAGATTTGGCTGAGATTCATTCAAATTCATATCATCAATTATACCAGATTCCAGGTAAGTATTCACAATTTGGTTCCTCGTGAACTTTGCCATTTTTACTTTATTCTATCTCATAAAAATTACATTTGATCTGATAAACCCCTTCGCCAATCATCCTTTATCCATGCATAATCTCTAGTTACACCTCCTCGTTGCTACATCTATGTAATCACTTCCAATTCATCTTCTTCTACCACATGGAGAAGAGTCCACTAGGGATATAAATCCCTCACCTCCAGATGCCCCCAGTTTACTTCACTACTTTGTTCTTTTGCTAGGTAGTTTATTAAAGTTTGTAGGGTCTAAAACTTCTTTGGTCGGAAAAATACACTGAGATCTGATTTCAATATTCTTCGTCGGAGAGACTTCCTCAACAAAGCATCGCAATGAATGCCTGATCTTTGTGAGGTCGCCTTCTTCTTTGTCATATCTTCAAGAGGGTTCCATGCGAGATGTTAAAAAACGAATCGGACACCAAACCAGGCATGTATCGATTTTTGATTTTTAAGATCATGACCAATGGAACCGACCAGTCGAACCGATGATGATGTCAGCAGTTCAAAAAAATCAAAAAAGGTCGAATCGTTGTATTGTTTGTTTGGTTCGGATGGTTTAACCGGGTCGAACCGAGTTAGACATGTATATCATACAAATAAATACAAAAAAATCTACATCATATCTTTCGAGGATTTGTTTACTCTTGTCCTTCCAAGTTTTTCCAATAACACTTATATCCTTATTTTTAATACAATTACATATGTCCCTTATAATTTTACAAAATCAATAGTAGTGGACTTTTATTAGTACACTTGTGCTCCCATTTTATACCAACATAAAGATGATATTATGATTTTTTATGAAAATATAGGAGCACAAAAGAGTTGCTTACAAGTTAGTTGAATAAATGTTCTTAAATACTCGAAAGGGCATAATAATCATATTTCGTAAAATTTATATCCATATATGTAATGTTAAAAAATAACAATTTTAAAAGTATTTAAACTCTGATTAATGACAAGTGTTGTTAATTTATTGCTTCTCATAGTATAACTATGACAACATCTTCTTCATTTGTTATTATTATAAGTGGACAACCTCATATGCAATGTGGGAAGAGGGGGAAATACTCATATGGAAAGAAGGGACAAGCGATAATGAGTTATTGACACATGCAAATGAGAAGAGATAAATGTGTACTATATTATGGGTTAGAATGAGACTAGATTATCCATATTTTAGAAAAAAAGTTTGTATTTTGTTAATTTATTGGAGATTTTTTTGTCAAAAAAATGGATGGTCGAACCGATCGTTTGGTTCAATTGGTTCAACCAGATTTAAGCGGTCCAACAAGGTTTTGATCGGTTTTCATTTTCCGAATAAAAACCCAGTGGTTGGACCGTTTTACCTCTGGTTGGTTTAACCGGTTCAACTGACCGGTTCAGTTTTTAAAATCTTGGTTCCACGACATTCGAATAGCGCAGAGTAACACGAAGGAGGGAGAAGACTATCATTAGAGATCCATTCTTCTTCCACTGCCTACAGAGGAAGGAGAAGAACTAGACTTACAGTTGTCGTCCGATCTCATCTTCCAGATCAAATCCAACGGTGCAGATCCAATCCCGAGCGAATCACCTAAACAACATTTTGTGCCTCAGCTTCGAATGCCTGAACTAAACTCTAGACAATCCCGAAGAGCCACGTAGCCCAAACCACATTAGAGCAACGAGCATGGTCCTCGCGTGCTTCCAGCATGAGAGTTGACGTTTTTGCATGAGAACCCTTACAAGTCTTGATTATTGTAGATAAGTCCACGTCGATGTGTAAATTTCAATTATACTGAGGTAGTTTTATTTATTTATAATTTAGTCCTTATTGGACATTTTTGTAATTAAATAATTTGTGTTTTTATTACATGTATGCTCATGTATTGTACCTTTAACACATATGAATCATATATCTGATTTCAATAAAATCAGTGGCCTTTGATTATGCTCTTTCTTGTGGCGCATTTGATCATTGATTTGACCTATATTTCGTACTTTATCATTCTGAGAGCATTTTGAATCTATTTAGCCCCCTTTTTTGTTTAAAAATTAATTGAATTGTTGTTGGATTGCATTATTTATTACGTTAATTGGTCAATGATTTATTAATTGCTTTAACAAGTGATTAAATCATTTAATTAAGAGCATATTAGTGTGTTGTGCATTTAGTTAAGTTTTACATCACATCATTATTTTTCATATAATATATTTACATAAAATAATTTAAAAATTGCATGCATGATGTGTATTGCATTGTTCTCGACCTAGGTAGCCTACCAATTACCAACGTAAATAATTGATTTCTCAATTAAATTAAGTATTGTTCATGTTCCTATGTTCGATCTTAGACTTACCTAGGTATAAAGTTAAGCCAAGTTTTCTTCATAGAGTTTTTTGACTTGGTTCTATTAATTGTTGATTGGTATGTTCTACAATGAGTGCATGTTATATTAGTCGATTAGCGATTCATCAAATAGCACTGTTGTCGGGGACGCGACAGATTATTTGATATGATTTAGAGTTAATTTCTTATTTAGTGCTTGTAAAGCTCTTTAGGTTAAGTCTTTTGTTGTGATTATCTTGTCATATTTGACTCCTTGTGTATGTGTTGATTAGCTTTAATATTGCAATTTAGTTGGTTTATCTCGAGAATATCTAACCAGTATTTTGTTTTGTAGTAGAGACCGTGAAGCCGATGAAGTCTGGAGGATTGTAGAGGTGAAGATCTTGGAGCTCTAGTTAGGATAACACTTTACAAATCAACCTAGAGATAGAATTAGGTTAATTAATTAGAACTATTTTTTGTGTAATATATGTTGTAATTAATTTCCCTCTTTATAATGGTTCTCAATTGAGTTCTCACGAATGTAAAAAAGACCTGTATTTATTCTTTATTTGTGTGGTTTTGTCAAGAGTGATTCTCAACTTAAATGGAGATTTAGGTCAATGAACCACGATTTAAATAGAGATATTAGGTATATCATAACTTAGGATACACAATTATTTCTGATAAGATTCACTAAATCATAGGAGATTCATTGAGACGCACATAAGCTATGTTCTATACAGTCAAATTAATTGGCATTCTTCATCGCTAATAGAACTCTTGTTAGGTTTGGCTTTTTCCTCGACTTGCATCATATAGAGTAAATTTTATAAATTCAGTCTTGCATCCACATGAGAGTGATGAGAATCACTGTAAGTATTCCTATACGACTGCATGCATCATTGATTTGCACTTGCATTCTGTTTTCCGTCTTCTCCCTCAATTTTTACAAACCTAAAGATAAAGAAAAAAGGGATTGTATGTTAGGCGATTATTTTGTGGTCAACTCAAGTGATAACCAACTCTTAAAATTGGGATTGGAATAAATTCAGCCTTGTATTAAGAATAGTAAAACCCTAATTGTACATAGGTACTTACCCCCAAACAGAATGGGTAAGGGCAGAATCCTAAGATTAGAGCCCAAAATCTTGGACTTCCACCCTAAGTCTCTAGGAATGACTCTCGCAAATTTAGGACGCCACACGTGATTGACTTAGACCTTAGAAATACATTTTGATTCTCTACATTTATAAGTTCTTTGTGGGGTGTGATATTGAACCTGGCAGCCCAAGAACATCACTCCATTGATTGAGGGATTATAAGATTTCAACTAAGTGTAGTAGGAGACTCTCTGTATACATGTAAAAGATTATTTTTCACCAATTAAAATTGACAAGATAAATAGGCCAAACTCTTACGGCCTTCATGTGTTGAGCTAGTGAATTTATTCAAAGCGGTTTGATTGCATTGTATTGTGTAAGTTGATTTCACACATTTACATGCACTATAGTATTAGTTTCTTTTTTAATAGAGTGTGCTCCTATCTCGTATCGTTTTTGAAATTAAAGATGGATAGTTGGCCGGAAACCTGCTCATATTTCGCAAATATTTCCATGAACTGTCCAAATATCACATCTTCCAAGGTCCAACCTCATTCTTCTCCTGGACCTTCTCGGATTGAAATAACCCTTGTTTCAATCTGTATTATCATGACTCATTCATAGGGAATGATCACATCCCAATCGATCCCTTTCTTTCTTCTCTTCTCACCGAGGAAGATCATTGCCTTGGTGAGATTGATTTGATTTCATTGTCTTCGTCAAGATCTCACTCAAATCCTCTTTTTGATGAAGGTTAAGTATATTTTTTCACGATGCCTCCAAAGAAACAGAATAGAGAAGAGGAAGAATGTGAGGATCCAATGCATATGGTACTAGCTAAGCTAGAAACCTCAGAATAAAATGCAGATCTATTGAGAGCGCAGATTTGCCAGCTAAATTTGGGTTTAGATGCACCTATGGATGCGACGTATAATCATGGACAATATCAGATGGCTAATTGGTTGAGTCCAGTAGAGCCTAATGTAGAATATAATAAAAGTTGCAGCTCGTTAGCTTGTTGCCGCACTTTAACGAGAAGGCACATGAGGAATCGTATGCATTCATAAGGGACTTCGAGTTGGTCTGTACTAACCTTAGACATCCTAAGGTTAGCCAAGACTACATCAGACTCAAATCCCTTCCTTTTGCCTTAAAAGACAAGGCTAATTATTGGATGAATAACCTGAGGGTAGTTGTAACTACCTATGTGCAATTCAAGGACCTCTTCTGGAAGAAGTTCTACCCTTTAAGTAAAATAAATTTGATGCGCTCACGCATCACTAGTTTCTCCCAACTTCCTAACGAAGCATTATGCGATACATTGGGAAAGATTCAACGATATATTGCAAAAGTGTCCTTGTCACAAACTAGATCCCACCATCCTGGTTCAGTCAGTTTATTGCGGTCTTAACCCAAAGGTGCATGGTTTAGTTAGTGGTGCTTGTGGAGGTAGCTACACTTCACGTGGTGCGGACACCGTGTGGAAGGTATTTGAGAGAATGACTGAGATGGGTCAAGCATAGGCCGCGAGCAGAGCTCAAACAAATACCCTCCTTACACTCTTACCTAGAGCGGGAGCGAGGGCTACAATTGATCCATCTGAGGACCCGATTCCCAACATGGGGATCATAATAGATAAGTTAACAGTTGTGGAGAGGATCAACAAGAGGATGGATGAGCTGGAAGAGAACTTATCCAAATTGCTGAAGCAGATGGAAGAGTTGTTAAAGAAGGTATCTAAGATCAAGATACCTGTTGTGACTGCATCTTCTACTCTCATTACCGTGTTCATAATATTCAGGAGTAGCAAATGTCAGGACCATCACAGTCCTGGGTAGAGGACCAAACTCTTACCCATTTCTTTCAACAGCAACCACCATCCATAGAGACATTTACCGAGGAACCTTCCCAGGTGTCGGAGATAAATGGTGCGTAGTATACACATGACCCAACTAGGCAAGGGAGTTGAGGGGATCGTAGTTATTACCTGTGTTCCCCGACTTTTTACAATACATCATTTACCCCTACACATCTTTCAGCAAAGCATAGCTTTGGAGAATTTCACTCTCAGGCACCGAGGTAGCAATACTCATGCGTCCGTTAGAAGATGTACCAGTAGGGACAGCAGAGCCCACCAGTACATCATATATCCCACAAGTTGCAGTACTAGGGCCATCAGGGCCAATCTTCTCATTCTTATCATCCTTCTTCACATCAATGACCATCATCACCAAGTCCCACATATTTCCAGTGACAGATTTTCGAGGAGTTACGTTCTTATAGGAACGAATACAAAATTTGCGAGTTGACCTCAATTGCTTATTTTGTTTGCATGACAAGCAGTCTGCCCTTTCTACATCCATTTCCTCCCAAGTTTAGGTAACCCAAACAACCTGAACAAGACTCAACATAAGTAGACATAATATCAGGTATACTACTTAGATTCACACAAATCTAAGCATGAGATCCTCCCTTTTGATTGTAATAATCACATTTCACTCAGGAGCAGAAGGACCATGGTCGTGCCTGATCGAGCAAGGGATATGGAGAGGACAGTTTCTAAAGCTCACCTTGAGGAGACTTTAAAAGACGATGAGGCCAGGCATCGCCAACAACACCTTCATCATAAGGTAGAGACATCTACGAGAAGGAAGAGAAGTAGTACGAGAGCATCATTGTAGCATATAGGAGATTCGGAGTCTACGGAAGACCCTGTGCCTTTGGTTGAGGAGAATGTACCTTCAGCAGACATTCCCCAACCTTTAGTAGATAATTGTATTTTAAATTCCATGTTATTTGCAAAAGATCAGTTGTTAAGAACTCTGTTTCTTGCAAGAAAAAGCATATTTCTATTTATGATTCAAATTCTTCATATTCTTGTATTTGTTCAATCCCTTTCCTCCGTGCTCTAACGGCAGGAAAGCGCACTACCAAAAGATTCAAAAAGATGATCTGAAATGATAAATTTTTTTGTAAAGATAATATTATGGTGAAAGTTCCATTTGATGAGTATGTGACAACTCATCCTGCTTTCAAGAAATATTTAAAAGTACATTGTACACCTAATAGAGTTAGTAAGAATAAGCCGAACAGTTACGCAAAGACACATGTTTTATCGATTGCCACTACATGTTACCTTAAGAACCAACAACTACCAAGGAAAAAGATAGATTTAGTGCGCATTACGTGGTAAGTCATATTGATGACATAGCGTTTGCACGCACTCTCCTGGATAATGGATCGTCTCAATCTATTACCCTATGCCTTATATAAGAAGTTGGAGTTGGTTCCACTTCGTAAATCCATATCATTACTCCAGTTTGCGAATAAAACTATGAAAAAGGCAAAGGATGAGGTCAAGGACATTATCATATCAATTGAGGGACAAGTTTATGGAGTGGACTTCACTGTCCGTGATATGAATATCCTCAATCATTAGAGAGAATCATAGATCATCCTTGGACGTCCTTTTCTTAGGACTTCTGGAGCTTCTTTTGATTATTAGACGGGGATGACGAAGTTTTGTTATCCAAGTGGAGAAGTGGAACTTAAGATGAAACAAACGAAATGGCAGCGACCTACCTCCAAGTCAAGCACATATTTTTCTATATCTTCCAAAGAATATTGCAGAGTTGTTATCATAGTTGGGGCATGGAAACGGATCCTCTCATCAGCAGAGGAAAGTGTACATGATGCAGTTTGTGAGGTGTTGCCAGAGTTTTCAGGAAGTGGATCATCTATCTACTCCTTTGATGATGCAGAGATCCCTACAGATCTATCAGTTCCTACTTCTAAGGAACATTCACATGTTTTAGATGTAGAGTCAAGCGTGACTTTGGCCGAATTAGCATGTTTATTTGGTTATCCGAACTTTTTGTTCAGCATAGTTGGTGTCCAACACTACAAAGTTAGCACCACCTTCATGCAGCACAAAACTAGATTCAGCGACAGTTCAACCTGATTTGATTGATGATACTTCGTTGCGACAGCTGAAGCTGCTACCTCCTATGAAATATATGGGGAGATCCTTAAGCACATCATGGAAGTGTGAGGATCGTATCGTATGTGATAGGGAGCGACTAGTCGCACTAGTTGCTCGATGCAGCAGAATTTTAAAAAAATTTCATGCGATGAAACCACATGATCCAAGAACACTTCTCGGATAGTTTAATCTAAACCACAAACAAGTTTTAGAGTTACCTCTTGAAGCGTGCTTGTGATCGAGTCTCTAAACGAAGAGACCTCATGTCTCAAGTCCGATCTGATGGAGGAGATGCCTGCGAGTGTGTTGATAAAACAAGTGCTTCTCACAATCCATGTTGATGATCCAAGCAGCGGATCTCCTGATCTTGACACACGAGATCCGACATCTTCTTCACGAGCGAGGCGCACCAAAGGAGACAGAGATCTACGAGCAAACGATTGGGCAGCATAACGATGATGTTGGGCGGTGGACACTCTTTCTAGGACATCCATGTTGGACGTACATATATGTGAGAGAGAGAGAGAGGGATGTTGTGTAGAGAGAGATAGAGAGAGAGAGAGCCTTATGTTTCTCATTATGAAGAGCAAGGAGTGCCCTTCTATTTATAATATTTTGCGATCCATGGATCACAATCCATGGGCAACACAAATCCAATGGCTCTCATTGATTTGCGTTTCTTTTAATGGCTAAGATTTTGTTGGTAAAAAACCAACAACAATTAATTTAATTTAGATTAAATATATATTGATAAATCAATATAAATCAATCCCAAAATTAAATCAACAACATATGGAGATAAAAGGAGAGTGCCTCCTTCCATGTATATGGAGTGGATGGCCACCCTTTCCTAATAGGAATTGATGGCCGTCCCTTCCTTCCAATATGGAAGGGGCATCTCCAAAGTAATCTCCAAAGATTACATTATTCCATGTATCTTCAATTTTACAACAACAATTGTTGTAAATTATTCTACAAAATAATTCATAATTTATTTGTGAATATTGCAATCTTACCATTGGAAATTTGTGAATCACATTCACAACCCAAAATAAAATGTGAATTACATTTTCAATTTATTGTTCAATGTGAATCCAATTCACATTGACATTTAATTAACAAATGTAAATTACAAATAGCTCTCTCTTATATATTATAAATAACATTTATAATATATATGATTAATACGGATAGTGCTATACATATTATTCAATATCCATGATAATTAAAACACATTTAATCATCTTGGATCTCTATTCTCATGTGCCCAAATAACATGAATCGCATTCATATTAGTTACATCTTTGATAATCAAATCACATCTAATTATCTTAGATAACTCTCTATATAATATGAATCAAATTCATATTATTCATGATAATTAAATCACATTTAGTTATCCATTTTCTCAATGCTCGGATACATATATCAACAATGAAATTATCCTAAACTCTTTCAAGGATAATGTGCTTTCTCTGCGGGTACTTGGAGATAAGGACAGGGTGATTGTATTGTTCCACGTATAGTGACTAGGATATTGAGATCACATCTTAAATCCAGATCTTGGAGACCTTCCATAGATGCTTGATTAAATCAAGACCGCAAATCTAATCCTCTCATTGCATCTGAATCACATTCAGATCAATGTCCAACATTTGAACCAAGATCAGATTACTTCTCTACTGAGAGGAGTCACTAAAATCCAGACATGTTTCATCACAACATAGGAATGGAAGCGTCATGGTTATACAATCATTTATGATTACATCACCCTCAGGTATTCCCAATACCTGTACATCCTGCATACTGGAAGACCCAGAACAAACCTGAAATATAAGATCAATTTTACATTGTCTACTTTCGGGGTTATCATTAATTTACTCATTTGACTATTGGAAGTTGGTATCGATCATATACTTTTCAAAATCATATATCATACCTAGGTGTTGATCATATACTTTCCAAAAGCATATATCAAACCTGCAAATTCAGTCAAGCTTCCAAAGCAAGACGACCGTGCATGGAATTTGACTCTTTCCAATATCTCATGAGTGAGCTCATTTCTTCCGGTTCAGTCACTGAACATGTATGATCCCTTTGAGAGATTGTATTACTCATATGCCCTCGTATGCACACCAGCGCGTCGATGTATAGACCTTGATTAGGTCGTCAACCTATTGGTCTGCCAAATGTACATACTCAGACATATAGTAACACATCTGTCTCTGGTCAGACGATGCGTGCGTATATCATGACAACATATGTCATAGGACTTTGGTTATCTCGATCTTGTTAAGTCAACTCTTTGACCTAACTAATCTGACACCTTCGAATCTCTATTCCCATGCAGAGGACCTGCATCAAGAGGTCAGTCAGATATCAGCCTAAATGAGAAAGGATTGCCATCTCCTACTCAGGTTGAAGATCATCTCTCAACAATCATTTGACGGTGCTTGATGAGTCCTCAATCTAACTCTTTAGATGTTCATCCAAGCACCAGCCTCTATGATTCAATACTTGAATCAACAGCTGTATGATCATCAAGATGGCCATGGTACATAATAGTAATTGTACTAAGGGACCTATTATGCAAATTAGTCATTCTTCATTTCAGATCAGGGAATGATATCTGCAACAACATTTATTACATAATGGCTTGCCGTGGGCTCGCATGTCCAACAAATTCCCACTGTGCCAAAGAGATATTAATGGGCTAATCATTTAAACCCACACTCATGTGATAATCATAGGCTATTTAGAAAAATATCTAGGTAAGCTGATCAGCCACTCTGTTCCCAAGTGACTACGCCAAGTCCTTTTACGGCACATGCATATCTCCTAGTAACAGTGTTTACATCTAATGCGAATGTTGCATCTTATGCAACCAATACTCAATCATATCAATCATAGTGTCCTTGACACTACTCCTCAATAATTATTATAACCAGTATGTAATTTCTATCATCCTTATTAGAATACCCTTAATCCTGGGGATCTATATCTCCCAAGGTATCCACAGTTAAGACCTTTTAGATCACTATCTATAAAGTCTTAATTTCTTGAAGTTAAGACTTCGAGATCACTATCTCAAAAGTTTTGTCATTTTTGAAGATATTGTTATTACTGCAATCAAGTGTTTTATCTCCCTAGTAGGATTAGCAACAATTTACTACTCCCACTGACTGGCAGACATCTGGTTTTTGTACATATATATCATACACCTGGCTTCTCGTAACTGATGCACAAGAGCAAGCAGTTTTAGTATTCAACCTCAACTCCTTGAGGTGTTATTACCATATCTTAAGGGAAAGAAGCCTCTCTTGGAATTTTCCAGAAATGGAAATGTCAAAGGTGTACCATTAATGTGACGGTCCCAATACCCTCTTCTCTTGGCTTCTGAACAACTTCAGAACTAAGACCTAAGAGGTATCCTTGAGATCATATCTCGAGGTATGGAACAACCAGATTATAAAACACTTATTATTATTATCCTTATATCATTCCAAATGATTAGGATATTATCTACATTAAGCACGATGAACACAATGGCAGTCCCACTAAGCTTCACACGGTTCATTTGAAATCATAACATTTATAATTTCATCAAATCTTATGTTCCAACTTCAAGAAGCTTGTTTGAGTCCAAAGATGGAGTTCCTTAGCTTGCATGCTTTCCTCAACCATGAAGCCCTGGGGCTACTTCATGTGAATATCCTCAGAGAGGTATTCGTAGAGGAATGCAATCTTAATCCACATCATGAAGATGTCATAGTCAAGTTGCATGGCTGTAGTTAGCAATATTCTGATGGGTTAAAGCATGGTCACTAAAGAGAAAGTCTAATCGCAAGCGATGTCTTCTCTTCGATGTGCAGCTCATGGCTATGAACCGTGCTTTGAAGGTCTCTACCTTCTCATCAGGTTCCCTCTTTCTCTTGAGGATCTATTTACACCTTAATGGATCTTACCCATATAGGTGGATCCTAGAGGGTCCATATACAACATTTGTATATGTAAGTCTACTTTAGACTTTATTGCTAACATCCATCTTTCCATGCTATGATCTTCAGAATCTCATCCCATGAAGTCAGATTATTGTCAGATTCAACTGACACATGGAATCCATCTTCAAACTTATTTGAAGAGGTATTAGTGTTTCATATTTAATTTTCCTTTTAGTTTCTAATTTTTGGAGCCTCATTATCTTCTCAAGATAAAATGAGTTCCTTCACTTCATTTTCATCTTGGTTCTCAAGAGTCTCATCCTCTAAGAATCATATTCTCATAGATGAGATCTTTTAAGAATCTCAAGGTCATAAAGTAGGTATCCAATACCATCCTTTATTTTCCTAATGAAGTAGCACTCTCAGGTGCTAAATTCGAGCTTACTTTCCCGGAACCTTATTAAGGATATATATTGTAGTCTCTACTACATATATACCTTGGAAACTAAGAGGTAATTATGCGAAGAATCATCATTGATCAAATCATGTCACACATGATCCAATTGTATCTCCCTACAACTCCATTGAGTTTAGGTTTATTAGTAGTAGTGAGATAGAAATGACATTCATATCTCTATAAGGTATTCCATGAATTCATCTAATAGGTACTGACTACCTAGATTAGATCAAATTTCTTTTAATCTTCCTTCAAACTTTGGTTCTAAACCAAAATTGTGAAATCTTTGAACATCTCAAAGGTTTCTAAGTGAAGAGAAGAAATCTCATATCATAAATAATCATCAATAGATATCACATAACCATAATGTTTATTCTAATATAGATGATTCACATACATCAATATGTATGAGATCTTGAGTACCTTGACATCTTAAACCATTCCAAGGAAGGGTGTATTGGACATTTTTACCTCTGAATACAATATTCACAAGTATGTAAGATTTGAACCTTTAGACAATCTAAAGTTTCATCTCTTACTAGTCTATTGATCACATCAACAGACAAATGTCCAAGGCTTGATGCCAGATCATTATCAAATGATCTTCATTCTCCTATTGATCTTTTAAGGTTTAATTTCAGTATTAGAAATGTTAATGAACCGTTCATTAATTTTCTAATTTAGTAGAGTCCACTAGATTTTAGATTACTATCTGAAATATCTCCATCATAACTCTTTATGATAGGTCTATTACAGAATTCATATTTATTTCCAACATTTAGAAATAAATAATGAATGTATTCTAATATCTAGGTCATAGAGACATTCTCTAAGACTAAGGGCTCTCCCACTGAAAATAACAAGTCCATTTATCCAATAGAGATTGTTGCAGCAATTGCATCAATATCCATGCAGATGACTATTAAACCTTAAAATCAAATTTTATCGTCTTCTATTACATATGCAACTAATTGCAAGTGTTATTAGAAGAATGAGATACAATTATTAAACTTTGATTTTATCAAATAAGAAAAGCAATTTCAATGATTATATGTAGATGTAGATTATTCCGATGCACCATCTGAATGCTTCTCTAAGGATCCTAGATAGACAAGATAGTCACACTATCTGTACATCGGTTTATTTGTAGTTTTTGGCATTCATCCAACTATTTGGATGTCATATGGAAGTCACATAAGTACAGTCAACTCTTTGACTTTCCTTCTTACTTGGGTCCAACCCATGCTTCCACTGTGCTCCCTTTATCTATAAACAACCATTGCTTAAGACGAAGGATCTCTTATGTTGAATTCAAAAGACTTCAATATAAGAGTATTTCAACATTTATACATGCTTCATTCAATTCATACAATATGAATATTCTGAAGCTTCATGAATGACTAGAGTATAGATAGTAAAATGATGACACTCATCATATCCACATACATCTTGACTCTTAAAGACTTAGGTTCATGTAGGTACTCAAACATTTTGAATACATCATCTCTTATAGAGCCACCATTCTGCATGATGCGGAGAACCATGTCATTCATGATAAAATATCAAGAACAAATATGCCTGCCAAAACATCTTCTTAGATTTTATAAGTATTATTCGACAATTACGATCATCATCAACATGTCACTTCCAAAGTACATTCGATGAGAGATCAAGACTATAGAGACATACAAACCCTAGGGTTGTAGTCCTATTGTCTATTTATAATTGTCATTCCTCATTATTATGAGAAAACTTACACATTGCAACCACATAGAATATGTGTCCAACTGCGAGTACAATATCTTAATCATGGATCCCATCCATGATAATATACTGGTTATTATTGAATATATCATTGAGTAGGTTTAATGAAGGATTATCTGAAATAAGAAATTTGCATAAATATATATATATAAATAAATACTTTACTTTGATTTAGGAATTTTTATATCAAAGTTGTCTTGCCTTATCAATATTGAAAGTTCATTCCTTTAATCGCTTTCAATGTAAGAGATATACTTACCATTATATCTTAAGCAATATCTGGGATCTCCTTTCTTATCTTTGTCACATCCCAATAATATGAGAATATGTAACTCGAATAAAAAGAAGCGGGAACATATTTCGCCTTGCAAGTCCAACTTGCATTCCCAATTCGGTCTTTAACACCCGGGCCCACCACCCTTAAGGTGATGTTGACCGTCATTAATTGAACCAACCATCAACAGGAACACAACTCGCTATGCGCAATCCAATATCGCCCCAATAATATGAGGACCCGATATTGGGGTCACTACGTATACGTCCTTACTCTTTCTAGAACCGAAGAGCCCGATCCAAATGGATTGTATGCAGAAGTTGTCACTTCAGACAAGCGTCTCCTACATACAATATCTGGCGACGAAACGCTTCGCCTTGACGGGAGACCATGTATGTCACTTATGTGATCCTCCATATCATATTCAGATTCTAATTAATCATCATGAATCATATTCATTATGATTAATTCTTCCAAGGGAAATAACATCTCTATTAAAATTAGAGTGTTTAATTTTTAATTGGACTCCAGTTAATCTAATCATATTAAATTAATGATCCAATTGATATCCAACAAACAATCTTTATTGTTACTTGAATTATGGTATTATCTCAAATACGAATTATTCTGAATTTTAATAATTAGAAAAGTACACCGTGATCTCTCCTGTATCATCAAGTCCTACCCGCTGGCGAGTACCGACGGGAGTGGGACAGACTGCACACGGTGCAACCTGCTACCCCAACGCTCCTCGACTAGACACCATATCCACCTCGGGAAAAGATATTGCCAAATTGATCATTGTGTACTTGAGATTATAATCGGTTCTTCAACCGAAAGTTATACCATATATAATAATAATCAAAACATTTTTTGATTAATATTATAAATAGATTTGCTAAACAAATCTCCAATCTTATTCAAGCAACTTTTTTTGTTGGAATGTAGATTCTGTAACCAATTATGATCTAGATCACATCTTATCAATTATTGGTTAAGGCAATGTTATTTAAGGAAATAATTATCATCAAATATTTCATAAATATTTATTTCATAATTATTCTAAGAAATTAAACCATTAAATTTTACTAATTGATTAATGACAATCACAAGGTTCTTGATTAGGAAAATAATTTCCAACAGTGACCCTCACTAAATTAGCATATCTCAATCAATTTAAACATAAATTAAGAAAAGTAAGTTTATAAAGTTTGCTAATTTGATTTACAACAGAACATAAGTGATTTGCACGCATTTCAAGGCACTTCGAAATAGTAATTAACTCCTTAATTATGTTTAGATTCGCAGTCCCCGAAACAGTGGATACATGCTCACTAATTTGATCATAACTTAGGAAAACGGATTCGAAATCACGCAAACTCAGATCCTACTATTTCCTTATTTGATGGGGACAAAATCCATATAGGGCAAAAAATAATCATAAAAAAGAGATGCGAAAATGAAATTTGATAAACTTTCGCAAATCCTAACGAACCGAAGTCGACTTAGGTTTATAGATCGTATCCGAAACCTTCAACCTAAGGCTCTGATACCACTTGAACGATATGGGGAGATCCTTAAGTGCATCATAGATGCGTGAGGATCGCATCATATGCAATCGGGAGCGACTAGTCACACTAGTTGCACGATGCAACGGAATTTTAAAAAATTTTTTCATGCGATGAAACCACATGATCTAAGAACACTTCTCGGATCGTTTCATCTAAACCACAAACAAGTATTAGAGTTACCTCTTGAAGCATGGTTGCGATCGAGTCTCTAAATGAAGATACCTCCTGTATCAAGTCCGATCCCGATGGAGGAGACGCTTACGAGCATGTTGATGAAACACATGCTTCGCGTCCATGTTGATGATCCAAGCAGTGGATCTCCTGATCTCGACACACGAGATCCGACGTCTTATTCACGAGAGAGGCGCACTGAAGGAGATGGAGATCCACAAGCAAACGATCGGGCAACATAACGACGACGCTGCGGCGATGGAGACTCTCTCTAGGGCATCCATGGTGGACGGCCATGTGTGTGTGAGAGAGAGAGATAGGGATGGCATGTAGAGAGAGAGAGAGATCCTTGTGTTTCTCATTAGCATATGAAGAGCAAGGGGTGCCCTTCTATTTATAATATTTTAGGATCCATGGATCTCAATCCATGGGCAACACGAATCCAATGGCTCTCATTTATTTGTGTTTCATTTAATGGCTAAGATTTTGTTGGTAAAACCAACAACAATTAATTTAATTTAAATTAAATATATATTGATAAATCAATATAAATTAATCCCAAAATTAAATCAACAACATATGGAGATAATGGAAAGGAGAGTGTCTCCTTCCATGTATATGGAGTTGACAGCCACCCTTTCTAATAGGAATTGGTGGTTGTCCCTTCCTTCCAATATGGAAAAGGCATCTCCAATGTAATCTCCTTAGATTACATTATTCCATGTATCTCCAATTTTACAAAACAGTTGCTATAAATTATTCTACAAAATAATCCATAATTATTTTGTGAATATTGGAATCTTGCCATTGGAAATTTGTGAATCACATTCACAACCCAAAATTAAATGTGAATTACATTTTCAATTTATTGTTCAATGTGAATCCAATTCAAATTTACATTTAATTAACAAATGTAAATCACAAATAGCTCTCTCTTATACATTATAAAACACATTTACAATATATATGATTAATATGGATAGTGTTATCCACATTATTCAATATCCATTGATAACTAAATCACATTTAATCATCTTAGATGTCTATTCTCATGTACCCAAATAATATGAATCACATTCATATTAGTTATATCTTAATCAAATCACACCTAATTATCTTAGATAACTCTCCATAAATCAAATTCATATTATTCATGATAATTAAATCACATTTTAATTATCCATTTTCTCAATGCTCGGAAACATATATCAACAATGAAATTATCCTGAACTCTTTCAAGGATAATGCGCTTTCTCCGCGGATACTTGGAGATAAGGACAGGGCGATTGTGTTATTCCACGTATAGTGACTTGGATATTGAGATCACATCTCAAATCCAGATCTTGCAGACCTCCCATAGATGCTTGATTAAATCAAGACCGCAAATATAATCTTCTCATTGTATCTGAATCACATTCAGATCAATGTCCAACATTTGGACCAAGATCAGATTACTTCTTTACTAAGAGGAGTCACTAAAATCCAGACATGTTTCATCACTCCCTAGGAATGAAAGCGTCATGTTTATACAATCGTTTATGATCACATCACATCAGGTATTCCCAATACCTGTACATCCTGCAAACTGGAAGACTTAGAACCCGAAGTATAAGATCAATTTTACACTGTCTTCTTCAGGGTTTTATCATTAAGTTTCTCATCTGACTATTGGGAGTTGGTATCGATCATATACTTTTCAAAAGCATATATCATACCCAAGTGTTGATCATATACTTTCCAAAAGCACATATCAATCTACAAATTCAGTCAAGCTTCTAAGCGAGACGACCGTACACGGAATTTGATTCTTACCAATATCTCATGAGTGAGCTCATGTCTTCCAGTTCAGTAACTGAACATGTATGATCCCTTTGAGAAGATAGTATTACACATATGCCCTTGTATGCATACCAGCACGTTGGTGTATAGACCTTGATTAGGTCATCAACCTATTGGTCTGCGAAATGTACATACTCAGACATATAGTAATACATCTGTATCTGGTCAGAGGATGCGTGCCTATATCATGACAGCATACGTCATAGGACTTTGTTTATCTCGATCCCATTAAGTCAACTCTTTGACCTAACTAATCTGACATCTCAAAAATCTCTATTCCCATGCAGTGGACATGCATCAAGAGTTTGGTCAGATATCAGCCTAAACGAGAAAGGATTGCCATCTCCTACTCAGGCTGGAGATCGTCTCTCAATAATCATTTGACGGTGCTTGATGAGTCCTCAATCTAACTCTTTAAATGTTCATCCAAGCACCAGCCTCTATGAATCAATACTTGAATCAACAGCTATATGATCATCAAGATGGCCATGGTACATAACCCTAATTGTACTAAGGGACCTATTATGCAAATTAGTCATTCTTCATTTCAGATCAGGGAATGATATTTGCAACAACATTTATTACATAATGGCTCGTCGTGGGCTCGCATGTCCAACATCCTACACTCTAGTATTCTTTTCTTGTGAGACCAAAGAATATATTCCCCATCATCATTAGTTCTAAGCTTACTGTATACCATGAGTCTAGATTGTTAGAAGTGTTAGAGAAGAATTGCAAGCTTACAGGATGGACATTGTCAGATTTAGTGGGTATTAACCCATGTTATTTGCTCACACCATATTTATGTTGAGTATAATGCTAGGTTTTCCTTTGAATTCCAGAGGAGACTTAATCCAAATCTTTAGGAAGTAGTTTAGAAAGAGTTTGAGAAACGGTGTGCAGCAGGATTTATGTACCCCATCTATTACTCCAAGTGGGAGCCCCCCCTTCATGTTGTCTCGAAGAAGTTGGGAATTCAAAACGTCACTAGTGAGGAAGGAGTTGAGATTGCGACACGAGTACCCACGTCATGGTGTGTCTGTGTAAATTACAGGCGTCTGAATGCTGCAACCAAGAAAGATCACTTTCCCCTACCTTTTATTGATTAGATTTTGGAGAGAATAGCAAGGAAGGAGTACTTCTGTTATCTTGATGAGTACTCTAGCTACAATTAGGTAACTATAGCCCGTGAAAATGAGGGAAACACCACTTTCACTTGTCCTTTCGTGCTTACGCGTTCAAGCACATGCCATTTGGGATTTGCAAGGTCCTAGATACTTTTCAGCAGTGCATAATTGTCGTATTTGCTGAAATGGTTGGGGGATTTCCAAGAGGTCTTCATGGACGACTCTCAGTCCATGGTAATTCATTTGATTCATGTTTAGCACACCTGGACTGAGTTCTTCAAATGTGTAGGCAGGTTAATGTGGTACTCTCCTGGGAAAAGAGTCTTTTATGTTTAAGAAGGGTATCATGATAGGGCATGCCATCTCCAAAAAGGGAATGGAGGTTGACCCTACCATGGTGGATGTGATCAAGAAACTCGATCCACCAACCAACATCAAGTCAGTGAGATCATTTCAGAGGCATGTAGGATTTTATAGAGGTTTATTCACGATTTTTTTAAGATTGCCCAACCATTGACTGAGCTCTTAGGGAAGTACATTGAGTTCATTGTAGATCACAAGTGTCTAGAGGCCTTTGAGCTCTTAAAAATAAATATTTGTGACTCTCCTATTATGTAGGCTCTTAATTAGTCTCTTCCCTTTGAGATCATGACTGATGCTTCGGATTTTACCAAAGGAGTCGTATATGGGAAGAGGTAAGATCAGATCTCATTTTCTATCCACTACACGAGCAAAAATTTTGGCCTTATACAGAAAAATTACACAGTGATCGAAAAGGAAATGCTCCTCATAGTCTGGGCTCCTGATAAATTTAGGTCTTACATTTTAGGATCAAAAGTGAACATTTATATAGATCATTCATCCATTAGGTAATATCATGGAAAAGGATGCGAAGGCGCGTCTTTTTAGGTGGATTTTATTGCTCTAAGAGTTTGATTTGGAGATTAAGGATAAGCCTGGAGTTACAAATGGTGTGGTTGATCATTTACCCTAAATAAAATTAAAGAATTCCCTTGATACAAACCATATAAGAGAGAACTTTCCAGATGAGTCGATTTATATTGTCGATTCTCTTCCATGGTATGCCAACATGGTGAAATATATTGTCTCCAAGCAAGTTCCCCAGGGTTGAACTAGGAGCGGTATTGACCGATTGAAGTCGAATTCGAGGAAATACCATTGGACGGATCTGTTCCTTTTCTTTAAAGGACTAGATTGTGTGTGGAGAAGGTATATTCCTCAGGAGGAATACCAGAGTGTTATCACATATTATCATTCATTAGAAGCTGGAGGAAATCATTTGGAAAAAAGAACCACACAAGGTACTTCAATGTGGGCTATTTTGGCCGACCTTGTAAAGAGATTCCACTGATTTTGTACGGTCGTGCCTTGTTTGTCAAAGGATGGGAGGGATAGTTATTCAAATAAATAATGAATAAATAATACAGGTTTATTTTAAACAATTACTCAATCAAATAATCAATTAATTAGTTAATACTTTTTTGAGTTTTTAATTAAATAAAAGAACTTTTTTTCTGTTATATATATTATTTTGGTTTTACAGTTTTTTAAATTATTTTTTTAATTTTCTGATTTTTAATTTCTATTTCTTTTTAATTGATAAGATATATAACTATATATAGATATGCATATATAATATAGGGTAATATAATTATAAAGATGACCAAAAATAACCAAAGTTTACAAAATAAAGTATTTTGTGCTTTTTTTATTTTTCTATTGTTTTTTTTGTGAATTTTCAAGGATTTTTTGCTATTTTTTATGTATTTTTAAAATTAGAAATAGTCAAATATAGTGATTAACTAAATAAACTGAATTGTTTTGGAATTTTAAAAATAGCTAAAAGCCTCAAAATTTTCCAAAACTAATTTTAATAAATAATAAATAATATAAACAAAATTTATAGATAAAAATAAATATTTTTTATTTTTAAAAGATTTTTCATAATTTTTATAAGTATTTTGGATCTTTTTTATTTTCAGTGATTTTCTTTTTCTATTTTTAGGGATTTTTGGACTGGAGTTATAGAATATACTAATAAAAATACTACTTTTTATGAAAATTTTAAATACAGTTTTATGTTTTTTTGAATTTTTAAAGCAAAAAGGGAATAAAACATGTTATTTTGATTTTTAATAAATAGGAAATATGCCTAAAATGCAAAACTAATTATATATAGCAGAAGAACAAGCGAAGAGGCAAAAGGGCACAAAATCCTATTTGTTATAATTTTGAAGCACGAATGATATTTTAAAAAATAGAAAACATGCACAAAAAATAATCAAACTAGTAGGATATATTTGCAATTAAAATAAAAGGAGAGGGATATTCTATAAATTATTGAAAAGTTTTAAACTAATATTCAAAATTTAAAAACTAAACAACAATTACAAAAAACTGTGGGGGTACTTTTTAAAATGCCCAGCTCATGTTGACCGTCACGTGAGTTGAGCTGGCAAGAAACTAATAATAATATGCAATAAACTTAGGGGCTTTCTACAATTTTCCCAAAAAATATTAAACATACTAAATAGTTTACAAGACTAAATAAAAAGAAAAAAAGAAAGAAGTATGTGTGAAATTTACCCCCCATGTGCACCTACAACGGCAAGGGGGCGCTCACCTATCCACATGTCTAGATCTAAATGGTCGGTATCGGTTCATTGGTTAACGGTGTGCAGTAGTTCATGTGAAGCATCTAACGGTCACTACTCGGGTTGATCCAACGGTTGTCGTTCAAACTGAGAGGCACTCGAGATCCAACGATAAGGGGCCCTCCTAGATGAACTAGCGAAGAACTCTGCCTGGCAGGACTTCAACTTGTTGTAACTCCTCGATCTAATAGTGGATTTCGCTTCTAATGCGGTCTCAAGTTTCCTGGAGGGACTCTTGAGCTTTAGATGGTATCAGGAAGATCCAAAGCTCAGTGGTGGAGCCCTCGATGTCGTAAAAACAAACCACTCACCTAGAGCTTCTTGTAGGCTCAGTTCATCCCCAAAAGAGGTTCCTTGAAGTTTATTCCTACAGAAAAAGGAAGGGTACACCAGGGCATTGGGGTTGCCTTGCTTATTGGACGAGATCGATGGGTGGTGAGGTGGGATGGTTGTGCTCCAACGACGGGTGGAAGAGGGAGCACGGGCAGACCAGATTTGGATAGATCAAGGAGGATGGGTGGCAGAAAATGGTGTAGAATTGAAGGGGGATAGATGTGGAGTGGATAGGTGGGTCGGAACACGAAAGAGACGGTAGAATGGAGGTGGTCGGAGCTCTAGAGCTCCGACGACATAAAATCCTCAATATTGACTAAACAAGCAATCATCATCATGAAATAAAATACAAAAAGTAAAGGCAAGGATTAACTCTACCTAAAAAGCAAAGAAACAAACCTCGAGCGATCGAAGACCATGAGATGAACCACTATAAGCAGAGCTCTAGTGATGGACTGGGAACAGATTCTAAACAGCTCCTCCTCATTGTGAACCACGGTAGAGAGCTCCTATCACCAGCCTGACGAATACCGAGATCGTAGCTTTAAAAGAGATGTGTTATTTATCGTCGTGCATAGAAATTAATGAGTCGTTCGTTGTAGGCGGCAATCGGAATCGGTCAAAATATAACCACAAATATTTAATTAATTTTTAATCGAGTGGTTTTATGTTTATTTTACTTGAGTAACTCCCAAGTTGATCATAAGGAGGTAAAGGAACAACCTAGAATTATGTCTATAAAGATTCGTGCACAGTTTTTGAGGCGGTCTTTTTTTGAAATTTTTAATGCAAATAAGGGATGTAAGATGCAATTTCGACCTATTTTAGGGACTAAAATGCAAATTGCGTTCAAATGATGTTACGAAACTTGGTCACAATGTAAATTATGATGAAATGAATGCACTGTATTTTTTTTAGAATTTTTGGATGTAATATGATTTTTTTATGAATTTTTAAATGCAAACAGAATGATTTTCAATATTTAATTATAATAAATATTAAACTCACTTATTTTCAAGGGATAAAATTATCTAAGATTTATCACTAGGTGATGGATCTCAGAAAAATCCTAAACTCGAAAATGTGGGATTTAATACCTATTAAAAATCAAATACTGAAATATGCAAAATAATTTTTACAGGGCAAACTATGCATGCAAATTCAATTCTTTTTGGGCACAATGTTTAGCACAATTAACTCTATAATATGTGATTTTTCGGGAATTTTTAGAGCAATGGTTAATCAAATACAAATTTAAGAGCATAAAATATGCAAGGTTTGCAATTTTCCACAGAATAATTAATCATTAATTAACATTAATCACAAAATATCCACAATATGTCAACACGTCGATAGTTAATTGACAGACAACATGCAAATTTTTGATAAATAAAATAATGTCGAGACAGGGTTCGAAACAGAGGGAGAAAACAGGGGTATAAGTGCAATAAAATAAATAAAGTAAATAAAATGCAGGGGTGTCCTATATTTAATTACCAATAGTCGAGGAGACTTCTCTACAAAATACCCAGAGGGGCACGTGCGCAACGCATGCCCTCTATTCTTGGACTGGATGGAGAATGGGGGGACTCCGGGGGTGCGCCTTGCAAATTACCCACGGCTCACGTGCACAGCACGTGACAGCTGGGCTGACTTGATGCTGACGTAGTTCCCTCGCCACATGCCTCGCACGTGAGGCAGGGGCCTCGGATCTGATCCCGGTTCTTGTCAGCGGAGGAGGCGACGGAGGAGCGTCAAGCTCCTGGCGAGGCGGAGTGATGGTCGGTGAAGGTGATGGGCGTGCGGGAGCTTTGGCCGCGGTAGTCGGAGATGATGGCCGAGCTTCCTAGCATTATCGATGAAGCGATTGAAGTTGACACAGACGGTGGCGTTGTCGGAGGTGGTAACATCGGTGTTGCTAGCGAAGTTGTCGAAGTCGTTCGGCAGCGTAGCGTCGTTGAAGATGATGAAGGTGGAGCCGTAGGCTGTCGGTGGTCGATGAAGATCGGAGCTGGAGCATCGTTGATCGATGAAGATCAAAGCTGGAGCATCGGTGGCGTTGTCGAAGGTGTTAAAGTTGTCAAAGTCGAGCGGTGGCAATAGTTGCTGAAGGTGAAGGAGTAGTGTAGGAGGATGAGCGTGGGCTCGACGGCATGAAGCCGGAGCTTGGTAGCAAGGTCGGGTGTCACTACAATGTCCACGAGGGCCGGATCTTACCGCGAGAAGATGTAGGAGCGGCCTGTCACCCCGACTTCCCAATCTACGGTGCAATCGGCGGATGAGGGAGTCGGGGGGTTGTCGTGGCTCTTAAATAGGAGAGAGAGATCGAGCGGTCGGTGCGAGATAGACGGAGTAAGTTGTTGCGAGATGTGCGAGGCGGCGGTTGCGATATGGGCGGCGAAGAAATCGAAGGCGGCAGCCGAAATGATTGGGAAAGTGGGCGGAGGAAGAAGACGACCCCTGGCCATCCGATCGGCCAAGGTCGGGCGGCCAGATGAGAGCCACGTGGCGATGAAGGGGGAGTGGGAGCGGGGCACGTGCGAAGCACGTGCTTGGGGACACGTGCGACGCACGTGCGGGTATTAATTAATTTTTTAAGGAAAATGAATTTAAAAGAGGCCAAAAAACCATGACACATGGCGGCCTCAGGGGCTGCCACGTGTCAGCTCCAGAAAAAAAGAAAAAGAATTATTTTGTAAAATGCAAATATAATAGCAAACGACCTCGAATCCAAAAAGTTTCTTCACGAAAAATGCTCGTCTTGATGAGATCTACAAGCAATTTCATGAAGACATCAAAACCAAAATCGATCAAATGCACAAAGTGGTATTTTTGGGGTATCCCACGTACATAGAATACCTTGATTTTTGGGTTTCCTATTTTTTGGTCATTTTTAAACTAGATAAAAATCCGGAAAAAATATGGAAAAATCAAAGATAAATAAATACATCTAAATCTAATTTTTTTGGATTTTTATTAATTAAGAAAATATGTACAAAAATATCGGGTCAAAAACCGCTAAAATTCACAATGTACAAAAGAGGCCCAAAACCCTACTTTCACATATGAGCTCTGATTCACTTGAACTTGGTCTTGTTTTGAAGGTAATTGAATGTACATTAGTTCAAAAGTGAGTAGGATCAAATCAGGCTCTGGATGGGGAAGATATGAGATTTTTAGTCTGAAAATCCTAAAACTAGGGTTTGGGTTTTTGGTCTACTTACTTGGGTTAGTTCTTTTTTGTATTTTTCATTTATTCTTGTTAGTGATATGCACACAGTGGAGGTGGTTTTGGATCATTCGGAGTTAGCATGAAGGAATTAAAAATCCGGGAATTTAGGTTATTTACAGGTCAAATTTGTCTTGGATTTTTGGCTTCTTATTTTGTGCAGAAATTATGGATATAATGCAATTCTTATGAAAACATGCATGAATGCTAATTATGCAAAATAAATGAAGAAATGGTGATGATTTTGAGGGAATGGAGCTTAATTAATGAGATTTAGAGTGATGAATCTGAGATTCATCATCCCCCTATACTTAAACCATGCTTGTCCCTGAGCATCAAAAAGAAATGCCATGAGGTGAATGAGATTGGGTTCCATACCAAGACCATGAGCTGAAGGTGAAAATGAAACTAAACTCGACCTTTGGATTAATAGTGTGGTGGAACTTCTGTGAGACTTAGAATTTTAAAAATCAACAGCCCTCAAGTTCTACATATCATTGTCACAGTTTCGGCTCAGAAGTCATCTTAGATCAATCCTTTTCCCAAAGTATACCCTATGAATATTGAACAACTGACTCATGTGTGTGAAAGTTTTTAGCTCTTCCCATCAAGAACGCCGGACTACTATGCTCCTCTCCTTTCCAGTAACTCATCCTTCGGGAGTCAGGTATTTCCTTCTAAGGTCTGTCACGCTGTGTTCACAATCGAATTGGGGGAGAAGATCGAAGAAGGGGAAAAGAACTAGAGGGTGGTCAGTGTAGTCACCTCTCCTTGTGAAGATGGCCAGTGTAGCTGAGTCTCCACCAAGATCTGTAGGTTTCTTGAAGCTTGGACCTTTTTTGTTCAGATTTTATTTGGTAGAATGCTTCTTTGTATTTGGACATTTTGGTGGTTCTGCTTGGATCTTGTTGTGCCCCTACGGATATAGAATCTTTTTGTTCCGTTTATTTTTTAGGGTCGTAGAAAAAATTGTGCCCAGCCGTCCATCCCTTTTCCGAAGCTTTATTTCAACCTGTACTCCGGTCTTTAGATTTCCACGCTACCAGAAAAGAGACTCTTACAGTCTTCTAACATCCCGTCTGAGTTGAGCTAAGTACATAGTGCGAGAGTACAAATTAATTCCCTATTCCAGAGTTTTACCCAGAATGAAGAGATCAGGTTAGACAATAAGAGTCAAACGCTGCACATTGTCATGTGGAACTTAAAGAATTAAGTCAAAAGACCTGAAGCTCTTACAAAATCCTATTTCTCGGTGAAGTTCCTTTGAAAATTAGGTGGATTAAGGTCATGTCCAGACCACTCTCGGTTTCTGCTCACAACTCGGTTCAGAACCCAATGACTTTTCACAGATGCAAATGAATGCGATGCTAGATGAAGTGCATATGTGTGAAATGAAGACACATTTTTTTGTGAAATTTTTTATGCAAAAAATGAAATAAGAAGCCATTTTTTCAAAAATTTTAGGCAAAGTTAGTGTTAGTAGCAAAACTCTTTTTTTTCTTTCTTTTCTTTTCTTTTCTTTTGTTTGTTTTTTTCAAATTAATTACCCACCCCATACATACATAAAGACTTACATGAAAGTACGAGATATGGGTAAAATATATAATAAGTATATACACAGACCCCCCCTATACTTAGCGAGTGATGTGTCCTTAGAGCACAAGAAGCGTAAAGAAGACATAGCTCGGGCTAAGCGTAAGAGAGTGAAAAAGGAAAAGAAAAAGATGGATCGGAATGCCCCCCTATACTTAGGCTATGAACAGTCTAAGTATAGAAGAAGGGCGAAAAAAATGAGGCGGTCGGGATATGTGAATGAGGAGAGTATATACTGGTGGATGTTGGTTCCCCCTATACTTAGGCTGGTCAGCCTAAGTATAGAAGAAGGGTGGAAGTGAAGTGATCGGGAGAAGAAGAAGGATGGTATATACAGATGGCATTGGTCCCCCGTACTTAGGCCTTGGGCTAAGTAGAGGAAGAAGCTGTACAAGGAGACCGATGTGGTCGGGAGGGAGGGTGGGTAGCCGATGATTAAGGCAGTTTTCGGCTGATCTTTTTGTGAACCTGTGATGGGATATCGGTATAATGGGACGGAGATGAAGCATATGATTCCCAACTATGATCAGTGTCATTCTCAGAAAAATCATGATGGATAGTGGATGAAGTGTTTGAGTCAGATGAAAGATATCCATCATCGGAATTATCCTCATAGGAGTAGTATCGAAAGTGGACATACTCCAAATATTCATGTCTTTTTGTTTATTCGGTTGTTTCCTCAGAATTCGTTCCTTCTTGGGATCAAACGGTTTGTCCTCAGATGAATACTCAGAAGCACCAGTCTTAGTCAGATCATACGAAATAATTCCAGTGTACTTGAAGAGGGCAGGAGCATTAGCTTTGGATGAATAGTAGTTAGGAACGGGAGTTGTCCAACGAGAATTGAATTTTCGATCCTTGCGAAGATATGGCTTTAGAGCTGCCGAACAAACTTCACTCATGTAGATTACCTTTTCCGGACCTGATGAGGGATCATCAGTTGATTCCTCTTCCGAAAGGTCAAAGGTGGCTCTATTTTTATTTCTTCGTGAAGGTGTCGGTTCACTTGAGTATCCAAATGAATAGCTATTGGAATTCTCCTTGGTCGGTGCTCGGCCAGCGTGCTTGTTCTTAGTCTCCCGAATATTGGTGCACTCTCAATTTGCGATGATTTGGTCAAGGTATTCAGAGAAGGTTGCTCCAGGGTGCGACCATGCATATGTCTCAGGATCGTAGCAAAAGGATTTGTCTATTTTGAGATCTGCGGGAATTGAAATACTGGGAAGAGCCTCTGCATGTTCATTCTCAATTGATTTGACATTGGAGCATTCCTGTGTCAAGTTGATGTGATCCATGTAGTCCAAATAGATTGACCCAGGGTGTGCCCATGCATAAGTCTCCGGATCATATGATTCATGTACTTGATTCTCCATGGTAAGAGCAGCTGGGAATGGAGCAGGGGGGAGAGTCTCTAAACCAATAGTCTCATCAACAACCGCTATCTCAGGTGTTGCATCGGGGTAGGGCTCTTCTACCACTTCATGGTTACGGCTTTGGGGTACTTCGTGGGTTTCCTCAGAAGATCCTGGTTCCTCAAAGACAATGTCAGATCTAAATGCTTCCAGTGCTTTAAAATTGATTTCCCAAGTCTCATAATCAATAATTGCCTTAGCCAATGCTAGGAATGGCTTTCCGAGAACGATTGGAGACTGGGTGAATTCTCCTTGATTCTCAATATCAATGATCGTGAATTCTACTTTGAGCGGAGCACCTTGGAATTTCATGATGACAGAAATGATTCCTCTCGACCGCTTTATCGATCGGTCCGCCAATTGAACAATCTATCGTAATTTCCTGATCGGTCCGAGTTTGAGTTCGTGAAATACAGAGGTCGGGAGGATATTGATCGGTGAATTATCATCAATCCAAGCATGGGTGAAAATTGTGTCTTTGATTTCACATTCAAATCTGGGCAACCGCTTCACTATGCGGCTCTTGGTTTTTCTCCTCAACACCAAGGAGGAGGCCATTGACAAGATATGTCTTTTGATCTTTGTTCTAATCCTGCCCGACTTTTTCATAGTTAATTTTTCCATTACAAATCTTTTAATATCGGGGAAGTGTTCAATGGCCTGTAGAAAGGGAAATTCAAAAATCAATTTCTTTCCTAGTGCTTCCCGTACAGCAGGATCCAAATTCTGCATATCTTCTTCAGTTTCACTTTTTATGTATTTTTCGAGCTTTTTTGTTTTTTTGTGATTTTCAAATATTCTGATTTTTTTTGGTATTTTCTGTTTGGTTTGGTGATGTGGTGTACTCCTCAGATAAGCAGGGGTTCTGATGCTCAGAGTGGGAGTCAGAGGCATAGTCATTTCTAGGGGAATAATATGCAGAGGTGTCAATGTTGGAATCGTCCCCAGGTTTCTGAATATCCTCAAAATTTTCGGCATGAGAGCCAATCATTTCCTCATTCATTTTTATGTATGAGCTCCCATAAAATAAACTTAGTCAGTCAGTAAATTTTCTGAATTTTTCCTCCATTAATTCAAATTTCTTATTTATCCTCGAAATATTATCGTCAAAATTCTGTTCATGATAAATCATGTGAGCGGTCGGTGTGTGTTAAATAATTTCATCTTCCATTTTTCTGTATGTGTTAAGAGGAGAGTTTCTTGGAATATCCATTAGATGATCTTTATTTTCTGAAAATTTCTCCTCAAAAATTATGGAAGGAGGCTACTCAGATGGTCCAGGCATGTGTAGTTGGTCTGAGTAGAGTTCAATCCTATGATTGGTCAGACCTTGATATTGTGGAGTCATTATACAGGGTTTATGTGTTTCTATATGGTCAGTCCAATCCTCTATGTGAGTATCATGTCTGAAGAGGGGTTTGTCATGGTCAATCTAACGCTGATGATCATTAAGTGCAGGTCTTTCCATCTGGATTTGATTTCTCGGCCAGTCATGAGACTCAAAGGTATTTTGATCTTGAAATGGCTCATCAGCGAGAATCCGAGAATAAGACGGTTCAGTCCAAGATGGTAGATGGTTTTGTGTGGTCGGATGATTCGAGTAGAAATTCAATGAGGAGGTTGAATTCATCCGTGGGTGAAAGTCTCCCGCAAATGTTAAAGGATTATTGAAAGAAGATGATTTAGTTGATTTGGACCTAACCGAGACAAATTCATTTTCATAGTATAGCTCTGATGGATTTTCAGATACATGTTCGGTCATTTTTAAAAGAGCTGATAGAAATGATGGATTGGGTTTGCAAGAGTTATTGGACAAGAGTTCCGTGATGAGGTTTAAATCAAGAAAGGAGAGAGATGATTGCATGGGATAGTCAAGAGAAATTTTATCAAATGTGCGGCTATTGATCTTCGAAATCGGTTCACGCACACCAATGCAAACACAAATCAAACCCTGGGTTCACCAACACACACAATGAAGATGTAAGAGTTCGGCTATTATCTTTTCAATTTTAGTTAGTGATAAATCAATCTAGGCAAAGATTTAGCGAGTTGTTAGGTGCCGAAATTTTTGTAATGACTGGCCTGAATTCTTACGACTAGTTGCACCTACTTTCTGCCAGTATGGGTGTAAGTACGGACCGTAGAACGACTACCCGTGTTACTTGAGGACAGAGCCTTACGCAGTGTCCTCTAAACCACCCACTATGCTAAGGAAATTCGGACCGTTTACCGGCTACACATAGATCCTCACTGAGAAGTAGCTAATCGTTTTTGGCAGAATCAGTAGTCAAGATGAAAATATGGATTTGGGCTCTAGCCTTAAGTGTCGTCTCTCCCTCACTCTTGCTCTCCCGCAAAAATTCTTGATTTTATGGGTTCTTAAGACCAGCTATATTTAGCAGTCCCAATTTTAATTAGGCGATCACTGAAATATTAAGTGAGCAGAATAATACACATCTATCGTCCAGTCCTAATTTTCTTTAAAATTTTGTGAAAAAACAAGAGGGAGAAGTTCAGGAAAAGCCGATGCACGTGAAAATAATGATGTATGCTCAGTTAGAAGACTTACAGTGAATCCTCGAAATCTCCATGTGGGATGCTAGACAGAAATTGAAAATTTATTCTAAATGAATGCAAGCCGATGGAAAATCACACCTAGCAGAAAGTTTTATTAGCGAAGAAGAATTGAGTTAAATTTGGCTAAGTTGAGCGATCTATGTGCGTCTCGATTAATAGTTAAGTGTGGCATAATCCTACGAGCACAATCAAAAATTAAAATGCTTTGAGAGCCGTATGTGCAGGTCTATCCTATTCGCCACTCAAGTCGGGACCCACCCTCACCGGAGAGTGAAACAAGCCACGACACACCACAGAAAAATTCAAAGTCTTTTACATACGCGAGAGTCCAAACGGACACCGCTATAAATGAGCAATTAATTACAAAAATAAAATTGCAGAAATAAAAATCCTAGACACTACGCTCTCTCACGACTCGACTTGATCTTAAACTAATTGCGGCTTTTCAGAAGTCAGTGAAGATGCGTCGGTTCCTGAAAAACCGCTCCATGTACACCGGGTACCTCGCAAGAAAAACAAGAGAGAAGATATAAGAGAGTGACTCAAAAATAATCAAAAAGAAAAGAAAAGAAATAAATGCTGAAAATAAATGCAGGAAATAAAATATAGAATTTACAATGAAAAATTCGGGGGTCAGACTTCCCGAATGCAGAAAACCGAACAAGAAATTTCAAAACACAAAACTATGTCGTTTGCTTCCCTGGCAACGACGCCATCTGACGAATCCCGAGATCGCGGGTTTAAAAGAGATGTGTTATTTATCATCGTGCGTAAAAATTAATGAGTCGTTCGTTGTAGGCGGTAATCGAAATCAGTCAAAAAATAACCACAAATATTTAATCAATTTTTAATCGAGTGATTTTATGTTTATTTTACTTGGGCAAGTCCCAAGGTCGATCACAAGGAGGCAAAGGAACAACATATAATTATGTCTATCAAGATTCGTGCACGGTTTTCGAGGCGGACTTTTTTTGGAATTTTTAATGCAAATAAGGGATGCAAGATGCAATTTCAACCTATTTTAGGGACTAAAATGCAAATTACCTTCAAACGATGTCCCAAAATATGAAACTTGGCTACAATGTAAATTTAGATGAAATGAATGCACTGTAATTTTTTTAGAATTTTTGGATGCAATATGAATTTTTTTTATGAATTTTTAAATTCAAAAAGAATGATTTTCAATATTTATTTATAATAAATATTAAATCAACTTATTTTAAAGGGATAAAATTATCTAAGATACCTAGAGGGGCACGTGCTTCTTCGACTGGATGGAGAATGGGGGGACATTGGGGGTGCACCTTGTAAATTACCCACGGGTCACATGCACAGTACGTGACCCTTGGGCTGACTTGATGCTGAAGTGTTTCCCCCGCCACGTGCCTCGCACGTGAGGCGGGGGCCTCAGGTTTGATCCCGGTTCTGGTCGGCGGAGGAGGCGACGGAGGAGCGTCAAGCTCCTGGCGAGGCGGAGTGATGGCCAGCGAAGGTGATGGGTGCGCGGGAGCTTTGGCCATGGTAGTCGGAGATGATGTTCGAGCTTCTTGGCATTATTGATGAAGCGATTGAAGTTGACACAGACGGTGGCGTTGTCGAAGGTTGTAACGTCGGTGTTGCTGGCGAAGTTGTTGAAGTCGTGCGACGACGTAGCGTCGTTGAAGATGATGAAGGTGGAGTTGTAGGCTGTCGGTGGTTGATGAATATCGGAGATGGAGCATCGGTGGTCGATGAAGATCAGAGCTGGAGCGTCGGTGGCATTGTTGGAGGTGTTAAAGTTGTCAAAGTCGTGTGGTGGCGTTGGTTGTTGAAGGCGGAGGAGTAGTATAGGAGGATGAGCGTGGGCTCGACGGCGTGAAGCCGGAGCTTGGCAATAAGGTCGGGTGTCGCTGCAACTGCCACGAGGGTCGGATCTTGTCGCGAGAAGATGGAGGAGCGGCCAGTCACCCCGGCTCCCCAATCTACGATGCAATCGGCGGATGAGGGAGTTGGGGGGTTGTCGAGGCTCTTAAATAGGAGAGAGAGATCGAGCGGTCGGTGCGAGATAGACGGAGTAGGTTGTTGCGAGATGAGTGGGGTGGTGGTTGCGAGATGGGTGGCGAAGAAATCGGAGGTGGCGGCCGAAGGGATTGAGAAAGTGGGCGGAGGAAGAAGACGACCCCTATCCGTCCAATCGGCCGAGATCGGGCGGCCAGATGAGAGCCATGTGGCGATGAAGGGGGAGTGGGAGCGGGGCACGTGCGACGCATGTGCGGGTATTAATTAATTTTTTTAATAAAAACGAATTTAAAATGGGCCAAAAAATGCTGACACGTGGCGGCCTCAGGGGCTACTACGTGTCAGCTCCAGAAAAATCGAAAAAGAATTATTTTGTAAAATGCAAAATAAATAGCAAACAACCTCAAATCGATAAAGTTTCTTCACGAAAAATGCTCTCTTGATGAGATCTACAACTTTCATGAATACATCAAAACCAAAATCGATCAAATGCACAAAGTGGTATTTTTGGGGTATCCCATGTACATATAATACCTTGATTTTTGGGTTTTCAATTTTTAGTCATTTTTAAACCAGATAAAAATCCGGAAAAAATATGGAAAAATCAAAGATAAATAAAGACATCAAAATCTATTTTTTTGGATTTTTATTAATTAAGAAAATATGTACAAAAATATCGGGCCAAAAACCGCTAAAATACACAATGTACAAAAGAGGCCCAAAACCCAACTTTCACATATGAGCTCTGATTCACTTGAACTTGGTCTTCTTTTGAAGATAATTGAATGTACATTAGTTAAAAAGTGAGTAGGATCAAATCGGACACTGGATGGGGAAGATATGAGGTTTTTAGTCCGGAAACCCTGAAACTAGGGTTTGGGTTTTTGGTCTACTTACTTGGGTTAGTTCTTTTTTGTATTTTTCATTTATTCTTGTTAGTGATATGTACACAGTGGAGGTGGTTTTGGATCATTCGGAGTTAGCATGAAGGAATTAAAAGTCTGGGAAGTTAGGTTATTTACAGGTCAAATTTGGCTTGGATTTTTGGCTTCTTATTTTGTGTAGAAATTATGGATAAAATGCAATTCTTATGAAAACATGCATGAATGATAATTATGCAGAATAAATGCAGAAATGCTGATGATTTTGAGGGAATGGAGCTTAATTAATGAGATTTAGAGTGATGAATCTGAGATTCATCACAGCCTCGCCACCATAAAGGTGGTCAGAAGGGATAAGAATTGGTAAAACTGGAACCAACCTTAAAAATGGATATATGGGGTAGGTTTTCCAGGGAAGATGGCTTGTGAAGGAGTGAGGGTAGGTGAGAAGAGATGCGGAGGCGTGGATGACGGTTATATGAGTAGGATGATGGAAGGGTGAAGGATAGAGGAGATGTGGTGGAAGCGGGAAAATGGGGAGAAGACGGTTGGGTCGTCAGATCTGACATGAGTCAGAGAGGGGGGAATGTACAGTTGACTTGAGTCAATAAAAGAGAGCTCCTGGTTGTTCCACGTGGACCAAGCAGGAAAAAATAAACAAAAATACATTGTAAAAATGAATATAATTAATAAATTAATTAATTAAATCTTGGTTATAAAATAAAAAGTACTTATTATTTTATGTAGTATTTAATTTTTATATTTATGAGGGTATTATTATGAGTTAATATTTACATGTGTATTTATAGGTATATTTACCTATATAGTATGTATTTAATTTTTATTTTGTATTTAAAATTTATTATTTTATACAATAATTTTATATATTTATCACTTATTTAATTATACTTAAATATATTTTTATTGTATTTTTCTGAATTAACGCATACATTGAAATAAATAGAAGTATTAATTATATAGGTATATGCATAGATAATTCATATATATATATATATATATTAGTATATTTATTTATTTTAGTGTGTTTATAATAGTTTTATTTTATTTTATTTATGTACGTAAGTTGTATATTTACAAAACAATAAAAATATAAAATTATGAAAAATATAAAGAATAAATAAAATGAATATTTTATTCAGGTATATTGTACAGTAGGGGTCTAAAACTTAACTTCTGCATCCTAAATCCAAATTAAATGAAACCACCTTCGTTAAATAGGTAATAAAAAGTTATATACAATTAAAGCTATTTTGATTTATTTTGAGTGCATATGGAGAATATATATGGGTCTGAGAAGTTTAGATTTTGGAATTTTATTCCGAGTTTAGAACGTACAATTTGTATTATTTTTATGTGAAATAAAATTTGTATTTTTATATGTGTTTTTATATTCAACTTTCATGTATAAAGTTTATTGATTTGAGGTATAAAAATAATTAAATAAAATGGGTCTCAAAAAAGGACTATTTGGCAAAATAATTTGGAATTTTATTGTATCTTTGGACTTTTTTCCCCTACTTTATTCCTTGTTGATCCAATCATCAGGATGCCTAGGTTTTGAGGTTTAGGGTCATAAAATACCTTTGTTATTTTATTTATTTTTCTTTTCTTTTCTTTATTCTTTTACTTTGACTCTAAATACAGTATTCTATACATTATTTACACAATAAATAACATATGTTAATTTATGAAAAATAATGACAATTGCATGCATTTAACTAGGGATTAAAGACCAAAATGAAAAATAGAGGTGATGAAATGGAGACTCATCACCCCTCATACTTGCCTTTGCTAGTCCCTAGAAAATATTTTTGCCTATAAGTGTAGAAAAGAAAATAAAGAAAAGAAAAAGAAATAAAATGTATTAATCTTAACTCTTAAACTTGTTTTTACAAAATCAAAGTTTGGAGCTAAATTGGACCCTGAGCATTTAGGTTTGGTCGGAACCTTAATGGGAAACTAATTTGAAACACAATAGCCTCTAAGATCCACATGACTCTACCCAAGTTTCCTCAAAAGCCAGGTCAGAACAAGTCGATTCATATGCAGTCCCTTGTGACTATGAGTCTATCTTGTACAGTGTATGTGATAAGTAACTCCTCTCGGCTGAAGCAGTAAAGGTTAGTCTTCTCCAACACGGTGACCCTAATTCCCAAATCCAATAACTCTTTCCTCGAAAGGCAGGGTATTCCCTTCTAAGTTCAAGTACATCCGGCTCAAGAAAAGGAGGAGAGAAGAATGGATGGTAGCCAGTGTAGCTACCTATCCTAGGATGCTTGACCAGTGTAGCCAAGTCATCTGGCTACAGGCTCATACATGTTTTACTTTGAAGCTCAAATTTGTTTATTAACTATACAAATATACACATATTCTAATAGGAACCGATTTTTCTTTGACTTTTCCTCATCATTTCTTTTTGGAGATTTTTTTATATGCATTTTTTTAATACTATATACAACAGCATTTACATATGGACTTTTTCCTCTTGAGCCAGTAGACTATCTCTCTTTTAAAGCATTATTACAACCCACAACTTCTGTCATTAGACCTCATGGCTACTGGATCAGGTTGGGGGTACAATTGTCATAAATTTGTGACGTCTAATGTTTCCTTTGGCTTGTGTCTCATACAGATAAATCCAGCCCTCAACCACTTCAACTGAGTTGAGCAAAGTACAAGGTGCAGGTGTGCAATCTAAGTCACTATTGATAAGAGTCATGTGTGTGTTCTGAAATATTCTACTTATGCAATCAAGACGATATTGAACTAAGTCTTGAGGTCTTAAAGAACTAAGTCTAGCAGATCTGAAGCATCGCAATTCCAGTTCCTTAAAGGTTCATGTGATTAATTTTATTAAGGTCCAACCATGCTCCTATATTCAAAATTTATTTAGACTTGTTCAATCATCAACATTAGTTCAAAAAATGCAAATGCCATGGACAATGCAAGGAAAATATTTTTTTGATGCAATTTTCTAATTTTAAACTTTTTATGGATTTTTGAAAAAGTTTTGCAAATTTTTATAAAATTTTGAAAATATTTTGCAAATTTTTATAGACTTGTTATTTTGAAATTTTTTAAAGATTTTCAAAAATAAAAGATTTTGGCAAATAATTATGTGTAGATATTTACACGAGAGTGCAGTTTTATTTACAAGAATTAGGGTGAATGATTTACAGGTTTTTATATGCAGGGTTTGTAAAGGATCTTCATTTGCTTATCATGTACATAGTTCTCAAAATACTTTGAAAAGATTTTTACAAACACTTTGAAAACTTTATTTTACAAACTAATTTGACACGTATTTTTTGCAAACATTTACAAAATTTGAAAACCTTTTTACAAAGATTTTTCAAATAGTATGTATATATTTTTCAAACCATTTTTGCAATCATTTTCCAAACCATTTGCAAATAGATTTTCAAAATATTTTATTCAAACAAATGAAAGAGATTTTTACAAACAAAATATTTTTACAAAGGTTTGAAAATATTTTACAAAATATTTTCCAAACAGTTTTCAAAAGATTTTTCAAAGAGATTTTTCAACCATTTTTAAACATTTTGCAAATCATTTTTAACCAGATTTATTAATCAGTATATACAAAAAATTGAATAGGTGTGTATTAATTTTTATTAATTAGCAATATTATTGAAAATACAGAAGTACAGGTTATGGCTAAAGTATATACAACGTATATACAACCCCCCTATACTTAGCTTGAGCTATGTCCTAAGAGATCAAAGAGAAAAGAGAATCATAACATGTACTGAGTATAGACGATCCTATACTACAACGACTAAAGAATAATGAATCAATGAATGAGAAGTCAATTGTCCCGCCTATACTTAGAATGAAATAATTCTATGTATAGCAGGTTGTATATACAAGCAGGGAGGGTTTAGGGTGGGAATGAACATATCATAACTTAGTCAATATCCCCTTATACTTAGGGTAAGATATCCCTAAGTATAGACAAGAATATCAACAAGTGAAGAGACAGTTGATGGGATCAAGAAAAGAATCCAATAAAAAGGAAAAATACGTTGGGAGAATGTACGCATCACCCCCCCCCCCCATACTTAGGGTAAAAGAACCCTAAGCATACGCAACAATAAGAGTGATGAAATAGAATGAAGAGTAAACACTCGGCTCATCCCCCCCCCCCATACATAGGAAAGAGTACATCCTAAGTAAGGTAAATACACATAATGAGGTGGATGAGTAAAACGGTAGATGGAAGGAAGAAAACGAAAGCGGATATACAAAGTGGCGGCTATACAGAGATCAAGAAGGTAGAGAACGGACCTTCTTGCATGATCGCTAAGTAATGGATCTAACAAGATGCATTTCAATATCAGGGTCATAATTTGACACAAACCGATTAGGATCGACCTGATGAAGATCCTCAGCAATCCCAAAATGAAAAGGCACGAACTGGTCAGTGGAAGTAGTGTGGTCAAGTTTGGCCCGGGAAGCCTCACAAATCTCAAAGTGAAAAGTCATGAACTTGTTAGTAGAAGTAGTAAGGTCAAGTCCGACCTATGAGTCTCTCCTAAGTTTTCCCTCTGCACTAATGTGTCTATGATGTAAATACCACAGATGTCATCAATACCTCACCACACACCGGATTGGGGAGCTCCAAGGTCTATGCTTTATGAATTATCCTCCCTGAAGAGGAATCCTCGGGTGTCAAAATCATACATGATAAAGCAAACCTCTATGATATCAGTGTCAAGTTCATAGACCTCAGGGTCGGCTAACACGGGTACATTCTCATCAGATGTGGTTCCCTGGTCGGCAGTAGGTGCGGTGATCAAGACAATGCTCTCATCGGTAGAGTGAAAGAGAATCTCTCCAGATCCATAATCAATAACGACTCTCATAAAGGCGAGAAAAGGTCGTCCCAAGATGATAGGAGGATGCTCCACATGGGTGGAGTTCTCCATGGGCAATAAAACAAAGTCTACTATGAAGCTCATGCCTTGGATATGAATGACGATGTTCTCTAGAATACCCCCCGACCTCTTTATTGATCCATCTGCAAATGGGCAAATCATCCTGGTCTTCTTGAGAGGCCTTAGATGAAGATATTGTACCAACGAGAAGGGTATTATATAAATCGAAGCACCACCATCAAGGAGAGTATGATCATATGAATAGTCAGAAATGGTGCATCTCATGAGAGGTGTAACAGTGTTCCCTTTCCTAATGTGTGGATAGTGCGTGATGGCATGGACAGTGGCCATGGGAAGAATGTGTCGCTCGGATCTGCTTCTTTGCTTTCTTTTCTTGGGTTTGGGTGCATGTAATTGGTTCATTGCCTTTTGAACTGGGGCCTCAATATTATCATGAATATCTATCATCATTTCAGGATGGGTCAATATTTTTTAAGATTTTCTATCCCTTCCATAAAAGGGAAGAGATCAGAATCATCATCTACACAAGGATGACTAAGATTAGTATATATAGTATCATCCTTGGGGGAAAAGGTGGGAACCATGGTGGGTATGCGTGTGGTCAAAGGATTGACATGGGTTCCTTCTCCTCGCAAACTGACTCGGCTAGATATCTCCCAGAATCTTTTTGTATTCTGATGTTTTTCTCATGTTTTTTGTATTTTTGGCAATTGCAAGCTCTTGTGGTTGTCCTCTAGTGAATCCATGATTCCCGAAGGTGAAGCGGTAGTGTGGTTCTTATTTAGGCTAGTGAGGTCATCTATCATATCATTCATTTTCTCCACTAACCGGGTCATGTACTCAAGAGCGGTATCCATAAGAGGTGACTCCAATAGCTTAGTATCAAGTTGATGAAATGGTGGGCAATACGATGGTGGAGGGTAAAAATCAAAATCCAATGCCTAAACTTGTGGATGAGGTGGATATGTAAAAAAGAAAAATCAGGAGCAAAGTTCTCCTAATAAAATGGAGGTGGATCGGTTGGAGAGGAAGAAGAATCCATAAAGTCTGGATAAAAATTACTCCAGCCAGCCATCTGAAATAAAAGATGGAGATCGGGAGAACATGAAGGTCAAGTCAAGATATGTAAGAAAAAAGCACAAATGCGCAGAGAAGATCGAGTATGCACACCAACAAATACAAATATAAACAGACAAATCCCTCAATTCACCAATTCAACATAGTGATGACCATGAAAATTCGGTCATGTTATCTTGACAATTTTAGAGTTAGGTAAATTTAAAAAAATTGTACAAGCACATAGGTAGGCCTAGGACTGGGGCACTAATCTATAGCATGTACATGTTAAGTATAAAATGTTGAATACAATGAGGAGGTTACTCTCCCCCAAAACAAGGATTTCATTTTGAAGTTAGGGTCGAGTATAGTTAGCAGACCCATTTTATTGGGTATCACTTTTTTACTATTTTTAATAAAAAATTACAGGAATCCTAACAAGGTATCAATTCCTTTAGTATCTTAGGTGGTCAAAATCAGAGGGAGAAAGTCGGAAAAGCAATGCAAGAGTAAATCGATGGTGTATGCTCAAACAGAGATGCTCACCTTGCCTCCAGCTCTCTTCATGTAGGGTGCTAAGCAGAATTGAAACCAACTCTATATGCAATGCACGCTGATGAAAATACCCTAGAAACAGGAGTTGCTACTAGAGTGAAGAAAAAGAGCTGACTATCTAGAAAAGAAACCAAGAGTCCGATCTTGGAGACTCCTCGGTGCCCACCATAGTGGGTTATAAAAGTATTGTGTGGAGCCTCTTGTAATAATCAACAATTAGATTTGACTAGATCAAAATGTAACTATATGTACATGCAATTCAATTAGGGCTTTGGACATTAATCTTTAGAGAAAGAAAATCATAATGGCTCAATCACACAAAACAAATGAAAAGAAAGGCGAAAAACTCAAAACTCGTGAAACAAAGAAAAAGAAATGCAGCAAAAACATGAAAATCACGATGAGGCCCCTAGATGAACAATCTTCCGAGCACTGGACCTCGTGAAGTGAAGTGTTAAATTTTCAAAATTATTACAATTTATTTTTACAAAAATAAAAATAGAACTCTCTCTCACAAAATATAATAAAAAATGCTAAAAGAGTCTGCTATGTCTCCTGCTCCCTCTTCCTCCTCCCCCTGCTCTCTCCAGGTCGGCTCGAGTGTGTCAACTTCTTAAGAAGTCATCATCATTGTCTAGTATCTTGTAAAGAAAATAGACAAAGAAAGAGGTAGTCGGAACGGTCAAATAAATAACAAAAATAAAAAGCTAAAAAAATAAAAGAAGAAATGAGTAATGTAATGTACAAAATAAATTCTATACTTTGTTTCTCCCCGACAACGACGTCATTTGATAAGAGAGATTTTTGCATTGGTCTGCTAATCAAACTCAATTAATAATCATTGTGTGACCAAGTGTGTTTCTAATCAACAATCAACCCACAGAAAATTCAAATGAAAAATGTGTGTGGGTTAAAATTTATTATAGCTCTACTATAAATGTGTATAGATGTAAGTAAGATAGAGTGTTGAACACAGAGAGACAATTCGGTGTGGCAGGTAAATTATTTATAAATAAATAATGAATAAATAATATAGGAGTATTTTGTACAATTACTCAATCAAATAAGCAATTAATTAATTCATACTTTTTGTGGGTTTTAGTTAAACATAACAACTCTTTTTTATATTATATATATATATATATTAATTTTATATTTTATATTTTTTATTTCTTTTTATAATTTTAATTTCTTTTTCTTTTTAATAGATAATATATATAACTATACATATATGTATATATAATATAGGGTAATATAATTACAAAGACAACTAAAAATAACAAAAATTTACAAAATAAAATATTTTCGTGTATTTTTTTAATGTTTTTTTGTAATTTTTCAGATATTTTTTATACTTTTAGGTATTTTTAAAATTAGAAATAGTAAAAAAATAGTGACTAACTAAATAGACTGAATTGTTTTGGAATTGTAAAAATAGTTAAAAGCCTCAAATTTTTCCAAAATTATTAATAGATACTATATAATATAAAGAAAATTTAAATATAGAAATAAATATTTTTTGTTTTTAAAAGAGTTTTTATAATTTTTATAAGGATTATGGAGATTTTTTATTTAGTGATTTTCTTTTTCTATTTTTAGTGATTTTTGGTATGAAGTTATAAAATATAATAATGAACAAATACTATTTTTTTGGTATTTTTTAATTATAGTTTTGTAATTTTTTTGGCTTTTGTTAAATCAAATAGGGAATAAAACTTGTTATTTTTATTTTAATAAATAGGAAATATGCCTAAAATGCAAAACTAATTATATAGAGTGGAAGAGCACACAAAGACGCACAAAATCCTATATTTTATAATTTTTGGAGCATGGATTATATTTTTAGAAAATAGAAAACATGCACAGAAATTAATTGAACTGATAGGGGTATATTTGCATTTAAATTAACAGGGTGATAGATTTTGTAAATTACCCAAAACATTTTGAACTAATATTCAAAATTTTAAAACTAAACAACAATTACAATACCCGTGAGGGTACTTCTACAAAATGCCCAGCTCACTTGGGCGACCACGTGAGTTGAGCTAGCAAGGACCTAATAATATGTAACAAACTTAGTGGTCTTCTTCCCATTTTCCCTCAAAATATTAAACATACTAAATATTTTACATGACTAAATAAAAAAATAATAGACGGGGGTATGTGTGAAATTTGCTCACACATGCTCCTAATCCAATGTCAAGGGGGTGCTTACTTATCCATGTGTCTAGATTTGGACGGCCAGTACCAGTTCTCTAGTCGACAGCATGGGTTAGCTCGTGTGAAGCATATGACAATCACTGTGCGGGCCGATCCAACGGTTGTCTTTCAATCTGGGAGGCGCTCGAGATCCAACGGCAATTGGCCCTCCTGGATGAATTGGAGAAGAATTCCGTCTGGGAGGGCTTTAATTGGTTGTAACTCCTTGATCCAACAATGGATTCATCTTCTGATGCAGTCTCGAGGTTATTGGAAGGACTCCTAAGCTTTTGGTGGTAGCAAGAAGATCTGGGGCTCAGTGGTGGAGCCCTAGATGTCAGAGAAGCTAATCGGTCACTTAGAGCTTCTTGCAGGCTCAGTTCATCCCCAAAAGGGTTTCCTTGAAATTCGTTCAAGCGGCAAAAATAAGGGGACACCAGGGCAATGGGTTTGCCATGCTTATTGGGCGAGATCTACAGGTGGTGAGGTTGGATGGTGGTGCTCCAACGACAGGTGGCAGAGGGAGGATGGGGGGACCGTATCTATAGATAGATCTAGGTGGATGGGTGGTGGAAAATGGTGAAGAATCGGAGGGGCGATGGAAATGAAGTGGATAGGTGGGTCGAAATTGGAAAGAGATGGCGTAACGGATGTGGTCGAAGCTCTGATGAATCTCGTATTCATCATGCTAAAAGTCATTAATTAAACCCCTAGCTTAATCAATCCAATAAAAATCACCATTAATTCTTTATTATTATCTTGTATTATATTGTGCATAATAACCCTTAATTAATTGTGTTTAATTATCATTATTTTCTTTGTAATTATTTTCTCATCAAAAACCCCTAAAAATTAGGTAGATCAATTGTCTATAATACCAATAACCCTTAAAAAAACTAAAAATACAAAAACAACTCAAAAGATAAAAATCGGTGTTTTTACCTTCTTAAAAAAACCCTCAAAAATACTTTTTGTACAAATGACCTCTTTTGACTTTTTGTCTAAACTAAACCTTGTAGATCTCATCGAGACGAACAACTTTCATGTTTTGACTTTTTCCTAATTTTGCCTCTAACTATTTTTTTTATTTTTTTCTTTATTTTTACTTTTTCGAATTTTCCAATTGGGCCACGTGGCGCCCTCCAACGTGGCCTGTTCCCCCTCCTCCATCCGGCTATCTCATTGACCATCAGATCTCCTTCATCTCGCCTCCATCCTGACCGTTCATCCGTCGCTCGCTCCCAGCCATAGGATCTGATCTCAGATCAGATCCCAGCCGCTTGTATCAGCCTTTCTCTCAACCGCCCGATTCTCCCATCATCCAACCGCTCTCATCACTCCACGTCACTCCTTCTCTCCCGACCGTTGGATCTTCCCCTCCTCTCCATCTAAACCACCCATCAACGCTTCAATCTCCACCAACTACCAGATCCTCGATCTGATCTCTACCACACCTACGTGCCTTTATCCGAGCCGTTGGATCGTTGGATCCAACGGCTACTGTTTATCGTCCTCCTCCAGCCCTTCCGTCTCCCTTGTAACGTCTCCGCCCCCTTTCCATTTTAGCTCCGCCACCACCATCTCGCTCCGCTTCGTAACGCCTCCCCCACATAGTTTGATGTCCCACCTTCCTCGTGCCACCTCCACGTTCCCCCTCCATTACTCCTCCACCATTCAAAAACCCCCGAAGACCTCATAACGTCCGGCCATCCTCACATATAAAACCCCTCCTCCACTACACTTCGCCGCCATCCACCATTCAGGGAAGCTTCGGCCCAGCCTCCGGCCCTCTGGTGAGAGGAGAGGGGCCTTATTTCAAGGTGACGACGGTCGTATGCCTCCGATGAGATCCGTGGCCTCCGACCACGTCGCGGTTGCTTTTCGAGCACCGCTGAGCTCCGAGGTATAGTTGGCCTCGCCGGGCGATGACCGGAGCGCATCCAAGGCGCTCAGCCCTAAGCTGATGCCTTCACCAAGAACCTCACTCCGGCAAGGTGACCTTTTTTTTCTTAATTTCCCTTAATTTTTTTGACTCTCTCACTCGCTGCCACCCTCACCTGACCACCTCCCGACCTTCACCACTCATCGAGCACCTTCGCTGACCACCCTCCTCTTCCCATGACCTTCCCCCGCTCCGACCCCCTTCTGCTCCACTTCGTCGGAGAAGAAGAACTCGGGCCACCACCTCCCGATGCCACACGGCCCCCACTCACTCACCAAACACTCGCACTCACTTGCACTTCACTTCGGCTATTATCTAACGCATGTAGGACCCTCAATGGTCGGAGTTTGCATCGGCACTACTTTAAATGTCTTCCCTCCGGTGAAGCTTCACCGACCTACACCTCCGACCAGCTCCGGAGCTTCGCAACACCTCCAGGTCCTCCGCCGGACCCCCAACAAACTTCCCTGACCTTCCGGCGCAGCCTTGGAGCACGGAGGAGCCACAGGTGCATCACCGGAGCCCCGCCTCCTCCGATGGCCTGCGACGGAGAAGATGCTACAGGCGTCGTCCGATCATTTAGATCGACGGCCAGGATGATGATATGTGGACGCCCAAGCCTCAGTCCGATCCAAAAGTCTCGGGTTCAATGAACCTCGCTCCGAGCCTTCATGTGCTGCCACGTAGCCCGAACCTGAGATACCTCCTGAGCCTAAGCCCCTCACATGCTCCACACGTGAGGGCTTGGGAAAATTGCATGAAAGACCCTGAAGGTTATGGTATTTGCATATTGGTCCCCAGGCACGTGCCTTACGTGTGTGCTTGGGTATTTTATAGGGAGGTCCTCGCTAGTTTGAAGATTTGCAGATTGGTCCATGTACGCATTTGAAATATTACAGTGGAGCCCTGCTGATTTTTGGTATTTACATTTAGGTACCCCCAAGGACCTAAATCTAATATTTATCTTTTTATTTTCTTGCATTTTTATTACAATTATGCCCCTGCATTATTTTCTTCATAAGTTAAGCATCATAGGTCCAAATTGCATGATTTTAGTGTCGTTTTGATACTTGTTTCTTCATCTTTCTCATGGCATGTCTAATTTTCTCATCTGCCACCATATTAAAAGAAGTGATTTTTAATGTTAAATGATGACCTTTCTCCACTTGTTCTTGCTCTGATTTGATGACTGGTCTTGCAGTGGTGCTCAAAATGACTCTAATTTCAAACCGTATTCTATTACTCATTTATTTAATCTTTCTTCGGCATAATTGTTTGCATTCTCATAGCATATATTTAACCTTGCATTATTGTTCGTTCATCATCCTATAATTGCATAAAAATCAACTAAAATACATGCATCATTTTATTGCATTATAATCTGCATAATGCATCTTATGCATCTGCATGAAGGCCTGAAATTAAGAAATAATTCACACTTGCTTTTAATCAATCGAAATTTGATAAATAGATAGAGTAAGTCGTGTCCCTGTGTTCGATCTTGTTAGACTTGCCAAGTAAAAATATTCCACAACATTCAAAGTTTGAGGTTTTTGCTGAACCGGATTTACCTCCTATACTACGTCATTTCATCATTATTAAAGAGGCAGATTTTGCGTTCATAAAATGGCGTCGTTGCCGGGGACATGGATCACATTCATTTATCTAATTTTGATTTATTCTTGTGTTGAATATTTTCAGGATCACAGGTCTTTCCTTCATGCACTATTTTTGCACCATTTCTGTTGATTTAATTCCTCTCTATTTTTCTAACATTTCTCTTTTGTGGTAGGGTCCATGAAGATCGAGGACGCTTGATCTCCATGAAGGCATGGAGTTGGGAGCTCCAGCTGAAAAGGCCACAAAAGATTTGGTGGAGATTTTAGGATTTTTTAGCAGTCTGCCTGCATTTGCATATTGTAAAAAAAATGTTGCATATGCATTTTTAACAGTCCTCATTAGAGGGCTTTCATTCTGTAAAAAAAGAAAGAAAGTAGATCACTAGATGATCTACCCGCCCCCACACACACACATACTTGCACATATACACTCACCCTCTCTCCCTCCTCTCTGTATATTTCACAATCACTCTCTCTCTCTCCCCGATTGTCATCTTCTGTAAAAACAACCCCCTTCGCCCTTTTATCATAGTGTAATTATTCCTCCAAACACAAGAACCCCCACCCCCAAACTCGGATCCGTTACTTAGGCTATTTGTAGCCTAAGTATAGGGGGGCCCGCCTAGTCATCCATCCCTCGTGTTGTCTTCTTATGCTTAGGTCAATTTTTAACCTAAGTATGGGGGACCCTCCTCCTCAGATCTGCTATATCACCCTATATTTGATCAAGCCATGGCTTCATATCACTTGCGCTATGAGGACATAACAAAATTTAAGTATAGGAGGCTATACCGTATATTATTGTATATTTATTTTAGCCATAGCTCGTATTTTTAAAACTTTTTGAAAATTCTTTGTCGGGCTTGGTTTTAGTATCCCTGTGAACTGAGTTTTGTAAAAACCTTGTAAAAAATTTTTCTTAAAATTGAGGGATTAATTTGTGTAAATAACCCCTTTCAAAAAAATTTGAAAAATGGAAAATTGAAACCCTTTCTTTGAATTAGACTCTGACTACTAGGCTTAGTAGATACTTTCAGTGAGGGAACTTCGGTCTTCCTTAGCAGAGTGGGTGGTTTAGAGGATACTGTATATGGCTTCGTCCTCAAGTAACACGAGTCCGTCTAACGGCCCGTACTTACACCCATACTGGCTGAGAGTAGATACTTTTATTCATTTGAGCCTGGTCCAATCACTGTTTCTTCAAAAATTGAAAATTAAAATCCAAAAAAATCTGCAAAAGCAGAAATCACACCAAAAAGTCACTAACTAAGGAGTTGGTGTATTCTTGACACAAACACATTCACTCAAGGCTTGAGGATTTTGAGGACACTGGATTTCTGTGATTTAAAAAGTCTGAGTTAACATGCCTTAGTCATTAAGGTTTTTAAGCTTAATTATCCACACTTTCCTAGTTTGAAAGATTTGAGCGCTATATTGCACTCTTCTTCTCTACCTTCAAAGAATATGATCAGCACAATCACTTTCACAACTGCAGATTGATTAGATGAGTTGAGGTATCACTTGAAGAACTAGGACTAGAGATTTGAGTTTAGACCCGATCTAAGATATTCGAGGATGGGATAAAGTTAACGAAGGCTTCAGAAAACCTGAGTGTCAGCAAAACCCTATATAGTATGTGAACAAGATTCATATGCTATCTCTTTGATATCTACCTATGTGTCAGGGTGTGATGAAACTTAAAGATAATTGTTGATCAGTGTGCGCTAACTTTTGGTAAAAGCAGTGGAGCTAGCCAACAAAAGAAAAGAAATGTCAAAGAAAAGCTCTAAATACCAAAGTCAAATTACAAAAAGAGCTTCCACCAATAGCGAGCGCTCCCAAACATTTTCAAAGTGTCCACTTGGACCAAGCGCTAATTAGGACCAAGGAGTCGGGCTGACACCATGAAAGGGATTTGCATCGTAAGCGATACAAGTCTGGGTGACGAAGGTATCTTAGATACTCAGAAAAGACACACCCCGGTCTACTACCAGAAAAACAAGTGCATCCGACTCCAAATTCTCTTGACGGACACATTGATCAACAAGCTAAAAAATCTACTTGTGTTTAGTAAAAAGGCACTCGAGAGGCCCCTTGTTCCAATTTTAGGGAGAGAAAAATAGACACAATCCTATTACCTCCATCATCTGGCTATACATCTACATTTCAAGTCTGATGAACTAAAGAGACGGTTGACTGAAGTAAGAATAGACTTATTCCCTAGTATTGAGGATGAGGTCTAGAGGAGAGTCTCTGAGTTTGGAACTTCGAGTGATGCCTCGACTCGACTCTCGTGAATGTAGTACACTTAATTTCATATCCTTGTGTTATATGTACAAAAAGAGAGTCTGATAATTAGAGAAGTTGGATTCCTTCTGACTAAGGCTTGGATAAACTCGGAATTTTATCACTCAAATTAAGGGTATTCGAAAGATTGAGCCTTAAAATTTGCAGTCACACTGTCAGGAATTAATCTGACTCCTTCATTCTTTAGATGCTCGAGGACGAGCATAGTTTAAGTATAGGGGTATGATGAATCTTGTATTCATCATGCTAAAAGTCATTAATTAAACCTCTAGCTTAATCAATCCAATAAAAATCACCATTAATTCTTTATTATTATCTTGTAATATATTGTGTATAATTAACCCTCAATTAATTGTATTTAATTATCATTATTTTCTTTGTAATTATTTTCTCATCTAAAACACCTAAAAATTAGATAGATCAATTGTCTATAATACCACTAACCCTTAAAAAGACTAAAAATACAAAAACAACTCAAAAGATAAAAATCGATGTTTTTACCCTCTTAAAAATACCCCCCAAAAATACTTTTTGTACAAATGACCTCTTTTGACTTTTTGCCCAACATGAAACTTGTAGATCTCATCGGGACGCGAAAGACAAGATAAGGTACTACGCGATTGTTTGATGACAATTAACCAAGACTAGATCGATATCATGTCATCTCCGGAAGAGAAGGAGCTACTATCAGGAACAACTTTTATGTTTTGACTTTTTCTTAATTTTGCCTCTAACTATTTTTTTCCTTTATTTTTTCTTTTTTGAATTTTCTGATTGGGCCACGTGGTGCCCTCTGGTCCGCCCACGTGGCTCGTTCCCCCTCCGCCACCCATCTCTCTCCTAGACCGTCAGATCTCCTTCATCCCACCTCCATCCTAACCGTTCATCCGTCGCTCGCTCCCAGCCATAGGATCTGATCTCAGATCAGATCCTAGCTGCTTGTATCTCCTTTCTCTCAACTGCCCGATTCTCCCATCATCCAACCGCTCTCATCACTCCATGTCACTCCTTCTCTCTTGACCGTTGGATCTTCCCCTCCTCTCCATCTAAACTACCCATCAACGCTTCAATATCCATAGATGATCAGATCCCCGATCTGATCTCCACCACACCTACGCGCCTTCATCCGAGCCGTTGGATCGTTAGATCCAACGGCTACTATTCATCGTCCTCCTCCAGCCCTGCCATCTCCCTTGTAACGCCTCCGGCCCCTTTCCATTTTAGCTCTGCCACCACCATCCCGCTTCGCTTCGTAACGCCTCCCCCACATAGCCCGATGTCCCACCTTCCTCGTGCCACCTCCACGTTCCCCCTCCATTACTCCTCCACCATTAAAACCTCGTTCAAAAACCCCCCGAAGACTTCATAACGTCCGGCCATCCTCACATATAAAATCCCTCCTCTGCCACACTTCACTGCCATCCACCATTCAGGGAAGCTTCGGCCCAGCCTCCGGCCCTTCGGTGACAACAGAGGGGCCTTATTTTGAGGCGACGACGGTCGTATGCCTCCGGTGAGATCTGTGATCTCCAACCACGTTGCGGTTGCTTTTCGAGCACCATTGAGCTCTGAGGTATAGTTGGCCTCACAGGGCGATGATCAAAGTGCCTCCAAGGTGCTCAGCCTAAGCTACTGCCTTCACTAAGAACCTCGCTCCGGCGAGGTTACCTTTTTTTCCTTAATTGCCCTTAATTTTTCCAACTCTCTCACTCGACGCCACCCTCACCTGACCACCTCATGACCTTTAGCACTCATCGAGCACCTTCGCCGACCACCCTCCTCTTCTCCAGGACCTTCCCCCTCTCCGACCCCCTTCTGCTCCACTTCGTCGGAGAAGATGAACTCAGGCCACCACCTCCCGACGCCCCACGACCCCTGCTTACTCACCAATCACTCGCACTCAGTTTCTCTTCGCTTCAGCTATCATCTAAAGCATGCAAGACCCTCAATGTCCGGATTTTACATCGATGCTACTTTAAACGTCTTCCCTCCAGTGAAGCTTCACTGACCTACACCACCGACCAGCTCCGGAGCTTCGCAGCACCTCCAGGTCCTCCGCCGGACCCCCATCAAACTTACTCGACCTTCTGACGCAGCCTCGGAGCAAGGAGGAGCCACAGGTGCATCGCTGGAGCCCCGCCTCCTCCGGTGGCCTGCAATGGAGAAGACGCTACAGGTTCCATCCGATCATCTGGATCGGATGGCCAGGATGATGACATGTGGACGCCCAAGCCTCAGTCCGATCAAGAAGCCTCGAGTTCAACGAACCTCGCCCCGAGCCTCCATGTGCTGTCACGTAGCCCGAACCTAAGATTCCTCTCGAGCCTAGGCCCCTTACGTGCGCCATACGTGAGGGCTTGGGAAAATTGCATAAAAGACCCTGAAGGTTATGGTATTTGCATATTGGTCCCCAGGTACGTGCCTCACGTGCATGCTTGGGTATTTTATAGGGAGGTCCTCGCTAGTTTGAAGATTTGCATATCGGTCCCTGCGAGTATTAGAAAAATTACATTGGACCCCTTTCGGTCTTTGTTATTTACATTCAGGTCCCTCCAGGGACCTCAATGTAATATTTATCTTTTTATTTTCTTGCATTTTTATTACAATTATGCCCCTGCATTGTTTTCTTCATAACTTGAGCATCGCAGGTCCAAATTGCACGATTTTAGTGTCGTTTTAATCCTTGTTTCTTCGTCTATCTCATGGCATGTCTAATTTTCTCATCTTCCACCATATTAACAGAAGTGATTTTTAATGTTAAATGATGACCTTGCTCCACTTGTTCTTGCTCTAATTTGATGACCGATCTTACTGTGGTGCTCAAAATGACTCTAATTTCAAACAATATTCTGTTACTCATTTATTTAATCTTTCTTCAGCATAATTGTTTGCATTCTCATATCATATATTTAACCTTGCATTATTGTTCATTCATCATCCTATAATTGCATAAAAATCAACCAAAAATACATGCATCATTTTATTGCATTATAGTCTACATAATGCAACTTGTGCATCTGCATGAAGGCCTGAAATTGAGAAATAATTCACACTTGCTTTTAATCGATCAAAATTTTATAAATAGATAGAGTAGCTCGTGTACCTGTGTTCGATCTTGGTAGACTTGCCAAGTAAAAATATTCCACAACATTCAAAGATTGTGGTTTTTGCTGAACCAGATTTGCCTCCTATACTATGACATTTCATCATTATTAAAGACACAGATTTCACATTCATCAAGCTCTAGAGCTCTGATGATAAAATCCTAAATATAGGCTAAACGTGAAATCATCATCACAAAATTAAATACAAAAAGTAAACATAAGGATTAAAATCTACCTAAAAGAAAATAAACAAACCTCGAGTGGCCGGAGATCGCGAGATGAACCACCGGATGCAAAGCTCCGGCGATGGGTTGGGAATCGCTTCTACACAGCTCCTCCTTATTGTGAACCATGGCGGAGAGCTCCTGTCACCAGCCTAAACACCATGAAAGTGGTCCGGGGGGATAAGAACTGATAAAAGTGGAACCAACCCCAAAAATGGAGATATGGGGTGGCTATGTATAGTGGTGGTCCGAAGGTTTTCGAGGGAAGGTGGTATACGAAGGAGTGAGGCTAGGTGAGAAGCGATGGGGCGGCGTGGACGATGGTTGTAAGAGGACTGGGATGATGGAAGGGTGAAGAATAGAGGAGACGTTCTAGAAGCAGGAAACTAGGGAGAAGATGGTGGGGTTGTAAGGTCTGACACGAGTCAGAGAGGGGGGTGTACAATTGACTCGAGTCAACAAAAGAGAGCTCCTGGTTGGTCCACGTACACTAACAAAAAAAGATAAACAAAAATGCATTGTAAAATCAATTGTAGCTAATAAATGAATTGATTAAATTTTGGTTATAGAATAAAAAATTCTTATTATTTATTTAGTATTTAATTTATTTTGTTATTTATTTTTTTGGGTTAGTATCTACATGTATTATTTATAGTATATTTACCTATATAGTATGTATTTAATTTTTGTTTTGTATTTTAGATTTTATTATTTTGTATAATAATATTATATATTTATCACTTATTTAAATATACATAAATATATTTTTATTATATTTTCTAAATTAATACATACATTTAAATAAATAGAAGTATTAATTATATCGATATGTTTATAGGTAATTCATCTATGTATTTTAGTATATTTATTTATTTAGTACGTTTTAGATAGTTTTATTTTCTTTTAATTATGCACATAAGTTACAAATATTTACAGAATTATAAAATATAAAATTATGAAAATATAATGAATAAATAAAATGAATATTTTATTCATGTATATTATACAATAGGGGTCCAAAACCTAACCTTTGCATCTTAGCTCCAAATCAAATGAAACAAACTTCATTAAATAGTTAATAAAAAGTTATATACAATTAAAGGGGGTTTTAATGCATTTTATGTTCATTTGGAGAAGATATGGGTCTGGAAGTTTGGAATTTTATTCTAAATGTAGAATACATTTGTATTTTTTGCATGAAATAAATTTTGTATTTTTCTATGTTTTTTTTATCTACAACTTTCATGTGACAAAGTTTATTGATTTGGGGTATAAAAACAATTAAATAAAATATGTACCAAAAATAGATTATTGAAGAAAAATAAATTGGAATTTTTATTGTATATTTGGCTCTTATCTCCCCCTACATTATTCCTTATCAACCCAATCATGATGATGCCTAGGTATGGGGGTTTAGGATCATAAAATACCTTTGGTGTTTATTTCCTTTTCTTTTCTTTTCTTTTCTTTTCTTTATTCTTTTATTTTACCTTTAATTACAGTATTTTATACATTATATACACAATAAAGAATAGATTTTAATTTATGCATAATAATGATATTTACATGCTTTTCAATAGGAATGAGCATTGGGTTGGGCCGGCCTAGCCAAGCCCGAAGTGCATCCCAAAAAGCCCGACTCGACCCAAGTCCAAATGAATATTGGGTCGGGCCTGGACCAATATTATAGGCCCAAAAAATTTTTGGGTCGAGCTCGATCTTTGCTCGACCCAGCCCGACCCGGCCTGAGAGCCAGGCCCGATGGAATGCCTGATTTGTGGCCCGAGATCCCTTATCTATCTTTCACTTACCCTGCCCTTTTACATCTCTTGAACTTCAACAAGCTTATGCTAATCCAATATATGTTGCATTTTCTATATAAATTCCAATGTGAGTTATACCAATTGTCACTATGAAATATATTATAAAAGATCATAGATGGGTAGATGGGTAGATTGATAGTAGAGGGTTGTTGTTGTTGTTATATTTCTGTCCATTAATAATTGAGGATGATGTTGTAACAGTAACATTATTCATGTGTATGATGTTCCTCCGAGGTGATTGGTTGCGGCCCATTTTCTCTGATTTGGAATTGTTTCAAAAAATACGTGACATGTTCTTTCCCTGATGTGAGTTTCTCCATGCATATTTTAGTGTTTATAGTTTAATTGATTTTTCTTTTTCCATATACATGAACTTACAGAAAAAGTTTATACTAGTGGGTAAAATTTATGATTTGAATATTTTTATTTTTTGGAACCTATTTCTGTCTTCAATATTTACTCAAGAAGAGACGGTGTGCTTTTTCCTAGTGACTATTCTAACTTTTGCAGGAAAAACATGTTTTCCTTTGGGAAAAAATTGATAGGTTTTAAAAAAAACTTAAATCCATGACTACAACTGATTGATGGAATCAAAATTTACACAGTAACTCATACTCTAACGAAGAGGCCTTGCATTATGATCTCATGGACCTTGATGAGATCTACTCGAGCCATATGGGCTAGCCCGACCCAAGCTCGACCCAAAAGAAATGGGTCAGGCATGGGCTTGGGTTGAAAAAATAATTATAAGCGTAGGCCCGGCCCAAGGCCCGAATATTTTAAGTGGACTTGGGCATGGGCCCTTCAAAGTCCATCCCATGCTCATCCTTACATTTCACTAGGGACTAAAGGCCAAAATGAAAGAATAAATGTAATGAAATGGAGATTCATCAAGGCATAGATTTCATGGGTCCCTTTCCCAATAATCATGGATTTGAATACATCTTGTTAGCGGTTGACTACATTTTTGGATGGGTGGAGGCTATGCCAACCCGAGTCGCAGATAGTAGGATTGTCAATAAGTTTATAAAAGATCATTCTATTTCAAGGTTCGGGGTTCCAAAAGTTTTGATATCTGATAGGGGGTAGCCACTTTGTGAACAGAGAGATGAAATCTTTAGCTAAGGACTACAAGTTTGAGCATAGAGTAACTAGTCCTTACCACCCTCAATCAAACGACGTGACAGAGGTTTCAAATAGGGAGGTGAAGAGTATTCTTCAGAAGATAATCTATCCTGATAAGAAGAATTGGTTCCAACTGTTGGATTAAATTCTATGGGCCTATAGGACGGATTACAAGACCCGTATGGGCACTTCAACTTTTTCGATGATATATGACAAGCTATGTCATTTGCCCGCTGAATTGATTCACAAGTCTGAGTGGACTATAAAGAATTTAAATTGGAGTTGTCATTTAGGCAAGCTTTTGATGATACCTGAACCTCAATGAGCTAGTGGAATTCCACAATTGAGCATATGACAACAATATGATCTAGAACGGTAAAGTTAAGAAGTAGCATGATTCACATATTAGATGTAAGATTTCGTTCCATGATAAAGGTATGGTTGTTTAATACGAAGTTATAGACTTTCCAGAGGAAACTTAAGCCTAATTGGATGGGTCCTTATATAGTCAAGGAAGTGCATGGTAATGGTAGTGTAGAGATAGAAGATCTCATAGATGATGCATCTTCCTTCTTGGACAATGGACGAATGTTGAAGCACTTTGTAGAATCCGAACAACGACTGACTCCAGTTGAGGTAATTCACTTCATGTTGATTGAGTCATTTGTAGGTATTTTAGATACAACGTGAAGACACAGTTTAAATATTTATATCCAATAGATTCAACAAACTAAAGATTCATCTATACTTTTACTTACACTATCTCTATTCATTTATGTTTGGGGATTCTTCTCTTATAACTTTCTTACTCATAACCTAGGTTTGCGAAAGCCTAAGTATGGGGGAATCCAAACCTGATTTTTGTATATTCTCCTCGGCCCCTTTATCTTTTATTCATGCTTTATACTTAACCAATTTTTACTCTAAGTATAGGGGGACTGATCCCTTGTTATACTTTCTAATCTATTCTTTTTGTACTTATCTTTGATGTCTTTCAGCCCTACACTTAGGCAGTTCAAAGCCTAAGTATAGGGGGGTCTAACCAGTTTTCTTATCCATGTTTTCATCTTTCCTCTTTATGATTAGTACGAGCTATGTCTTTTATTCCACTTTGTGTAATGAGGACATAGCACAAACTAAGTTTGGCGGGGTGTGTATATATTGCATATATACTTTTACTCATACCTCATGCTTTCACATATTTATATATTTATTTTGGGTTATGAGTATGGAGATTTGAAAATTTTCGTAAAAATAGTTTGTAAATAATTTGAAAAATTATATATTTTACTTAGTTTGCAAAATATTTTACAAATTATTTTCAAAAGGATACAAACTTGTTTTAATACCATACACATTATTTTTTGTACATTCTTACAAGTATTGTTTACTTTAATAATAAAAAATCTGAAAATGTGTCAAAAATTGAGCTTTACTTCAGTTTTTCAAGAGAAGTTATATTTTCTGAAAGGGTACATTGGGTGTAACGGTTAGATTTTGGACTGTTGGATTCTTAGGTTATGAAAGGTTGCCCATACCTAGTTCTTTATAGAGTCAAGCATGGAGGAAAATGTAGATTTCAATTCTATATTTTGGATGATCAAGTCGATAAGGAGTTCCTTGAAAAGAGTGATCTTGCTTGAGGAAGATAATATTTTGTTAGAAGCATTATATATGGAGGAACCTATACCTTTTTTGAGTATATTTAATTATCTGATTGACGTCTTACTTTTAAGTTAGGTTTCCCTCTTGTGTCCATGTTTTCTCTTTTAAGGAAAATCTAAAAGTCTGTTGCAGGAACCAATGGTTGGATATGGTTTCCCTCTATTTTGGAAAATTTTAGCTCTTCCCATGTTGATATGAATATTAAATTTGAGGAACAATGGCATCCTTCTAGGAGATTCATTTTCCAAGTCAATGAGAATTTTTCATATTTATATTTTGAGGTTTACTCTGTGAGGAGGGAACAAGTGAAGCATAAGATAGCCTGTGATTTAAAACCCCGAAGATTCAAGACAGAATTTTGAGAGACTGAAGTTTGTAGTGTTGTGTGGGTATCCTTGTAATGTTTTTGTAAGTGCCTGTACTGTTCTTCTCTGTTGTATTATGTCTTTATTTCTTAAGGGTACCTATTCTCTAATTCCTTTTAATAAAAACTTTTTCAAAAATTCTGTAAGTAATTAAGTTGTTTATTTAGTGTTCTTCCCTGATATTTTCACATTCCACTCAAGGCTTGTTGAGATATTTAACACTTGGTGTATGAGGTTCACAGACTTAGAATTAACATGTCTTATTCATTAGGGTCTTAGACTTAATAATTCACACTTCCCTAGTTAGAAAGATTTACATGTTATATTTGCATGTTCAGTCTCTGCCCTAAAGAATATGACAGACTCTCACATGCATGATTGCATTCATGATTGAGATGAGTTGAGGTTTCACTTGAGCTTTGGGACTTGATATTCAAGTTTGGACTATATTTTATGATACTTGAGGATAGGATAAGAGTAATGAAGGCTTCATGAAACCTGAGTGTCAGCATCTTAGTTAGTATGAGACACGATTCTCATACCAATCTCTTGATTTAAACCTAAGGGCCAGGGTGTGATAACATTAAATTAAATTGTTGATTAGTGTGTGTCAATACTTGGTAAAAGCAATGGAGCTAGCTAGAAAGAAAAGAGAAAGAAAAAAAGAAACACAAAGATCATTCATTACAGAAGTTACAATCATAAGAGCTTCCACCAAAGGCAAGCGCTCCCAACCATTTAACTGTCTATTTGGACCAAAATCTTAGGCTTTTATGAGTTGGGCTACTACCTCAAAAAGAGCTCTGCATCGTATAATGATACAAGTATAGGTCTAGAAGGTATCTTAGATACTCAAAATAGATACACCCAAGTGCATTCCAGGAAAACAAGTACATGTGACAATTTCTTTTGACAGACACACTAATTAATAACGAAAATATATTGCGTTTATTTAATAAGGCACTTGAGAGAATCCTTGTTCCTAAGAGAGGGAGAGAAGAATTGACACCATCCTATTACCTCCATTATCTGGCATACCATCTACGCTTTAAAGTCTAATAAACTAAAGAGATAGTGGATTGAAGCAAAATTAGATCTAATCCCTAGTATTGAGGATTAAGTCCTTAGAAGCATTTCTTGTATTGGAACTTACAAACAAATTAAGCTATATTTCATATATATATATATATATGTATGTATGCATGCATGCATGCATGCACTTATGTATGTATGTATGTATGTACGTATGCACGTATGTATGTATGTATGTATACATTGAGAGTCTGATGATTAGAGGAGTTGAATTCCTTTTGAATAAGACCATGTTTATCTTAGAGTCTCAAGATCTATAAAACCAAGTGTTTTGGATTTATCAAGCCTTGTCTTTTCACATGCACATGTAGGTAATTCACTAATTAATTAACTCTCTAACTACTTCTTCATTTATTAGCTCAAAGATGAGCTTAGATTAAGTATAGGGACGTGATGAATTCCAGATTCATCTACATTATTCATCCATATTATCTCTCTAGCTTAAGAAAGCCAATAAAATTCATTAACAATTAACCTTAATTAAGTTATATAGTATTGTAAATAACTAACTATAAGTATTATATATCAATAACCCTTATATTGTGCCTATATTTTTTATGTGTTTATTACTTATTAAAAACTCAATAAAATTTAGATTAATATTGTACATAATTAATTTAAAATAATTTATAAAATAAAATCCAAAAAATAAGAAAAGGAAATAAATTAGTAATTTAATACTTTAAATTATTGGTAAAAATATTTACTTTGTATAGATAATTTATTTTCTCGTTGAGTTGTACATAAAGGTTGTAGATCTCATCGAGATCTACAATTTTCATGCTAAACATTATTTATGATTGAACTTCTATTTATTTTAATCGTTTTTACAGTGTTTCTAATTATTGGATTTATTTAACTGGGCCAAGTGGTGCCTCCACAATCGCCCACGTCGCCTGCCTCTTTCGTTGCCACATGTTCTCTTTCTCAACCGTCCATCTCTACCTGATCGTTGATGAATCCACATTTCATCATCTTTATTCTATCACTTTGGCCTCAAAAACCCTGGCAAACGCATGTAAATACCCTTAATTCCAACATCTTAGCATTCAAACATGTGCATGTAAATAGTGTATAAAATACTGTTTTTAAAGCCAAAATTAATGAATAAATAAAAGAAAAAAAAGAATAAAATATTGTAAATATTTTATGACCCAAAACCCCGAGAACAAGGCATCTAGATGAATAGGTCGACAAGGAATAAAGTAGGGGGAGATAAGGGCCAAAGTACAATAAAAATACCTTTTATTTTATTCATTCTTTATTCATTCTTGGGACCTATTTTTGGTTCTACTTTTTATACCTCAAATATAGAAACTTTGTACATAAAAGTTGTAGATAATTAAATAAATAAAAATACAAAATTTATTTCATGCAAAAATACTGTACAAATAAAAAGTTATGATCTGAATAAAAATCCAAAATACCAACTTCCTAGACCTGTATCTTGCAAATAAAAACTCGAAACACATCAAACTCACCTTTAATTGCGTATAATTTAAAATAAGATAGTTAATGAAGGTGGTTTCGTATTTAGCGGAGCTACGGTTTGAAAGTTGAGTTTTGGACCCGTATTGTATACTTGTACAGACTAAAATATTCATTTTATTATTTAGTCATTATTTTCATAATTTTATATTTTTATAATCTTGTAAATATTGATTATAATTTATGTGTTTATTAAAATCATAATAAAAACTCAAAGAAGACATAAAATAAAATACTTGTATAAATAGCATACATAGGTATAATACATATACCTATACCTATAAACTTACTATTTATATTTTATTAAGTGTACAAAATATATCAGAAAAATAAAACAAAAATATATTTAAGTGTATAAAAGTATTCTATAAATTTATAAAATAATAAACAAAAATAAATAAAATAAATATACAAAATAAAAATAAAAAAATAAAATATATAGATATATATACCTATATAGGGCTTAAAAGAGTAACTTGTAATTATATAGCTCATAAAAATAAATAAAAATCACCAAAAAATTCTTTATAAAATAAGAAATATTTTTTATTTTATAACCTAAAATAAATAAATAAATTCATTTACTATTTTATTTTAATTTTATAAATAATTATCGATTGGAATTTCCTGGTTGGTCCACGTGGACCAACCAGGACTGGTCAAGTGTTGACCTCGGTCAACTGCCTGACCGAGGTCTGCCACCTTTTGACAGCCCGATTCGAGCCCGATTTTGCCCAATTTTCGAGCCCAATCTCTTCGTCGTCTCCCCTCGATTCCTTCTTGGAAATTTTTCCCTGGTCATCACTAACACACGCCATGCCTGTAAATCACGCAAAATTCCCATCATTTGCGCGTGGTCCTCGCTTGAAGGAGACGCCACCATCATGTATATAGTCGACCCGCCATATTCAAGCTCGGATTTGAACCTTTCTTGGCCATCAATCCTCCTCGATGTTGTGCTCTTTACATTGCTGGAGGTGACAGCTCTGCAGTCGTACCCTCAGGCGAGTCGAGGAAGCCTCGAATCGGCTCCACCACCTCTGTCGACCTCCGGTGTCGAGGTTTCCCCACCTTTGGTTCCGACCATCGAGGTATCCCTTCTTCCTTGTTTCTTTTTGTTTCATTTCATTCCCTGTAGCTGTAGGAGTAGATTAGGACCCTTAGATTCCCTCGCCGTTCACTATCTCGCCCAATCGCACTCCATCGCCGACGCGCACCACCGGCCGAAGATCCTCCACCTTCCATAGCCCATCTCCGACGTTTGTTCCACCTCCGCGGGGTCCAGGTACTTTGCCCTGGTCCCCTTCACCCCTTTTTGTAGGTCAAAGAGCAGTCAAAGCATCTGGAGCTCACTTTGAAGCGTTCGCCGGAGCTCCAAGCTCCGCCGCCTTCGCGTCAGCACTACAGACCTTCTATGACGATGCTGAGTACTCCAGTACATAGAGGGACCCCCCAGGAGCTCGCAGCCCAATTTTGGTTCCCAACCATCGTCGAAGATCCGAGATCGAGCTCGGGTAAGTTCGCCTCGCCGGCGTTCTTCCCCTTGGCTTCTCCGTCGTTTTATCGAGCCGCAGCTCTAGTTCTGATCTCCACCGTTGGATCGCATCACGCCACCACCATCAGATCTTCGTCCGAGGATCTAATCTCCACCATCTAGCGCGAACCGTCATCGTGTAACCTCGAAGCACCACGTGTCAAGTGGGCGCTCCACAGCCGTTCGATCACGCACGAGGATATCAGGTGTGGGTATTTTGCACCTACACCCCCGCCATTTTGCATCTTATTTTGGGATAATTACACCCATAACCCTGAGTAATTTTGCAATAACATTCATAACCCGACATAATCGTGAATTACATGAGAAACGTTGTATAGTCACTCCGTCTCACACCTGTAACCCTCCATTAATTTAAGACGTTAACTCAACTATATGAATGAGTTAATCTAACTCATCTTCGATCAATGGTCAGGATTCTATCTATTTGCTTTTAAAAAATGAAAAAAAAAACTAGCAGCATTCAAGCTCGAGATGGTGGTTGCGGGCCGCAGGAAGGGCGGGGCTTGGGCTTAGGAGGGTCTTCGCAGGGGCTTCAGGCGTGCAGGAGGGGTGACGGTGGTGTAATGGCTGTGCGGGGTGGGGGCTTCCAGGGAGGCAGTGGGGCGGGACTTGCAGACACGTAAGGGCGCTCTGTCTGGACCCTTGGTGTTTCAGCCGTAGGAGGGGGGTTGCAGGCATGCACACGGACGGCACATGGAGAGGAGGGCCAAGTAGGAAGTGCGGAGGCGCAGGGGGGAGGGGGCGGGCTTGCAGCTGCGGGCGTGCGAGGGATGGGGCAGGCTTGCAGCTGTGGGGGCGCGCATGTCGGTGCAAGGAGCTGGGGGCGGGCTTGCAGGTGCCGGGGGGTGTCAAAGAGGGTGTGGCGCGAGGTGAGCGAACCTGCAGTTTGTGGGGAGAGCTAGGGGGACGGGGTGGGGGTGTGCAGCGGTGAGGGGGCGTGCGGGGTGTTGGAGCTCGAGGGAGGGGGGAGGGCCGTTGGGCAGAGCGCGCACAACAAGCAGGAAGTAGAGGCACCGGGAGGACCGGAGCTCCATGCGGGGGAGGCAGGGGCAGGGCTGCAGGGCGGAGGCGCGTATGCGTGCGCGGGGTGCTGGAGCTTGCGGGAATGGGAGGGTTGCAGCCTACGAAGCAGGGGCGCGTACTGGAGTTTGCAGGAAGGGGGGAGGAGGGGGCGTGCAGGGTGCTGGAGCTTGCGGCAAGGGGGAGGGATGCAGGGCGGAGGCACGCGCAGCGAGCGGGGGGCAGAGACGGTGGGAGGGCTGTAGGGCGAAGGCATGCGCAACGAGGGGGGGAGGGTTGTAGGGCTGAGGTCGGCAACGATGAGAAGGAGGTGGTGGTGGACGGAGAGGAAGGGGGAGGAGGAAGTGGTCGACAGGGAGGAGGAAAGGGGGAATAAGGTTGGGGCTCGGGCGAGCGGGAGGAGGGTCGGGGCTCCGGCGGGCGGGAGGAGGGTCGGGGCTCCGGCGGGCGGGGGGTTGGAGCTCCGACGGGTGTGGGCCTTCCAGGCTTCCAGGGGCAACGACGAGAGGGCTTCCAGGTCACAGGCCGCAGGAGGAGGACGACGGAGGAAGCAGCCGGAGGAGGGCTTCCTGCGATGGGAGAAGGGGGCATCAATTTATAAATATATAAAAACCTGAGGGGCAAAATTGTCCACATTTAACCTTTTCCATCTGAGTTAACGGAAATTCGAAACGGAAGTTGACACAGGGCTATGTCGTGTAAAGGTTAAGCATTACTCATGGTTTCCCATGTAATTCGCGATTATGCAGGGTTATGAATGTTATTGCGAAATTACTCAAGTTTATGGGTGTAATTATCCCTTTTATTTTTAGTCCAAAAACTTTTATTTGTAGTTTAAATATTTTTGTAATATTTGCATACAGACCCCCGTAGTTTCCATATTTGCACTTAGGTCCAGTCCACGTCACCTCACGTGACCCGTGCACGTGGGGTGGTTGGGTATTTTGCGGGGACCCTCCTGGGGGTTTGTCTATTTCGTTTCAGTCCATGAACTTTTTATTTAAGTTGTAATATTTTGGTAAAATTGCATCTGATCCCCTGGAACTTTGTAAAATTGCTAAAATACCCTAGCCAGGTCACGTACCATTGCGCGTGAGTTTGGACATTTTGCAGCGAACCCCCTTCGGATTTGGGTATTTAATTTTAGTCCAGAAAATTGTATTTAATGTTATATATTTTTGGAAAAATTGCATGTAGGCCCTTGGACTTTTGTGTATTTACATTTATGCCCTTGCTAGCATTGTATTTTTTCTTGGATGTTTGCATTTATTTCATGCATCATTTTAACTCGAAAAATTACAAAAAATACCATAGGCTCATGTTGCATTGTAGTTTAATGCCATACTTTTATTTTGCATTTTGTTGCATTCTCATATTTATTAAAAATCAAAAACATGCATTTTCAACACTATTTGCATTAGAAAATACATAAAAATTATAAAAAAGACTTTTAAAAATTCCAAAAAATTACATTTCATGTGTTTTAGTTTATTCTATTTTCTGACCAAAAATCACTAAAAATTACAAAAGAAAACCCATAAAATAGCAAAATTCTCAAAATCTTCATAAAATTTTAAAAATTCATAAAAACTCCAAAAATTGTGTTTCTTGTCTTTGAAATTTCCTTATTCTATTATCTATCTACAAAAATTAGTTTGAAAATTTGTCACTCCTGTTTGCTATTTTATTTCTATATTTTTATCTCACATATATATTGTATTCACTATTTTCAATATTTTGGACTTTAAAAATACCAAAAAAATAGGAGAACTCTGGAAAAATTTAAAAAACATTAGAAAAATATAAAAATACCAAAAATATTTTATTCCCTGAATTTTGGTTATTTTTACATATTATTTAAATACTTTATCCATCTCTTTCTTACTTTTATATATATATATATTCTATTTAAAAGAAAAAAAAGATAAAATATAAAAAGAAAATATAAAATTAGAAATAAAAAATCCAAATATAGAAAATTAAAAATAGAAAAATATATTAAATTACAAAAAAACCCACAAAAAAGTTGCACATTCATAGGCAATTGCTCACTTTCACATTGATCTTTGTGCACTCCTGCCTTGTTCTATCTTGTTCGCTCCCTGAGTTCGACACTCTACACACTTGCACTATACACACTTATTGTAGAGTTATAATAAATTTTAACTCCACCTTGCTTCTCATTGTTTGATTGATACTGTGGGTTAATTGTTGATTGATACGGGTTTTGTGAGCGGTCGCTCAACGACACTGTGGTCCCGCCTTGTGTGGACTATTTTGACCCTTGCAAAATCCGTGTTATCAAATGGTGTCATTGCCAGGGAGCAACAGCGTATAGAGCATTCTTTTGTGATTGATTGTGGATATTTGCCTATCTTTTTACCTGTTTGTTTGATTATATTGCTTGACTGGTCTAATTACCCTTTTTGTTGGATTTTGTGCGAGGTACCACCGAGTGAGGGAAGCGCTCCATCCTAGGCGCTTGGGCACCCACGTGAAGGCTCGCTTAGCACCAAAGAGAACTTGGAGGCTTGAGAAGACCATCATGTCTTGTAGACTTTTTGTAGTTTAAAAATTTTTAATTTGAAGTAAGAGAGAGACTTAATTTGTAATAAATTGGACTCTCTAGGACACTCAGGCCTAACTTCCAAGTGTTTATTCACTTGGGGGCTCACCGCGGTTTTGTGTTTTTTGCGGCTTTCTCAACTTTATTTTATTTTGTTTCCCGAGGATTTAGCCCCTAGACTTAGGAATTTTTGTTGACTACGACGAATTAAGAAGGTAAGGCCCAATCCCTAATATCTTGCCTGCACCTATAGATCGTAATTGGACTTGGCTAAAAAAATCAACTAAAAAAGCTATTGATTTGGACTATAGAACACATGCCGAGAGGAGTCGTATACAGCGCTGGCATGATCCACTGTGGTGGACACCGATCGGCTCCCAAGACCGGACCTCGGACTCTCTTCCTAGTCATAGTTACTTGTTCTTCACGTTAATAGAAGTTACTCATCTTAGGGTGATTTCCTCGTGCATGCATTTAGGTAGTTTTATTTATTGTCTTTAGTTTATGCGTGGATCACTTTGCATGTAGAGTGCTGGCAAAAAGGTATGTATCCCTATCCTTGCATGCATCATAGATTTTGACCACGCATCGGCTTTTCCGCTTTCCTTCCCCAAGTTTTGTTGGACTTTAAATAACAAGGAAATTGGAAAATTCGTTAGATGATGTTTGTTCAGAAAAATACATAAAAAGTGAAAATCATAAAATTGGGACTGTTAATGCAAACTTGATGTTAAAACTCATCCCACCAAAAACTTTGTCTTGGAGAGAGTAACCCCCTCCTTGTTTGATTTATCTACTGCGAGAGAGTGACCCGATACTAGGATAGAGCCACGCCTAAAATTCTGGTTGACTACTGATCGTGGTTAGTCGTTCTCTAGTGGGGATCTCTCCGATAACCAGTAAAGCGGACTGCGACGTCCTTAGCAAATTGAATTTACGGGAACAACCGGGTTACGGTCCGTAATTCATACTAGCTGGGAAAGATCTAACGTGGATCGGGACAGTCGGCTAGGAAAGTAGGGTACCTAACAGCTTGCTCTAACGCTCTGATAGATTGACTGATCACCTAATAAAATTTGACAAGATAACAGATCGAACTCTCACGGTCATCAGCTCAAGAGTTGTGTAGGTGAATTGGGGGTTTGTATTTCACATCTTGTTTGCATTCCAGATCTCATCCGCCTTTCTCTAGATAAAGATGATGGGAAGGAGATCCCTTAGGCCACGTCTGGTGGCACCGCTATCGAGCACTCCTCCTTTTCATATAGGTCGGCTTCGGGGAGTCCAGACCCACTCTCCAAGCTCGAGTTTACGTCCACCCTGTTCCCCCTCGACCATCCTTCTTCTTCTATCAGTCCAGTGGTGTCAGAATTTAGTACAGAACAGAGTTCGGAACATTTGACGACACCTGAGATGGATTCGTTTGACTTTGCAGAAACACCAGAGATGGAAGGCAGAGAGGAGAACCCAGATGAGCCGAGACCACCTCCATACATGTATGATCAGGCGGCCATCAATAATTCACTGTTAGCCTCCCTAGAAACAATGCAGAGATAGATCAGAGACCAGGGAGTGGTCATGGGTGAAATCATGAGGGAGATGTGTGACGAAAGAGAAGACTGAAATGGGCGCGATGATATACGCGACGAAGAACCTAACCAGGAGAGGCCGGCTCCGAGGACCATGAGGCAATTGCACAACCCTGGTGCAACCCTCACACACCAATGGATCCGACTTCCTCCCATCTATGGTGACTTCGAGCTTCACCCACACACCATTCAGCTACTGCCCAAGTTTCACGGGCTGGCCACTGAAGAACCTCACCTCCATCTGCAAGAGTTCGAAATGATATGAAGTACGATCCATGACATGTTCGTGACTGAGGATACCATCAAAATGATTGTCTTCCCGTTCTCCTTGGTTGATAGAGTCGCCTACTGGCTGAAACATGTGGGGAGGTACATCGACACTTGGGAGCAAGTCCGGACTGAGTACTTAAACAAGTACTATCCACTCGGCCGGACAAATGCAACGAGAGCAATGATCAGCAATTTCATAATCATCCCCAACGAACAATTCCATGAAGCTTGGGATCACTTTAGAGAGCTCATTGACCGATGTCCTCACCATGAAATATCACATCCCATTCTGGTGCAAAGTTTCTTTTGCGGGCTGACATCGGAGCTGCAAGGGCTTGTAAACGCCTTGTGTGGGGGATCTTATTTCTCAAAGGATGCAGATCCGGTCTAGGCCATCTTTGAGCAGATGGCAGAAAATTCTACAGTGATGCCCCAGGGCCGCATCTACACAAACTCCAAGGTCCCGCCACAAGCTACTTCTTACCATCGCATTGCCAGGATCAATGCTGGGAACCATACTTCATCAGTAGCAGCAGCACAAGATGAATCAGCAGCAGCTGACATGGGCATTATCAGTGAAAAACTGGACCGCATCGAGATTTTAGAGAAGAAGCAAGTCCAATGTCTGGCACAGATAGACCAGTTGGCTAAGACCATGAGCGACCTGAAAACTCACATCTTGAGTATTCAGGAGGCACAATCATCTTCACATCCGCCTCCCAGGTCGCTGGCTGAATCCAGAGGTTACCGTTCTACCCCACCACCTCCAGCAAACAGCCAAGTTCATCATGTCCAGGAGGTGCCGGTACAACAGTTGCCACACTACTCACAGCAGCCACCATCTCAGGACACTCAGATGGTGGTCTATCAACCGGATCAGCCTTTGGCAGTACTATCACCTCCACCCTTTGAGCAAGAGCCGTTGATGGAAGTCAACGGGATATGGTATGATCGGTGCCCCCAGCAGCCTGGGATTCATCATGATCACCCAGGATTCCGTTGGTCCACCAGAGGTGCTTCATCCCAGCAGCAGCCTCGTGCTCAGGGCAATCAGGGTAGCCAACACCAGCAGCCCCAATACTCCCAACAACTACAGCAGCAGTATCAGCAGAATCCTCGTCACACCTGGCAAGGACAGCAGTGCGGCAGCAGCCTTACCAGCCGCAGTACTCCCAATCTCACCAGCAACCTCAGTTCCAGCAAGAGAACACTCCCGGTTCTTCCACACCCGTCTTGGAGAACCCAGCACTTGATGATCTTGCCCGCTTTCTCTTCGAACAACAGGCATCTTTTCCGGCGAGAAATGGATGAGTTCCGGTAGGAAATGAGGGACATAATCAAAGGGAAAGCCTCCATACATGCACAGAGCGAGCCAAATCCGAATAACTTGAAGAGAAAGTCTGAGCAGATACAGTTTATAGAGGATACCACTCCTAGTGCTTATTTGAATGACATGCATTCTATGTTTGAAACTCACTTCGTGTCACTTAGGAGCAGTAGGGAACCAGCCGGCGGTGGCTCATCTGAGGGACAACACCATGGAGATTCCAGAGCACAAGATGAGGAGAGAAGTGGTACTGATGCCTCTCACAACAATGATGATGATGACGGTGGTGCTGATGCCACCAAGGATGACCTTCCGAACGACGGTACTAAGGCCGTCGTAATGCCTGATGCAGACGGTGGTGCTGAGGCCACCATTTTTCATGAAGAACCAGAGCGCGGTGCTGAGGCCGCAAAGGAGAATACTTTGGGTGGTACTGATGCCCCCATTTTGAGTCCATCTGTATTCCAACCATCTATTCTACCATTTTCTGTATCTCTGGACACTGAGGAAAAGACCAAAAAAATGAATAAAGGAAAGGCTTCTCCATCAATTCCGAGTCCATGTGTGTTGAATGATGATGTCTGCATGGATTTTAGTCCTCCACAGGGCCAGAAACCTTCTCCTAACCCTCTGTCTGAGGAGGGCCCCTCCATCCCCTTACCTCAAGCACTCCGCTCGGCGAAGGGGAATAAAACAGAAAATCCCAAAAAGAAGGAACAGTTAGAGTTCAGCCAGCAGATGATAGACAGATTTCAGATACAGCTGACTCTACAAGAGGCACTAGAGCACATCCCCCTCTTCCAAAAGAACCTGAGAGAAAAGACCATTGTACATAGGAGGAAGCGGAACAATAGAGGAGACATCCATGTGCTGACCCGTGCCACATGTTGTGCCATTCAGAACCAGCTGCCAGCCAAAAGACCTGTGCGGGAGCTCCATATGTCAGATACCAGATTAGTGAGCAGCCATTCGATCGTACTCTATTAGACAGCGGCTCTTCTATCAACCTCCTTCTGGCAGCCTTACTCGACCGATTCAAGTTCGGCCCGCTCCTTCGGAGTCGGACAGTCCTTCAGTTTGCTGATAGGTCTATCAAGAGGCCGAAGGGGTTGTTGAGAGACGTGGTCGTAACCATTCAGGGCCTGAAATTTCCTGTGGACTTTGTTGTATTGGACATGGAGATCCCTGAGTTGGTGACCGATGCCCCCATCATACTAGGACGCCCATTCTTGGCCACAGCCAAGGCAGTGACCGACCATGCTAGTGGGAAGGTGTACTTTCGCATAGAGGGTGGGAGTATACAAATAGAGACGATTGACGAGACTTGAGCGAAAGATTCAGCCTGCTCAGAGCCATGTAGTGACACAGTGCAGCTGACAGATGCAGAGTTAGACGTCCACCAAGAGTGTGATTTTGTGATGACCGATGATGAAGCAATTTGGGAATATCCATAAGCACGAGCCCTCGCCCTGTCTACAGATTCAGAGTACCCACCTTTTGAAGCAGATAAGAGTTCGGAGAGCACACCCTTGGCAGATGACACTATAGAGGCTGACAGTTGTGTAATGATTGAAGACACTGATGATTGTTTAGATTCAGATCCCTCAGAGGCAGACTTTGATTGGAAGGACTCTGATGCATATTTGCCATGTCTTTTTCCCGATGAGCCGACAGAAAGGATGCAGGGCAAGCCCCCACAGATGATAGATACACCAACAGGGTTCCCTTCGTCAGAATCACAGGTACAACGAGTGTTCTCACATGCAGACCTGGTTGCTTTCACACAGACATATCAGAAGCCAGATTTGCCAGCTCCCACCAAGCTAGAATTGAAACCTTTACTGCTGCCGCTCAAGTATAGATTCCTTGCAGGCGAACCAGATATGCACCCAGTCATTATCTCAGCAGATTTGACTGGAGAACAAGAATCTCATTTGATGGAGGTTCTTGAATGCAACCGCAAGGCAATAGGATGGAGTGTGGCTGATCTCATGGGGATAAGTCCGGCCCTGTGCTCCCATCGTATCTACCTCGAAGAGGATGCTAAGCCATCGTGTGAGTTCCAACGACGGCTGAACCCGAATCTTCGAGATGTAGTAATGAAGGAAATATCAAAATGGTGGAGCACCAATTTTATCTACCCCATCTCCGACTCCAAGTGGGTTAGTCATTTACATGTGGTACCTAAGAAGACGGGTGTCACTACAGTTGTGAATGAGTCTAGAGAGGAGATCGCCACCCGGATACCCACTTCTTGGAGGGTCTGTGTAGACTACAGACGATTGAATGAGGCCACCAAGAAGGATCATTTCCCGCTACCAGTTATTGATCAGATTATCGAGAGGCTAGCTGGGAAGAGTCATTACTGTTTCCTTGACGGTATTCCGGATACAATCAAGTGGCCATTGCGCCCGAAGACCAGGAGAAAACGACATTCACCTGTCCATTTGGGACTTATGCTTTTAGGCAGATGCCCTTTAGTCTATGTAACGCTCCGACGACATTCCATAGGTGCATGTTGTCCATCTTTTCGGACATGATAGGTGATTGCTTAGAGGTCATCATGGATGATTTCTTGGTCTACGGCGACGGGTTTGATGCTTGTCTTGACTGCCTAGACCGAGTACTTCAGCGCTGCATAGAGGTAAACCTTGTACTATCTTGGGAGAAGAGTCACTTTATGGTGACTCAGGGGACGGTCCTTGGTCACATCATCTCCAACAGGGGCATGGAGGTTGATCCGGCCAAGGTGGATATCATTAGAAAACTCAATCCACCATCCAATTTGAGACAGTTTTGGTCTTTTCTGGGGCATGTCGGTTTCTATCGACGGCTCCTTCAGGACTTCAGTCGAATTGCCCGATCGCTTATAGATTTGTTGACTAAAGACATCGAGTTCCTTGTAGATGAGAAGTATCTTAAGTCCTTTGAGACTCTCAAGAATTTAGTTGTCGAGGCTCATGTCCTTCAGCCACCCGATTGGTCTCTTCCATTTGAGATCATGACGGATGCTTCTGATTATGCAATTGGGCTGTGTTTGGACAGAGGAGGGATGGACTACCCTATGCCGTACACTACGCTAGCCGGACATTGGATGCAGCTCAGAGGAACTACACAGTGACTGAGAAAGAGATGCTAGCGGTAGTCTTTGCTTTGGATAAGTACATATCTTACATTCTTGGATCTAGAGTGACAATATTTACAGTTCTCACTGCCATTCGGTATTTGATGTCGAAGAAGGATGCCAAGGCCAGGTTAACCCGATGGATCATTCTCCTCCAAGAATTTGATATTGAGATTAAGGATAAACCTGGAGTTAAGAATGTTGTGGTAGATCATCTCTCCCACTTAGAGAACCTTGAGGAATCTGAGCCCATAGCACCTATCACTAAGACTTTTCCAGATGAGGCGATCCTTGCTATCACCTCTCTTCCATGGTATGCCGACATTTTGAATACCTTGTTGCCAAATCTATTCCACAAGGTTGGCCCAGACAGCGGCTTGCGGCCTTCCTTGCGAAGGCAAAGTCATACCATTGGAAGGACCCCGTCCTTTATCATGAAGGAGGGGACAGTGTCTGGAGATGGTGCATTCCTCAAGATGAGCAACATAATGTCCTCACCTACTGCCACAAGCTTGAGGCAGGAGAACATCATTCTGGGAGACAGACAGCACATAAGGTGCTCCAATCCGGCCTTTGGTGGCCTACCCTTTTCAAGGATTCCGATGAGTTCGTGAGAAGGTGTACAGACTGTCAGACGATGGGTACTTGCAGATAGAGAGACAAGATGCCCATGCAACCCATTGACTTTTGTGAGGTTTTTGACGCATGGGGGATTGATTTCATGGTCCCATTTCCTAAGAGTCAGGGGTTTGAGTACATTCTGCTCGCTGTGGATTATGTGAGTCGTTGGGTTGAGTCAATCCCCGCCCGAGCCGCATATGCTAAAACCGTATGTCGTTTCTTGAGGAAAAATATTATTTCACGGTTTCGAGGTACCTAGAGTCTTGATTTCATATGGAGGGTCTCACTTTATTAACGACAAGGTAAAGGCCCTTGCAGACGAGTTTAGTAATGACCATCGTGTTGCCACACCGTATCACCCTCAGACTAATGGTCTTGCTGAAGTATCCAATAGGGAGATTAAGACGATTTTACAGAAGGTAGTCCGCCCAGACCGAAAGGATTGGTCACAGCTTTTGGACTCGGTCTTGTGGGCTTACCGGACTTCCTTTAAGACACCATTAGAGACATCTCCCTTTCGTCTCGTCTGTGGCAAGCCATGCCATTTACCAGTGGAGATAAAGCATAAGTCACTTTGGGCAGTTACAGAGCTATTATTGGATCCCAAGAGTGTAGGAGAACAGAGGACAACAGAGTTGGCAGCACTGGAAGAACTAAGGGATACAACCTTCTCAAGTGGCCTACAGTATAAGGAGAAAGTGAAAGCATGGCACGATTCCCGAATCAGCCATAAATAATTTGAGCCAGATCAGCAAGTATGGCTATTTGATGCTAGGTTGAAATTATTCCCAAGGAAACTACAAAGTAAATGGAAAGGACCATATGTGGTCCGGAAGGTGCATGATAATGGTAGCATTGATATATCTGAACCTTCATCATCTTCCACTTTTAGACTCAATGGTCAGCGCTTGAAACCATATCTAGATCATGACCCGCCGGCCGTTGATGTTGTCCCGATTCATCTGGTATGAGATGTGTTCTTTGACTCACAACTTATGTGTCTCGTATATGATTATCACTTCTATCTTCCTCTGTACAGATCCATTTGTCTATAGCATTCAGTCTTTCGTCATGTCTGTCACCCCATCTTCATCCTATGATTTTGTTGTGCTTAGGATACGCCTTGTCCTAAGGATAGGGGGTGCACACACTGAGTTGTTCTCTTTTCTTCCTTTCTTCTTTTCATTTTATATCTTCTTTATTCTTTGATCCTCTCCATTGTCTCCTCTTCTTGTCTATACTTAGGGATATCTGACCCTAAGTATAGGGGGAGACAATCGGAGTATGATTTGTTCATTCCCACCCTTGACCCTCCCTGCATTGTGTACAGTCTGCTATACTTAGTATTAGTTGATCCTATGTATAGGGGGGACGGTCGACTTCTCATTCGTTCATTTATTCCTTTGTTTATTTAATCTTTAGACTTGTCCATACTTAGTACGAGTTATGTCTTCTCTTTTCTCTCCGATCTATGAGGACATAGCTCGAGCTAAGTATAGGGGGTCGTATATACTCCGTATATACTTTAGCCATAACTCGTACTTTCGTATTACTACTAATAAATATGGCCAATTATATGTATAAAATTTATCAAAAACTTTAATAAGAAGATGTTGATTATTCCTCAAATTCTTTTTGTATTTACTGATTAATAGATCAGGTGCAAAATGTTTGAAAAATAGTTTGAAAATCTTTGTGAAAAATCTTTTGAAAACTATTTGGAAAAGGTTTTGTACATGTTTTCAACCTTTGTAAAAATATTTTGGTTTGCAAAATTGATTTTCTTTGTGTGAAATAAAATGTTTGAAAAATGATTTGCAAATGGTTTGAAAAATGGTTGCAAAAATATTTGAAAAATCTATCTATATTGTTTGAAAACCTTTGCAAAAATGACTTTCAAAGGTGTGTACATGTTTGTAAAATATTTGTAAAAACTATTTTGGACTATAGTTTTCAAAACCTTTGTGAAATGAGCTTGAGGAATACATACATCTCACCTAAAACTCTCTATGTATACACTTATAAAATTGATCACTTACCCTTATAAATTCTTAAAATCCACTTCTTGTAAATATAAGAAGCACTCCTGTGCATATATTTTTAACCTAGCTTTTAGCCAAAATCTTTTTGCCTTCAAAAAAAATCCCAAAAACATTTGCAAAATTTAAAAAAATGCATGTGCATCATCTTTTCAAAAATCCATAAAAATTTCAAAATCTTGAAAATTGCATCACACAAATATTTTCTGCATCGCATTAGCGTCGCATTAGCATTTTTCGGATTGAATTTGATTGTTAAACAAGTCTAAATAAAATCCGGAGATTGGAGCTTGGTTGGACCTTAAAATCTACCTAATAACAGGAAGCTTATAGGAACTGGGTTTGAGGTACTTCAAGTCTAGTTGACTCAATTCTTTGAGGATCACGAGACTTTGTTCAATGGATTCTTGACTGCCTAAGTAGAGTATTTCGGAGCACACACACGACTCTTGTTGATAATGACCTAACTTGGACACCTACACCTTTCACATGGCTCAACCCAGTTGGAGTGGTGAGGGGATTGGATTTGCCGGTATGAAACGCACACAAGTGGAAACACTTGTCCTCCTCTAGGGAGGGAAGTGCACCCCAACTTGTCCAGTGATGAGGAATTCTAAAGACAGGAGAGTGCGGATTGCAATAAAACTTCAAAAGAGGGATAGTCTACTGGCTCAAAAGGAAAAACTCCCTATGTAAATGCTGCTGTAAATAGTATCAAAAAAATGGATAGGCCTGTACAAAAATTAAAATGCCTGCAAAGTATGTACATATGTTGTAAATTTAATAAGCAAGCTTGAGTTCCAAAGTCATATCATGTGAGCCTGCAACTGAATGACTTGACTACACTAGTCTTGCATCCTAGGATAGGTAGCTACACTGGCTACCGTCCATTCTTCTCTTCACCCCCTCCTCTTGAGTTGGTTGCCACTTGAACTTAGAAGGGAATACCCCGCTCCTCGAGGAAGGAGTTGTTGGATTGGGGAATCGTTGGGTTGTCATACGAGAGAAGTCAGTCTCTTTGCCATTCTAGTTGGGGAGAGCCACTATCACTTACACTGTACAAGTCAGATTCATAGTCGTAAGGGTTTGCGTATGAGTTGAGATATTTCTGAACTGGCTCTTAAGGAGACTTGAGTTGAGTTTTGGGATTCTCAAGGACTGTTGGATTTCAAATCTGGTTCTCATTAAGGTTCCGCCCGCACTAAAATTCCAAAGGTCTAACTTAAGCTCCAAACTTTGATTTTGTGAAGACGAGTTTAATAATTAAACTAAATCCACATTCTTCATTTTCTTTCCTTTATTTTTCTTTCTGCACTTATTACATACGTGTTTGCTAGGGACTAGCAAAGGCAAAGTATAGGGGGATGATGAATCCACATTTAATCATCTTTATTCTATCATTTTGGCCTCAAAAACCCTGGCAAATGCATGTAAATACCCTTAATTCCAACATCATAGCATTCATACATGTGCATGTAAATAGTGTATAAAATACAGTTTTTAAAGCCAAAATTATAGAATAAATAAAAGAAAAGAAAAAGAATAAAATATTGTAAATATTTTATGACCCAAAACCCTGAGACCTAGGCATCTAGATGAATAGGTCGACAAGGAATAAAGTAGGGGGAGATAAGGGCCAGACTACAATAAAAATACCTTTTATTTTATTCATTCTTTATTCATTTTTGGGACCTATTTTTTGTTCTACTTTTTATACCTCAAATAAAGAAACTCTATACATAAAAGTTGTAGATAAATAAATAAATAAAATACAAAATTTATTTCATGCAAAAATACTGTACAGATAAAAAGTTATGATCTGAAAAAAATTCCAAAATACCAACTTCCCAGACTTGTATCTTGTAAATAAAAACTCGAAATGCATCGAACTCACCTTTAATTGTGTATAATTTAAAATAAGATAGTTAATGAAGGTGGTTTCGCATTTGGCGGAGCTACGGTTTGAAAGTTGAGTTTTTGACCCCTATTGTATACTTGTACAGACTAAAATATTCATTTTATTATTTAGTCATAATTTTCATAATTTATATTTTTATAATCTTGTAAATATTATTTATAATTTATGTGTTTATTAAAATCAGAATAAAAACTCAAAGAAGACTCAAAATAAAATACTTGTATAAATAGCATACATAGGTATAATACCTATACCTATACATATAAACTTACTATTTATATTTTATTAAGTGTACAAAATATACCAAAAAAATAAAACAAAAATATATTTAAGTGTATAAAAGTATTCTATAAATTTATAAAATAATAAACAAAAATAAGTAAATTAAATATACAAAATAGAAATAAAATAATAAAATATATAGATATATATACCTATATAGGGGCTTAAAAGAGTAACTTGTAATTATATACCTCATAAAAATAAATAAAAATCACCAAAAGTTCTTTAATAAACCAAGAAACATTTTTTATTTTATAACCTAAAATAATAAATTCATTTAATATTTTATTTTGATTTTACAAATAATTATCGATTGGAATTTCCTGGTTGGTCCACGTGGACCAACCAAGACTGGTCAAGTGTTGACCTCGGTCAACTGCCTGAACGAGGTCTGCCGCCTTCTGACAGCCCGATTCGAGCCCGACTTCGCCCAATTTCCGAGCCCAATCTCTTCGTCGTCTCCCCTCGATTCCTTCTTGGAAATTTTTCCCTTATCATCAATAACCCACGCCATTCCTGTAAATCACGCAAAATCCCCATCATTTGCGCGTGATCCTCGCTTGAAGGAGACGCCACCATCCTGTATATAGTCGACTCGCCATCTTCAAGCTCAGATTTGAACCTTTCTTGGCCATCAATCCTCCTCCCTGTTGTGCTCTTCACATTGCTGGAGGTGACAGCTCCGCAGTCGTACCCTCAGGCGAGTCGAGGAAGCCTCGAATCGGCTCCACCACCTCCGCCGACCTCCAGCGTCGAGGTTTCCCCACCTCTGGTTCCGACCATTGAGGTATCCCTTCTTCCTCGTTTCTTTTTGTTTCATTTCATTCCCCGTAGCTGTAGGAGTAGATTAGGACCCTTAGATTCCCTCGTCGTTCACTATCTCGCCCAATCGCACTCCATCGCTGGCGCGCACCGCCGGCCGAAGATCCTCCATCTTCCATAGCCCATCTCCGGCGTTCGTTCCACCTCCGCAGGGTCCAGGCACTTTGCCTTGGTCCCCTTCACCCCTTTTTGCAGGTCAAAGTGCAGTCAAAGCATCTGGAGCTCATTTTGAAGCGTTCGTCGGAGCTACATGGAGCTCCAAGCTCCGCCGCCTTCGCGCCAACACTACAGACCTTCTCCGACGACGTTGAGTACTCCAGTACGTAGAGGGACCCCCCAGGAGCTCGCAGCCCAATTTTGGAGCCCAACCATCGTCGGAGACCCGAGATCGAGCTCGGGGAAGTTCACCTCACCGGCATTCTTCCCCTTGTCTTCTCTGCCGTTCAATCGAGCCGCAGCTCTAGTTCTGATCTCCGCCGTTGGATCACGTCATGCCACCACCGTCAGATCTTCGTCCGAGGATCTAATCTCCACCGTCCAGCGTGAACCGTCATCGTGCAACCTCGAAGCGCCACGTGTCAAGTGGGCGCTCCACAACCGTTCGATCACGCACGAGGATATTAGGCGTGGGTATTTTGCACCTACACCCTGCCATTTTGCATTTTATTTTTAGTCCAGAAACCTTTTTTTGTAGTTTAAATAATTTTGTCATATTTGCATCCAGACCCCCGTAGTTTCCATATTTGCACTTAGGTCCATTCCACATCACCTTACGTGACCCGTGCACGTGGGGTGGTTGGTATTTTGCAGGGACCCCCCTAGGGGTTTGTCTATTTCATTTCAGTCCATGAACTTTTTATTTAAGTTGTAATATTTTGGTAAAATTGCATCTAAGCCCCTAGAACTTTGTAAAATTGCAAAAATACCCCTGCTAGGTCACGTGCTAGTGCGCGTGAGTTTGGACATTTTGCAGCGAACCCCCTCCGGGTTTGGATATTTAATTTTAGTCCAGAAAATTGTTTTTAATGTTATATATTTTTGGAAAAATTGCAAGTAGTCCCTTGGACTTCTGTGTATTTACATTTATGCCCTTGCCAGTATTGTATTTTTGCTTGGATGTTTGCATTTATTTTATGCATCCTTTTAACTCGAAAAATTACCAAAAAAATACCATAGGCTCCTGTTGCATTGTAGTTTAATGCCATATTTTTATTTTGCATTTTTATTGCATTCTCATATTTATTAAAAATCAAAAACATGCATTTTCAGCACTGTTTGCATTAGAAAATACATAAAAATTATAAAAAGACTTTTAAAATTCCAAAAAATTACATTTCGTGTGTTTTAGTTTATTCTATTTCTGACCAAAAATCACTAAAAATTACCAAAGAAAACCCATAAATATAGAAAAATTCTCAAAATCTTCATAAAAATCTAAAAAATTCATAAAACTCCAAAAATTATGTTTCCTATCTCTGAAATTTCCTTATTCTATTATCTATCTAAAAATTAGTCTGAAAATTTGTCACTCCTGTTTGCTATTTTATTTCTATATTTTTGTCTCGCATATATATTATATTCACTATTTTCAATATTTTTGACTTCAAATAACAAAAAAATAGGAAAACTCTGGAAAAATTATAAAAACATTAGAAAAATATAAAAATACCAAAAAAAATTTATTCCCTGAATTTTGGTTATTTTTACATATTTTTATAAATACTTCATCCCTTTCTTTCTTACTTATATATATTCTATTTAAATGAAAAAGAAAATAGAAAAGTATAAAATATAAAAAGAAAATATAAAATCAGAAATTAAAAATCCAAATATAGAAAATTAAAAATAATATTTATATATAATTACAAAAAACCCCACAAAAAATTTGCACATTCATAGGCAATTGCTCACTTTCACATTGATCTCTGTGCACTCTGCCTTATTCTATCTTGTTTTCTCCCTGAGTTCGACACTCAAACACTTGCACCATACACACTTATTGTAGAGTTATAATAAATTTGAACTCCACCTTGCTTCTCATTGTTTGATTGATAATGTGGGTTAATTGTTGATTGATACGGGTTTTGTGAGCGGTCGCTCAGCGACACTGTGGTCCCGCCTTGTGTGGACTATTTTGACCCTCGCAAAATCTGTGTTATCAATCGCTTAGATCTAGCCATCTCTTTTCATGCCTTCCTCAGCCGCTCGATCTGATCTCATGATCATATCAGAGCGACCCACTGACACCAATATCTTAACCATCTGATCAAAAGATCAGACGATTGCGGAGTGTCTTCAATCTCCGGCCTTCTACTTCCAAGAGTTGTGAATGTAGCCAACTGCCCAACTTTGACGTCTTTCCCCAACCACCTCATGTTGTTTCTCCCATAGAAACTATCTCCAAATCCTTCACCTAATATTTTAAACCATGCTAACTCCATAGTTTGCCCTAACCCTAACTCCATCATAGCTTAGCCACAGTTGAAAACCTCCACTGTCAACAACCTCTGCCAATTCCCCCTCCTCAAATACTCCACACCGCCTTCATTAACCGCTATCTCGCCACCTTGTGGCCTTTACTTGAGCATCACCAAACCTTGAGTGATAGTGAGAAGCTTAGAAACACAAAGACGGAGGTGGAGGTCTGACGACAACCAAGGTCATCTACCTTGTTGCAGCACCTTTATCATGTTGCTCGAGCTTAGTTCTTTGGCTAAGAACTTCAAGCGAAGACCTTATCACTTTTGAAGATTCAGATTTGGCCGAGATTCATTCAAATCCGTATCTTCAATTCCACCAGATTCCAAGTAAGTATTCATAATTTTGTTCCTCATGAAATTCTCCATTTTCTACTTTACTCATGAATCTCATAAAATTTACATCTAATCTAATACACCACTTCTCCATTCATCCTTTATCCATGCATGATCTCTAGTTACACCTACTCATTGATACATCTGTGTAATCACTTCCAATTCATCTTCTTCTTCTACGTGGAGAAGAATCCATCACCTCCAGAAACCACCATTTCACTTCACTGCTTTGTTCTTTTGCTTAGTAGTTGTTTGCTAAAGTTTTCATGGTCTAAAACTTCATTGGTCAGAAAAATGCAATGAAATACGATCTTAGTATTATTCATCAGAGAGACTTCCTCATTATAGAATCGTAATCAATGTCTGATTGTTGTGAGGTTTCCTTCTTCGCCATATCTTTAGGAGGGTTTCACGACCTTCGGATAACGTAGAATATCATGGAGGAGGGAGAAAACTATCGATGGAGCTCCACTCTTCTTCCACCGCATGCGGAGGAAGGGGAAGAACTAGACTTACAATTGTCATCTGATCCGGTCATCTAGATGAGATCCAACACTGCAGATCCAATCCCAAGCGAATCACCGAAGCAACGTTTCGCGCCTCAGCTTCGGATGCTTGAACCAGACTCTAGCCAATCTCAAAGATCCATGTAGCTCAAACCACTCTAGCGTATCTAGCCGGATCCTCACGTGTTTCCAGCATGAGAGTTGGTCTTTTTGCATGAGAACCCTTATAAGTCTTGATTATTGCATATAAGTCTCTGCTGATGTGAAAATTTCAGTTATATCCTAGCATTTTTATTTATTTACAATTTAGTCCTTATGGGACTTGTTTGTAATTAAATAATTTGTGTCTTTATTACTTGTATGCCCATGTGTTGTCCCTTTAATAACTTGTGAACTATAGATCCAATTTCAATAAAATCAGTGGTGTTTGAAAGTTTATATTAAGCTCTTTCTTGTGGTTCATTAATTCATTTATTTCATCTATACTTCACACTTTATTATTCAGAGAATATTTTGAATCTATTCATCCCTTTTCATTCAAAATTAATTGAATTGTGGTTGGATTGCATTCTTTATTACAGTGATTGATCATTAATTTATTACTTGCTTTCATAAGTGATTAAATCATTTAATCAGGAGCATATTTATGTGTTGTGCATTTAGTTAATTTTTGCATCGTATCATTATTTTTCATATAATATATTCGCATAAAATTTTAAAAAATTCCATGCATGATGTGTGTTGCATTGTGCTTGATTTATATAGCCTATAAATTACCTAAGTAGATAATTGTTTTCTCAATTAAATTAAATCGTTGTCCGCGTCCCTGTGTTCGTCCTCGACTTACCCAAGTATAATTTTAAAACAAGCCCTTTTCATAGAGATTTTTGACTTGGTTCTATTAATTGTCGATTGGTCCATGCTACAACGCGTGCATGTTATATTAGCCGATTAGCGATTCATCAAGTAGTTGTAAGGCTTTTAACTGAAAGTGTAGAAGATAGTGGATAAATCCTGCATTCATCAAGCACCTAACATAAAGCCTAGTATAGTTCATCACTCCTAACTCATCACTATATGGGATCATAATTAATGAATAAAAAGGGATTTTTATCAATTTACCCCTCTTAACATCTACAATATCAATTCTACCCTTACTTTTTTGGCATATCAGTTGTAGCCCTAACTTCTTACAAAATTCACAGATCTGCCATTCACTCAAAGTAAAGTAGGGGGATAATGGATATTACAATAGGGAAGAATTGTAGATTTTGTAAGAATATAAGTGCACAATTGATATTCAAAAAAAAGAAGGGGTATAACTAATATTGCAGAAGTTAAGAAGGCCACATGTGATAAAAATCCAAAAATAAAATCTTTGTAGTTTCTATAAGGGTTAATTGCAATGGTACAAATCTAAAAGTTATTGAAATTGTGTAGAAACGTTGTGCTTTTTTAGTATCTTGACTCTGCAAATCGATGTTATAGGTTGAACACGTATACATGTACAATCATACCGGATTCCATCACTTTAAAATTATATATTCCATGTGACAAAATCATGGAATAAACTTCCTAACAAACTATTTGAATTATGCCTTCCATAATTAGATTCGAGTCACTTGTGTATCCATCATCATTAGTGGTCATTGTTAGTCTAATTAACTGGTAGAATTAGACACTTATACTCTTACTTCTTCAATTGAGGAACATAAGAAATTAGTTATGCATAATATAATTCCAATTTGGAGGATCATATAAAGCACTCATTTACATTCCATTACAATCCACTTTCAATATAAATATGTTTGCTTTTATTAATATTGGTTTTGTTTTCTTGACCCTATATTTGACGGAACCTTTAAAATTCATCATATTTACATTTAATTTCATTTTGGAGCTTTAGTTAACCATATGTTATTTTTCTCCCTCAATATTTTTCCTCACTTGTTATGTAACATCCCATGCGTATGTCCTCAGGCCTTTGTCGAGGAAAATTGATCCTAATAAATTGTTGGGTTTGAGTCGAATTGAACCCGTTGACAACCAGCCAAAAGTGCATGAACCCAGGTTGTCAAATAGTAATCGTCACTACTTATAACCCACACCCACAGTTTGTGAGTTTCCGATGTGGGACTGAAGACGTGATTTTCAGTGCGCTAAAAGTCTGTTTCTATGTGTCACTGTGTGCACACGCAAAAATCGAGATATTCATATAAAATTTCATTCAACTACAAGACAATCAGATATTAAAATATCTATAAGGCAAGTAGAGGATCGATTCACAAGGACTCAGACATTTTTTCACGAATTTTCATTCTATTTACAACGCATTTTTGATGTTATTGATTCAACTTAAATTATATTTTATTTTTATTTTTAGAGCCTTAAAATGTGTTGCAACCACTGCCACTAGGTCTAGACATCATAAGGGCATAGGAATTTTCTCAGAAATTTTCGAATTTTTTCGATATTTTTGGTGAAGTTTGGAATTACAAAGGCATTGTAGGATTTTTAAGAAACCTAGAGACTTGAAAGTAAATAAATAGAAAGTAAAGGGCTTAATTGAAATTGACGAAAAATATCTTGACATAAGTGAAATTTACAAAACTAAAAAAAATAATTTAATGGGTAAATTATAGAGATTAAAAAACTTTAAGCAATTGCAAAGAGGTCCATGGAGGACTGAAATGTAATTATAGAAACTTGAACTGAAAACTTACAAATGTCACTGAATATAGTAATCAGAATTGTATAAATTGCATAGATAAAGTCAAAGTTTTAGCTAATTACAATGAAAGTAAATAAAAATATATAGAAAATAAATGAAATGGCAAAGGGGGTCATTGGGACCCCTTCTTCCTTGGGCGGCGGAGGATGGCATGCGGTAGGAGGAGCGGCGACCCATGGTTGTGGCACGCAGAGGAAGGGGAGGCAAGGTGGAAGCGTGAGGTGGCAGTAAGGAGTGGTGGGTGGATGGCAGAGCAACAACGGTGGTGGTGATGGAGAGGTTAGGGCTCAAGGCCTGATTGGGTTCTCTGATAATCAAGCTCTCCTCCCCCTTTTATAGCTCGCATCCAAAGGAGGGGAGGAGGCGACACTTCAAGGGAGAGGAAGGGGTGGCTGATGAAGAGGAAGGGTCGCGAGGCAATGACGACGGCGGGAAGGGTAGGAGGCGGCGATGGGTTCGACTGAGAAAATGAAGGGAGGGGAGCTGACGTCATGCTAACATTAGCACACTCCTTTTTATTTTAATTTTTTGTGATGTTGAAATCATGATGGCATCAACTAATTTATCACGTAGTGATTTTTTTAAATGAAGAGAAGAGGATGAGAGCCCATTTGGCATCTCTTAAGACAAACCTGAAAAAAATAAAAATGTTAGATACTTTAACATAGGCTTTGAGCGCATGTTCAAAAATAAGAATGCAATTAATTTTTATTTTTTAAGATTTATTTTGCAAGGAATTATCTATGGAATTTTTAGATGACTTGAAATGCAGTGCATATGAAAATAACAAAATGAAAATTATGCAATAAATGAAGAAATATACAATTGATTAAAGATGATTTTTGCTCAATAAAAGGTATAAAAACATCAATCACCGATTCATCATACCACCTTACTTAATTGTTGCTAGTCTCGAGCAAAAAAATAATATACAAATAGAAAGATAAAACAATTAAAGAATGCTCATAGAGGATTTGCAGCAGACACACCCACAAAGCTGAGATTTTAAGCCTAGTTTGAACAAATAACAAATAAAGACTAAGTTGACCTTTGGATTAAAAATGTGTTCGAACTCCTTTTACACTCGAGTATTCGATTCAATAGTCCTCAAGTTATATGAATTCTAGTCTGTTCCATCCTTAGGTTAAGTCAGATCATCCTGGTCAGCATATATCTCTTTAATCTTAATTTGAATTTGAACTGTGTGTGAAAATTATAGCTCTTCCCAACTTATGAGACAAGTATACCATACAATCTTAAGAATCGTACTAGAAGATTCACAAAATCTAAAGACTATATTCTCTCTAAGTCTATGCTTATTCTCATTTCACATGAATCTGTCACTAAAAAGAAAAAGGGTGCAAATTGTAAAAAAAACTTGGATTTTCAGGGGGTTTTCTTTCTTCTTTTTGCATAACATAACCCTGAACCTCTTTGGCCTATGTTATACTAGTAGCAACAATGGTCTGCTACTTGCCTTATTTGGTAAAGTAGAGTTATTTGAGTAGATTTTTTTGTTAATCTTTGCTTCCCATTTGCATTTTTGGAACATGCATCCCTTATTGTGCCTTCTTTTTAGAAGTATTTGGTGGCATTGGTATCAAGAGTATACATATATAAATATGACTTTCAGATACATGTACAAGGTAAATTTGCTGATAGACCCAAACTTATAGAAAATAAGTGATTTCTGAACTTAGATTATTAAATTTTGCTTACCCGAGATTTAGAGTCACTCCCTTCCCTTGCTAGAGATTAAAACGATCCCTTATTACGCAAACTAGGTTGAACTAAGGTGCAATGCGCAATTTGTTCAAAATAAATCAGGAATAAAAAGTGTTACAACCATCAAGATGATCTATCTGGACACATATTTTGGTTATCGCGTAAAATTACTTGAACTGGAGGAATTAAATCTATAATAGACCTAAATAACAAAATAATCAATCCTAAAGTAATCTTCTAAAGTCAAGTGGATTAAGTTCTTCTTGATCTAAGTGCAAAACTTCTAGACTAAAAATATCAAAAAGTTAGGAGAAATAGGGGAAATATTTTTGGATTTTTGAAAAAAAAAATACTGAATTTTTTCTAAGATGTTTTGGGATTTTTTTGCAATTTTTGGATTTTTTGAGTATATGTAAATGTTTTGGTATTTCTGTAAAACATGCAAACAATAGAATATTTTGAAGATGTTAAAATAATTTGTCTTTTTTTTAAAAATGCAATGAAAAGAAGAAAAAATATTTTTGGGTTTTTTTAAAATGTAAAAAATAGAATGCATGAAATGTAATGAAAAAAATTGATAAAATATAAATGCCATGCATGAAATGCAATTCGCCCCCATGCTTAGCAAAAGCCATGTCTCCATGGAGACAGGAGAGTGGAAAAAATAAGACAACATGAATAAAGGGAGTGCAGATGCCATTGATGATACTTTTTTATTTTCCAATTGATTTTTTTGTAGGTTCCCCCATATTTATGTTTAACCACAAAAAGCGAGAGGGAAAATGCAAAAAATTACCTGGAAGATAACTATGGGAGGAATCCTACAATGTATGATGGTTTTAACACCCCCAGCCGAGTTCCAAGGTTAGGAATACCCTATGTATTGAGTATGCATGGTATCTCTGTTTAGAAAACCACAATGATGTACATAACTTGGTTCAATGGACAAGGAGGAAATGTGGTTACATTTTTGAAGTTTGTAATTGATGGGTGGGACTAGCGACATGGGGCTTGGTGAATGATCGGTTCTGTTTGTATGGTAAATGGTGTAGTCGTCTCAAATGAAGATGTATGTAGAAAAAGTGGAGCCGATTTCGATAAAAGTGTCTCTATATGATAGGTAGGTTCAAGATGGTCCAAAGTTACAAAATTTGTGTTCATCACATAAAACTATTTATCAGTGAAATCATTCTCCTTGAACACACCAAATGATGCTTTGATATTTCAACCCATAGTACCAATATTTTTTACCTCGATAGCCTCCCTGGTGTCACAAAGGTCAGAGGTTTGATCATGCCATCGAATTATTTTCATGAAACCCATGTTATCTTGAAAGTCCAAGTGTAGGATGGTGGGTTCATGTATACTCGAATATAACAATTGTTCATGCTCATTATCGGTATGTGAATCATCAATATCATTTGAAACAATTGTTTCTTTTCCTAGTGCCTCAATTTCCATCGACCAGGAAGATGGTTCCTGCCATGGTGGAATCAATGTAGTAGTTGTTCATTCACCCTCGATTTTCTTAGGGAGATCTTCATTTCCAACCCAAAAATTATCAAGACACAAAGAGTCATCTTGATCGAAATTCAAGGTAATATCAGGGAATGCAAGTCATCTTGATCGAAGTTCAATGTAATATCAAGGAATGCACTTAGAGAGTGATGCCAACCAAGATTGATCATCCTTACTGGAGGTTGTGGGATCGGAATGGGAAATTATGTGTCCGTCCCTAAGAATGTCATTAGGAAGGACTCCGACATCTGGTCGTGGGTGAGAGGGCAGCATAGATTGTGGTAACTCAATCTCAATTTTTCTCTCTTGCTTAAAATTATCGTCATGCTCATATTCAAATTCAATTTCATTATCGTATTCATCTTTATGTCCATCATCACTCTCATGTTCTTCCTCAGATTCAAAATTGTACTCGTATTCATTTTCAACCTCATCATAAGATTTATTTGGGTCGTCATCCTCAGATTCATCATCGTATTCATCTTCAGTTTCATTATCAAAATCATCCTCAGAGTCAGATTTAATATCTTATTTCGGATCAGAATGTGAGCTCAATATTTGAAAGTTGATTCTTAATTCAGACAATTCAATCACAGTATGACCCCATAAAGATGAGGAGGGCATTGGGGTTTGATAAAAATCATAGATTCAGAATCGTTGTGAGTTGATTCCTTTATTCCATCTTACATTTCAACCTCAAGATCAGTAATTATTTCTTGCTACTTATCATCAGAACTCCCACAATCAAAATCATTGTTCTTAATTAGATATTCAAGTTTACCCTTTGTTCGAGGGGAATTTCAATTAAAACCAGGTTCACACAATTTGGCAAAGGGATCACCTTGGTGACATAAAATCATTTGGCTCAGGGTCATGTTGAGCCATGGGGGTGAAAGAATTGATATGTAGAATTATTCCTAAATATTCATTACGATCCTCCTTTTGATGTGGTTCTCGAAAATTTTGTGTCTGTTTTATCTCATTAGATTTTTCATCCAAAATCTCCTCGCTTTATCCTCAAATATTTTCCTCATACTCAAGATGATATGTGATTGTGTTTTCTAGTTCATACCAAGATGAGTCAAGTTCGAGAATTCTCTGATTAGAAATCTGCCTATTTTCAATCATTATATCTGAAATCGTGAGTGCGTTGGCAAATAAGTCTTCATGGATTTCAACAAATTGATGGACATTCTCCTTATGTTGTCTTTCCGTATTCATCTCAAAGTTTTCATTGAATTCAAGAGGGAACTAAAGCCCTCAAAGATTGTCTCCTCAACTTGGTTGGGAAGAGGTTGAAGCGGAGAAGGGGTGCAGTAAGTTAATGATGTAAACTCGTACCAAGATTCAGATAGGTAATACATCCCTAAGTTATACGATTCAACATTTGGATAGGAGAATGGCTGGAATTGTGGAGGGTCTGGAATTTATCAATACTCGAATGGGTCGAGTTGACTTCCTGATGAATCTCAGATTCATCACTCAAATTTTCATTAATTAAGCTCCATTCCCTCAAAATCATCAGCATTTCTGCATTTATTCTGCATAATTAGCATTCATGCATGTTTGCATAAGACTGGCATTTTATCCATCATTTTTGCACAAATAAGAAGCCAAAAATCCAAGCCAAAAATGACCTGTAAATAGAGTAATTTCCCAGATTTTTAATTCCTTCATGCTAACTCCGAATAACACAAAACCACCTCCATTGTGTACATATCACTAACAAGAATAAAGGAAAAATACAAAAAAAAAATCACAAACCCAGTTAAGTGGACCAAAAACCCAAACCCTAGTTTCAGGATTTTCGGACTAAAAGCCCCATAACATCCCCATCCAGTGTCTGATTTGATCCTACTTACTTTTGAACTAATGCACATTCAATTACCTTCAAAACAAGACCAAGTTCAAGTGAATCGGAGCTCGTATGTGAAAGTTGGGTTTTGGGACTCTTTTGTACATTGTGTATTTTAGCGGTTTTCGACCCGTATTTTATGTACATATTTTCTTAATCAATAAAAATCCAAAAAAAATTAGATTTAGATGTATTTTATTTATCTTTGATCTCTCCTTATTTTTTCGGTCTTTTATCTGGTTTAAAAATGACAAAAAAATAGAAAACCCAAAAATCTAGTTATTCTATGTACCTGGGATACCCCAAAAATTCACATTGTGCATTTGATCGATTTTGGTATTGATGTCTTCATGAAAGTTGTAGATCTCTTCGCGACGAGCATTTTTTGTGAAGAAACTTTTTCGATCCAAGGTCGTTTACTATTTCTTTTTATTTTACAAAATCTTTATTCTCGGATTTTTCTGGTGCTGACACGTGGCAGCCCTAGAGGCCACCACGTGTCAGCATTTTTTAGCCCTTTTCTTTTCATTTTTTCTTATAAAAAATTTAAAAAGGTGCATGTACGAGGCACGTGCCCCCAGGCACGCGCCAAGCACGTGCGCCCCTCTGCCCCTTTTTCGTCTGCCATGTGGCTCGATCTCGGTCGTTCGATCTCGGTCGATCGAACGGCCTGGGACCCGTCTTCTTCCCCGAAACCTCCGCAACCGACGCACCTGCCCTCCGAATCCTCCGCCGCCCCGTGATCTTCGCAACCACCCAACCACCCCGCTCATCTCGCAACCCCCCGCCTGCTGCCCTCACCCTCATCCTATTTAAGGAGCTTCGCCGCACCCGACTCCCCCATCCACCATTCGACCAGAGGTTCTCCCATCGGAAGTGACAGCCCGGTGCTCCCTCATTGGCGAGATCCGAAGCCTCCAACTTCGTCGCAGCCCTGCCCGCGAGCCACTGCCTTGCTCCGGTACGCCGTCGAGCCCCCTTCGTGCCCCAGGTACACTTCCTTCTTCCGCCTCATCTTCTCCATATTGCTAATCCTTTTGGGGGTCTCCGGTACCCATAAACCTCTTGCTAATCCTTTTGAATAGAGAATGGAAAATTATAGTTTGGACTCCGCAAACCCTTCTCTGACCGCCACAAATTTTCCAAGGAGCTCTTACTCAGGATCACCTCGGGTTCATGGACACCCTTCCCACGAATCCTCCTCGTATGATTCTTTCAGCTTCCTGGAGGGAAGAAACCACACTGTCCCTCTCTCACCAAAACAGGTCAAAGAAGACTCTCATCTCATTGATTTCTTAAATTCTTTCTACTCTATTAACTTGAACCCCTTCTACTCTGAAGGTGAAGAAGAAGAAATGCCTCCCAAGCCGCCTCCCAGAAAGGAACCAGGAGATGAAGAAGACCTAATACATATGATTTTTGCAAGAGTGACTACATCTGAGCAGCAACAGCAATTACTGAGGGAGCAGCTAGAACAGATGAATGCTAGGGAAGAACTGCCAATGGAAGCCGCATACAACCCTGGACAGTACAGAGTGAGAAATTACTTGCAACCACCTCAGCCAGAAATAAACTATGAACTGAAGCCACATTTCATAAGTCAATTACCACAGTTCCATGGTAATACGTCTGAAGAGCCATATGAATTCTTCCGAGACTTGGAGTTGATATGTTCTAATCTGAGGCACCCACAAGTCAGCCAGGACTACATTCGTCTCACTGCTCTACCTTTCGCCCTGAAAGGGAAGGCAGATTACTGGGTGAAGAACTTAGGAGTGACTGTGACCACTTATGGAAGGTTCGAAAACCTGTTTTCGAAGAAATTCTCCCTGTTGAGTCGGACCAATCAAATGAGGACCCGCATCACCAGCTTCTCTCAGATGCCCAATGAACCACTCTGTGAGGCTTGGGATAGGTTTAAAGACCTGCTGCAGAAATGTCCCTGCCATAATTTGGATAATAACATCCTAGTTCAGTCACTCTACTCTGGCCTCAACCATGATACTCAAGGGTTAGTTAGCGCTGCCTGCGGAGGGAATTACACATCACGTGGAGCTGAGTCCGTTTGGAAGGTACTGGAGCAGATGGCAGAGACAAGCCGTTCACAAATTGCTAGTAGAGCATACACTGACTCCTTGAACTCCTTTCAAGCCAAAGGAGGAAAGCAAACTGTCGCAGAGATAGCAGAGGATTTGATACCAAACATGAACATCATCGCCGATATATTGACCGTGGTGGATCAAATTCATAAGAAAATGAACGACATCGACAGCAGGATTTCCCAATTCCCAAAGCAGGTGGAGGAGCTCACTGAGAAGGTGTCAAAATGGGGATGCCTATGACACCCACGGTCCCGATCTATCATGTGCATCATGTCCATGAGCAGCCAGGAGCAGAACAACAGCAACCGTGGGCTCAGGACCAATCCTATGCCCAGCCGTCCCAGCAGCCACCCCCACCGGCCGAGATAGGCATAGAAGCCCCGCCTCTGACCTTTGAAGTAAATGGCATTTGGTACACACAGGACACTACCCGACGAGGTAATATGGGGGACCGTCAGCCTTATCAGCGTCCACCCACTTTCTATAATGCCGCATTTCCTCCACAGCACACTCAGAACACTACATCTTTCTAGCAGCCGAAGCAGCAGCAGCCCTACAATCGCCAGAACCAACCTCAGCAATACCGTCAGCAATATCAAGCTCTAAGACAATCATCCCAATCGTCCAATCCTCCAGAAGAACCGATCGACATCCAGAGGCAAATGCTTGAAGAGATTCGCAACTTCTGAAATGAGCTGCACGATCTACGGGTTGATGTAAATCGCTTATCCCATTGGAAGGATGAGCAGACAGCCCCAGCCACAACCATTCCCGCCCAAGTCCAAGCTAACCCCAATAGCTTGAACAAATTTCAATCATCCCAACACAATGGCCAGGTATACTATTCAGATTTTTCCACATCTGAACATGAGATCCTTTCGTTTGACAATATCAATGCCATGTCACTCAGGAGCGGAAGGACCGTGGTCGTACCTGACCGGGCAAGGGAATCGTTATATGAAGACTCGGAAGATCAACCGGAGGATGTTTCCAAGGAAGAAGAAGAAGGAAGCCTGAAGATCCCAGCGCAAGATAAAGGGAAATCATCTATGGAGTCTGCAGAGGACCTTGAACCTCTAGTTGCTGCAAAAATACCTTTGTCACCTTTCTAGCAACCTGATTATGATTATTATCAAAAATCTTATGATTTAATAAGAACTCCAAGTCTAATAAAGATGCTCTTACTTATGATTATGGCTCTCTATCTCCTGTCTCAAATGCTTCCATTCCTTTCCCCCATGCTCTCAAGAAAGGAAAACAAAAGAAAAACATTCAGGATAACCCAGTAATGGAAAGATTCTGCCAACAAAATATCATAGTCAAAGTACCCTTTGACCAGTATGTGGCCAGTAATACAGCCTTTCAGAAGTACTTAAAGGCAAAATGCACTCCTATCAGGACTCGTACAAAGAAAACAAGTCAATTTGTGGAGACTCATATATTGACAGTTGCCACTACCAAATGTGTCAAAAATCAGCATTTACCAAGAAAGAAAAGGGATATGGGCGCCCATTATGTGGAGATTCGCATTGGCGGCATTGCGTTCGCACGCACACTTCTCGACAATGGTTCTTCCATAAATCTTCTACCCTTAGCCTTATATTATAGATTGGAGTTAGGCCCTCTCAAGAAATCATTATCTTTACTTCAATTTGCTGATAAATCCACTAAAAGGCCTACGGGAGAAGTGAAAAATGTTATCATCATGATCGAGGGTACGGAATACAAAGTAACTTCACTGTCCTTGATATGGAGACCCCGAACCATTGGAATCATAAATCATTCTTGGAAGACCATTCCTAAGAACCGCCAAAGCTGTATTCGATTACGATTCCAAAATGTTGAAATTCCGTTCTCCAAGCAGAGAAGTAGACTTGGAGATGAAACAAATGAAGTGGCAAATACCGGACTCTGAATCCACCACTGAATATGCCGAAACATCAGAATGCAATCTCCTCAACACTACTGGGACGTGGGACCAACTGCCAGACATACAGATTGAAAGCACATCATCAAGAGAAGAAATGATGCACAATACTATTTGCGAGACATTGCCATATATATCTAGTCTCCCAGATTCCTACAGTCTTGATGACACAGAAACCCCTTCGGATTTGTCAGCCCCATCATCTTCGGGACAATCAAGAAATATCGATGATGAGTCGGACGCGGCTCTGGCCAAATTACCCCACTACTTTAACGATCCGACTCAACTTTCTTTGGAATTGATAGCCAGCACATCGCAGAGTGATTCACCACCAACCGACACTGAGCCAGATGCAAAAGTCATTCAGCCAGACTTGATTGATGATTCAGAATTGCCAGAGCTAAATCCACTCCCTTCCACACTGAAGTATGCATTTCTAAGTGGACCCAAAGAAAAATTCCCTGTGATCATTAGCTTATCATTAACCGTGGACCAGGAATCCAGACTACTCGAAGTCCTTGAGCGAAATCGAAAAGCCATTGGTTGGACTGTGTCGTATCTCGTAGGAATAAACCCCACTCTCTGCTCGCACCAGATTTATGTTGAGGATAATGCAAGGCCTTCCCGTGAATTTTAGAGAAGATTAAACCCCAATCTTCAGGAAGTGGTGAAGAAAGAGATAGAGAAATGGTGCAAAGCAGGCTTTATATACCCCATTTCTGACTCCAAGTGGGTAGCCCCTCTTCATGTCGTCCCAAAGAAGTTGGGAATCCAGATGGTCACCAACGAGGAAGGGTAGAGATCGTGACCCGAGTACCCACGTCGTGGCGCGTCTGTGTCGATTATCGGCACCTGAATGCTGTGACCAAGAAAGATTACTTTCCATTGCCATTTATTGATCAAATATTGGAGAGACTTGCAGGGAAAGCATTCTTCTGTTTTCTTGATGGGTACTCCGGCTACAATCAAGTAGCTATCGCTCCCGAGGACCAGGAAAAGACCACGTTCACATGTCCCTTCAGTACCTACGCATTCAAGCGCATGCCATTCGGGCTTTGCAATGCCCCGTGCACATCTCAGCGGTGCATGATTGATGTATTTGCCGAAATGGTTGGTGATTTCCTGGAAGTCTTCATGGATGACTTCTCGATTCATGGTGATTCATTTGATACATGTTTAGCGCACTTGGACCGAGTCCTTCAGAGATGCAAGGAGGTTAATTTGGTAGTCTCTTGGGAGAAAAGTCACTTTATGGTGACTAAGGGTATCGTGTTGGGGCACGTCATCTCCAAAAAGGGAATGGAGGTCGACCCTGCCAAGGAGAATGTGATCAAGAAACTTGAGCCACCAACCAACGTCAAGTCAGTGAGGTCGTTCTTAGGGCATGTTGGATTTATCGAAGGTTTATCCCGGATTTTTCAAAGATCGCCCGCCCACTGACTAAGCTCTTAGGAAAAGACACCGAGTTTATTGTAAAGCACAGGTGTCTAGAGGCCTTCGAGCTCCTGAAAAATAAAATATGTGAATCACCGATATTACAAGCTTCCGACTGGTCTCTTCCCTTCGAGATCATGACTGATGCATCGGATTTTGTTGTCAGAGAGGTATTTGGACAAAGAAGAGATGGAATGCCTTATGCGATTCACTACGCGAGCAAAGTATTGGATCCTGCACAGAGAAATTATATAGTGATTTAAAGGAAATGCTCGTGGTTGTTTGGGCCCTTGAAAAATTCAGATAAAAAGGATGCTAAGGCACGACTTTTGAGATGGATCTTATTAATCCAGGAATTTAATTTGGAGATCAAGGATAAACCTGTAATAAAGAATGTTGTTGCTGATCACCTTTCTGAATCGAGTAAAACGATTATTCTGACACTGGACCAATTAAAGAGACATTTCCAGACGAATCTGTTTGCGTTATTGATTCAACCCTGCGGTATTCTGACATAGTGAACTATCGTGTCTCCAAGAAGGTTCCCTTTGGTTGGACCAAGAGAATGATTGATCGATTAAAGTCAGATTCTAGAAAATACCATTGGGATGATCCCTTCCTTTTCTATGAAGGACCAGATTGTGTCTGGAGAAGATGTATTCCTCAGGAGGAATATCAGAGTGTCCTCACACATTGTCATTCTCTCGAGGCTAGAGGACATCATTCGAGAAAGAGAACTGCGTACAAGGTACTCCAATGTGGATTTTACTGGCGGACCTTATTTTAGGATGCTAATGACTTTGTACGGTCATGCCCGATTTGTCAAAGAATGGGAGGGACTGTGGGATATAGAGATGAAATGCCGATGCAACCAATGATTTTCTGTGATGTTTTCGATGCATGGGGGATTGATTTTATGGGTCCCTTTCCCAACACCAATGGATTTGAATATATATTGTTAGCGGTTGACTATTTATCAAGATGGGTAGAGGCTATTCCAACCCGAACCGCAGATAGCAAAGTCGTCTGTAAGTTTATCAAGGATAATATCATTGCAAGGTTCGGGATACCAAAAATTTTGATTTCTGATGGAGGTAGCCACTTCATGAACAGGGAGATGAGATCTTTGGCTAAGGAGTACAAATTTGAGCATAGAATAGCCAACCCATATCATCCACAATCTAATGGCATGACAGAGGTTTCTATTAGAGAAGTGAAGGGTATTCTTCAGAAGTTGGTTCGTCTAGATAGGAAGAATTGGTCGAAACTGTTGGACCAAGTTCTATGGGCCTATAGGACAGCCTATAAGACTCCACTCGGTACTTCACCTTTTAGGATGATCTATGGCAAGCCATGTCATCTTCCTGCAGAATTGATTCACAAATCAGAATGGGAGATCAAAAAGTTGAATTGGAGTTGTCACCTTGGGAAATTATATAGAGATTTAAATCTGAATGAGCTAATTGAAATCCGAAATCGGGTATATGACAACAGTGTGATTTATAAGGACAAGGTCAAGAGATGGCATGATAGACACATTCGAGATAAAACCTTTGTCCCGGGGCAGAAAGTATGGTTGTTTAATGCTCGGTTGAAGATTTTCCATGGGAAACTAAAATCAAAATGGATGGGTCCCTACATTGTCATCGACGTGCATACCAATGGAAGCGTGGATATTGCCGAACTCAAAGAGGCTGCACAACCTTTCGCATTAAACGGACAATTGCTGAAGCCATATATCGAATCACCGAAGGAGTAGACAGTTCAAGTTGAGTTCATCTACTTCACGCAGAGCGAGGACATTGAAGATTTATCAGATCATTCCCACCCTCTCTTCGACCACACCGGCCTCCTTGTACAGCTTCTTCCTCTACTTAGACCAAGGCCTAAGTATAGGGGGGACCGATGCCATCTGTACATACCATCCTTCTCTTTCTCCAGATTACTTCACTTCACTTCCACCCTTCTTCGATACTTAGGCTGACCAGAGCCAAAGTATAGGGGGAACCGACATCCACTTTTATATACTATCCTCATATCCCGACCGCTTCATTTTTTCTTTTCATTTTTTTCCCTTACGCTTAGCCCGAGCTATGTCTTTGATGAATCTCGGATTCATCACTCTAAGTCTCATTAATTAAGCTCAGATCCCTCAAAATCAACAACATTTCTGCATCTATTTTGCATAATTAGCATTCAGGCATGTATCCATAAGAATTGCATTTTAGCATTAATTTCTGCACAAAATAAGAAGCCAAAAATCCAAGCCAAAGTTGACCTGTAAATAGTCTAACTTCCCGGATTTTTAACTCCTCCACGCTAACACCGCATAACCCAAAACCACTTCCACTATGTACACATCACTAACAAGAATAAATAAAAGATACAAAAAAATAATTAACCCAGGTAAGTGGACCAAAAACCCAAACCCTAGTTTCAAGATTTTCGGACTAAAAGCCCCATATCTTCTCCATCCAGTGTCCGATTTGACCCTACTCACTTTTGAACTAATGTGCATTCAATTACCTTCAAAACAAGACTAAGTACAAGTGAATCGGAGCTCGTATGTGAAAGTTGGGTTTTGGACCTCTTTTGTACATTGTATATTTTCGCGATTTTTAACCTTGTATTTATGCATATATTTTCTTAATTAATAAAAATAAAAAAATTAGATTAAGGTGTCTTTTATTTATCTTTGATTTTTCCATATTTTTCTGGATTTTTATCTTGTTTAAAAATGACAAAAAAATATAAAACCCAAAAATCAAGGTATTCTAAGTACATGGGATACCCCAAAAATTCACTTTTTACATTTGACCAATTTTGGCTTTGATGTCTTCATGAAAGTTGTATATCTCGTCGAGACGAGCATTTTTTGTGAAGGAACTTTTTCGATCCGAGGTCATTTGCTATTTATTTTTTATTTTATAATATCTTTTTCTACGATTTTTTCAGGTGCTGACACGTGGCGGCCCCAGAGGCCGCCATGTGTCAGCGTTTTTAACCTTTATTTATTTCGTTTTTATAAAAAAAATATTAATAAACGGACGCACATGCGTCGCACGTGCCTCCCAGGCACGTGCTCCGCACGTGCCCCGTCTTTTGTCACCCACTCGCCACGTGTCCAGATCGCGGCCGTTCGATCAGCGGCCGATAGAACGGCCGCTGTGTGTCATCCCCTACCTCGCCTCCACCAAGTTGGACCGCAACGGCCGCTGCGCGCCGCCCCCGCTACCTACGTTATTCCCGCACCGGCCAACGCCACCCGATATCTCCGCCAACGGTCTATCTAGCGCCGCCCCTCCTCCGTTATCCCCACGCCAACCAACCGACTTCGCCGCCCCAATATCTCCGCGACCATCGCCAACCGCCACCCGCATAACCCGCACCGGCCGCGACCCTAACCAACCTCCTCCTCCTCCACATCTTCCTTCGCTCGCCCCTCCCCTATTTAAGAAACATCGCCGCCCTCGACGAACTGATCCGCCGATCAATCACAGAGGCCACACCGGTAGTGACAACCGGAAACCCCCCCTTCGCCGGCGTGATCCAAGGGCTTCAGCCCCTCGTCGCAGGCCACCTTCTCCAGGCGCTGCTTAGCTCCGGTCGACCGCCGTCGAGCCTCCTTCTCTGTCCAGGTAGTCTCTCTCTCTCCCTCCCTCTCTCCGCCGACGCTCCGAGCATCATCTCCTCTCAAAGCAACGACCAACGCCAACCTCCATCGCTCCGTCTCCTCATCCCCGACTCCGATCATCGACAACGTCATCTTCCACGCTCACGTCATCGCCGACTCCGTCATCTCCTCCCCCGACCGCCTTGCCCCGACTTCTTCATCACTCGCGACTGCTCCGACTGCATCGCCTCCTCCGCAGCATCGACTTTCGTCTCCAACGACACCGCCGGCGCTCCATCAACCTCGCCAACCACTTCAACGCCTACGCCACCGGGCATAGAGGCTCGAGACCCTCTCACGTGACCTGCACGTGCGAGAGGGACCGCCATTGACACCTGCCCGCAAACCCTCCACTTCGCCTTCGATCGGGTTCAACGCCCGAGACCCCGCCACGTGCTGCGCACGTGGGGCGGGGGACTTCGTCTTCTCCGACACCCCCGGGAGCGGCTCCAGCCGATCGTCATTGACTTCCTTCACCGACAACTTCGCAGCATCGCCGCCCCGCCTTCGCCGGACCGCGACGCCTCCACCGTCGCTACGACGTCAAGATTCGCCTCCGACCACCTGCGTCCTCGACAACCCAGGAGCCACACCGGGCATCGCCGCCACCGCCGCACCTTGCTCTCAACCCCGCCACTCCTCTGCCGCTAACCGGGCGTGTGAGTCCCGAGGCCCTCCCACGTACGGGGCACGTGTGGGAGGGACCGCCCTCGCTAGCGTGACGTCAGCCCAGGTCACGTGCTACGCACGTGACCGTGGGTAAATTACAAGAGACCCCAGGAGGTTCCATTATTTGCCGTTAAGCCCAAGATCCAGAGGGCACGTGCTCCGCACGTGCCCCTTGGTTAATTTGCAGTTCGCCCTCAGTTTCTTTGGTAATTACGCACTAGCCCCCCTGCATTTTATTTTATTTATATTTTAATTGCATTTGTATCCCTGTATTCCCCTTAGTTTTTGAACCTCTTCTAGACATTATTTTATTTATCTAAAAATTGCATGATGTTCCTCACTTAATTCTCTACATCTGGACATATTGCGACTATTTTCGTGATTGACGGTTAATTAATAAATAAAGGTTCTGTGGAAATTTTCATATTTTGCCCGTCTTATGCTCTGAAATTCATAGTTAATTAACCGTTTCTTTAAAAATCCCCGAACAATCACATATTGTAGAGTTATTTTTTATTAACATTGTGCCCAAAAAGATTGCATTTACATGCATATTTTACTCTGTAAAAATCATTTTGCATATTTCATTGTTTAATTTTTAGTAGGTATTAGACCCCACATTTTCAGGATTTAGGATTTTTCTGAGATCCATCACCTAGTGATAGATCTTAATAATTTTGTATCTTGAAAATAAGTAGGTTTAATATTTATTATAATTAAATATTAAAATTTTTTTTTGTTTGCATTTAAAAATTCATAAAAAAATCATATTGCATCCAAAAATTCCAAAAATATTACAGTGCATTTATTTCATCATCATTTACATGGTGGCCAAGTTTCTTATTTTTCAGATATTGCTTTATTGAAATTTACATTTTAGTCCCTAAAATAGGCCGAAATTGCATCCTGCATCCCTTTATTGCATTGAAAATTCCAAAAAAAGACCGCCTCGAAAACCGAACACAAAATTAGATAGACATAATTCTAGGTTGTTCCTTTGCCTCCTTGTGATCGACCTTGGGACTTGCCCAAGTAAAATAAACATAAAACCACTTGAATAAAATTGAGTAATTTTTTTGGTTATTTCTTGACTGTTTCCGACCGCCGCCTACAATGAACGACTTTAATTATTTTCACATACGAAGATAAAAATAACTTCTTAACGCAGCGATTTTCAGACACGTCAGATGGCGCCGTTGCCGGGGATATCGGGTGGCGTTGTCGGTTGGTTGGCGCGGGGATAACGGAGGAGGGGCGGCGCTAGATAGACCGTTGGCGGAGATATCGGGTGGCGTTGGCCGGTGCCTGAATGCTGCGACCAAGAAAGATTACTTTCCACTACTATTCATTGATCAAATATTGGAGAGGCTTGCAGGGAAAGCATTCTTCTGTTTTCATGATGGGTACTCGGGCTACAATCAAGTAGCTATCGCTCCCGAGGACCAGGAAAAGACCACGTTCACATGTCCCTTCGGTACCTACGCATTCAAGCGCATGCCATTCAGGCTTTGCAATGCCCCAGGCACATTTCAGCGGTGCATGATTGCCGTATTTGCCGAAATGGTTGGTGATTTCCTAGAAGTCTTCATGGACGACTTCTCGATTCATGGTGATTCATTTGATACATGTTTAGCGCACTTGGACCGAGTCCTCCAGAGATGCCGGGAGGTTAATTTGGTACTCTCGTGGGAGAAGAGTCACTTTATGGTTATTGAGGGTATCGTGTTGGTGCACGTCATTTCCAAAAAGGGAATGGAGGTGGACCCAGCCAAGGTGGATGCGATTAAGAAACTTGAGCCACCAACCAACGTCAAGTCAGTGAGGTCGTTCTTAGGGCATGTTGGATTTTATCGAAGGTTTATCCCAGATGTTTCAAAGATTGCCCGCCCACTGACTGAGCTCTTAGGAAAAGACACTGAGTTTATTGTGAATCACAGATGTCTAGAGGCCTTAGAGCTCCTGAAAAAGAAAATATGTGAATCACCGATATTACAAGCTCGCAACTGGTCTCTTCCCTTCGAGATCATGACTGATGCATCGGATTTTGCTGTTGGAGCGGTACTCGGACAAAGAAGAGATGGAATTCCTTATGCGATTCACTATGCGAGCAAGCTGTTGGATCCTGCACAGAGAAACTATACAGTGACTGAAAAGGAAATGCTCGCGGTTTTTTGGGCCCTAGAAAAATTCAGATCATACTTATTGGGCTCCAAGGTGACAATTTTCACAGATTACACAGCAATTAGATATCTCATGGATAAGAAGGATACCAAGGCACGACTTTTGAGATGGATCTTGTTAATCCAGGAGTTTAATTTGGAGATCAAGGATAAACCTGGAATAAAGAATGTTGTTGCTGATCACCTTTCCCGAATCGAGCAAAACGATCATCCTGATATCGGACCAATCAAGGAGACTTTTCCAGACGAATCGGTTAGCGTCATTGATTCAACCACATGGTATTCCGACATAGTGAACTATCTTGTCTCCGAGAAGGTTCCCTATGGTTGGACCAAAAAAATGATTGATTGATTAAAGTCAGATTCGAGGAAATACCATTGGGACGATCCTTTCCTTTTCTATGAAGGACCGGATAGTGTCTGGAGAAGATGTATTCCGCAGGAGGAATATCTGAGTGTCCTTACACACTGTCATTCTCTCGAGGCTGGAGGACACCATTTGGGATAGAGAACCGCGCACAAGGTACTCCAATGTGGATTTTACTGGCGGACCTTATTTCAGGATGCTAATGAATTTGTACGGTCATGCCCGATTTGTCAAAGAATGGGAGGGACTATGGGATATAGAGATGAAATGCCCATGCAACCCATGATTTTCTGTGATGTTTTCGATGCATGGGGTATTGATTTTATGGGTCCCTTTCCCAACAACAATGGATTTGAGTACATCTTGTTAGCGGTTGACTATTTATCAAGATGGGTAGAGGCTATTCCAACCCGAACCGCAGATAGCAAAGTCGTCTGTAAGTTTATCAAAGATGACATCATTGCAAGGTTCGGGATACCAAAAGTTTTGATTTCTGATGGAGGTAGCCATTTTGTGAACAGAGAAATGAGATCTTTGGCTAAGGAGTACAAATTTGAGCATAGAATAGCCAATCCATATCATCCGCAATCTAATGGCATAGCAGAGGTTTCTAATAGAGAGGTGAAGGGTATTCTTCAGAAATTGGTTCGTCCAGATAGGAAGAATTGGTCGAAACTGTTGGACCAAGTTCTATGGGCCTATAGGATAGCCTATAAGACTCCACTCGGTACTTCACCTTTTAGGATGATTTATGGCAAGCCATGTCATTTACCTGCAGAATTGATTCACAAATCAGAATGGGCGATCAAAAAGTTGAATTGGAGTTGTCACCTTGGGAAACTATGTCGAGACTTAAACCTGAATGAGCTAATTGAAATCCGAAATCGAGCATATGACAACATTGTGATTTATAAGGACAAGGTCAAGATATGGCATGATAGACACATTCGAGATAAAACCTTTGTCCCTGGACAGAAAGTGTGGTTGTTTAATGCTCGATTGAAGATTTTTCATGGGAAACTAAAATCAAAATGGACGGGTCCCTACATTGTCATCGATGTGCATACCAATGGAAGCGTGGATATTGCCGAACTCAAAGATAATGCACAACCTTTCTCAGTAAATGGACAAATGCTGAAGCCATATATTGAATCAACCAAAGAGCAGACAGTTCAAGTGGAGGGCATCTATTTCACGCAGAGCGAAGACATTGAAGATTTATCTGATCAATCCCACCCTCCCTCCCGACCACATCAGCCTCCTTGTACAGTTTCTTCCTCTACTTAGGCCAAGGCCTAAGTATGGGGGGGACCGATGCCATCTGTATATATCATTTCCCCGGATCACACTCCTTCTCACGATCACTCCATTTCCACCCTTCTTCCATACTTAGGTTGTCCAGAGCCTAAGTATAGGAGGAACCGACATCCACCTGTTTATACTCTCCTCATTCACATATCCCGACCGCTTTTCTTTCCTTTTTTTCACTCTCTTACGCTTAGCCCGAGCTATGTCTTCTTTACGCTTCTTGTGCTCTGAGGACACAGCACTCACTAACTATAGGGGGGTATGTGTATATACTTTGTATATATTTTACCCATATCTCGTACTTTCGCGTAAGTCTATATGTATTTACGGGGTGGGTACTAACTTAAAAAAAACAAAACAAAACAAACAAGCACACAAAAAGAAAAAAAAGGTTTTTCTACTAACACTGACTTTGGCCGAAAATTTTGAAAAAAAGGAGGCTTCTTATTTCATTTTTGCATAAAAAAAATCTCTTGCATAAATTATCCAAAAATTTTATTAATTAATTTCACAAAAAAAATTGTGTCTGCATTTCACACACCTGCACTTCATCCAACATCACATGCATTTGCATCTGTGAAAAGTCATTGGGTTCTAAATCGAGTTATGAGCCGAAATCAAGAGTGGTCTGGACTTGGCCTTAATCCACCTAATTTTTAGAGGAACTTCACCGAGAAATAGGATTTTAAGAGCTTCAGGTCTTTTTGACTTAATTCCTTAAGTTCCACATGACAATGTGTAGCGTTTGACTCTTAGTGTCTAAACTGGTCTCTTCATTCTGGATACAACTCTGGAATAGGGAATTAATTCGCACTCTCGCACTATGCACTTAGCTCAACCCAGACGGGATGTTGGAATACTGTGTGAGTCTCTTTTCTTGTAGCGTGGAAATCTAAAGATCGGAGTACGGGTTGAAATAAAGCTTAGGAAAAGGGATGGACGGCTGGGCACAATTTTCTCTAAGACCTCAAAAAATGTACGGAACAAAAAGATTCTATATCCGTAGGGGCACAACAAGATCCAACAGAACCACCAAAAATTACAAATACAAAGAAGCAACTACCAAATAAAATCTGACCAAAAAGGTCCAAGCTTTAAGAAAACCTGCAGATCTCGGTGGAGACTCGGCTACACCGGCCATCTTCACAAGGAAAGGTGACTACACTGGCCACTCTCCAGTTCTTTTCTCTTTCTTCTACCTTCTCCCCCGATTCAATTGTGAACACAGCGCGACAGACCTTAGAAGGAAATACCTGACTCCCTGAGGATGAGTTACTGGAGAGGAGAGGAGCATGGTAGTCTGGCATTCTGGATGGGAAGAGCTAAAACCCTTCACACACTTGAGTCGGTTATTCAATATTCATAGGGTATACTTTGGTAAGAGGATTGATCTAAGATGACTTCTGAGCCGAAACTGTGACAATGATGTGTAGAACTTGAGGGCTGTTGATTTTAAAATTCTAAGTCTCACAGAAGTTCCGCCGCACTATTAATCCAAAGGTCGAGTCTAGTTTCATTTTCACATTCAGCTCATGGTCTTGGTATGGAACCCAATCTCATTTCACTTCATGGTATTTCTTTTTGATGCTCAGGGACGAGCATGGTTTAAGTATAGGGGGATGATGAATCTCGGATTCATCACTCTAAGTCTCATTAATTAAGCTCAGATCCCTCAAAATCAACAACATTTCTGCATCTATTTTGCATAATTAGCATTCAGGCATGTATTCATAAGAATTGTATTTTAGCATTAATTTCTGCACAAAATAAGAAGCCAAAAATCCAAGCCAAAGTTGACCTGTAAATAGTCTAAATTCCCGGATTTTTAACTCCTCCACACTAACACCGCATAACCCAAAACCACCTCCACTGTGTACACATCACTAACAAGAATAAATAAAAAATACAAAAAAATAATTAACCCAGGTAAGTGGACCAAAAACCCAAACCCTAGTTTCAGGATTTTCGGACTAAAAGACCCATATCTTCTCCATCCAATGTCTGATTTGAACCTACTCACTTTTGAACTAATGTACATTCAATTACCTTCAAAACAAGACTAAGTTCAAGTGAATCGGAGCTCGTATGTGAAAGTTGGGTTTTGGGCCTCTTTTGTACATTGTATATTTTCGTGATTTTTGACCTTGTATTTATGCATATATTTTCTAAATTAATAAAAATAAAAAAATTAGATTAAGGGGTATTTTATTTATCTTTGATTTTTCCATATTTTTTTGGATTTTTATCTTGTTTAAAAATGACAAAAAAATATAAAACCCAAAAATCAAGGTATTCTATGTACATGGGATACCCCAAAAATTCACTTTTTACATTTGATCGATTTTGGCTTTGATGTCTTCATGAAAATTGTAGATCTCGTCGAGACGAGCATTTTTTGTGAAGGAACTTTTTCGATCCGAGGTCATTTGCTATTTATTTTTGATTTTACAATATCTTTTTCTACGGTTTTTTCTAGTGCTGACACATGGCAGCCCCAGAGGCCGTCACGTGTCAGCCTTTTTTAACCTTTATTTATTTCATTTTTATAAAAAAATAAAAAATAAAAATAAAAAAATATTAATAAACGGACGCACGTGTGTTGCACGTGCCTCCTAGGCACGTGCTCCGCACGTGCCCCGTCTTTTGTCACCCACTCGCCACGTGTCCAGATCACGGCCGTTCGATCAGCGGCCGATTGAACGACCGCTGTGCGTCATCCCCTACCTCGCCTCCACCGCCTTGGACCGCAACAGCCGCTACGCGCCGCCCCCGCTACCTCCGTTATTCCTACACCGGCCAACGCCACATGATATCTCCGCCAACGGTCTATCTAGCGCTGCCCCTCCTCCGTTATCCCCGCGCCTACCAACTGACTTCGCTGCCCCAATATCTCCGCAACCATCGCCAACCGCCACCTGCATAACCCGCACCGGTCGTGACCCTAACCAACCTCCTCCTCCTCCGCATCTTCCTTCGCTCGCCCCTCCACTATTTAAGAAACATCGCCGCCCTCGACGAATTGATCCGCCGATCAATCACAGAGGCCACACCGGTAGTGACAACCGGAAACCCCCCCTTCACCGGCGTGATCCGAGGGCTTCAGCCCCTCGTCGCAGGCCACCTCCTCCAGGCGTTGCTTAGCTCCAGTCGACCGCCGTCGAGCCTCCTTCTCCGTCCAGGTAGTCTCTCTCTCTCTCCCTCTCTTCGCCGACGCTCCGAGCATCATCTCCGCTCAGAGCAACGACCAACGCCAACCTCCATTGCTCCGTCTCCTCATTCCCGACTCCGATCATCGACAACGTCATCTTCCACGCTCACGTCATCCCCGACTCCGTCATCTCCTCCCCCGACCGCCTTGCCCCGACTTCTTCATCACTCGCGACTGCTCCGACTGCATCGTCTCCTCCGCAACATCGACTTTCGTCTCCAACGACACCGCCGGTGCTCTACCGACCTCGCCAACCACTTCAGCACCTACGCCACCGGGCACAGAGGCCCGAGGCCCTCTCACGTGACCTGCACGTGCGGGAGGGACCACCATCGACACCAGCCTGCAACCCCTCCGCTTTGCCTTCGACCGGGTTCAACGCCCGAGACCCCTCCACGTGCTGCGCACGTGGGGCGAGGGACTTCGTCTTCTCCGACACCCCCAGGAGCGGCTCCAGCCGATCATCATCGACTTCCTTCACTGACAACTTCGCAGCACCGCCGCCCCGCCTTCGCCGGACCGCGACGCCTCCACCGTCGCTACGACGTCAAGATTCGCCTCCGACCACCTGCGTCCTCGACAACCCAGGAGCCACACCGGGCATCGCCGCCACCGCCGCACCTTGCTCTCAACCCCGCCACTCCTCCGCTGCTAACCGGGCATGTGAGTCCCGAGGCCCTCCCACGTGCGGGGCACGTGCGGGACAACTGTCCTCGTCAGCGTGACGCCAGCCCAGGTCATGTGCTACGCACGTGACCGTGGGTAAATTACAAGAGACCCCCAAGAGGTTCCATTATTTGCCGTTAAGCCCAAGAATCCATAGGGCACGTGCGGAGCAGTTCGCCCCCCAGTTTCTTTGGTAATTACGCACTAGCCCCCCTGCATTTTATTTTATTTATATTTTAATTGCATTTGTATCCATGTATTCCCTTTAGTTTTTGAACCACTTCTAGACATTATTTTATTTATCTAAAAATTGCATGATGTTCCTCACTTAATTCTCTACATCTGGACATATTGCGACTATTTTTGTGATTGACGGTTAATTAATAAATAAAGGTTCTGTGGAAATTTGCATATTTTGCCCGTCTTATGCTCTGAAATTCATAGTTAATTAACCGTTTCTTTAAAAATCCCCGAAAAATCACATATTGTAGAGTTATTTTTGATTAACATTGTGCCCAAAAAGATTTGCATTTGCATGCATATTTTGTTCTATAAAAATTATTTTGCATATTTCATTATTTAATTTTTAATAGGTATTAGACCCCACATTTTCGAGATTTAGGATTTTTCTGAGATCCATCACCTAGTGATAGATCTTAGAAAACTCTGTATCTTGAAAATAAGTAGGTTTAATATTTATTATAATTAAATATTGAAAATCATTTTTGTTTGCATTTAAAAATTCATAAAAAATCATATTGCATCCAAAAATTCCAAAAACAAAATACAGTGCATTTATTTCATCATCATTTACATAGTGGCCAAGTTTCGTATTTTTCGGACATTGCTTGATTGAAATTTACATTTTAGTCCCTAAAATAGGCCGAAATTGCATCTTGCATCCCTTTATTGCATTGAAAATTCCAAAAAAAGACCACCTCGAAAACTGAACACAAAATTGGATAGACATAATTCTAGGTTGTTCCATTACCTCCTTGTGATCGACCTTGGGACTTGCCCAAGTAAAATAAACATAAAACCACTTGAATAAAATTGAGTAATTTTTGTGGTTATTTCTTGACTGTTTCCAACCGCCGCCTACAACGAACGACATTAATTATTTTCACACACGAAGATAAAAATAACTTCTTAACGTAGCGATTTTCGGACACGTCAGTCTTCTTTCCGCTTCTTGTGCTCTGAGGACACGGCCCTCGCTAAGTATAGGGGGGTCTGTGTATATACTTCATATATATTTTACCCATATCTCGTACTTTCGCGTAAGTCTATATGTATTTACGGGGTGGGTAATCTTTCAAAAAAAGAAGAAAAAGAAAAAGAGTTTTGCTACTAACACTAACCTTGCCCAAAATTTTTGAACAAAAAGGCTTCTTATTTCATTTTTGCATCACACAAAAAAAAAAAAGAGTGTCTGCATTTCACACACTTGCGCTTCATCCAGCATCGCATTCATGTGCATCTGTGAAAAGTCATTGGGTTCTGAATCGAGTTATGAGTAGAAACTGAGAGTGGTCTGGACTTGACCTTAATCCACCTAATTTTCAGAGGAACTTCACCGAGAAATAGGATTTTAAGAGCTTCAGATCTTTTGACTTAATTCTTTAAGTTCCACATGACAATGTACAGCGTTTGACTCTTAGTGTCTAACCTGATCTCTTCATTCTGGGTACAACTCTGGAATAGGGAATTAATTGGTACTCTCGTACTATGCACTTAGCTCAACTCAGACGGGATGTTGGAAGACTGTGTGAGTTTCTTTTCTGGTAGCGTGGAAATCTAAAGACCGGAGTACGGGTTGAAATAAAGCTTCGGAAAAGGGATGGACGGCTGGACACAATTTTTTCTAAGACCCCAAAAAATGTACGGAACAAAAAGATTCTATATCCGTAGGGGCACAACAAGATCCAAGCAGAACCACCAAAAATTCCAAATACAAAGAAGCAACTACCAAATAAAATATGACTAAAAAGGTCCAAGCTTCAAGAAACCTACAGATCTTGGTGGAGACTCGGCTACACTGGCCATCTTCACAAGGAGAGGTGACTATACTGGCCACCCTCCAGTTCTTTTCCCCTTATTCTATCTTCTCCCCCAATTCGGTTGTGAACACAGCACGACAGACCTTAGAAGGAAATACCCGACTCCCCGAGGACGAGTTATTGGAGAGGAGAGGAGCATGGTAGTCCGGCATTCTGGATGGGAAGAGCTAAAAACCCTTCACACAGATGAATCGATTGTTCAATGTTCATAGGGTATACTTTGGGAAGAGGATTGATCTAAGATGACTTCTGAGCCGAAACTGTGTCAATGATGTGTAGAACTTGAGGGCTGTTGATTTTAAAATTCTAAGTCTTACAGAAGTTCTGACACACTAATAATCCAAAGGTCGAGTCTAGTTTCATTTTCACCTTCAGCTCAAGGTCTTGGTATGGAACCCAATCTCATTTCACCTCATAGCATTTCTTTTTGATGCTCAAGGACGAGCATGGTTTAAGTATAGGGGGATGATGAATCTTAGATTCATCACTCTAATTCTCATTAATTAAGCTCCATTCCCTCAAAATCATCAGCATTTTTGCATTTATTCTGCATAATTAGCATTCATGCATGTTTGCATAAGACTAGCATTTTATCCATCATTTTTGCACAAATAAGAAGCCAAAAATCCAAGCCAAAAATGACTTGTAAATAGACTAATCTTCCGGGTTTTTAACTCCTTCATGCTAAATCCAAATGACACAAAACCACCTCCATTGTGTACATATCACTAACAAGAATAAATGAAAAATACAAAAAAAATCACTAACCCTGTTAAGTGGACCAAAAACCCAAACCCTAGTTTCAGGATTTTTGGACTAAAATCCCCATATCTTCCCCCATCCAGTGTCCGATTTGATTCTACTCACTTTTGAACTAATTCACATTCAATTACCTTCAAAACAAGACCAAGTTAAGGTGAATCGGAGCTCGTATGTGAAAGTTGGGTTTTGGGCCTCTTTTGTATATTGTGTATTTTAGCGGTTTTCAACCCGTATTTTATGTACATATTTTCTTAATCAATAAAAATCCAAAAAAATTGTATTTAGATGTCTTTTATTTATCTTTGATCTATCCTTATTTTTCCAATCTTTTATATGGTTTAAAAATGACAAAAAAATAGAAAACCCAAAATTCTAGGTATTCTATGTACATGGGATACCCCAAAAATTCACTATGTGCATTTGATCGATTTTGATTTTATTATCTACATAAAAGTTGTAGATCTCTTCGAGACGAGCATTTTTCGTGAAGAAACTTTTTCGATCCAAGTCGTTTACTATTTCTTTCTGATTTTACAAAATCTTTATTCTCGGATTTTTCTGGTGCTAACACGTGGCAGCCCCAGAGGTTGCCACGTGTCAGCATTTTTTAACCTTTTATTTTCATTTTTTCTTATAAAAAATTTAAAAAGGCACATGTGTGAGGCACGTCCCCCCAGGCACGTGCCAAGCACATGCGCCCCTCTGCCCCCTTTTTCGTCTGCCACGTGGCTCGATCTCGGTCGTTCAATCTCGACCGATGGAACGGCCTGGGGCCCATCTTCTTCCCCGAAACCTCTGTAACCGACGCACCTACCCTTCGAATCCTCCGCCGCCCCGTGATCTTCGCAACCACCCAACCACCCTGCTCATCTCGCAACCCCCCGCCGGCTGCCCTCACCCTCATCCTATTTAAGGAGCTTCGCCGCACCCGACTCCCCCATATGTCGTTCGACCAGAGGTTCTCCCATCGGAAGTGACAGCCTGGTGCTCCCTCATCGGTGAGATCTGAAGCCTCCAACTTCGTCGCAGCCCCGCCTGCGAGCCGCTGCCTTGCTTCGGTACGCCGTCGAGCCCCCTTCGTGCCCCAGGTACACCTCCTTCTTCCGCGCCATCTCCTCCATATTCACCTTACTCCGATCAACCCATCATCTCCGATATCCATCATCGTCCCATCGCTACTCCCGTGCTCCCCTTCATTCCGATCTTCATCTTCTCCGACGATGCCATGGCCGTCACCAACGACGGTCATCTCCGTCAGTCATCTACCGCCACCGATGACCAACGGTTACGCCTTGATGAATCTCGTATTCATCACTCTAAATCTCATTTATTAAGCTCAAATCCCTCAAAATCAACAGCATTCTGGCATCTATTTTGCATAATTAGCATTCATGCATGTTTCTATAAGAATTGCATTTTAGCACAAAAATCTGCACAAAATAAGAAGCCAAAAATACAAGCCAAAATGACCTGTAAATAAGCCTAACTTCCCAGATTTTTAACACATTCATGCTAACTCCGAATAAATCAAAACCACTTCCACTATGTACATATCACTAACAAGAATAAAGGAAAAATACAAAAAAATAACTAACCCAAATAAGTGGACCAAAAACCCAAACCCTAATTTCAGGATTTTCGGACTAAAAGCCACATATCTTCTCCATCCAGTGTCCGATTTAACCCTACTCACTTTTGAACTAATGTACATTCAATTACCTTCAAAACAAGACCAAGTTCAAGTGAATCGGAGCTCATATGTGAAAGTTGGGTTTTGGGCCTCTTTTGTACATTGTATATTTCGCGGTTTTCTGACCTCTATTTTATGTATATATTTTCTTAATCAATAAAAATCCAAAAAAAATTAGAATTAAGTGTCTTTATTTATCTCTGATTTTACCGTAATTTCTCCGGATTTTTATCGTGTTTTAAAATGACAAAAAAAATTATAAAACCCAAAAAATCAAGGTATTCTATGTACATGGGATACCCCAAAAATTCACTTTATGCAAATGATCGATTTTGGTTTTGATGTCTTCATGAAAGTTGTAGATCTCATCGAGACAAGCAATTTTCGTGAAGAAAGTTTTTCGATCCGAGGTCATTTACTATTTATTTTTGATTTTACAAGGTATTTATTTTCGGAATTTTCTGGTGCTGACACGTGGCAGCACCTGGTGCCGCCACGTGTCAGCCATTTTTGGCACTATTATATAATTATTTTATAAAAAAATAATTAAATTAAAAACCACGCACGTGCGAGGCACGTGCCACCCAGGCACGTGCTATGCACGTGCGCCCCATCTCCCTTCGCCTCCACCCGCCACGTGGCTCATCAGGGGCCGTCCGATCACGCGCGATCGGACGGCACTTGTGCGTCGTTTCCCTCAACTCCTTCCCCCTTTGGAAAGCCTCCGCCGCCTCCTTCGTGATCTCCGCCCCCCCGTGAATCTCGCCGGCCATCCCCTTCCCCGTCAAATCCCGCGAATATCTCCGCCACCGATCGAATCCCCCTTCGCCCCCATCAGATCTCCGCCCCGATCCTCCTTCCATCCTCGATCGATGACCTCTACCCTATTTAAACCCATCGACCATAACCGCCAACCTCATCCGCCGATCTTCATCGCAGAGCACCACCTCCGGTCGTGACACCCGCGAGGCCCCCCTCATCGCCGGCGTGATCCGAGTCTCTCCCCGCCTCGTCGCAGCTCCGCCCCGAGCGCCGCTGCTCGCTCCGGCCGCCCAACGCCGTCGAGCTCCTTCAGGTATACCCTCTTTCTCTTCCTTCCACTCTTCTCTCTCTCCCTTTCTTCCGCTCTCCACCCAACGCCGTCGAGCGTCTCCGTCGAGCCAACGCTACCTTCGAGCCACCGTTCGTCTTCGACATTCAACTGCACCAAGCCATCACGCCGCGCCACCGGAGGTCCGCCAGCCATCATCTTCACCGACATCATCACCGCCTCCGACATCGTCGTCCCCAGGCTCCGCTCCACCTCCGCTCAACAACCGCAGGAGGCGGTGGTTCTCCAGCCACGCAACCCAACGCCGCACCGCCTCCGACTCCGCCATCGCCACCGGCCCCATCGCGCGCCACCGTCGGACAACTAGACCGCTCCTCCTCCGCCTGGAGCGGCCCTCCGCCGCTACAGCCCTGCTCTACCTCGACTCATCAGAACTCCGCTTCGGCCAAGCCTTGGTCGGACGACTCGGCCATCACCACCGCCCCTCCGCCTCATCCCCGCCTTCTGTCGGCCGGAGAGCCGAGACCCCAGCACGTGCTAGGCACGTGCGTGGGGGACTTCCCCAGCAAGCAACCGCCCAGGGGCACGTGCTGCGCACGTGCTCCCTTGGACATTTTACGAAAGACCCCCTGGAAGTTACAGGAATTACGCAACAACCCCCATTCCAGAAGGGCACGTGCCTCGCACGTGCCCCCTTGGGAAATTTGCAGAAGAGCCCTCCGATTATTGGTAATTGCAAACAAGTCCCCCCCACTGCAGTTTTCTTTATTTCTTTTATTTATTATATTTGCATCTAGACCCCTGTGTTCCCCCTCAGTTTTGAACACTTTCTCTACATTATTTTATCAATCTAAAAATAACATGATGTTTGTTAATTGACTCTCTACACTTTGACATGTTGTGGATATTTTTGCGACGGACGGTTAATTAATAAATAATTGTTTTGTGAAAATTGGCGTATTTTACCCATTTTCTGCTCTGAAATTAATAAGTGACTAACCGTTGCTCTAAAAATTCTCAAAAAATCACATCTTGTAGAGTTAATTATTCTTAACATTGTGCCCAAAAAGATTTGCATTTGCTTGCATATTTTATCCTGTAAAAATCATTTTGCACATTTTAGTATTTAATTTTTAATAGGTATTAAACCCTACATTTTCGAGGTTTAGGATTTTTTTGAGATCCATTACCTAGTGATAGATCTCAGATAATTTTGATCCTTGAAAATAAGTAGGTTTGATATTTATTAAAATTAAATATCGAAAATCATTTTGTTTGCATTTAAAAAGCCATAAAAAATTCATATTGCATCCAAAAATTCCAAAAAAATTACAGTGCATCCATTTCATTATAGTTTACATTGTGGCCAAGTTTCGTATTTTTCGGACATCGTTTGATTGAAATTTACATTTTAGTCCCTAAAAGAAGGCCAAATTTGCATTTTGCATCCTTTAGTGCATGTAAAATTCCAAAAAAAAAGACCGCCTCGAAAACCGAACACGAACTTTGATAGACTTAATTCTAGGTTGTTCCTTTGCCTCCTTGTGATCGACCTTGGGACTTGCCCAAGTAAAATAAACATAACACCACGATATTAAAAATTGAATAAATTTTGTGGTATTTTCTTGATCGTTTCCGATTGCCGCCTACAACGCACGACACGATAAAAACGACTTCTTAAACGCTGCATTTTCGGATTCGTCAGATGGCGTCGTTGCCGGGGAGGCAAACGGCTTAGATTTTTGTCTGAAAAATTTTGTTCGGTTTTTCGCATTCGGTCTGACCCCCAAATTTTTCATTGTAAATTCCATTTTTTCTCTACAATTTATTTTCAGCATTTATTTTTCATATTATTTTGAGTCACCCTCTTACAATTTCTCTCTTATTTTTATTGCAAGGTACCTTGTACGTGGAGCGGTTTTCAATAACCGACGCAACTTCACCAAAAACCGCAATTAATTTAAGATCGAGTCAAGTCGTGAGAGAGAGTAGAGTCTAGGTCTTTAATTTCTGCACTTTTAATTTCTGCAATTTTACAGCGGTGTCCGTTTGGACTCTCGCGTGTGTAGAAAGACCTCTAAACTTTATTCTGTGGTGTGTCGTGGCCTGTTTCACTCTCCGGAGAGGGTGGGGCCCGACTTGAGTGGCGATTAGGATAGACCTGCACATACGGCTCTCAGAGCATTTATATTTTTGCTTGTGCTCGTAGGATCTTAAGCCACACTGTACTTTAATCGAGACGCACATAGATCGTTTAATTTAGCCAAAAAATTAAATCAATTCTTCCCGCTAATAGAACTTTCTGCTTAGGTGTGGTTTTTCCATCGGTTTGCACATCATATAGAATAATTTTCAAATTCTGTCTAGCATCCCACATGGAGATTGCGAGGATTCACTGTAAGTCTTCTAACTGAGCATTCATCATAGTTTTCCATGTGCATCGGCTTTTTCCGAATTCCTCTCTCTTGTTTTAATAACATAACTTTAAAGGAAATTGGGACTGGACGGTAGACGTGTATTTGTGCTCATCTAATCTTTCAGTGATCACCTCATTAAAATCGGGACTGCTAAATATATCTGATCTCAAATAACCCATAAAATCAAGAATTTCTGCGGGAGAGCAACCCCGACATTGTTTGATTTATCTTGCAGCGAGGAGAGAGACGCACACTAGGATAGAGCCCAGCTCCAAACCTAACAGCTCGTTTAAACAGCTTGCAAGACTTGGAATTCTCACCAATTTAAAATTGACAAGAAAATTGGTCGATCGCTTACGACCTTCACTGTGTGAGTTGGTGAAAAAGAATTTGTATTGTGTTTGATTTGACCAACATCTCTTGATAATCTCTTGAAATTCAAAGATGGAAAATTGTGGTAATTTTACGGACTCAGCGAATCCCTTCCTGACTACCACAAACTTTCCAATCTCAAATGATCTGAACCTCTCTTACTCCGAACCACCTTGGGTTTAGGGACACCTTCCCCTGGACTTTTCATCTTATAATTCTCTTCAAACTATTGACTCCTATTTTTCACAATATGAAGGTGAAAAGAAGAACATTCAAAAAATGGCTCCAAGGAGGAACAATCCTGAAGATGACCAAAATGAAGATCCGATGCAACTGATTCTCGCAAGGCTGGCTGCATCTGAGCAGCAGCAAAATTTGATGAGGGAACAATTGGAAAGAATGCATACAGAGGAAGAACCACCAATGGACGCTGCATATAATCCCGGGCAATATAGGGTCATAAATTACTTGCAACCACCTCAACCTGAGGTTCACCATGAACTGAAGCCACACTTCATAAATCAATTACCACAATTTCATGGTAATTCGAATGAAGAGCCCTATGAATTCCTGCGTAATTTGGAGCTAATCTATTCTAATCAGAGGCACCCACAAGTCAGCCAAGACTATATCCGTCTCACTGCATTACCTTTCGCCTTGAAGGGTAAGACAGATTACTGGGTGAAAAATTTGGGAGTGACGGTGACCACCTATGATAGGTTCAAGAACCTCTTCTTAAAGAAATTCTACCCCTTGAGTCGAACCAATCAAATGAGGACTCGCATCACTAGCTTCTCTCAGATGCCAAATGAACCACTTTGTGATGCATGGGATAGATTCAAAGATCTGCTGCAAAAATGTCCCTGTCATGACCTAGATAATAACATCCTGGTCCAATCCCTCTATTCTGGCCTTAACCACGGGACTCAGGGCCTTGTCAGCGCTGCTTGTGGAGGAAACTACACATCCCGAGGAGCTGATACCGTCTGGAAAATACTGGAGCAAATGGCGGAGACTAGCCGTTCACAAATTGCTAGTAGATCTTACACTGATTCACTGAACAACTATCAAGCCAAAGGAGGGAAACAAACGGTCGCAGAAATAGCATAGGACTTGCTGCCCAACATGAACATCATCACAGACAAATTAACAATTGTGGATAAAAGGGTGAACGACATCGACAACCGACTCTCTCAATTTCCAAAACAAATAGAGGAACTCACTGAGAAGGTGTCTAAGATCGGGATGCCTACTGCTCCTACGGTCCCAATTTATCATGTGCATCATGTCCAAGAGCAGCCAGGCTCTGGACAACCGCAACCATGGACTCAGGATCAATCCTACGTCCAACCGTCCCAGCAGTCACCTCCTCCAGCTGAGACAGTCATAGAAGCCCCGCCTCTGACTTTCGAGATAAACGGCATCTGGTACACACAGGATAATACCCGACAGGGTAATCTGGGGGACCGTCAGCAATATCAGCGTCCACCCAACTCCTACAATACCGCTCCACAACACAATCAGCCCTCAAGGCAGCAGCAGCCACACGACCGTCAGAACCAACCTCAACAACATCGTCAACAATATCAAGCTCCAAATCAAGCATCTCGACCATCCAAACCTCCAGAAGACTCGATTGATATCCAAAGACAAATGCTGGAGGAAATTCGCAGCTTCCGAAGTGAACTGTACGACCTACGGGTAGATGTTAATCGTCTATCTCGTTGGAAGGAAGAACAGACAAGCCCTGTCACAGCCATTCCCGCTCAAGTTCAAGCTAACCCCAATAGCTTGAACAAACCTCAATCATCTCAACACAATAATCAGGTATACTACTCAGACTTTTCCACATCTGAACACGAGACCCTTTCGTTTAACAATATCAATGCCATGTCCCTCAGGAGCGGAAGGACCGTGGTCGTACCTGACCGAGCAAGGGAAGCTGACCATCATGACTCGGAAGATCAACCGGAGGATACTTCTGAGGATGAAAACGAAGGACGCCTGAGGATTTCTGCCCAAAGGAAGGGAAAAGCATCTATGGAGAATAAAGAGGACCTTGAACCTCTAGTTGCTGCGAAAATACCTTTGTCACGATTTCAGCAACATGATGATAATCCAGAACATTATGATTGTAATAAGAACTCCAAATTCAATAAAGATGCTCTTATTTATGATTGTGGACCTCTTTCTCCTATCTCAAATGCTTCCATACCTTTTCCCCATCCGCTTAAGAAGGGAAGACAAAAGAAAACTATCCAGAGTGACCCAGTGATGGAAAATTTTTGTCAACAAAACATCACCGTAAAAGTTCCCTTTGATCAATATGTGGCCAGTAACCCTGCATTCCAGAAATATCTGAAAATGAAATGTACTCCTACCCGGACCCGCACAAAGAAAACAAACCAATTTGTGGAGACTCATGTTCTGACAGTGGCCACTACCAAATGTGTGAGAAACCAGCATTTACCAAGGAAGAAAAGAGATCTGGGTGCTCATTATGTGGAAAGCCGCATTGGCGGTATTGCATTCGCACGCACACTTCTTGACAATGGTTCTTCCATCAATCTTCTTCCCTTAGCCTTATATTACCGATTGGAGTTAGGACCTCTTCAGAAATCGCTATCTATACTCCAATTCACTGACAAATCTACTAAAAGACCTAAGGGAGAAGTAAAAAATGTTATCATTATGGTTGAGGGTACGGAATACAAAGTGGACTTCACTGTCCTTGACATGGAGACCCCGAACCATTGGAAAGAGTCGCAAATCATTTTGGGAAGACCATTCTTACGAACCGCCAAGGCTGTATTCGATTACGGCATTGGAATGATGAAATTCCGCTCCCTAGACGGAGAAGTGGATCTGGAAATGAGACAAACAAAATGGCAAAGACCCGATTCCGAATCCACCACTGAAGAGGCTGAAACATCTGAGTGTAATCTGATCAGCACTATCGGACCTTGGGACCAACTGCCAGATCTTCACATGGATACCATCGCATCAGAACAAGAAACAATGCGCCATACAACGTGTGATCTTTTACCTGACAAATCTGAACACCTGTACAATCTTGATGACACAGAACTCCTTTCGGATTGGTCATTCCCATCCTCTTCGAAAAAAATCAATGACGAGTCGGACGCGGCTTTGGCTGAATTACCGCACTACATTTGCGATCCGACTCACTTTCCTTCAAGATCAGTGGCTAGCATATCACAGAATGATCACCCACCAACAATCACTGAGCCAGACTTAAAAGACCTTCAGCCAGATTTGATTGATGATTTAGACTTGCCAGAGCTGAAACCTCTCCCTCCCACCCTGAAGTATGCATTTCTCAACGGACCAAAAGATAAATTCCCTGTGATCATCAGCTCATCATTAACCATGGATGAAGAATCTAAGCTTCTAGAAGTCCTTGAGCGAAATCGAAAAGCCACCGGTTGGACTGTGTCGGATCTCGTCGGAATCAACCCTGCTCTCTGCTCGCACCAAATTTATGTTGAGGATAATGCAAGGCCTTCCTGTGAATTTCAGAGAAGACTAAACCCCAATCTTCGGGGAGTGGTTAAGAAAGAGATAGAGAAATGGTGCAAAGCAGGTTTCATATACCCCATCTCTGACTCCAAGTGGGTGGCCCCCCTTCATGTCGTCCCGAAGAAGTCGGGAATTCAGATGGTCACCAACGAGGAAGGGGTTGAGATCGCGACCCGAGTACCCACGTCGTGGCGTGTCTATGTCGATTACAGGCGCCTGAATGCTGCGACCAAGAAAGATTACTTTCCACTGCCATTTATTGATCAAATCTTGGAGAGACTTGCAGGGAAAGCATTCTTCTGTTTTCTTGATGGGTACTCTGGCTACAATCAGGTAGCTATTGCTCCCGAGGATCAGGAAAAAACCACATTTACATGTCCCTTCGGTACCTACGCTTTCAAGCGCATGCCATTTGGGCTTTGTAATGCCCCAGGCACATTTCAGCGGTGCATGATTGCCGTATTTGCCGAAATGGTGGGTGATTTCCTGGAAGTATTCATGGATGACTTCTCGGTCCATGGTGATTCATTTGATACATGTTTAGCGCACTTGGACCGAGTCCTCCAAAGATGCAGGGAGGTTAATTTGGTACTCTCCTGGGAGAAAAGTCACTTTATGGTGACTGAGGGTATCGTGTTGGGGCATGTCATCTCCAGAAAGGGAATGGAGGTCGACCCTGCCAAGGTGGATGTGATCAAGAAACTTGAGCCACCAACCAACGTCAATCAGTGCGGTCCTTTCTAGGGCATGTTGGATTTTATCGAAGGTTTATCCCTGATTTTTCAAAGATCGCCCGCCCACTGACTGAGCTCTTAGGAAAAGACACCGAGTTTATTGTAAATCACAAGTGTCTTGAGGCCTTCGAGCTCCTGAAAAAGAAAATCTGTGAATCGCCGATATTACAAGCTCCTGACTGGTCTCTTCCCTTTGAGATCATGACTGATGCATCGGATTTTGCGGTCGGAGCTGTGCTTGGACAAAGACGGGATGGAATCCCTTATGCGATTCACTACGCGAGCAAAATATTGGATCCTGCACAGAAAAATTATACAGTGACTGAAAAGGAAATGCTCGCGGTTGTTTGGGCCCTTGAAAAATTCAGATCATATATATTGGGCTCCAAGGTGACAATTTTCACAGATCATACTGCAATTAGATACCTCATGGATAAGAAAGATGCCAAGGCACGACTTTTGAGGTGGATCTTGTTAATCCAGGAATTTAATTTGGAGATCAAAGATAAATCTGGAATAAAGAATGTTGTCGCTGATCACCTTTCCCGAATTGAGAAAAATGATTATCCCGATACTGGACCTATTAAGGAGACTTTTCCAGATGAATCTGTTTGCACTATTGATTCAACCCCATGGTATTCCAACATCGTGAACTATCTTGTCTCCAAGAATGTTCCCTCTGGTTGGACAAAGAAAATGATTGAAAAACTAAAGTCGGATTCAAGAAAATACCATTGGGACGATCCTTTCCTTTTCTATGAAGGAGCGGATTGTGTCTGGAGAAGATGTATTCCTCGAGAAGAATACCAGAGTGTCCTCACACATTGTCACACTCTCGAGGCTGGAGGGCACCATTCGGGAAAGAGAACCGCACACAAGGTACTCCAATGTGGATTTTACTAGCAGACCTTATTTCGTGATGCTAATGATTTTGTACGGTCTTGCCCGATTTGTCAAAGGATGGGAGGGACCGTTGGATATAGAGACGAAATGCCCATGCAACCAATGATTTTCTGTGATGTTTTTGATGCATGGGGGATTGATTTTATGGGTCCCTTTCCCAATATTAATGGATTTGAGTACATCTTGTTAGCGGTTGATTATTTGTCTAGATGGGTAGAGGCTCGCAGACTGCAAAACCGTCTGTAAGTTTATCAAGGATAATATCATTGCAAGGTTCGGGATACCAAAAGTTTTGATCTCTGATGGAGGTAGCCACTTTGTGAACAGGGAAATGAGATCTTTGGCTAAGGAGTACAAATTTGAACATAGAATAGCCAACCCTTATCATCCTCAATCTAATGGCATGGCAGAAGTTTCTAATCGAGAAGTGAAGAGTATACTTCAAAAGTTGGTTCGTCCAGATAGGAAAGATTGGTCAAAATTGTTGGATCAAGTTCTTTGGGCCTATAGGACAGCTTATAAAACACCACTCGGCACTTCACCTTTTAGGATGATCTATGGCAAACCTTGCCATCTTCCTGCTGAACTGATTCACAAATCTGAATGGGCAATCAAAAAGTTGAACTGGAGTTGTCACCTTGGGAAATTATGTCGAGACCTAAATCTGAATGAGCTAATTGAAATCCGAAACCAAGCATATGAAAACAGTGTGATTTATAAGGACAAGGTCAAGAAATGGCATGATAGACACATTCGAGATAAAACCTTTGTCCCTGGGCAGAAAGTCTGGTTGTTTAATGCTCGATTAAAGATCTTTCATGGGAAACTGAAATCGAAATGGACAGGTCCCTATGTTGTCATCGATGTGCATACCAATGGAAGTGTGGACATTGCAGAACTCAAAGATGATGCACAACCTTTCTCAGTGAATGGACAATTACTGAAGCCATATATAGAATCATCCAAAGAACATACAATGCAAGTTGAGGTCATCTATTTCACACAGAGCAAGGACATTGACGATATATCAGATCAGACCCACCCTCCCTCCCCACCACATCGATCCCCTTGTACAACTTCTTCCTCTACTTAGGTCAAGGCCTAAGTATAGGGGGGGACTGATGCCATCTGTATATATCATTTCCCTCATCACGTTCCGATCTCTCGCTCACTCCATATCCATCCTTCTTCTATACTTAGGCTGACCAAAGCCTAAGTATAGGGGGAACCGCCACCCACCTATATATACTCTCCTTGTTCACATACCCTCACCGCTTCATTTCTTTTCTTTTCTTTTTCGCTCTTCTTCTATACTTAGACTATTGACAATCTAAGTATAGGGGGGCGATTTTGTAAAATCTTGTTCTTTTTCGCTCTCTTACGCTTAGCCCGAGCTATGTCTTCTTTTACGCTTCTTGTGCTTTGAGGACACAGCACTCGCTAAGTATAGGGGGGTTTGTATATATACTTTGTATTTATTTTAGCCATACCTCGTACTTGCGCGTAAGTCTATATGTATTTACGGGGTGGGTAATTTTTCCAAAAAAAAAATGTTTTGCCACTAACACTGACTATACCCAAAAATTTTTGAAAAAATGGCTTCTTATTCATTTTTTTTCCATAAAAAAAATCACAAATAAAAAAATGTGTCTGCATTTCACACACTCGCATCTCATCAAGCATCGCATTTGCATATGTGAAAAGTCTTTGGGTTCTGAACCGAGTTATGAACCGAAACCGAGAGTGGTCTGGACTTGACCTTAATCCACCTAATCTTCAGAGGAACTTCACCGAGAAATAGGATTTTAGAGTCTTCAGGTCTTTGACTTAATTCTTTGAGTTCCACATGACAATGTACTGCGTTTGACTCTTAGTGTCTAACCTGGTCTCTTCATTCTGGGTACAACTCTGGAATAGGGAATTAATTTGTGCTCTCGCACTATGCACTTAGCTCAACTCAGACGGGATGTTGGAAGACTGTGTAAGTTTCTTTTCTGGTAGCGTGGAAATCTAAAGACCGGAGTACGGGTTGAAATAAAGCTTCGGAAAAGGGATGGACGGCTGGGCACAATTTTTTTCTAAGACCCCAAAAAATGTACGGAAACAAAAGATTCTATATCCGTAGGGGCACAACAAGATCCAAGCAGAACCACCAAAAATTCCAAATACAAAGAAGCAACTACCAAATAAAATCTGACCAAAAAGGTCCAAGCTTCCAGAAACCTGCAGATCTTGGTGGAGACTCGACTACACTGGCCATCTTCACAAGGAGAGGTGACTACACTGGCCACCCTCCAGTTCTTTTCTCATTCTTCTATCTTCTCCCCCTAATTCGATTGTGAACACAGCGCGACAGACCTTAGAAGGAAATACCTGACTCCCCGAGGACGAGTTATTGGAGAGGAGGCTTGCGCAGTAGTCCGGCATTCTGGGTGGGAAGAGCTAAAATATTTCACACACAAGAGTCGGTTATTCAATGTTCAAAGAGTATACTTTGGGAAGATGATTGATCTAAGATGACTTCTGAGCTGAAACTGTAGCAATGATGTGTAGAACTTGAGGGTTGTTGATTTTAAAATTCTAAGTCTCACAGAAGTTCCGACACACAAATAATCCAAAGGTTGAGTTTAGGCTTACTTTCACCTTCAGCTCATGGTCTTGGTTTGGAACCCAATCTCATTTCACCTCATGGCATTTCTTTTTGATGCTCAGGGACGAGCATGGTTTAAGTATAGGGGGATGATGAATCTCGTATTCATCACTCTAAATCTCATTTATTAAGCTCAAATCCCTCAAAATCAACAGCATTCTGGCATCTATTTTGCATAATTAGCATTCATGCATGTTTCTATAAGAATTGCATTTTAGCACAAAAATCTGCACAAAATAAGAAGCCAAAAATACAAGCCAAAATGACCTGTAAATAAGCCTAACTTCCCAGATTTTTAACACATTCATGCTAACTCCGAATAACTCAAAACCACTTCCACTATGTACATATCACTAACAAGAATAAAGGAAAAATACAAAAAAATAACTAACCGAAATAAGTGGACCAAAAACCCAAACCCTAATTTCAGGATTTTCGGACTAAAAACCACATATCTTCTCCATCCAGTGTCCGATTTAACCCTACTTACTTTTGAACTAATGTACATTCAATTACCTTCAAAACAAGACCAAGTTCAAGTGAATCGGAGCTCATATGTGAAAGTTGGGTTTTGGGCCTCTTTTGTACATTGTATATTTCGCGGTTTTCTGACCTCTATTTTATGTATATATTTTCTTAATCAATAAAAATCCAAAAAAATTAGAATTAAGTGTCTTTATTTATCTCTGATTTTACCGTAATTTCTCCGGATTTTTATCGTGTTTTAAAATGACAAAAAAATTTATAAAACCCAAAAAATCAAGGTATTCTATGTACATGGGATACCCCAAAAATTCACTTTGTGCAAATGATCGATTTTGGTTTTGATGTCTTCATGAAAGTTGTAGATCTCATTGAGACGAGCAATTTTCGTGAAGAAAGTTTTTCGATCCGAGGTCATTTACTATTTATTTTTGATTTTACAAGGTATTTATTTTCGGAATTTTCTGGTGCTGACACGTGGCAGCACCTGGTGCCGCCACGTGTCAGCCATTTTTGGCACTATTATATAATTATTTTATTAAAAAAAATAATTAAATTAAAAACCACGCACGTGCGAGGCACGTGCCACCCAGGCACGTGCGCCGCACGTGCACCCCATCTCCCTTCGCCTCCACCCGCCACGTGGCTCATCAGGGGCCGTCCGATCACGCGCGATCGGACGGCACCTGTGCGTCGTCTCCCTCAACTCCTTCCCCCTTTGGAAAGCCGCCGCCGCCTCCTTCGTGATCTCCGCCCCCCCGCGAATCTCGCCGGCCATCCCCTTCCCCGTCAAATCCCGCGAATATCTCCGCCACCGATCGAATCCCCCTTTGCCCCCATCAGATCGTCGCCCCAATCCTCCTTCCATCCTCGATCGATGACCTCTACCCTATTTAAACCCATCGACCATCACCGCCAACCTCATCCGCCGATCTTCATCGCAGAGCACCACCTCTGGTCGTGACACCCGCGAGGCCCCCCTCATCGCCGGCGTGATCCGAGGCTCTCCCCGCCTCGTCGCAGCTCCGCCCCGAGCGCCGCTGCTCGCTCCGGCCGCCCAACGCCGTCGAGCTCCTTCAGGTATACCCTCTTTCTCTTCCTTCCTCTCTTCTCTCTCCCTTTCTTCCGCTCTCCACCCAACGCCGTCGAGCGTCCTCCGTCGAGCCAACGCTACCTTCGAGCCATCGTTCGTCTTCGACATTCAACTGCACCAAGCCATCACGCCGCGCCACCGGAGGTCCGCCAGCCATCATCTTCACCGACATCATCACCGCCTCCGACATCGTCGTCCCCAGGCTCCGCTCCACCTCCACTCAACCACCGCAGGAGGCGGTGGTTCTCCAGCCACGCAACCCAACGCCGCACCGCCTCTGACTCCGCCATCGCCACCGGCCCCATCGCGCGCCACCGCCGGACGACTGGACCGCTCCTCCTCCGCCTGGAGCGGCCCTCCGCCGCTACAGCCCTGCTCCACCTCGACTCATCAGAACTCCGCTTCGGCCAAGCCTTGGCCGGACGACTCGGCCATCACCACCGCCCCTCCGCCTCGTCCCCGCCTTCTGCCGGCCGGAGAGCCGAGACCCCAGCACGTGCTAGGCACGTGCGTGGGGGACTTCCCCAGCAAGCAACCGCCCAGGGGCACGTACTGCGCACGTGCTCCCTTGGACATTTTACGGAAGACCCCCTGGAAGTTACAGGAATTACGCGACAGCCCCCATTCCAGAAGGGCACGTGCCTCGTACGTGCCCCCTTGGGAAATTTGCAGAAGAGCCCTCCGATTATTGGTAATTGCAAACAAGTCCCCCCCACTACAGTTTTCTTTATTTCTTTTATTTATTATATTTGCATCTAGACCCCTGTGTTCCCCCTCAGTTTTGAACACTTTCTCTACATTATTTTATCAATCTAAAAATAGCATGATGTTTGTTAATTGACTCTCTACACTTTGACATGTTGTGGATATTTTTGCGACGGACGGTTAATTAATAAATAATTGTTTTGTGAAAATTGGCGTATTTTACCCATTTTCTGCTCTGAAATTAATAAATGACTAACTGTTGCTCTAAAAATTCTCGAAAAAACACATCTTGTAGAGTTAATTATTCTTAACATTGTGCCCAAAAAGATTTGCATTTGCTTGCATATTTTATCCTGTAAAAATCATTTTGCACATTTTAGTATTTAATTTTTAATAGGTATTAAACCCTACATTTTCGAGGTTTAGGATTTTTCTGAGATCCATTACCTAGTGATAGATCTCAGATAATTTTGATCCTTGAAAATAAGTAGGTTTGATATTTATTAAAATTAAATATCGGAAATCATTTTGTTTGCATTTAAAAAGCCATAAAAAATTCATATTGCATCCAAAAATTCCAAAAAAAATTACAGTGCATCCATTTCATTATAGTTTATATTGTGGCCAAGTTTCGTATTTTTCGGACATCGTTTGATTGAAATTTACATTTTAGTCCCTAAAAGAAGGCCAAATTTGCATTTTGCATCCTTTAGTGCATGTAAAATTCCAAAAAAAAGACCGCCTCGAAAATCGAACACGAACTTTGATAGACTTAATTCTAGGTTGTTCCTTTGCCTCCTTGTGATCGACCTTGGGACTTGCCCAAGTAAAATAAACATAACACCACGATATTAAAAATTGAATAAATTTTGTGGTATTTTCTTGATCGTTTCCGATTGCCGCCTACAACGCACAACACGATAAAAATGACTTCTTAAAAGCTGCATTTTCGGATTCGTCACGCCTCACCTTCATCGCCAACACGACCATCGGACATCCGCCTCTCCGCCTTGGCCGCCGCAAGTTTCACCTGGTGCTCAAAGCCACCGGTCCTGACCTTCAACACCAGATAGTCCACCACAGTAGGAGGAGCACCTCACCTCCAAAGTTCCGGGCATCTTCTTCGACAGAGCTCCACCACCTCGACCGGACTTCCGCTGCTCCGACCAGTGTCCTCGACCGCCATCGACCTCTCTGCCTCAACGCCGCCGCTCCTCCGACATCCCCTGGCCGTGTATCGGCCAACACCAACCATCCGATCTTCAAGCCTCCTCCATCTGAGCCATCGACACAATCGTTGATCTTCAGCCGTGTGATTCCATCTGCATCGATGGTACTGATCTGCCCTGAGCCTGTCACCGAGCCTCCCTCCGCGCCAGGCGCCTCGGGCCACCCGAAGCAACCAGGTGGCACCACGTGGAGCCATCGCCCCAAGCCTCCAGCCGAGCCACCTTATCACGTGAGGCTCACGTGACGCGAGGGGCAAATTACTAAGGGACCCTCAGAACATTTCTCTATAGCAGACCAGCCCCGCCGACCCTAGGGCACGTGCCAGGCACGTGCTTTTCTGGAGAAATTACATAAACACCCTCCATAGAAGTGGAAATTACAAATCAGCCCCCCTGAATTTATTTATTTTATTTTATTTATATTTATTGCATTTAACCCAAGTGTTGTCCCTCTATTTTGAACCTATTCTAGACATTATTTTATTATTCAGAAAATAGCATGATGTTCATCTTTTAATTCTCTACGTCTTGACATATCATGGATATTTTTGTGATTGACGATTAATTAGTAATTAATTATTTTGTGGAAAATTGCAAACTTTGCCTATTTCATGCTCTTAAATTTGTCATTAATTAACGGTTGCTCTAAAAATCCCCGAAAAATCACATATTGTAGAGATTATTGTGCTTGACATTGTGCCCAAAAAGATTTGCATTTGCATGCACAAATTACTCTGTAAAAATCATTTTGCATATTTTAGTATTTAATTTTTAATAGATATTAAACCCCACATTTTGAGGTTTAGGATTTTTCTAAGATCAATCACCTAGTGGTAGATCTTAGATAATTTTATTTCTTGAAAATAATAGGTTTAATATTTATTATAATTAAATATTAAAAATCATTCTGCTTGCATTTAAAAATTCATAAAAAAAATCCATATTGCATCCAAAAATTCCAAAAAAATTACATTGCTTTTATTTCATCATATTTTGTATTGTGACCAAGTTTCGTATTTTTCAGACATTGTTTGATCGTAATTTGCATTTTAGTCCCTAAAATAGGCCGAAATTGCATCTCGCATCCCTTATTTGCATTAAAAATTCCAAAAAAAGACCGCCTCGAAAACCGTGCACGAGTCTTGATAGACATAACTCTAGGTTATTCATTTGCCTCCTTGTGATCGACCTTGGGACTTGCCCAAGTAAAATAAACATAAAACCACTTGATTGAAATTGATTAATATTTGTGGTTATTTCTTGACTAATTCCGATCGTCACCTACAACGAACGACACACCATTAATTTTGGCACGAACAGATTAAAAACAACTTCTTAACTTTGCGATTTAGGGACTCATCACTTCCCCAATTTAGGTTGTGGAATTCGATTGTGAACCGACATAGTTCAAGTAAAAATCCCCCTCATAAGATGTTTGATACTGTGAAGAGTAGATTAAATATCGTAGTGTATAATTAGTATTTGACATACCCTTCACTTAGGCATAGATTTGTTCACTAGGATTCATTTTTTGAGAGAGAAACAATGCAAACCAAAGTAAAACTGGTTCACCAATGCACACGAGTTGCTGCAGAAGCGATTATCTTTTCAATTTTTTAATTTATTACTCACAAAATTCCATGTTTCATCAGTAGTATATTGTTCCATGGGGTTAAGGTCCAAAAAATAGAATAAACAAGCATTTTCACGACTCTACTACCCGGTCAATTCTGTTCCACATATCTTTCTCCTGTTACATGAATCAAATGTTTTACCTAAAAATAAATAAATTTTCATTTTGAATTCATTGCAATTATTTCATCTTTTCTCTAAAGATAAAGAAAAAACATTTTTTTATTTTCAACACGATCCATATAATATATTTGCATAATTAATTCATAATAAAAACAAAAATTGAATGTATCTATGGAAAATTCACTTTGAAGAACTATTCCCTAGATATACATATGATGAAAAATTGAAGCACACAGATTGACCTAAAATCTATTTGTAGATTTAAGGATTGTCCTGAATTCCTACACTTAGTTGCACCCACTTTCAATCAGTTTGGGTGCAAGTATATAGACCATAGAATGGCAACCCATATATCTTGAGGACGATGCCAAATACAGTGTCCTTTAATCACCCACTCTGTTAAGGTTTCCCTTACTTAAAAGTGGTTAAACGTTTTAAATTCAGTAGTAAGAAACCTATGTAGGATTTTTGGTTCTGACCTAAGTTCGTTTGTTTGTGCACGTGAAATTATGTACAATGTGCAACACTTCAAGCACTTCAGATCATTTTCGTCTGAGCCATGTAGTGACTTTCCGGACTTATCTGATTTTATGCTAGCAATAATAGTGGTCTTCTTTAATTGGTTAGTAGAGGAAGAGAGATTCAGAGAGATGAATGCAATAGAGGAAGTTGATTTTATTATATTCATAAATTTTTTTATACACACACAAATGCAAGCACTCAAAAATGCCTAAGTAATTGAAAGGATCCTGCAGTGTGTTGCTTGTTGGATCCAGAATTTGAGCTTACAGAGAACAAGAGAGAGAGATCCACTTTTTGTATTTTTTTTACCTGAAACAAAAAAGGAAAATTAATTTACAAAAATAAATTAAAAAGATCAAAATGACAAAATAAAATTTTGTAAGTTGCTGAGTATAAAAAACTTTAAGCAATTGCAAAAAGTCCCTAGAGGACAGAAATGTAATTATAAAAATTTAAACTGAAAAACTTGCAAATGTCATTGAATATAATAATTAGAATTGGGTAAATTGCATAAATAAAATCAAAGTTTTAGATAATTACAATGAGGTCCAAACTAAATAAAAATACAAAAAATCTATAATAAATTGCAAAGGGGTCCCTAGGACCCCTTCTTCCTTGGGCGGTGGAGGGTGGCACGCGGTAGGAGGAGTAGCAACCCGTAGCTACGACATGGAAAGGAAGGGAGGCGAGGAGGCGGCGATGACGATGAGGAGAGATGCGATAGACGGTAGAGCGACAACAACGATGGTGATGGCAAGGTTAGGGACAAGGCCCAATTGAGTTCTCTGATGATCAAGCTCCCCTCCCCCTTTTGTAGCTTACGTCGAGGGGAGTGGAGGAGGTGATGCTTCGAGGGAGAGGAAGGGGTGTCTATTGAAGAGGAAGGGCACGGGGCTACGGCGGCGGCGGGAAGGGTAGAGGGTGGCGATGGGTTCTGCCAGAGAAGATGAAGGGGGAGGGCGGCTGACATCATGCTGATGTCAGCGTCCCCCTTTTTTATTTTTATTTTTGTGATGCTTATGTCATATTGACATCAGCTAATTTATCGCATAATGATTTTTTTTGCAAATGAAGAGAAGAAGATGGGATCCAATTTGGCCTCTCTTACGACATACCTGAAAAATATAAAAATGTTAGATACATTAACATCGTCTTGGAGCCCATGTTCCAAAATAAGAAAGCAATTTTTTTCTTTTTTGATTTATTTTGCAAGGAAAAGTTTATGGAATTTTTAGATGACTTGAAATGTGTTCCATATGAAAATAAAAAAAATGAAAATTAAGCAATAAATGAAGAAAAATGTCATTGATTAAACATGTTTTTGGCTCAATAAAAGGTGCAAAAACATGATAAATCACCGATTCATCAAAGACTATTTGGGGGTTGGGATTTTACAACCTCTCCCGCTTATATTTGCAACGTCCTCGTTGTAACATGGTCCATTACTTATTCACAGTGATAGTGGAAGCTACACGATCCAGGTAGATTTTTTCGCCTATATCTTTTTAGGGGAGGCCTCATCTCTCAGGTAGCCCTTCTCTTTGATACTATTTGTAATGTCTCATGCTTAGTTCCTCGGCCCATTATCGAGCAAAACTATCGCTAACAACTTATTAAGTGCATGACCAGTTGGATCTATTTACAACAATGCAATTAGCTTAAATCCAAGTTGTCAAGTAGCAATCCCCGTCTTTAGGAGTTGACAATTAATTTCATTTTGGTGCTTTAGTCAATAATATGTTACTTTTTCCCTTGATGTTTTTCCTTTCTTGTTCTTCCATCATCTATCATTCTTTTTATACTTACACCTACCCCCACTTTGTAGATAGGGCTACATGACCATAAGTGTAACATCTTGGGCAGAATGGTCCGAACAACTTGTTGGATTCATGCTTAAATAGAGTCGTTGACAACCACAACATTGTGATATGTGAAGTATATGGTTAGATCCTCAAGCGCATCACGGAAGCGTGAGCGTCGTATCGAATACGACGAGGAGCGACTAGTCACACTAGTTGCTCGATGCAGCGGAATTTAAAAAAATTTATACGACGAAACCACATGATCCAAGAACACTTCTTGGATCGTTTCGTCTAAACCACAAACAAGTAATAGGATTACCTCTTGAAGCGTGGTTGCGATCGAGTCTCTAAACGAAGAGACCTCCTGTCTCAAGTCCGATCTGACGGAGGAGACGCTTGCGAGAGCGGGGATGAACCGCGTGCTTCTCGCAATCCATGTTGATGATCCAAGCAGCGGATCTCCTGATCTCGACACACGAGATCCGTCGTCTTCTTCACGAGCGAGGCGCACCGAAGGAGACGAAGATCCACGAGCAGACGATCGGGCAGCATAACGACGATGCTACGATGATGGAGAACCTCTCCATGGCATCCATGGTGGACGGCCATGAGAGGGAGAGAGAGGGCTGACGTCTAGAGAGAGAGAGAGAGATGTACTACAATAGCATCTTGTGTAAAGAAGAGCAATGGGGTGCCTCTCCTTTTATAAGATTTTGGGATCCATGGGACAACACAAATCCAATGGCTCTCATTGATTGTGTTTCTTTTAATGGCTAAGATTTGTGTTGGTAAAACCAACAACAATTAATTTAATTTAAATTAAATATATGTTGATAAATCAACACAATTTAATCACAAAATTAAATCATCAATACATGAAGATAATGGAAGAGAGAAAAGCCTCCTTCCATGTGGAGAGGGGGGACGGCCTCCCTTTCCTAATGGGAGTGGTGGCCGTCCACCCTCCTCCATTAGGAAGGTGGCTATTTTATCTTTTATGTAATCTCCATTATTTGCAACAACTTTTGTTGCAAATTATTCTACAAAAAATAATTCACAATTATTTTGTAGACATTGAAATCTTGCCATTGAAAAATTTGTGAATCATATTCACAACCCAAAACAAAATGTAAATTACATTTTCAATTCAATATTCAATGTGAATCTAATTCACATTAACATCTAATTAACAAATGTAAATTGCAAATATCTCCCTCTTATATATTATAAATCACATTTATAATATATATGACTAATATGGATATTGCTATCCACATTAATCATATTCATGATAATTAAATCACATTTAATCATCTTGGATCTTTATTCTCTTATTCTCAAATAATATGAATCTCATTCACATTATTTACATCTTTGATAATTAAATCACATTTAATTATCTCAGATAACTCTCTTTATAATATGAATCAAATTCATATTACTCATGATAATTAGATCACATTTAATTATCCATTTTCTCAATGCCCGGATACATATATCAACAATAGAATTATCCATTAACTCTTTTAAGGATAATGCGCTTTCTTTGCGAATACTTGGAGATAAGGACAGAGCGATTGTATTGTACCACGTATAGTGACATGGATATTGAGATCATATCTCAAATCCAGATCGCGGGTCTCCCATAGATGCTTGATTAAATCAAGACCGCAAATCTAATCTTCTCATTGCATCTGAATCACATTCCGATCAATGTCCAACATTTGGACTAAGATCAGATTACTTCTCTACTGAGAGGAGTCACTAAAATCCAAACCCGTTTCATCACTCCCTAGGAGTGGAAGCGTCATGGTTATACAATCGTTTATGATCACATCACCCTCAGATATTCCTAATACATGTACATCCTGCATACTGGAAGACTCAGATTAAACCCGAAGTATTAGATCAACTTTACACTGTCTACTTCAGGGTTCTATCAGTAAGTTTCTCATTCGATTATTGGAAGTCTGTATCGATCATATACTTTCCAAAAGCATACATCATACCTAGGTCTTCATCATATACTTTCCAAAAGTATATATCAAACCTACAAATTCAGTCAAGCTTCCAAAGCGAGACGACCATGTGCATGGAATTTGATTCTTTCCAATATCTCATGAGTGAGCTCATGTCTTCCGGTTCAGTAATTGAACCTGTATGATCCCTTTGAGAGATCGTATTACTCATATGCCCTTATATGCACACCAGCGCGCCGGTGTATAGATCTTAATTAGGTCATCAACCTATTGGTCTGCCAAATATACATACTCAGACATAGAGTAACACATCTGTCTCCGGTCAGAGGATGTGTGCCTGTATCATGACAGCATACGATATAGGACTTTGGTTATCTCGATCTCGTTAAGTCAACTCTTTGACCTAACTTATCTGACACCTCCGAATCTCTATTCCTATGCAGAGGACCTACATCAAGAGGTCGATCAGATATCAACCTAACTGAGATAGGATTGCCATCTCCTACTCTGGCTAGAGATTATCTCTTAATAATCATTTGACGGTGCTTGATGAGTCCTCAATCTAACTTATTAGATATTCATCTAAGCACCAGCCTCTATGATTTAATAATTGAATCAACAGCTGTATGATCATTATGATGGCCATGGTACATAACCCTAATTGTACTAAGGGACCTATTATGCAAATTATGCATTCTTCATTTCAGATCAGGGAATGATATTCACAATAACATTTATTGCATAATGGCTCGTCGTGGGCTCGCATGTCCAACAATCTCCCACTAGCCCAAAGAGCCATTAATGGGATAATCATTTAAACCCACACTCATGTGACAATCATAGGCTATTTAGAAAATAGCTAAGTAAGTTGATCAGTCACTCTGTTCTCAAGAGACTACGCCAAGTCCTTTTATGGCACTTGCATATCTCCTAGTAACAGTGCTCGCATCCAATGCGAATATTGCATCTTATGCAACCGATACTCAATTTTTGTCGGTTATAGTGTCCTTGACACTACATCTTATTAATTATCATAACCAGTATTCCCATAATCCTTATTAGAATACCTTCATTCCTGGAGATCTCTACCTCCTAAGATATCTACAGTTAAGACCCTTATAGATCACTATCTACAATATCTTAAACTTTTAAAGATAAGACTTTGAGATCACTATCTTTGAGTTTCATCATCTTTGAAGATATTATTATTACTGCAATCAAGTGTTTTATCTCATTAGTGGGATTAGTAACAGTTTACTACTCCCACTGCATGGTAGACATCTGGTTCTTGTACACATCTAGCATACATTTAGCTTCTCATAACTGATGCACAAGTGCAAATAGTTCTAGCAATCACTTCCTCAACTCTTTGAGGTGCTATCCCTTTAGATTGGTCAGTACCATATCTTAAGGGATGGAAGCCTTTCTTGGAATTTCTAAGAATATAATATGTCCAAGGTGTACTAAGAATGTGACAATCCCAATATCCTCTTCTCTTTGCTTCTGAACATCTTCAGAACTAGGATCTAAGAGGTATCCTTGAGATCATATCTCAAGGTATGGAACAACCAAGTTATAAAATACTTACTAGTATCATCCTTAGATCATTCCAAATGATTAGGATATTATCTACATTTAGCACGATGAACACAACAGCACTCCAACTAAGCTTCACATGGTTCATCAATATTTTATCTGAAATCATAACATTTATAATTTCATCAAATCTTATGTTCCAACTACAAGAAGCTTATTTGAGTCCAAAGATGGAGTTCTTTAGCTTGCACACCTTGCTTTCCTCAACCACGAAGCCCTGGGGCTAGTTTATATGAATATCCTCAGAGAGGTATTCGTAGAGGAATGCAATCTTGACTCACATCATGAAGATGTCATAGTCAAGTTGTGTAGCTATAGTTAGCAATATTCTGATGGGTTAAAGCAAGGTCACTGGAGAGCAAGTCTCATCGCAAGTTATGTCTTCTCTTCGGTGTGTAGCTCATGGCTACGAACCGTGCTTTGAAGGTCTCTACCTTCTCATCAGGTTCCCTCCTTCTATTGAAGATCCATTTAGACCTTAATGGGTCTTACCCATATAGGTGGATCCTCGAGGGTCCATATACAACACTTGTATATGAAGTCTACATTAGACTTTTATTGCTAACATCCATCTATCCATGTCATGATCCTCAGGAGCTTCATCACATGAAGTCCAATCATTTTCATATGGAATACATCCTCAAACTTATTTGAAGAAGTATTAGTGTTTCATCTTCAATTATTCTTTTAGTTTCCGATTTCAGGAGCCTCATTATCTTCTCAAGATTAAATGAGTTCCTTTACTTCATTTTATCTTGATTCTTAAGAGAGTCATCCTCTAAGAATCACATTCTCAGAGATGAGATCCTTTAAGAATCTCAAGGTCATAAAGTAGGTATACAATACCATCCTTTATTTTCCTAATGAAGTAGCACTTTCTAGTGCTAGATTCCAGCTTACATGCATGGAACCTTATTAAGTATATAATGTAGTCTCTACTACATATATACCTTGGAAACTAAGAGATAATTATGCTAAGATTAATCATTGATCAAATCATGTCACACATGATCAATTGTATCTCCCTACAACTCCATTGAGTTAAGGTTCATTAGGAGGGGTGAGATAGAAATGAATTCATATCTCTATAAGGTATTCTATGAATTCATCTAATAGGTACAAACTACCTTGGTTAGATCAAATTCATTTCATCTCCCTTTAAACTTTGGTTCTAAACCAAAATTGTGAAATCTTTGAACATTTCAAAGTTTTCTAAGTGAAGAGAAGAAATCTCATATCACAAATAATCACTAATAGATATCACATATCCATAATGTTTATTCTGATATAGATGATTCACATACATCAATATGTATGAGATCTTGAATACCTTAACATCTTACACCTTTCCCAAGGAAGGGTGTATTGGACATTTCTACTTTGAATACAATATTCACAAGTATGTGAGATTTGAATCTTTAGACAATCTAAAGTTTCATGTCTTACTAGTCCATTGATCTCATCAACAGACATATGTCCAAAACTTGATGCCAGATCATTGTCAAATGATCTTTTATCCTCTTATTGATCTTTAAAGGTTTAATTTTCAGTATTAGAAATCTTAATAAACCATTCATTAATTTTCTAATTTAGTAGAGTCCACTAGATTTTAGATTACTATCTGAAATATCTCCATCATAACTCTTTATGATAGATTTATTACAGAATTCATGTTTATATCAAAAATTAGAAATAAACAATGAGTGTATTCTAATATCTAGGTCATAGAGACATTCTCTAAGACTAAGGGCTCCCACTGAAAATATGAAGTCTATTGATCCAATGGAAATTGTTGCAACACTTGCATCTCTTTCATCTTGGATGACCAATAAACCTTAAGATCAAATTTCTAATATTCTAATACATATGCAACCAATTGCAAGTGTTATTAGAAGATTGAGATACAATTATTAGACTTTACCTTTTCAAATAAGTAAGTCAATTTCAATGATTATATGTAGGTTATTCTGACGTGTTATCTGATTCCTTCCCTAAGAATTCTAGACAGATTTGATAGTCATACTATCAACACATCAACATATTGCAGTATTGGCATTCATCCAACTCTTTGGATGTTATATGGAAGTCACAGACGTACAGTCAACTCTTTGATCATACTTCTTGCTTGGGTCCAACCCATGCTTCCACTGTGCTCCCTTTATCTATAAACAACCATTGCTTAAGACTAAGGATCTCTTATGTTAAATTCAAGAGCATTTCGACATTTATACATGCTTCACCCAATTCATACAATATGAATATTATGAAGCTTCATGAATGACTAGAGTTTAGACATTAGAATGATGACACTCATCATCTACATCCATCTAAACTCTTAAAACATAGGTTCAGGTAGGTACTCAAACAATTTGAATACATCCTCTCTTATAGAGCTACCGTTCTACATGATGCAGAGAACCATGTCACTCATGATTAAATGTCAAGAGCACATATGTATGCCAGAATATCTTCATTGATTTTATAAGGATTATTTGACAATTGCGATCATCATCGACATGTTACTTCCAAAGTACATTCGATGAGAGATCAAGACTATAGAGACATACAAACCCTAGGGTTGTAGTCCTATTATCCATTTAATTGTCATTCCTCATTATTATGAGGAAACTTGCACATTGCAACCACATACATTATGTGTCCAATTGCAAGTACAATATCTGGATCGTAGGTCCAATCCATGATATTCTACTGATTATTATTGAGTATAACATTGAGTGGGATTAATGAAGGATTATCTTAAATAAGAAATTTGCATATATATATAAATAATTAATTTACTTTGATTTAGGAATTTTTATATCAAAGTTGTCTTGCCATGTCAACAATGAAAGTTCATTCCCTTAATCACTTTCAATGTAAGAGATATACTTACCATTATATCTCAAGCAAGATCTGGGATCTCCTTCCTTATCTTTGTTACATCCCAATAATATGAGAAACTGCAACTCGGATAAAAAGAAGCGGGAACACATTCCGCCTTGCAAGTCCAACTTGCATCTCCCAATTCGGTCTTTAACACCCGGGTCCACCACCCATAAGGTGATGTTGACCCGTCATTAATTGAACCAACCGTCAATAGGAATAGAACTCGCTATGCGCAATCCAATATCGCCCCAATAATATGAGGATCTGATATTGGGGTCACTACGCATACAACCTTACTCTTTCGAGAAGCAAAGAGTCCGATCCAGATGCGCTTGTATATAGGAGCTGTCACTTCGTACAGACGTCTCCTATATACAATCCCTGGCGACGGAAACCCTTCGCCTTGACGGGAGACCATGGATGTCACTTATGCGATCATCCACCTCTTATTCAAATTTAATTAATTACTATGAATCACATTCATATAATTAATTCTTCCAAGGGAATTATTAACTCTAATCATATTAGAGTATAATTGGACATAATCAATTCAATCATATTAAATTAATTATCAATCCAATTCAATCGATCAAACTTGATTGTTATGCTTGAATATATATGGTATTATTCTCAAAGTACGTATTTTCGTATTTTAATAATTAGAAAAATACAACTTAATCCCTCGGACATTATCCCGACCCTACCCGTTGTCATGGCCAGTACCGGCGGGAGTGGGACGGACCGCATACGTAGTAACCCGCTACCCCAGCGATCCCCGACTAGACACCATATCCACCTCGGGAAAGGATAATGCCAAATTGATTAATTTGTACTTGAGATGATCATCGGTTTTTCAACCGAAATTATACTATATAGTAATCAAAACAATTTTGATTATAAGGAAATTTGCTAGACAAATTCCCAATCCTATTCAAGCAAGGAGTTTGATGATTGTGTTTCCAATTATGATTTAGATTAAATCTAATCAATTAATTGGTTGGGGCCAAGTTAATTAAGGAAATAATCATCTTCTAATATTTCTCAAATATTTTCCATAATTATTTCTCGAAATTAACAATTAATTTCATTAATTGACAATCACATGGTTCTTGATTAGGAAAGTAATTTCAGCAGTGACCCATACTTACTAAAATTAGCATATCTCAATCAATTTAAATCCAAATTAAGCAAAGTAAGTTTTCATAGTTTGCTAATTTGATTTACAACAGAACCTATATGATTTGCACGTATTTCGAGGTGTCTCTAAACAGTAATTAACTCCTTATTTACGTTAAGATTCGCAGTTCCCGTAACAGTGAATACATGTTCATTAAAACTACCATATCTCGAGCATACGAAATCCGATTTACGCAAACTCAGATCCTATGGTTTCCTTATTTAATGGGGAACAAAATCCAAGTGCTATTTTCGTGTTTAAACAATTTAAACAGGGCCAAAAAATACACTAAACAGATCTGCGAAATCAAATGCGATAAAAACTTTCGCGACCTTAATGAACCCAAGTCGTCCTCGGTTAGCGAATCATATTCGAAACCATCGACCTAAGGCTATGATACCACTTGAAGGATATGATTAGATCCTCAAGCGCATCACAGAAGCGTAAGCATCGTATCGAATACGACGAGGAGTGACTAGTCGCACTAGTTGCTCGATGCAGCGGAATTCAAAAACATTTATACGACGAAACCACATGATCCAAGAACACTTCTCGGGTCGTTTCGTCTAAACCACAAACAAGTAATAGGATTACCTCTTGAAGCATGGTTGTGATCGAGTCTCTAAACGAAGAGACCTCCTGTCTCAAGTCCGATCTGACGGAGGAGACGCTTGCGAGCGCGAGGATGAACCGCGTGCTTCTCGCAATCCATGTTGATGATCCAAGCGGCGGATCTCCTGATCTCGACACCCGAGATCCGTCGTCTTCTTCACGAGCGAGGCACACCGAAGGAGACGGAGATCCACGAGCAGACGATCGGGCAGCATAACGACGTTGCTACGACGATGGAGAACCTCTCCTTGACATCCATGGTGGACGGCCATGAGAGGGAGAGAGAGGGCTGACGTCTAGAGAGAAAGAGAGAGAGAGAGAGAGAGAGAGAGATGTACTACAATAGCATCTTGTGTAAAGAAGAGCAATGGGGTGCCTCTCCTTTTATAGGGTTTTGGGATCCATGGATCTCAATCTATGGGACAACACAAATCCAATGGCTCTCATTGATTGTGTTTCTTTTAATGGCTAAGATTTTTGTTGGTAAAACCAACAACAATTAATTTAATTTAAATTAAATATATGTTGATAAATCAACACAATTTAATCACAAAATTAAATCATCAATACATGGAGATAATTGAAGAGAGAAAAGCCTCCTTCCATGTGGAGAGGGGGGACGGCCTCCCTTTCCTAATGGGAGTGGTGGCCGTCCACCCTCCTCCATTAGGAAGGTGGCTATTTTATATTTTATGTAATCTCCATTATTTGCAACATCTTTTGTTGCAAATTATTCTACAAAAAATAATTCACAATTATTTTGTAGACATTGTAATCTTACCGTTGAAAAATTTGTGAATCATATTCACAACCTAAAACAAAATGTAAATTACATTTTCAATTCAATATCCAATGTGAATCCAATTCACATTAACATTTAATTAACAAATGTAAATTGCAAATATCTCTCTCTTATATATTATAAATCACATTTATAATATATATGACTAATATGGATATCGCTATCCACATTATTCATATCCATGATAATTAAATCACATTTAATCATCTTGGATCTTTATTCTCTTATTCTCAAATAATATGAATCTCATTCACATTATTTACATCTTTGATAATTAAATCACATTTAATTATCTCAGATAACTCTCTTTATAATATGAATCAAATTCATATTACTCATGATAATTAAATCATATTTAATTATCCATTTTCTCAATGCTCGGATACATATATCAACAATAGAATTATCCATTAACTCTTTTAAGGATAATGCGCTTTCTCCGCGAATACTTGGAGATAAGGACATGGCGATTGTATTGTTCCATGTATAGTGACATGGACATTGAGATCATAACTCAAATCCAGATCGTGGGCCTCCCATAGATGCTTGATTAAATCAAGACCGCAAATCTAATCTTGTCATTGCATCTGAATCACATTCAGATCAATGTCCAACATTTGGACTAAGATCAGATTACTTCTCTACTGAGAGGAGTCACTAAAATCCAAACCCGTTTCATCACTCCCTAGGAATGGAAGCGTCGTGGTTATACAATCGTTTATGATCACATCACCCTCAGGTATTCCTAATACCTGTACATCCTGCATACTGGAAGACTCAGATTAAACCCGAGGTATTAGATCAACTTTACACTGTCTACTTCAGGGTTCTATCAGTAAGTTTCTCATTCGATCATTGGAAGTCTGTATCGATCATATACTTTCCAAAAGCGTACATCATACCTAGGCCTTGATCATATACTTTCCAAAAGTATATATCAAACGTACAAATTCAGTCAAGCTTCCAAAGCGAGACGACCATGCGCATGGAATTTGATTCTTTCCAATATCTCATGAGTGAGCTCATGTCTTCCGGTTCAGTAATTGAACCTGTATGATCCCTTTGAGAGATCGTATTACTCATATGCCCTTATATGCACACCAGCGCGTCGGTGTATAGACCTTGATTAGGTCATCAACCTATTGGTCTGCCAAATGTACATACTTAGACATATAGTAACATATCTGTCTCCGGTCAGAGGATGTGTGCCTGTATCGTGACAGCATACGATATAGGACTTTGGTTATCTCGATCTCGTTAAGTCAACTCTTTGACCTAACTAATCTGACACCTTCGAATCTCTATTCCTATGCAGAGGACCTACATCAAGAGGTCGGTCAGATATCAGCCTAACTGAGATAGGATTGCCATCTCCTACTCTGGCTGGAGATCATCTCTTAATAATCATTTGACGGTGCTTGACGAGTCCTCAATCTAACTTATTAGATATTCATCTAAGCACCAGCCTCTATGATTCAATAATTTAATCAACAGCTGTATGTCATTAAGATGGCCATGGTACATAACCCTAATTGTACTAAGGGACCTATTATGCAAATTATGCATTCTTCATTTCAGATCAGGGAATGATATTCGCGATAACATTTATTGCATAATGGCTCGCCGTGGGCTCGCATGTCCAACAATATGGCGAATCAATTTTCCAAGTAATAGTGGCGGTTGTGCACTCCAGGCTTAAGTACCCTTAGTTAGCCCTTCTCACTACTAGAGGTAACTCCCTCTGATACCATTTGTAATGTTCCGTACTTAGATCTCCATACTATTATCAGAGAAAATCAACCCTAATATCTTGATGGGTTTGGACCCTTGTGGACCCATTGATAACCACACAAAATGCTTAACCCCAAATTGTCAAGTAGTAATCCCTCACCCTTATAACATATCTCACACTTCTTGAGTTTTAGATGTGGGACTAATATTTTGATGTGTCACAATTTATCCTACACATTTTAGTAACGTCCTCGTTGCAATTAAGCCTATCACGTATTCCTACTAATTGAGCTCATTGCATGATCCGTGTGCCTTTTCCTCCTATATGTTTGTAGAGATGACTCCATTATCTCTTTCCACTCTCACAGGGAACGTGCTTAAATGCCATTGCTAACAACCCAAATTTAGGTCCTAGGATCCTTATCAAGGAAAACTAGTCCTGACAACTGGTTGCTTTCAGGACCTAGAACCATAGACAAGCGCCAACAATTCAAGCCTAAGCTGTCAAGTACTAATTCTCAACTCTTATAACCCACTCTCACACCTTATCTATAATAGATGCGGGCTTATTTTTGGGATGTTATTATAAGGAAAGCAAAGCACTCTAACTCCAAGGCTTCCCATCCAAAAGAGGTTACAAGTGAAAGATCCATACATTCTCCTAATTCTTCATTATTAATTTTCCAATCCAGCAATGAACGAACAAGCAACTTGTCGTTTGCAACATAAACTACATCTAAACAACTTATCATGAATGACGATTCCAGACTCAACTTATATCCTTGTCTTTAGTGTCTTACGTGTTTTTCCTTATTTTAGTTAGGGCATATTTGTAATTATGAAAAGAGATTTTTACACCCATAATCCTGAGTAATTTTGCAATAATATTCATAACCCTGCATAATAGCGAATTACATAAGAACCCCGGGATAGTTACTCCGTCTCACATTCATAACCCTCCGTTACTTTTTCCTTTAACCCGACGATATCATTGGGTTATTCTAACCCTTATCCTATCCAACGGTTGCTAAAAAAATGTTAAAAAAAATTAAAAAAACATCTCTGTCCTCCATCTTGCAGCATAGCCGACCCCTCCCCTTCTTCCTCCTCCGTCCCTCCGTCAGCAGCCACACCCTCCTCCCCTGCGCTCGCAGGCACCCCCTCTGCCCCGTCGCCTCCCTATCCCCGCCCCGCCGCCTCCTTCCTAGGCGACCCAGGAGCCCTCCGCCCCTGCAAGGTCGACCTCCTCCTCAAGCCCCGAACCCCACTCCCTCCCCCCCGCCATGCGCTGCCTGCGAGCCCCCTCCTCCCCAAGCCCCAACGACCCCAGGAGCCCCCCGCCCCGTGCACGCTTGCGAGCTGCCTCGACCCGTGTGCCCCTACAAGCCCCGAACCTCGCGCCGCCTACGAGCCCCTCCTTCCCAAGCCCCGACCCCCCGCGTCTACGAGCCTCCTCCTCCCCAAGCCCCGAAACCCCCCCCCCCCCTGTCGCCTGCGAGTCCCCGACCCCAGGAGCCCCCTGCACCGCGCGCCGGATGCAAGCCCCGACCCCCCCCCCCCCTTCTTGCGCCGCCTGCGAGCCCCCTCCTCCCCAAGCCCGGGCCCCCTCACGCGTCTGCGAGCCTCCTCCTTTCCAATCCTCGATGACCCCAGGAGCCCCCCGTCCTGTGTGCGCCTGCGAGCCACCCCGACGACCCCAGAGGCCCCCCCGCCCTCGCGCGTCTGCAAGCCTAACCACTTCAAGCTTGCATGCGGTTGCAAGACCTAGCACCCCCCTGCGCAGACCACCACCTCCAGCAGCTCCCTCTCCCTCGACAACCCCACCCCCGCACCGACCACTTCCTACATCAACACTCCTCCTCCCAACCCCTCCCAGATGATGGAGAGAGATGCGATGGCATGATTTGCAAATAAAAATGAGTATTAGGGGCTACTTTGTCTTTTTTAACGAAAACCGTCAAATATAACAGACATCTCAAACGGAACATAACACAGGGTTGTGTCATGTAAGAGTTAAGCATTACTCAAGGTTTATCATGTAATTCACGATCTTGCAGGGTTATGAATGTTATTGAGGAATTAATCAAAGTTATGGGTGTAAAAATCCCTTCCGAAAAAGGTAGGTATGTAAGTGTTACCATGAAAACTCAAAAGTGTACAAGTGTAAAAATCCATGTATCCAGTTTTATATTCAAATTACAATTATCATGCTTCTTTTATGCATTCATGTATTGCTAGTTTCTTTATTTAGTGTATGCTATATATTTCAAGTTACATCGTATTTCACCATTATTTTTATATTTTATTTGCATATCCTCGTGGTCATCCAGTTTTTGCATTCGTGGTCAATAGTAATTCAGAAATGGAAAAAGCAATTTAAATTTATCTGATCAATTTGGTAGCTTTGATTAAAAATTTACTAAATTTGGAATACTTTTACTTGCATAAGTGCGCCTCTGAGCTTTATGGCTTATTAAACATGAAAAAAAATGGCTAAATTGATCTTTTCCATATGTAATTTGATCGTTTTCCCTTATAGCATATCTTATGCACATTGTCACTTAGCTTGGAGTTCAAAAAATATGTAATTGCTGACTTTAGGAGTTGCTAAATGTTTTAGGCAATATAACGATAAAAATCCTTCTTAAAGAGTCGACATTTTAGCATCGAAGTTGTACCTTATAGATGGTGAGATACCTGAGGGATCGATCGAAGCTTGGAGGAGGAATTTGTCAAACGATATGTGGAGAGAAGAGAGAAGAAGAGGAGGGCAGAATAGACGACACAGAAATAACAACAGATTAGGAGGAACATGAACGGAAGATAAACCTCGTATATAGTGTAGCCCCAAATGATTAAGGTATACAACCAATTCCACCATTCCTACAGCAAAATTAGAGCCATAATTCTAGCATATTTCCAAACCTCCTATGTAGCCCCAAATGATACATAGGTGTCCTATCAAACATGTCCTCTTAGAGCAAGTTTTACGGTACGTTCGGTTCTGGAATAAGCAGGAGTAAGCGTGAGGAATAAACTAGAATAATGCACTATTCATGTTTTACTGGAAGGATAGGAATAAGGTAGAATAAAGATAAGTAAGAAAGAATAATGATATGAATAAGAATGGAATTTCGTAGAATAATTGTCGAGAGAGATGTGCATGACGGAATAGTTGTACGAGAAAGGAAATGGGAGAAGATAGGAATAACACCCTTATTCTTGGGGTTATAAATCCCTGGTTGGTCCCATGGTCATATTTTATTATCCTTCTTGTGGGGCACCATACAACAATTCTTTCTTATGTTTACTATATCAAATCATCCATTTCTCTCTGTCTTTCTGTCACGACCCGTCCTTCATATTCGAGACGAGCGCGACAATTACCTAATTATAAACATCCTTTCATATCATTATTCTATAAAAATCTTTAGTCATTATCCGTAAAATTTCGACAGAGTTTCCTCTATAATATGGATCTCCTAACCGTAACCTGTACCTGAAATATTACCCATCATATCTATAAAATCATCCATCACTAAACTTTAGAATTCTGACCAAGATCTCATCAAACTATTGAAAATAAAGTGACATCTTCTATATTTCTATATTCACAAAAGTTCCACATGTTCACATCTATCCAACTATCCATTCCTTCATATTCATACAAAATCCAGCACTCTAATTCTGTCAAACATCCACAAAGGATATCAAAAAGTTACCCAAAAACTAAAGTCTTTGATGGCGTAACCTCCAACTAGTGATATGCAGCTATGCACGTTTCTCCCAAGCGTCCTGTTCAAGATTTATCTGTAATAATATAACAATAGAATGGTGAGCCTAAACCCATGAAAGAGCTTAGACCCAGCGAGCGGATCTCAAGCTTTTGATAAACTACTTTATGAACATAATTTGCATTGTATCAACTAATTCTTTGCTAGCAAACATATAAAAAAAATCTGCATGCATCAACATGTATCATTGAATGATTATGACATGAACTAACATTTTAAAAAAAATTCTTGACAATCTTACCATATCATATTCAATGTCACACTACCCCAACATGTCGTACTAATTCATGAACCGTGTAAAATTGTCTAGGGAGAGAAACTCAACCCAAGACCGTGAAAATCTTATCATTTCATGTTAATGGTCCCAAAGACCGAGTACATTTCGCATACGGCCCAAAGCCCATTAGTATACGAAATGCGAGCCCAAAGCCCTCCTGAGTCACAAGGAGTAGGCCATAGGTATATCACGAGGATATACCTACCCCAACATGTAGTGACTTGTTCATGAATTTTCTGGGGAGTAGGCCATAGTGTGCATTGATCTTATATCATATCATGAAAAATCTTGACTGCATAATCATAAAACATTCATGTAAAACTGACATTCATGAATCATAACTGCGTCTGTATTGCAATATGAAAACCATGATTGAACTAGGTAAATAAAATATCAGGATAACTAACTAATTGCTGTAGAAATCTTCATAAGCATGGAAAATCTTGTAAACATCATTGCTTTAAAATTTAGCAAAACTACCTAGTTTTATAGAAAATATGACTTGAAGCCACTCACCTTGACATAACTTGTAAGTCAGTTGCTCCCTTGGTTGTTTGTTAGCTAGGAGTTGATTCTCTTATCGTCCTACGAAGGATAGTCGAAATGAATACTTCCATCTAATCATATATATGTACATGCATAATGTGAGTTTTTCATTTTCATGATGTTTTAACCATCTTCCTTGTTGTATTCCAGGTAATGTTATACCAAACGTTACTATACCTCAATTATTATCATCATCCTTCCCTTTTTCCTATTGTTGATGTCTATCAGTATAGTAGGATGTTTTACTTAATCCTCGTCGGAGGAGAACAAAATTAGTATTCATATATATACCTGTTGTATCATCACTACTAATATTATTTTTTTTTTTTTAAGAGCACTATCACTAAATGGTTAAGGAGATATCACTAAGCCCCGTATCTCATGTGTTGGTTCGTCGAATCCACTTACTAAAATATATCATAGGCTTATCAACTAGTTTATCTTTATATAGATCTACCTGCAACTTATAATTTGACTCTTTAATAATACCCGTCTAACACTAGTCAAAACGTAAAGGTTAGATTTTGACAACATCTTAAGTGCTTTCTATAGCATACCATGATCGATTATGATAATATCCCTTCATCATAATCAAATCTAAATATCTATATGTATATAAATTTCGATTGAGATAAAGTACCTCCTCATCGTAATTACTAAAATGATATTTGCATGAACGTCTTGAGAATCCATTACCTTGAACTTTAATGTTATTAAACTTCATATCTACTTGCCAAGAATAGCATCGAATGCATAGACATTAATGAAAAAAAAATACCTAAATCTGGCAAGAAATCGAACAGTGAAGAAGATATCCCCTTTGTATGCTTTTTACTCTCTCCTCTCCCTAAAAGATCGAAGTCAATAGATCGTGTCTTTTCTTTTTATAGGAAGTCGATGTTAATTTCTAACCGCCTCTTGAGCACAAAGGTAGAGAACGACGTGTCTCCTACAAGATTAAGGGGCCATGCAAAAATAATAATAATCTTTCTTTCCTAAAATAACCAAAGTTACGTATTTTGCATAATAGTCACTACAATTCTATGCTTTGTTAAAGTTATGAATAAAAATACACTCTTCATCTTTAATTATGATTTCGTATTTGACAGCCGGATACGTTTTTTTTTTCATTGAAAACGTCTATCATCTATCTAATATTATTATCTGTGTGGCTACCATGTCCAATATTCTAACTTGTATCCGTTATGAAATGAATAAAGTAACATATTTTTCATGTCTGTCAGTATTGTTATTTGTAATCGTATTCAATCCTCGACATTCACGGAGTATATGCTCAATATTCAATTTATTTTGGTTACATGGATGTTACAACACTTCCCTCCTTAAAATAAATTTCGTCCTCGAAATTTCATACCTTAATCATTTGAGAATAAATATGGGTACTGGGTTCGCATATCCTCTTCTCGCTCCCATGTGGCTTCTTCTATAGCTTGACTTCTCCAGAAAACTTTTACTAGTGGAATCTTCTTTGTACGAAGTTCTTGAACTTTATGATCCAAAATTTGTATAGGAACTTCTGTATAGGAAAGGTCTTCCTTCAATTGTATCTCTTGTGGTTCTATAACATGCGGAGGGTCTGGGATATATTTTCGAAGTGTAGAGACATGAAAAACATCATGTATTTTTGATAATTCTGACGGGAGCAAGAGACGATATGCCACCTCACCAACTCTTCCCACGACTTCATACGGACCAATGTATCTGGGACTGAGTTTTCCACGTTTTCCAAATCTAATGAGTCCTTTCCTGGGGGGCACTCGAAGAAATACCTTGTCACCAACTTGAAATTCAAGATTCCTCCTTCTCTTATCTGCATAGCTTTTCTGTCTATCTTGGGCTACTTTCAAATTTCTTCTAATCTCTTCAACCTTTTCCATAGTGTTTTGTATGAATTCTGGCTTAAATAATTTGCGCTTTCCAACCTCATTCCAACACACTGGGGTTCTACACAAACGGCCATACAAGGCTTCATAGGGAGCCATTTTAATGCTAGCATGGTAGCTATTATTATATGCAAATTCCATGAGTGATAAGTGGTCATCCCAACTGTCTTTGAAACTCAATGCGCATGCCTGAAGCATATCTTCTAAAGTTTCAATAGTTCTTTCAGATTGACCATCCGTTTGTGGATGGAAAGCAGTGCTAAATGCTAACTTTGTACCCATCGCCTTATGCATGCTTGGCCAAAATTTTGAAGTAAAACGAGGATCTCTATCAGATACAATGGATACTGGTGCTCCATGTAGCCTTATTATTTCATCCACAAAAATTTTTCCCAGACGATCTAATGTATAAGTCATATTGACTGCTATAAAATGGGATGATTTAGTCAATCTATCAACAATTACCCAAATTGCATCATGACTTCGACGCGTCTTGGGTAATCCAGTAACAAAGTCCATAGTTATATGTTCCCATTTCCATTCAGGTATAGGAAGTGGTTGCAATGTACCCGCCATTCGTAAATGCTCAGGCTTTGTCTGCTGACAGATCAAACATCTGGAAACATATTCAGCAATTTCTCGCTTCATTCCTGACCACCAATAAGATGTCTTCAATGTTCTATACATCTTCGTACTTCCTGGGTGCATCGCATACATGGAGTTATGTGCTTCTTCAAGAATTTCAGCTCTGATTTCTGGTGATTTTGGGACACATAATCTTTGCCTGAAAAATAGTACTCCCTGTTCATTGATTGTATAGTCTGTCAATTCTCCCTTTTCCACTTTTTCAAGTATCTTTTTGATTTCTAGGTCATGTAATTGAGCATCTCGGATTTTATCATACAATATGGGCCTGACCTGCAATGAGGCTAATAGATTTTCCATATTCATCCATGCTCAAACTAGTATGTAATCCTCTCATTTGTAACAATAAAGAAAGGCGTTCACCTTTGATATATAATAATTGGCCATTAGACTTTCTGCTAAGAGCATCAGCGACAACATTTGCCTTTCCAGGATGATATTCAATGGTACAGTCATAATCTTTAATCAGCTCTAGCCATCTTCTTTGCCTAAGATTCAGTTCCTTCTGGGAAAAAATATATTTTAGGCTCTTATGGTCGGTGAATATTTGACAAGTCTCACCATACAGATAATGCCTCCAAATTTTCAAAGCAAAAACTACCGCTGCCAATTCTAGATCATGTGTAGGATAGTTAAGCTCATGTTGTTTCAATTGTCTAGATGCATAGGCAATCACCTTTCCATTTTGCATGAGTACGCATCCTAATCCTTGCCGTGATGCATCACTGTAAACTATAAATCGCTCATTTGCTGATGGAAGGCTTAGAATCGGTGCTGAGGTGAGTCGATTCTTAAGTTCTTGGAAACTCTTCTCACATGCATCATCCCAGAAAAATTTCACCTCCTTCCTAGTTAACTTGGTCAATGGTGCCGCGATTCTCGAAAAGTTCTCAACAAATCTTCTATAATATCCAGCCAAATCAAGGAAACTTCGAATTTCTGATACATTTGTCGGTTGTCCCCAATTTAAGATAGCTTCTATCTTGCTTGGATCTACCGATATGCCTTCTCCTGAAATTATATGCCCTAAGAATGCCACCTTTTTCAGCCAAAATTCACATTTATCCAGCTTTGCAAATAATTGATGTTCCTTTAAAGTTTGCAATACAATCCTCAGATGTTCCTTATGCTCTTTCTCTGATCGTGAATAGACCAAAATATCATCGATAAATACAATAACAAATTTATCCAAGAAAGGATGAAATACGCGATTCAATAGATCCATAAAAGCAGCAGGGGCATTTGTTAATCCAAAAGGCATCACCAGAAACTCATAATGCCCATAACGGGTTCGGAAGGCTGTTTTAGGGACATCTTCGGCTTTGATTTTCAGTTGATGATAGCCAGATCTCAAGTCTATCTTAGAGAACACAGAAGCCCCTTGTAGTTGATCAAATAAATCATCTATCCGAGAAGAGGATAATTATTACGTACAGTCACTTGATTCAGCCTTCTATAATCAATACAAAGCCTAAAGGAACCATCTTTCTTCTTGACGAAAAGAACAGGAGCTCCCCAGGGTGATATACTAGATTGTATGAAACCCTTATCTGCTAATTCTTGCAGTTGAATCTTCAGTTCCTTGAGCTCAGACGGAGCCATCCGATAGGCTGCCAGTGCTATCGGAGTTGTGCCCGGGACTAAATCAATGTTAAACTCGATCTCTCTATCCGGTGGAAGCCCTGGTAGTTCATTCGGAAATACTTCAGGAAAGTCTTGTACGATAGGGATGTTCTCTAGCCTAATAGCTTCCACCTTTGTGTTATAAACAAGAGCAACATAAGAAGAGCATCCTTTCCTTATTAATCTGTGGGTCAGTATATTAGAAATTACAGGAGTAGGGTATATTTTCCTACCTCCTGAGTAAATGAATTCAACTTCCCCGGGTCTTCGAAAAATGACTTCCTTTTTATAACAGTCCAAAAGAGCATGGTATGCGGTAAGACAATCCATTCCTATGATTATATCAAATTCTTTGATCTGCATAGGAATTAGATCCACATAGATCTGGTGTTCCCTATCCACATCATACAATGTTTGAAAATGTGGTGAACAATTTCAGGTTCTCCTTTAGGAGTTGTAATTGCTAGAGTGTTATCAAGGTTTTCCATTTCTACATCAGCATGGATGCAAAAACTTCGAGAAATAAAAGAATGACTAGCTCCAGAGTCAAAAAGTGTATAAGCCTCTTTGCCGAAAATTATTGTAATACCTGAGACAACATCTTCTGAGGTAATGGCTTCTTCAAGAGTCATGTTAAAGGCTTTGACAGAATTTTGTCCTTTCTGAACTTGGCGATTTTGCTCATTGTGCTTCTTTTTGCCTCTATTTAAGGGCAATTGATTTCTAGCATCATTATTCCATCGTTGATTTGATTCTTGAGTATTTCTATGTTTACTGGTCCAAATAGGACAATCGCGTCGTATATGTCCAGTCTGCCCACAGTGATAGCAATCTCGCGTACCCTTACGACATTCCCCAGGATGATTCCGCCCACAAGAATTGATCGCGGATAAGTGTTCATTGTCACTTCCTTTGCCCTTGGTTCTCGTGCATAAACATGGAATTGCTTAGGATTTTTGAAATTTCTGAATGTTTTGATGCCATCACTTTTCCAGTGAGAGATTTCTCCACCTCTTTTCCTTAATGATACATTAGCTCTTCTTTGTTCATGGACTACCTTCTCTGCTCTTCGAGCTGCCTCAACTAGATCAACATAAATAGTATATCCTGCAACAGCTACCATAGACTTTATATCTATATGTAAGCCATCCTCGAAGCGACGACATTTCTCTTCCTCTTTAGCTACTAACGAAGGAACATACTTGGACAATTCAATGAAACGTTTCTCATACTCATCCACTGGCATACTTCCTTGAGTTAAATACAAAAATTCTCGACGACGTTCTTCCTGGTAAATTCTTGGATAATATTTTTCATTAAATTCCTTCTGGAAGATCTGCCATGTCGGAGTAATAGCAGGATCTGCATATTTTACCAATATAGACTTCCACCAATCATAAGCATCTTCTTTTAGTAGGAAAACAGAGAATTTCAGACGTTGTTCATCTGTACAGTCCATTAGATTGAACACTTTTTCTGTATTCTCAAACCATGCTTTGGCTACTTTTGGATCAGCCGTACCATAGAATGATTGTGCCCCTAACTTGCGAACATGCTCAAAGGGCAATTGCTGTCCGAAATCATGTGGTCGCATGGACTGGGCAGCCATACTTTCCAATGTTTGTGAAATCAACATTAGAGTATCGTGCAAGTTATTATTATTCGTCTCATTCCCGTCGCCTAGTCCTTGTGTAGTCCTAGGAGGTTGCTCTGCTGCCATCGTGTCCTATAACAAATAGTACTCTAATTAGTCCTCTGACAGAATTTCAAAAATAAAAATCCCTAAAGTTTCATGTAATAAAATAAGATAAATCCTCAACATCTGAAAAATCAATAATCCAATTTTCCTATGTATTTCAGTTCTCCTTATAATTCAATCTCCGAATTTAACGGTAAATGGAAATCCAAAACCTTTCCTCTGATACCACAAGTTGTCACGACCCGTCCTTCATATTCGAGACGAGCGCGACAATTACCTAATTATAAACATCCTTTCATATCATTATTCTATAAAATCTTTAGTCATTATCCGTAAAATTTCGACAGAGTTTCCTCTATAATATGGATCTCCCAACCGTAACGTGTACCTGAAATATTACCCATCATATCTATAAAATCATCCATCATTAAACTTTAGAATTCTGACCAAGATCTCATCAAACTATTGAAAATAAAGTGACATCTTCTATATTTCTATATTCACAAAAGTTCCACATGTTCACATCTATCCAACTATCCATTCCTTCATATTCATACAAAATCCACCACTCTAATTCTGTCAAACATCCACAAAGGATATCAAAAAGTTACCCAAAAACTAAAGTCTTTGATGGCGTAACCTCCAACTAGTGATATGCAGCTATGCACGTTTCTCCCAAGCGTCATGTTCAAGATTTATCTGTAATAATATAACAATAGAATGGTGAGCCTAAACCCATGAAAGAGCTTAGACCCAGCGAGCGGATCTCAAGCTTTTGATAAACTACTTTATGAACATAATTTGCATTGTATCAACTAATTCTTTGCTAGCAAACATATAAAAAAAATCTGCATGCATCAACATGTATCATTGAATGATTATGACATGAACTAACATTTTAAAAAAAATTCTTGACAATCTTACCATATCATATTCAATGTCACACTACCCCAACATGTCGTACTAATTCATGAACCGTGTAAAATTGTCTAGGGAGAGAAACTCAACCCAAGACCGTGAAAATCTTATCATTTCATGTTAATGGTCCCAAAGACCGAGTACATTTCGCATACGGCCCAAAGCCCATTAGTATACGAAATGCGAGCCCAAAGCCCTCCTGAGTCACAAGGAGTAGGCCATAGGTATATCACGAGGATATACCTACCCCAATATGTAGTGACTTGTTCATGAATTTTCTGGGGAGTAGGCCATAGTGTGCATTGATCTTATATCATATCATGAGAAATCTTGACTGCATAATCATAAACATTCATGTAAAACTGACATTCATGAATCATAACTGCGTCTGTATTGCAATATGAAAACCATGATTGAACTAGGTAAATAAAATATCAGGATAACTAACTAATTGCTGTAGAAATCTTCATAAGCATGGAAAATCTTGTAAACATCATTGCTTTAAAATTTAGCAAAACTACCTAGTTTTATAGAAAATATGACTTGAAGCCACTCACCTTGACATAACTTGTAAGTCAGTTGCTCCCTTGGTTGTTTGTTAGCTAGGAGTTGATTCTCTTATCGTCCTACGAAGGATAGTCGAAATGAATACTTCCATCTAATCTTATATATGTACATGCATAATGTGAGTTTTTCATTTTCATGATGTTTTAACCATCTTCCTTGTTGTATTCCAGGTAATGTTATACCAAACGTTACTATACCTCAATTATTATCATCATCCTTCCCTTTTTCCTATTGTTGATGTCTATCAGTATAGTAGGATGTTTTACTTAATCCTCGTCGGAGGAGAACAAAATTAGTATTCATATATATACATGTTGTATCATCACTACTAATATTATTTATTTTTTTTAAGAGCACTATCACTAAATGGTTAAGGAGATATCACTAAGCCTCGTATCTCATGCATTGGTTCGTCGAATCCACTTACTAAAATATATCATAGGCTTATCAACTAGTTTATCTTTATATAGATCTACCTGCAACTTATAATTTGACTCTTTAATAATACCCGTCTAACACTAGTCAAAACGTAAAGGTTAGATTTTGACAACATCTTAAGTGCTTTCTATATCATACCATGATCGATTATGATAATATCCCTTCATCATAATCAAATCTAAATATCTATATGTATATAAATTTCGATTGAGAAAAAGTACCTCCTCATCGTAATTACTAAAATGATATTTGCATGAACGTCTTGAGAATCCATTACCTTGAACTTTAATGTTATTAAACTTCATATCTAATTGCCAAGAATAGCATCGAATGCATAGACATTAATGAAAAAAAAAAACCTAAATCTGGCAAGAAATCGAACAGTGAAGAAGATATCCCCTTTGTATGCTTTTTACTCTCTCCTCTCCCTAAAAGATCGAAGTCAATAGATCGTGTCTTTTCTTTTTGTAGGAAGTCGATGTTAATTTCTAACCGCCTCTTGAGGACAAAGGTAGAGAACGTCGTGTCTCCTACAAGATTAAGGGGCCATGCAAAAATAATAATAATCTTTCTTTCCTAAAATAACCAAAGTTACGTATTTTGCATAATAGTCACTACAATTCTATGCTTTGTTAAAGTTATGAATAAAAATACACTCTTCATCTTTAATTATGATTTCGTATTTGACAGCCGGATACGTTTTTTTTTTCATTGAAAACGTCTATCATCTATCTAATATTATTATCTGTGTGGCTACCATGTCCAATATTCTAACTTGTATCCGTTATGAAATGAATAAAGTAACATATTTTTCATGTCTGTCAGTATTGTTATTTGTAATCGTATTCAATCCTCGACATTCACGGAGTATATGCTCAATATTCAATTTATTTTGGTTACATGGATGTTACACTTTCATTCCAATAAAAAAAATTAATATCACATTTTATCATTTAAAAATTATAAATACTCAATATTTAATAATTTTCGAATCTTCAATATACTAACATTACAAGAAACACTCCAAACAACAAACTCTCCATCCAAACGTTGAAAACACCAAAAAGTCATCTATGAGATTAGGGTGGAGCATTGGGCCGGGCCGGCCCGGACCCGACCCTGACCCGACCCGCAAAAGCCCGGGCACGGCCCGAACCCGATGTAAAAATGGGCCGAGCTCGGGTCCTCATTTTTCAAAAATATTATACTTGGGCCGGGCCAGACCCGAACCCGAATTACAAGTGGGCCGGGCCCTGGCTCTCATATTTCAAAATATCATATTAGAACTAAATAAGGGGATACGGATTTATAGTCATAATACATCCAATATTTCCTTCATACATCAATAATAATATTATATTGTAACAATACATCCAATATTCATGTGTTATGGGCGAATTATATCCATAACAATAAATTGGAATCAAAGTGCAACTTCATGGAATCAAAATAAGTACGAGTTGAGCCCGACCCGAGCCCGAGCCCGAACACGCGGGCCTTGGGCCGAGCCCGAGTCCTCAATTCGCTGAAAAAAGCGGACCTCGACCAGGCCCAAGGCCCACGGAAAATTGATGGGCTCTGGCCGGGCTTTCCCGGGTTGGGCCGGGTCGAGCCCAATGCTCCACCCTAATGAGATAACCTACCCCTCAATCCAAATGCTCCCTTAAAGAAGAACTCCATGGTTAGGTTTTAAGAGTTTTAATTACCCGAGACATTCAACTTGAGCAACTACAACCATCCAACTTTTCGATCAAGATGACTCCCTAACCTGCCCCTCCTTAACAATCGGTAAGTAGGAAATGGCAATCCATACAGATATCATCGAATTCGCGTGAGAAGCTTCAACTTTCTAGTGCAAAAAACAATTCAAACCTGCAGAGACAACCCTGTTGTTTTATTCACTTTCCAACAGGTCCCTATGAATTTTCGTTGTGATATAAATGAACTCCTCCATTCACGCAACAAACACCGACGTTTAATTTAAGAGCATTGAAGGAAAATCCTATATTCCAAGAAAAGGAGATCACTGCACGTAAATAACAGCATCTCCCTGTCCTCAAGCACCGGGGATTCCCTTCGCTTCTGGTTTGTTTCTTTCTTCCATGTGCAGAGAGAGACCAACAATGGCCGGCCCACAAGCAAGCAGCGACAGTAGGAATGTCTCTGCTAAACAACATCAACTTGCTGATGAAGGTAAGCCTCTCCATTGCTCCTCTCCTCGCAAATTATCCCCACTTGGCTCTCTCTCTCTCTCTCTCTCTCTCTCTCTCTATTTATACAACAACGACCCAACTCTTCTGCAGATCATCACCGCCTTCTTACAATGTCAACACAAAACCAACGTGAAGAAGAACACCGCCACCAACAAGAAGACGAGGAGGAGGACTCGTTATCTCTATCCGACCTCCCCATCTCCTCCCACATTTCCTCCTCCAACCCATCAAATGACTCGAATCGACAGCCCGAAGAAGAAGAAGAAGAAGAGGGAGGAGGAGAAGACTTCGAGTTCAAGGCCTTCGCCGACAACATGTGCGCGGCAGACGAACTCTTCTTCATGGGTCAGCTCCTACCCTTGGGATCAAGATCAGAGTCCCTTGACAGATGCTCGTCTTTTGCCACCACCACCAGCAGCAGCCGGAGTATGAGCCGCAGCCACTCCACGGACTCGTCTACGAGCACTGGCAGCGACCAACGCCGCCTGTCTATCTCCTCCAACTTCTACGCGCACCCGAGCCCCAAGCCCGGGATTCAAACCAAGAAGAAGACCGGTAGTGTGGTTGCGAGGAGGAGGAGCGCGGGGGGTTCTGTTGGTCTGTTCGGGGTGGCGAGGGCGCCCGAGATAGAGATAGTGGAGCTGAGAAGGAGAAGGGGTAGGGGAGAGAAGGGGAGGAAGGCAGGCGGGCTGCTTGGACTCCGGGAGAGTTTCTCCTGCAGCTGCTCCGTTGGAGATGTGGTGGAACCGGAGAAGAAGAAGAAGGTGGAGGGGAGGGGTGGTGCATCTTGCCGGAGAAGCAGCAGGATCTTCCGATGGCTGGAGGATCTCCACCGCATAAAGGATCCCGTTGCTTAGATTGTCTTGTCCTTATGGATACCTGTGTGCTCTGATTCCCCTTTTTCCGTTCTTCCCTTTTCGAACTTTGATGGATTTGTAGAGTTTCTTTTGCCATCGGAATGTGAAGATCGTGACGACGATAATGGAGAGTTCTTATTATTTCTCTTCGCTTCTTAATTAAAGGGCAGATTCGTATTTGATGGATAGATGCAGGCGAAGGATTGAACCGGAGAGAAGAATTCCAGTATCATCCTTTGGGTTTGCTTCTTGAATACGTATTTTGCACTTTGGTGCGTCTGAGATTCTTGGAAGTATTTGTACAGCTCTAATGTCTTTCTCGCAAATCAGTAGAGTTGAACATTCTATTTCTCCTTTTTGCACTTTGGTGCGTCTGAGATTCTTCCTCTTGTTTCTTTTCTCCCAAGCCGGAGCAGAATATATCTCAAAATTTTCATTTTGCGGATACTTTAGAATAGGCTCGGGAATAAGGGGCTAAATCTCCTCCGGATACGGTTTTTAGTGGTACGACTATTTCCTATTAATCCACCTTATTTCTTTCTTATTCCTATCTTTATCCCACTTTACCTACCTTTATTTCATCTTATTCTCCTTATTCCTATCCTCTAGCCAGACAAAGAATATACCCTTATTCTCATTATTCCCCATCCTTATTCCCGAATCGAACGCACCGTAAAAATTTGTTTAGATGCATGGCAAGCGCCCCTCATTTCGATGAGAACCCTTTATTTTGATATAAGCTATTTCAAGATAAATCAGTTATATCATTATTTTATATCTTTGTTTACGGTATTTATAATTTCTCTATCATTTAGACAAACTCACCTTACCAGCGTAGGATGAGAGTAAAATTTCCGCCTAAATCCACCATCCCGCAGAATCCATGTGTCATATTGGAATTTCCGATTGTTTTGTTCTAAACTTAACGCGATTTTAAAGAAGATAAATATTGTTTTGTATAATATTTTTTTTTTACTATTCGTTGCCACCAGAGATGCAACTAGAATGAGTATTCTATACGTTATATTTTTGTTAGGTTTAGACTGAAAAATAAAGTCTTGTTTTATATTACTCTGATATGTATTAAAATCGGTATTTCTTTCTTATAATATATGATTTAATGCATAGATATATTCTGACATTTATTTACAACGGGATATAATAATAGTTTATATCTTATGAAACTTGGAATAATCCGAATGTTAAAAAATAATAGTGTATGTATTTGTTATATGTAAATCATTAAATCCAATGCAAACCTAAATTTATCTCCAAAATATCTGCACCATGTTTAATCCATATAATAAAAAAAGATTTGGCTATAAAGGAATTCAATGCGGGCATTACATCATGGGAGAATCACGAGGATGCTGAGGTCCATTTGGGTAGGTAGCAGTAATGGCATTTGCAGACGATTTGATCTGTCCAAGGTTAGACCATATTTCGTCCTCTTACTCCCCTTTCTCTTCGGAAGTTCCTTTCTTTTCCATAATTAATGAACTTGGAATGCTTTCGGATTAAATGCACCTTTGGTTCTACTTTGGACTATCCATCTTAAAATGTTCGACGCAGCACCATAATTAAACGCTGATATTTTTCTTGATTATTATCTGTACTTGTTTATCGTGAATTTAAGTATGAAATGGTAGAGATATAATGCCTTCTAATAAAAGATTTTGCACTTCTAGATGGACCATCCCCGCAATATTAAGCTAACTGGGTTGAAATAATGTGACTACTTATAATATGTTACCCTTTCGAGGAATGACCTCTCACATGTTTTAAACCTTCGGAAGTATGTCGGGCGTTTTAGCTAATTAGATCTATAGACGCATGCATGGGATTGTAACAAAATCCCTTTAAGGTTTATACTACCTAAGCATGGGCGAACCTAGGGATAAGCATTTTTTCGGGCCAGTTCGGCAAAGCCCGGCTCAGTCTGGTGCCCGGCTCGATGAAGTATGGCCCAGGCTCAAGCCCAAAAAACAGATGGGCGGGATCGGGCCCTTGTTTTGGCATGAATCCGAATTCAAGCCGCAGCAATCCTGAACCCGAAGCTCGTAAGCTGGCCCGAATAAGGGCATGTGATCGGCCTGGCCTGGGCCCGACTTGAAAACGGAGTTGGGTCTGGTGAAGGCTCGGCCGCTGGGAATTTGGGATCCAATTCCCAAACAGCGGCATCACAAGTCACGCACCTGTCTCCCACCTCTGGCAAAGCCCATCACATATTCAATCCTCAGAGGCCTAACATAGGACATGCTCTCAAGGAGAGCATGTTCCTCGTCACATTGGGTCCTTCCCATGTTGGCAAGAATGGGTTGGGATCTATGGGATATGAACTTCGATACCTTCTGTTGATGGGTTGCTTTACGTTCTCTCTTGATAGCTTTGGTGAGAGTGGATATGCGTCAGGAGGAGGCTTAAGTTAAGATATAGGGTATGGGCCGTATGGCAGAAGCCTTGAGGTTGAAACGAGGATGGAGGGAAGTGCCAATCTATTTAAGATGGATTAGGTGAGGTGTGCTCGTATTCACCACGTTTATTAGGTGGGTGAAGGGTCTACAAGTTAATTACGCGGATGTGGGCCGGACATGACTGGAGAACAGGGGAGATTACGTGTAGAATTTGTGTGACCACATAAATTCGAGGTCTATTTGATAGCAATCAGCCCGGCCAGGCCCAGATTCTTCTTGAACTTTTAAGATAGTGGGTCGACGTAGGTCAGACCGCAGACCCATGTATTGGGCATGAGGGGCACGTGCCCCTCCCCCAACTTCCCTATATTTCGTCTCATTAAAAATTTAAAAAATATAGCATTATTCGGATATGCCCCCCTCCCCATCCGATAATTGGGAGTTCGATACCCACCCATGCCCTCTGTGTCCCATTGTCTGAAAATTGACATTGGAACCTTGCCCTCCATCCCCCCTGTGGGCCCCGTGCCCAATATCCCTCCTCCCTGGCTCGGCTTCGCATCCCCTCTAGGTTGCTGCAATTCCTCGAGTCCCCTTCAACACAGTGTTATCGTGCCCCTGCACTTTGCCTCCCCTCTCGAGTCTCACACGTGCCACGATAAGGACTAGGAGCATGTCTCAGCACCGAGAACCGCCCTGCTCCCTCAGGTTACCACTAGGGCTGATAATTGAATTGAATCATTCGAATTCGATTAGTATTCGTTCGATATCGAATGTGAATTCACTTGGATTCGTTCGATAACAATTCGATTCGATTCGATACACACATATATAATATGTATTAAGCATTATATATATGTATTATATATTTTGTAAAATCCCCATAAATGATACACAACTTAATATAATAAAATTTTTTTCATCATCTTATTCTAAACATCCCAACTTTGGGATGCATATTACATAACCATACCCCCTCTTTACTCCCCCAAATTCTCTCTCTCCCCTCGTCACTCATGAGAAAAAAAAACCCTAACATTTGCTTCTTCTCTCCAACGCCGCCAACTCCAACCTCTCGCTCCTGCTCGCTCTCTCCAACGTTGCTAGCTCTAGTCTCCCGCTACCGCATGATCTCTCCAACGTCGTCGGCTCTGGCCTCCTGCTTCTTCTCGCTCTCTCCAATGTTGTCGGCTCTAGTCTCCCGCTCCTGCTTGCTCCCACCACTGACAATGCCACCCTCCCAATCACCAGCCTTACCACCAGCTCCCACTCTTACTCGTCGTCGATAATGACACCAGTTCTAGACTCACCAATGTCGCCATCATCTTTCCATCACCCCCACAACTACTAGTATTACCACACACACCCTTTTACCCTAAAAACTTAAGATTTAGGTTCTATCCAAATAATTTATGTTATTTTAAAATACATCATCTGCAAACAAACGCATACTAAATTTTTAAGAACCAACATGATGTCATAGGTTTCAAATTTCTAATAATATTTTCTTTAATCACACTCTTAATCCTGCCATCTATCATAATATCCAGATCTTATGATAAGGACAACCAAGCATTTGAATACAAATAATATCTTAGAGACAATTAAGGTATGAACAAATTTTATGGATTTTGAGCTTTTCCTAAATGACTAAATGCGTAAAAGATCATAGATGCAACTAAATTCCATTTCTCATCAAGATTACAAGGAGACTAAGTTATCAAGAGGGAAATATCATCATAATCTTTAATAAGCCCAACTATGCCCCCATAAGAATGCATTGAAATGAGGTAAGCATGAACCGTTCATGATTGATGTAGAAAAAATGTTACATAATAGAAAATTGAAGATTAGAGCCATACCAACTGAGTTCTTAGTCAGATCTGCCGATTTTTATACACCTCAGATGAGGCATTCAACTCCATAAGCCAGTTCACGTCGACCTTTTATGATTCTGATGGAATTTAGTGATTCTTTTTTCTTAGATATCATGGAGATAGGTCATAATGGGGGGCAATATATGAAAGATTCTCAGATTAACGTGGAACACAATCTTCTTGTTATTGTTTTGGACATGTATATTTATTAATCTATATTTCGTATTTCTATATTGGTATGGAATTTAAAATATAGTTGAGTATGTGTTTTCATTTTGTTTTTAGAAGTCTAATTCAAACATACCATCTTCTCAATATAGTATCCATGAGAGGGTTATTGGGCATGATGATGATATTAATGAAAAAGTGGAAGAAGAAGGTGAAGAAATAGAAAAATTGAATTCTAAAATAATTAACAAGATTGATAGAAAGAAAAGATCAATGGTTTATGAATAATTTACCAAAGAGAATGAGAAAATTGGTGGAGTGTTTGTTAAAAGGTGGAGATGCACTGATTGAATTTCCATCATAGGTACAAAAAGAAAAGATCAATGGTTTATCAAGATGTCAATAATTATTTTTTCTTTATATATTCAATTCACCATAGGTACAAAAAAAGTAAATGAGGATTGCAAGAGACATATACCGATATACCAAGGACAAAAGTTAGGTACTTTATTATAGTTTATATCATTTATTGAATTTCACCATTTATGTTAAAAGTTTTTTTACTTATCTTAATTATTTTTTTCACAAATTAGTATCACAAAGTCTATTAAATTCTTTGAAACTTAGAATATTATTAGTATAAAATTTTTATTATTAGTTACATTATAAAATAAATTTCTAATTCGATATAAAATGAATCGAATTTGAATATTCGAAACTCCAAATGAATTGAATTTGAATCTAGATTAGAAATTCATTTAATATTCGATTCGGATCCGGATTCGAAAATTTTATAATGAATTGAATCTGAATCTAATTGGATTCGAATGTATTCGATTCGATTAGCACCCCTAGTTACCACCACTCTCTCTAGTTTGGGACGTGCCACAATAAGGACTATGAGCACGTCCCAACACTCGACTCTCTTGCAGCCCCACCTACCTTTTTCATGTGTTGTAGCCTCGTTCCCCCAAAAACTTACTACACTAGTTACACCGTTGCACCCTCAATCCCTCATGGGCACTCTGCATCCAGTTGCCCATCGTAGCATGATTCAGTCACACACTCCAAGTCTCCAACTCCAACGCATGTAACGATAATACAATATTTTCATACTACATCGGCATATGCATATGTTTATCCAAAATAAGCATCATTTTACCAATTGCAAAAAGAAGCAAATCATTTTACCACTTCATACTTTCATGTTGTAGATGTCCCTAAGATGTTTTAAAATTCTTAATGTTACAGATGTAAAGCAAAATACAGAGTTCTTAACGTTAATTTTTTATGAATCTTGCAGAAAAAATGGTGAAAACTCAAAAAGAACGAATTTGTCCACTTGCATTTACTAATTAAGATGGCATTAGCATTATCACTTGTAACAACTAGTGTTGAAAGATCATTTTAGCAATGACTATTGTCAAGACTCGATTGCACGATCGAATGAGAGATGAATGGATGAATGTTTCTTTACTTGAATATATTAAAAGAGATATCTTTAACTCTATTGTTGATGATGTTGTTATGGATTGTTTTCAAAATATGAAAACTACACATGGGCGACTTCAAGTATACGTATGTATTTTTAAAATTTATTATATATGCAAAACATCTCTTTACATATCTCTATGTACATGTATGTTTATCCTTATTTATTTTATCATTATTGTAATCTTCTTCATTATTTTTTACTGGTGTGCCTTTCACAGTCTTAGTCTAAAGCTTTTTGTGCCCTCTCGAGATCGTATCACTGCTTGACAACATTTTACCACCCTTGCTTCTTTTTCACTGTGACATTTTGAGCACCCCTCTCCCTCTACCGATAGATTGCAAGATGCCCGACGTGTTCTTTATTTAGAAGGAATGGGCTAATCTTGACCCCACCACTGTACTTAAGGTCTACACGGCCTTGAGGAGGTCCAAGATATACTCTATCTTGATAAGGGGTAATCTAGAAAAGATACTACAATCCCTATCTCTTGGGGATGGATTCCCTGTATAAATCAAACCTCTAAAAATACAAAATGGATATGCTACTCCTACATGATATGTCAACTACAATCACGGACAAAATCCAATCACTGAAAAATCTATTACAAATATACGAAGAATTTTAAAAATGAAAACACTCAATATAGAGGTAAAAAACTAATAAGAGACTATAACCTGTGAGGGGCTTATACAAAGCCTACCCTCTCAATAATGGCACAAGTCATAAAAAATAGAGGTAGTTTATTGATGAATGTGAAAATCGAGGTGTCTAACATCCTGTCTTGGAGGGCATGCTGTGTCCGACAAGTCGGATCCGGCAATTGCTGTATCGGCACCTCTCTCGGCTCTCGACACTCAACTCAAGCATATTAATCAACAAACAACCCACAAAATAAATAAGCAATGAATCTAATTGAGATGAAATTTATTATACCCTACAAATAAGTGTGTATAGCAAGCAAGTGTAGGGGTCGAATCATAGAAAGCAACGAGGATAGATACAAAAATCGATAATCAAAATAAATTATCAGAAATGTGTTTATGTATTTTTATAAGGTTTTTCTATTTTTTATGGATATTTAAATAATGTTTATTTTTTATAAGTTTTTAATTTATATATTTCTTATATTTTTTAATTATAAATATAATATTCTTATATTTATTTGTAAATTTTTAAATAAAATGTTTTATAGATTTTTATTTATATATTTTCATATTATTGAATTTTATAATTTTTATTGTATTTTTCCTTTTAAGTATATAATAAGTATATATAACTATATATAATAAAATGTATAATAAAAAATATATGTAAGATATATATGTAGTATATAATAAAATTCGTAAAATACAAATAATAACGATCCTTTTTACTTTTTAAGGGTTTTAAATATTTATAAATATTTATAATTAATAAAAATAATCATTATATATAATATATAATATTATTATATATACTATATTGGGTTATATATTTCTACATTTACTAAAAAATTATAAAATAAAATGTTTTTATGGTCCTCTGATTTTTATCCATTTTTGGCATTTTTTTAGAATTTTTATGTATTTTTAAATAAGAAAATACTCAAAAAACTAAAACAGTAAATCAGAGACTTTGAAATGAGCTTAATAAATATATTTAATGATTGAGCTCAATTTCATATTTCCTGAATACTAGAGATCCTAAAGAAAATTCAGAAACATAAAATATAATTTTGTGATTATTCTTTTAGTATTTAGAATTTTTATAAGCGTTTTTGTGTTTTCAATTTTTAGGAGTTTTTGGCAATATTTTGTAAAAATAAAAGGTCAGACAATCAAACAAGCATAAATAAACATATGAGTTTTTTTAGAATTTTTCAGAATATTTTATAATTTTTATGGATTTATGAATGTTAAACATGCGAAAATGCATTATTTTTGTGTTTTTATATATGAAAATAATTTTAATTACCTTAAGAAAGATATATGTGATATATTATAGTTCCAGACACTTAATATAATTTTCCTATAATTTTTAGATGCAAAACGCTATTTTTAATAATTAAAATACAACTACTAAATTAAATCTCTAGGACATAAACCTAAATGCAATTTTTCTTAAAGTTTCTGAGAATGTAGTAAAATATTAAAACAAGTCCAGGGAATATATGAAATTTATGCACCAATTTAAAACATTATTCGTACTAGTAGTGGTATAAATACAAATATCGAGTAATTTAGGACCTAATATGAACATTTAACAGAAATATAATACACTAATATTCGAAGTTTATGGACTTAACAATAACACAAGATTGGAGGTGTGTCCACGCAAAATACTCAGCCCCCTCATGCGCACAGGCACGTGAGGTGGCATGGAAGGGATTAAGTTGCAAATCTATAAAACTCGAGGGGATCAAGTGCAAATAGTATAGAACTTTTGCACTACATAGTAAAGTTCAAATATTAAAAATTAAATACAAACAAAATACCCCTCGCACGTTATCCAACGGCCGATGGCGAGTAACTTATACGTGTGCTGTGTGTTGAACATTGTATACCCCTTCGGCGATGGAGGGCTCTAATCAGATTTGGCGCTTCATCTGACGACTAACACTCAGGATGATCCAACACTGGTAGCTTCACTTAGCAGTCTGGCAGTCGATCTTGATTGGACGGTTTGGAGAACCCCTGGAAGAACATGGAAGATGGAGGACTTGATCGCTTCGATCAGTTACATCTTGCTTCTCCAGTCATCAGGGAGGCTCGCAAGGGGCTTAAACTGGAGCTAGGGCTCCTCCATTCCTGTTGATACCTTCAAAATGGTCCAAGAACCATCGATGGGGTCTTGGAAGCTCGAGGAAGAACGGGCACATGTAGAGCCTCTTCTGGACAAAATCCAACCCGCATCATGTCTTAAGCTTGTAGGCCTGTAGGGTTAGCTTCACACAAGAAAAATAGATGGCCCGGTGGCTTCTTTAGTCAAAATCGAGGTGAAATGAAGTGTGGCGGAGCAGCTCTAGTAAACGACATAGAAGGAGTGTGGATCTCCCAGATTTTTACAAGATCTGGGGTGGAAATGAGTCAGGGTGACAGAAGATGGTTAGGAAAAGATGTGGAGGTGGTCAAGCGAGGCGGAGTATGGGTGGATCACGATGAACAGAGGTCGGAGCTCAGAGCTCCGACAAACTTTGATTTTTGAATTTTATGAAATAACAAACGAAAATAAATGGAATAAAATGAAGGCCTACATTATTGCTACTCATAGGAATTGAAAAGAACAAGAAACGAGCAACTTGAACCTGGGTATCGGGGAGCTAAGGCTTCACGATGGAGCAACTACGATGAGCCTTGGATCATGTTCCTCCACCTTCTCCTCCGCTCCTAATCTTTAGGAGATGCTCCAACTTTCACTGGGGATGCTCCAGATGTGAAGAACATGGGATGGATATGGGCAAAAATGGATCAAAAATCAAAAGTGGCGGAGGAGGAGCTTAAATAAGAGGGTGAGTTTGACTAGTTTTTACGCTCGAGTCGATTTTCCCTCGACCAAGGAATCATACTGGCGTAAATGAGCGTGGATTGAGGATCATATCTCAAGAAGGAATCAGGCTCAAAAATGCAAGTATCAAAGGAAATAAATTGGAGAAGAAGAGGGGTCAACCCTCTTACATACCTAAGCTTAGGTATTTGTACAACTGATCAGGGGTCAACCAAGACCAGCACCTGATTGGTCCACATCACGCGCTATAGGTACAAATCATAGATGAAAATAGAAATAAATTGAAAATAAAATAGTAAATAATTTTATTAATTTTTTTCTAAACATGAATGTTGTTTCTTATTTTATGTAATATTTTAAGATGATTTTTATTTATTTTTATCGACCTATTTATTAAATTTTCATTTTTAGGTTTTGATTTATAGGTATATTTACCTATATATTAGGTGGTTTTATTTTTATTTTGTATATTATGTTTTATTATTATATACACATATTTTATATATTTATATCTCATTTATTTATATATTTGGATACTTTTATTATATTTGTTTATGTTTATTTACTTAAATAAATAGGAGTGTGTATTATATAGGTATATTTTACATATATATTGGAATATATTATTTATTTTGATATATTTTCATGTATTTATTCTATGTTTATTATTTTCATGTATTTTAAAATAATACTTACAATATATATAAAATAAAGATGCTAAAATATAAAGAATAAATAAATTGACTATAATATAAAGGTATAGAGTGCAATAGGTACTCAAAAGCCATCTTTTGCATCTTAACTCTATTTTTAATGAAACTACCTTCATTAGAGAGATAATTAATTTGATGAACAATAAAGGTGAGTTTGATCAATTTGATACTCATATGGAGAAAATATTGATTTGTGAAGTTTTATTTGTGGCTTTTTCATCTGTGTGTCACAGTCACACAATACCTTATTTTTATGTGTAATTATTTTTGTATTTTTCTATACAATTTCGTGTAAAACGTTTATATTGAAAATATTTTTATTTGATGTGTATAGAGTGTAAAAAATGGGGCCTAAAAGGCTATTTATTTGTGAATAAAATTATGGTTTTCAAGATTATTTTCTACACAATTGATTGCCCTATCTCTCCCAACTTTATTCCTTGTCGACCAAGTCAATATTGACTTAGTCTCGAGGTCTAAGTTCAGTCAGTATTTGCAATACTTCCTTTCTTTTCTTCTCTTTATTCTTTCATTTTGGCATTAAATACTCGTATTTATGTTATATTTATGTGACAAACAATGAATGTTAATTTATTCAAATTAATGCTATACATGCATTTAACTAGGGATTTAAGGTCAAAATGAAAGAATATAGGTTATGAAATGGAGATTCATCATCCCATGTACTTGCCTTTGCTGGTCCCTTGCAAACACTTATGCAATGAGTGGAGAAAAAGAAAATAAAGAAAAGAAACAGAAAGAAGATGGATTGAACTCAATAGCCTCTAAGAATCACAAAACTTTGTCTAAGTCTCCTCAAAAGACATGTCAGAACAAGTCTAGATTATACACAATCCCTTATGACTATAAGTCTCTCCTGTACAGTGTAAGTAATATGTAGCTCCTCTCAGTTGAAGCAGTAAAAAGACAATCTTCTCCAACATGGTGACCCTAATTCCTCAATCAAGCAACTTTTTCCTCGAGAAACGAGGTATTCCCTTCTAAATTCAAGTGTTCCAAAATGCTCAAGAAGAGGAGGTATAGAAGAGAATGGGATGTTGCCAGTGTAGCTACCTATCTTAGAATGTTTGACTAGTGTAGCCAAGTCATCCAGCTACAAGTTCACATAAATACTTTGATTTTGAAGTACAATTTTGCTTATCTCATATATACATACTCCAACCGGAATTGATTTTTTCTTTATTTTTTCCCATCTATTCATTTTGGAGTTTTTTAGTTTACATTTTTTGAACACTATCTACAACATAGGGACTTTTTCCTCTTGAACCAGTAGACTATCCCTCTTTTGAAGCATTATTGCAACCCACAACATCATGTCCTTGGACCTCGTCGCTACTGGATCGGGTTGGGGAACAAGGGCCACAGATTGTGAGTCGTATGTTTCCATTCGCTTGTGTCTCATACCGGTAAATCCAGCCCTCTACCACTTCAACTTAGTTGAACAAACTGTAAGGTGCATGTGTGTAAGTTAGGTCACTATTGACAAGACATGCATGTGGTTCGAAATATTCTACTTAAGCAGTGATGAATCTCGTATTCATCATGCTAAAATTGGTCATTTAGGCTCTGTCCCCTATCATCTACTGGTAATTAATCATTGTGAAAAGGGAAGCTGCTCCGTGGAGCAGCCAAGCTGGCTGCTGCGTGGGGCAGTTTCCCCTCCTTTTTATTATTTTTTTGAATGTTTTTTTATGTTTATTCATCTATATATACCTCCTACATGTCATTCAAATTTCGTGAGAAACGAAGACTCCTATGCCCTCCATCTAGAACAGGAAAACATTAACGGCCTGAAATTTGCTGTAAAGTACCTGTTCTAGATGGAGGGCATAGGAGTCTCCGTTTCTCATGAAATTTGAATGACATGTAGGAGGGATATATATATGAATAAACATAAAAAAATTCAAAAAAAAATAATAAAGGGGGGAAACTGCCCCACGCAGCAGCCAGCTTGGCTGCTCCGCGGAGCAGCTTCCCCGTTCTCTTAATCATTAATAGAACATTATTAACATTCATACATGTGTGAATAATATGTGCATTTCATCATGCATAAATTGCATAAAAAATCCCAAGTGTAAACTAGCCCAAAAAGCCGCTAACTTCTCACATTTTTAGTAAATTCATCCTAACTCCGATTGACCCGAAACCATTCCATTGTGTAGGTATTACTAACTTGATTAAATAAAAAATACAAAAAAATTACTAACCTCAATAAGTGTCAAATAATCCCAAAGTCAAATTTCACATCTAACAGACTAAAATGAGCATATATCCCACATACAGTGTCCGATTTTGGTCTACTCACTTTTAAAGTACTCCATTTTCAAATACCTTCAAAACAAGACCAATTTCATAAAATTTGGAGCTCATATTTGAACGTTGGGTTTTGGGCCTCTTTTTGCGCATTTTAACTTTTTGCTAATTTTGACCTGAGTTTTTATGTGCATAATTAACTCTTTTAATTTTATTTCTTTTTCATTTGTGTCCTTTGATGAAAGTTTTAATAAGAAATGCAAAAATTCAAATCTAGATTAAAACTGAGATCAAAGAAACTGACCAAGTCCAAGTGTCCGTTGTCGGTCTGTGCAAAAGTTGAGCGTTTCTTACTTTTATTTTATTTTCCTAATTTCTTATCCTTTAAAATCCAAAAAAATAGATTAATGTGTAAATAATTTTCTTATATTTTATCGTATTTTTCTATATTTTTTATCCCCTTTAAAAATACCAAAAAAATTACAAAATCCTAAAAAGTCGGCTTTCTATACACATAGAGAGCCACCAAAAATACCACTTCGCACAGGTGACCTCTTTTGCTCCCTAGTCCTTCATGAAAGTTGTAGATCTCGACAAGATGAACAACGTTTGTGAAGAAATTTTTTTGATTCGAGGTCTTCTTCTATTTCTTTTCTATTTATCTTCATCTTTTATTTTGAAATTTTTTTGGGGCGCCACGTAGCAGCCCTGGGCGTGCCACGTGGCACCCCACCTTCTTCTCTCTCTCCTGGCGCACGTGCCATGCACGTGCCGCCTTCTTCTTCCACGCGCACGTGCACGACACGTGACCCGCCCACTCCCCTTCCTCCGTTCTTCTCCTCTAACGGCTCCATCACCGGCCGTTACCCCCGCTCCGCCGTTACACCTCGCCCTTGTAACGCCCCCCTCCCCGGCCGTTACCACCTCCGCCACCAGCCCCTATAAACTTTGCCAACCTCCATCTTGGCGAGGCATCCGCCACTATACAACCGAGGTTCTTCACCGGTGGTGACAACACCAACTTCCTCTGACTTGGCGAGATCCGAGGTGAGTACAACACCTCGTAACCCCGACATTGCTACTCCAGAGCTTGGGTCTCCTCTGCCGGAGCCCTACCTTCGAGCTCTCACGTACACATACCACCATCGTGTCTCTTGCAAAGAGTTTTGCCGTCGTCTTTCGCCAATCTTCACCAGCCCCTGGGCCACACTCGAGTTCACCCACCCCTTCATCCTCCACCTCTCCTTTTTGGCTAATCATTTGCAGGAATCACGATCGCCTCCGCCTACGCTCCTCCGCTCAGCCTGAGCTCCACCACGAGAGCAACCCAGCTCGCGCCTCGAGCGCCGCCTCCGCCTCCGCAAGAGAGCCCTCCACTGACTCGCCACCGCCAGCTCTCCACCGCGCCTTCCGCGCGTCGCCACCCGCACCTCAGCGCCCCAGCTCGCACCTCGAGCTCCGCCTTCGCGCACACCCACCGTGGACGCACACCGCCTCTGCCTCGCGCCTTCGCCGCCCCCGCGACACCTCCGCCTCACGCGGCGCCTGCGCCACCCGACCTCGCAACGTACAACCGCCGTTGGATCAAGGGGCCAGCCCTTGATCCGATGGCCAAGGGCCTTCCACGTGCCCTCCCCCAACCCGTCCTCCAGAGCTCGAGGTCAGGGTCCCCGAACCACAGGCGCGGAGACCCCGAGCCTCTCCTTCGTCATCCGCGCCTGAGGTTAGGCATTCGTACCTCAGGCTCGGACGCCCGAGCCTTAGCCACCAATTCCGAGCCTCCTGACTCACGTGTTTTGCACGTGCATATGGGAAAATAGCATCAAAGCCCCTGGCCTTTTCAGAAATTGCAAGAAGACCCTCGCTAGGGGTAAATTACAACAAGGCCCTCCGACTTCCAGAAATGACAGATAAGCCCCTCCAGGGACTATTTTGAAAGAAAAACTTTATTTTTATTTGTATTTTAAAACTTTATTTTTATTTGTATTTTAGTCCCTGTAATTTCATTTTAGCATATCTTTTTGATACGGACTCCGATTTTAGCATATAATATGTCGTTTCGAAGCTAATTCCGTGCTCTACAACTTAGCATAATTTGTGGATAGATTGGAGGCTGATTATTGATCATTGTTATATGAGGATCTCTATTGGCTTATGCAAGCTTATTTTGACATATCTGTGCCATATTTTTCGTGGAAAAATTGACGATTTATTTTACAGAAAATTGTTGGAGTTGAGATATTATTTGAAGACTTATTTTATGCAGGGGCTTAGGAAAGGAAGATTGAAAATTCATTTCCCTTGTATTTTTCGAAGATAATGTCTATCGATTAAGGATTAATCTAATGGGAATTTAGAAGAAATTTTCGTCAGAGCCCAGAACATATGAGATTATTTATTGACACTCTGATCATTTCTCTTGAATTATAGCTTCTGATCTGTGATGAATTTCGAGGTTATCAATTAACATCTTTTGGAGCATCAATCCAAATTCCAGATCCTGTGCTGAATTGTTTTCCCTGCATATTTCCTTGCTTTTGCATCTCAGTGCATTGTATATTTTCTCAACGCATAAATTAATACAACATAAATTTGATTATTTAATTTGATTCAAGACCATGCAACTAAAAATCACCGTTCCCTGTGTTCGACCTTGGTAAGTAAAAATATTCCACAACATCCAAAGATTGTGGTATTTTGACGACCGCAATCCGCCTCCTATACTACAATTATCGACTATTAAAGAGGTAGATTTCGCGTCCATCAAATGGCGCCGTTGCCGGGGAACGACGAGTTTTTAGGGTTTTAAATAATTTTTGTAATTGATTTTTGTGAACATTAATTTTTGTGCCATTTTTGTTCTTTTCTCTGCATTTTATTTTGCATTTCTCTCTTACTTCTGCTACTAACCGCAAATTCTCTCTTCGCAGACTTCTGGGAGCTGGATTTTGATATTAAATTAAGGATCTGCGATGAAGACTGAATTTTAATTTTGTGAGAGAGAGTTAGTATAGATTTAATTTTCTGCATTATTCTCAGGGTCCCTCTCTTTGAGCCCTTGTAATAATTTCAGACTGAACATTTCTGTGGTGTGTCGGGTCTGTTTCAACCCCTTCTATGTGGTTGGGACCCGACTTGAGTGGCGTAGGACTTAGGCACATATACACCTAATTTTCTATCATTGATTGTGCTCGTAAATTTTAGGCCACACTCTCACTAATTAAACGCACTGTAGATCGTTCAACATTAGCCAAAAATTTCAATCAATTCTTCCCGCTAATAGAACTATCTGTTTAGGGCGTTTTCGATCTCTGCATATCATTTAGTGTAAATTTTAAATTCCTTGTCTTGCATCCCGCATGAAGAACGCGATGATTCACTGTAAGTCCTTCTCTTAAGCATGCATCATTGATTTACGCTTGCATTGGCTTTTTCGATTCTCCCTCCTCGAGTTTTACAACTTAGGAATTAACGGAATTGGGATTGCTCGTTAGGCGTAAATTTCTGTGCTCACATAAACTACAGTGATAACCTTAATCTAAAATTGGTATTGCTAATCAAGGTGACTGTAAATAAACTGACCTAACATTAACTTTTGTTTGGTGGAGAGAAACCCACTCATTGTTTGTGTAAGGACAAGATCGCACACCTTAGGGTAGAGCCAAAAACCGAAATACTTCATTCAGACTACTGATTTTAAAAACAATTAGCTACTTTTCAGTGAGGGTCTCGGGTAGCCGTTTACGGTCCGACTTCCCTTAGCAGAGTAGGTGGTTTAGAGGACACCGCGGAAGGCACCGTCCTCAAGTAACACGGGTAGCCGTTTAAACGGTCCGTACTTACACCTATACTGGCTGAAAGTGGGTGCAACTAGTTGTATGAACTCGGGACAGTCTTTATGAAATATTTCGGCACCTAACAGCTCTGCTTAATTTGCAAGATTGTCTTGTCATTAAATTAAAATTGAAAAGATAAGCGGCCGAACCCTGACGTGCCTTCATCTGTGTTGAGTAGTGAACCAGAAAATTGGCTTGTGTTTGCTTTGTGCCTGCTACCTCATAAGGACTCTCTCCATCCTCCTTATCTTAGCATCTTGTTCTTTTCACTCCTTCGCTAAGGAATCTCTTATCCTTAGCAAAAACCTCATTCAAATCCGACACTTAACACTGAACTGTTCTTTTCTGAAGGTGAATCACAATGCCTCCAAAGAAGAACCATGCTGACGATGAGAACGACAATGACCCCATTCGGGCACTCTTGGCTAGGATTACAGCTGCTGAACAAACCAATGAACTACTTAAGACGCAATTGGCAATAATATAACAAGGCGAGGATGCTATGGAAGACACGTATCTCCCGGGATTAGATGAAGACTATAATTGGTTGAGACTTGTTCCCCTTGAGGATGCGTTCGAACACAAACCGCATTTCCTTGCACTGTTGCCAAAATTCGGAGGAAATAATCATGAAGAACTATATATCTTCCTCTGCGACTTCGAGTTAGTCTTTGCTAACCTCTGCCACCCTAGGGTTAGCCAGTACTACATAAGGTTGAGAGCTGTCCCCTTCGCCTTGACTGATAATGTGGCTTACTGGCTGAAAAATCTAGGGGAAATAGTCACTACATGGGCCACATTCAAGACTTTGTTTTTAAAGAAATTCTACCCAGTTAGTAGAATTAATCAAATGAGGATCAAGCTCACGAGTTTCACCCAACACCCGAATGAACCATTTCATGAAACCTGTGAAAGATTCACAGACTTAGTACAGAAATGCCCAGGACACGGGATAAGTAAAATGATGCTGGTCCAAAGTCTTGTGAGCGGGCTGAACCCTGAGACTCAAGGGTTGGTTAGTGCATCCTGCAGAGGAAGCTACATGGGGCGCCACGAGGACACCGTCTACAAGGTGTTCGAAAGACTTGCTGAATCTAGCCGTGCACAAACCACTAGTCGGGCTTACATAGCCGGCTCCAAGAAGATGGTGAATAATCTGACAACCGACCACAATGCTGACATGGGAATAATAGTTGATAAGCTAACTATGGTTGAGCAGATTTATAAAAAGGTCGATGAGATCCATAATTCATATGATATGGAGAAATTAGCTAAATTGCCGAAACAAATGGAGGAATTGGCTGATAGGGTATCAAAGATTGCACCCCCCGCACCCATACACCAAATTCACTACATTCAAGGTCAAGGGGTAGGGCAACAGAGCCATTGGGGTGGAGACCAAGTCTTGTCCTCTCAAACTGATGAAACCTCCGCTCAGACTGATTTTGAGGAACCTCCACAGGTCATGGAGATAAACGGAGTCTGGTATAATTTGGAACCAGTCAATCGCTCAGGCCAAAACTCTACTCCAAACCCTCGTCCACCGCAAGCCCAGCCCACCTACCAGCCTCAACTGCAGCAGAGGCAGCAATATCGCACGGGTTATCAGAACCCGCAACCTCAGCCATAGCAGAACCTACGCCAAAGCCAACAAGGCCAGTATCAGCGACCTCAGGCCAGACAGGGCCAAGGGTTCTCTTCTTCTTCTATCTCTCCTGAACTCCAGCGAGTGCTGGATGAGCTGCATGACATGAGAGTCGACATAAATCGACTTTCTCGTTGGAGAGATGAGGTAACTGCACCCCAGACCGTGATTCTAGCCCAAGTCCAGGCTAACCCAAATAGCCTTGGACACAATCAGGTATTAATCTCTGAGTATTCCGTACTTGAACTTGAGCCCTCCTCAAATAATAACTCTTATCATATATCTCTTAGGAGCGGAAGGACCGTAACCATGCCTGATCGAGCGAAGGAACACGAAGAAATAGCCCCAGTGTCCACCAATTCACACAACCCTGGGGGAATTGACAAAGGAAGACAGGAGGACAAAGAACAAGTCCCACCCACACCAATCGGATATAATGGAGAGTCTGAGTCTGAGTCAGACAGAGAAATGCCACCAAGACACCAGCCACATCTGCCCACAAATTTCCCTGTTTTTAGTCCGAGTCCGAGTCCTGTAAAAAATTTCTCATTCAATAAAAGTGATGTTCTTGATCATACCAAGTCCATTCCTTTCCCCCGTGCTCTTACGGCAGGAAAGAAGAAAAACATGAAAAACCAAAAAAATGATGACGAGATGGCCTGCATCTGCAAAGAAAATATTAAGGTCACTCTATCCTTAGATGAGATGATAGAAAGAGACTCGGCTTTTCGAAAATACCTTAAGGTGAGATGCACACCAACTAGGGCCAGCAAACATACTCCTAGCTGAACAAAGAAACACATACTCTCAGTAGCCACATCTCGTCTTATAAAAAATGAGCTGCCAAGAAAGAAAAGAGACATGGGTGCTCACTTCGTCACTAGCTACATCAAGGAAATCAAGTTTGCAAGAACATTGTTAGAAAATGGATCATCCATTAATCTAATGCTCACAACCCTATATGAGCATCTAAATCTAGGTCCTCTTAAGCAATCTGCAGTCGTTCTTCAATTCGCAGACACATCAACTAAGCGACCTAGGGGCGAGATTCGAAACGTTGTCATCAACATAGAGGGACAAAACTACCCAGTGGATTTTACAATTCTTGACATGAATGTCCCTAGAAATTGGGAAGATTTCCAGATGATACTATGGCGACCCTTCCTTAGGACCACAGGAGCTATATTTCATTACACATCCGAGAGAATCCAGTTTGGAAAAGTTGAACTTAAAATGCAGCAAACTAGGTTCCAAAGACCTGATACTGAGTCAAGCACCGAGTCTGAAAAATCAGAAACTGAAACTGAAATTACAGAAGCAACAGTTGGGCCCTGGAGACAAAACCCAACTGCTATGATAGAATCAACCTCATCTGGTGAGGAAATTGTTGTTGACTTAGTCCGCCAGCCCATTCATGCATCTACCTATACTCTAGGTGACTCAGAGGCCACTCTGGACCTGTCAGTCCATTCTCCTTATGGACAATCCTTAAGTAAGGTACACAGATCGGACGCGGCGATTGCCACACCTCATTCCATCATTAGCGATCCGATCCCTGATACAACCATGATAGTGGCCAACATTGATACACTACAAGCGTCCACATCACAAAAAGAAACATCACTGATAGAACCAGATTCGAGAAACATCATTGACTTACCTGAACTCAAACCATTGCCCCCTACACTTAAGTATGCCTTCCTTGCAGGAGAAAAGGGACAATTTTCGGTCATTATCAGCTCACAACTGACCGAAGAGCAGGAGATCCACCTGCTTAATGTTATGGAGAAAAACCGCAAGGCTATAGGCTGGAGATTGTCTGATCTCCCAGGGATTAACCCAGCCCTGTGCTCACACCATATTTACTTGGAAGATAATGCTAAACCCTCCTGTGAATGCCAACGTAGATTGAATCCAAACTTATGGGAAGTGGTTAAAACTGAGATCGAAAAATGGTGTAAAGTTGGGTTCATGAATCCCATCTCTGACTCCAAATGGGTGTCACCTTTGCATGTTGTCCCGAAAAAGTCAGGACTCCAAATTATCACCATTGAGGAGGGAGAAGAGATTACGACACGGGTACCTACGTCGTGGCATGTCTGTGTGGATTACAGGCACCTGAATGCCGCAACGAAGAAGGATCACTTTCCGCTGCCTTTTATTGATCAAATCCTGGAGAGATTGGCAGGGAGAGAATACTTCTGTTTCTTAGACGGGTACTCGGGCTACAACCAGGTAGTCATCGTCCCCGAGGACCAGGAAAAGACTACTTTTACATGTCCCTTCGGCACATACGCATTCAAGCGAATGCCTTTTGGGCTTTGCAATGCCCCCGGCACCTTTCAGCGATGCATGATTGCGATTTTTGCCGACATGGTCGGGGATTTCCTGGAGGTCTTCATGGATGACTTCTCGGTTCATGGTGATTCATTCGATGATTGTCTAGCGCACCTGGATCGAGTCCTCCAAAAGTGCAGGGAAGTGAATCTGGTGCTCTCTTGGGAGAAAAGCCATTTCATGGTGAAAGAGGGCATTGTACTGGGGCATGTCATCTCCAAGAAGGGAATGGAGGTTGACCCTTCCAAAGTTGATGTGATCAAAAAGCTTGAGCCACCTATAAATGTGAAACAAGTACGGTCTTTTCTAGGGCATGTCGGATTTTACAGGAGATTTATCAAAGACTGTTCAAAGATTGCCCGACCGTTAACAGACCTTCTTGGGAAAGACACTGAATTCCTGGTAGATCATAAGTGTCTAGAAGCCTTCGAATTACTCAAGAAAAGGATCATTGAGACACCCATCCTACAAGCTCCTGACTGGTCTCTTCCCTTCGAGATCATGACAGACGCATCTGATTTTGTTGTAGGGGTTGTATTAGGACAAAGAAAAGATGGAATCCTATATGCTATTCACTACGCAAGCAAAATTTTAGACCCTGCTCAGAAAAATTATACTGTGACTGAAAAAGAAATGCTTGCTGTGGTTTTTGCCTTGGAAAAATTTCGATCAATACTTCTAGGATCTAAGATGACAGTTTACACAGACCATTCTGCCATTCACTATTTAATGGCCAAAAAGGACGCAAAAGCACGACTTCTGAGATGGATTCTACTGCTTCAAGAATTTGATTTGGAGATTAAGGACAAACCTGGCGTTAAGAATGTCGTGGCTGATCATTTATCACGGATTGAACATAACAAAATTCCGGAATCTGAATCCAACCATGAAACCTTCCCAGACGAGTCAATTTCTGCTATTGACTCACTCCCTTGGTATGCAGACACGGTGAATTATCTCGTCACCAATGAAGTTCCTCAAGGTTGGTCCAGAAACAAAATCGATCGACTCATATCTGAAGCGAGACACTATCATTGGGAAGATCCTTTCCTTTTCATTGAAGGACCGGATTGCATATGGAGAAGATGTATTCCTCAAGAGGAATATCAAAGTATCCTCAATCTATGCCACACCTTGGAGGCGGGAGGACATCACTCTGGGAAGAGGACCGCTGAGAAGATATTGCAATGCGGATTTTACTGGCCGACCTTGTTTAAGGATGCTTACAATTTTGTGAGGTCGTTCCCCGTCTGTCAGAGAATGGGAGGAACCATTGGTTCCAAAGATGCCATGCCTATGCAACCAGTGATCATCTGTGACCTATTCGATGCATGGGGCATTGATTTTATGGGCCCATTCCCTAATAGTCAAGGATTTGAATATATTCTTCTCGCGGTAGATTATTTATCTAGATGGGTGGAGGCTATCCCTACTCGAGCTGCAGATAGCAAAACTGTTTGCAAGTTTTTGAAAGTTCATATTATTTCGAGGTTTGGAATTCCAAAAGTTTTAATATCTGATGGGGGAAGCCACTTTGTCAACCGGGAGGTGAAGAAGTTGACTAAGGAATACGGCATCGAGCACCGTGTCGCTACTCCTTACCACCCACAATCCAATGGCATGGCCGAGGTGTCAAACAGGGAGGTTAAAGGAATTTTACAGAAGCTCGTTCGCCCTGACAGGAAGAACTGGTCCCAACTCCTGGACCAAGTTCTATGGGCTTACCGGACGGCTTATAAGACCCCATTGGGCACCTCCCCGTTTAGAATGGTATATGGAAAACAATGCCATTTGCCCGCAGAACTCGTACATAAATCAGAATGGGCAATCAAAAAGATTAATTGGAACTGTCACCAAGGAAAGAAGAACCGAGAGATGAATTTGAATGAACTGTCTGAAATCCGAAATCATGCTTATGAAAACAGCACCATCTACAAAGACAAAATAAAGAGATGGCATGACAAGAACATTCGAACAAAGATCTTTGTCCCAGGGCAGAAAGTTTGGCTATTTAATGCAAAGTTGAAAATTTTCCAAGGGAAATTGAAATCAAAATGGACGAGATCCTTCATTGTAAGAGAGGTACACAATAATGGGAGTGTTGAGATCTCAGAGACCGCAGATAGCACGCAAACATCTATGGTCAACGATCAGCTGCTTAAACATTCGTATCCAATGAGCAATTAGTACAAGTTGAACGGATCTCCTTCACTCAGGGCATAGATTTTGACGAAAAATTTGATCTGCCCAGATAACACACCTCTCTGAAACCGCCACTCTTCTGCATATCCATCTGCCAACTTCATTGTTTATACATCACTTCTCCTCCTTTGGTTTGTTACCCAACTAAACTTGGTACGAGCTATATCAACATTTCACTTTGTGCCATGGGGACATAGCATAGGGGGGTGTGTTTGTATATATTTTATCTACTTTATCCATAGCTCGTACTTTAATCGTATTTATCTAACATCGGGGATGGGTACAAGTAGTGTGTATATTACATGTTTTCCAAAAAAAAACACCAAAAAAACTTTTTTGCATTAAAAAAAATCATCACCCATGGTATTGCATTTCATCAAGCATTTCATGCATTCCTTGGTCGATTTATTCCTGACACACTCACTCAAGGCTTGAGGATTTTTGAGGACACTTGATTTCTGAGATCTTGAGATTCTGAGTTAGCCTGCCTTAGTCATTAGGGTTTTGAACTTAATAATCCACACTTCCCTAGTTTGAAAGATTTGAGCGTTATATTGCACTCTTCATCTCTACCTTCAAAAAGAATATGATCAACACAATCACTCCCACAACTGCATGATTGATGAGATGAGTTGAGATATCACTTGAGGAACTAGGACTAGAGATTTGAGTTTAGATCCGATTTGATGATATTCGAGGATGGGATAAAGTTAATGAGGGCTTCAGAAAACCTGAGTGTCAGCAAAAACCTAGCCAGTATGTGAACACGTTCATATGCTATCTTTTTGATATTGACCTAAGTGCCAGGTGTGTTGAAACTTAATGAAAAATTGTTGATCAATGTGCGCCAACTCTTGGTAAAAGAATGGAGCTATCCAAAAAAAAATGTCAAAGAAAAGCTCTATCATCCAAAGTCAATTTCAAAATGAGCTTCCACCAATGGCGAGCGCTCCCTAATATTTTTAAAGTGTCCACTTGGACCAAGCACTAATTAGGACCAAGGAGTCGGGCTGACACCATAAAAGGGCTCTGCATCGTAAGCGATACAAGTCTGGGTGTCGAAGGTATCTTAGATACTCAAAAGAGACACACCCCGGTGTACTCCCAAAAAAACAAGTGCAGACGACTCCAAATTCTCTTGACGGACACATTGATCAACAAAACAAAATAAAATATACTTGTGTTGAGTAATAAGGCACTCGAGAGGCACCTTGTTCCAATATGAGGGAGAGAAAATCAGACACAATCCTATGCCCTCCATCATCTGGCCGTCCATCTACACTTTCAAGTCTGACAAACTAATGAGACGGTTGACTGAAGCAAGAATAGACTTATTCCCTAGTGTTGAGGATTAGGTCTAAAGGAGGATCTTTGGGACTGGAACTTTGAGTGATGCCCCGACTCGACTCTCATGAAATGCAGTACACTTAAAAACATATCCTTATATTATATGTACAAAAAGAGAGTCTGATAATTAGAGGGGTGGGATTACTTTTGATTAAAGCGTGGTTGAGCCCTGAATTTTAGGGACGCTCAAATTAAGGGTCTTCTATGAATTAATCCTAGAAAATTCACATGCACAGTCAGGGATGTAATCAACTAAGTCATTCATTCATGCTCAGGGATGAGCATGGTCTAAGTATAGGGGTATGATGAATCTCGTATTCATCATGCTAAAATTGGTCATTTAGGCTCTGTCCCCCATCATCTACTGGTAATTAATCATTAATAGAACATTATTAACATTCATACATGTGTGAATAATATGTGCATTTCATCATGCATAAATTGCATTAAAAATCCCAAGTGTAAATTAGCCCAAAAAGCCGCTAACTTCTCACATTTTTAGTAAATTCATCCTAACTCCGATTGATCCGAAACCATCTCCATTGTGTAGATATTACTAACTTGATTAAATAAAAAATACAAAAAATACTAACCTCAATAAATGTCAAATAATCCCAAAGTCAAATTTCACATCTGACAGACTAAAATGAGCATATCTCCCACATACAGTGTCCGATTTTGGTCTACTCACTTTTAAAGTACTCCATTTTCAAATACCTTCAAAACAAGACCAATTTCATAAAATTTAGAGCTCATATGTGAAAGTTGGGTTTTGGGCCTCTTTTTGCGCATTTTAACTTTTTGCTAATTTTGACCTGAGTTTTTATGTGCATAATTAACTCTTTTAATTTAATTTCTTTTTCATTTGTGTCCTTTTATGAAAGTTTTAATAAGAAATGCAAAAATTCAAATCCAGATTAAAATTGAGATCAAAGAAACTGACCAAGTCCAAGTGTCCGTTGTCGGTCTGTGCAAAAGTTGAGCGTTTCTTACTTTTATTTTATTTTCCTAATTTCTTATCCTTTAAAATCCAAAAAAATTAGATTAATGTGTAAATAATTTTCTTATATTTTCTCGTATTTTTATATATTTTTTATCTCCTTTAAAAATACCAAAATTAATTACAAAATCCTAAAAAGTCGGCTTTCTATACACATGGAGAGCCACCAAAAATACCACTTCGCACAGGTGACCTCTTTTGCTCCTAATCCCATGAAAGTTGTAGATCTCGACAAGACGAACAACTTTCGTGAAGAAAATTTTTCGATTCGAGGTCTTCTTCTATTTCTTTTCTATTTTTCTTCATCTTTTATTTTGAAATTTTTTGGGGCGCCACGTGGCAGCCCCTGGGCGTGCCACATGGCACCCCACCTTCTTCTCTCTCTCCTGGCGCACGTGCCACGCACGTGCCGCCTTCTCCTTCCGTGCACACGTGTGCGGCACGTGACCCGTCCCCTCCCCTTCCTCCGTTCTTCTCCTCTAACGGCTCCATCACCGGTTGTTACCCCCGCTCCGCCGTTACACCTCGCCCTTGTAACGCCCCCCTCCCCGGCTGTTACCACCTCCCCCGCCAGCCCCTATAAACTTCAGCAACCTCCATCTTGGTGAGGCATCTGCCACTATACAGTCGAGGTTCTTCGCCGGTGGTGACAGCACCAACTTCCTCTGACTTGGCGAGATCCGAGGTGAGTACAACACCTCGTAACCCCGACATTGCTACTCCAGAGCTTGGGTCTCCTCTGCCGGAGCCCTACCTTCGAGTTCTCACGTACACATACCACCATCCCGGCTCTTACAAAGAGTTTTGCCGTCGTCTTTCGCCAACCTTCACCAGCCCCTGGGCCACGCTCGAGTTCACCCACCCCTTCGTCCTCCACCTCTCCTTTTTGGCTAACCATTTGCAGGAATCACGATCGCCTCCGCCTGCGCTCCTACGCTCAGCCTGAGCTCCACTGCGGAGAGCAGCCCAGCTCGCGCCTCGAGCGCCGCCTCCGCCTCCGCAAGAGAGCCCTCCACTGACTCGCCACCGCCAGCTCTCCACCGCGCCTTCCGCGCGTCGCCACCCGCACCTCAGCGCCCCAGCTCGCACCTCGACCTCCGCCTTCGCGCACACCCGCCGTGGACGCACACCGCCTCTGCCTCGCGCCTTCACCGCCCCCGCAGCGCCTCCGCCTCGCACGGCGCCTGCGTCGCCCGACCTCGCAACGTACAACCACCGTTGGATCAAGGGGCCAGCCCTTGATCCGACGGCCAAGGGCCTTCCACGTGCCCTCCCCCAACCCGTCCTCCAGAGCTCGAGGTCTGGGTCCCCGAACCACAGGCGCGGAGACCCCAAGCCTCTCCTTCCTCATCCACGCCTGTGGCTAGGCATCCGAACCTCAGGCTCGGATGCCCGAGCCTCAGCCATCAATTCCGAGCCTCCTGACGCACGCGTTTTGCACGTGCATGTAGGAAAATAGCGTCAAAGCCCCTGGCCTTTTCAGAAATTGCAAGAAGACCCTCGCCAGGGATAAATTACAACAAGGCCCCTCCGACTTCCAGAAATGACAGATAAGCCCCTCCAGGGACTATTTTGAAAGAAAAACTTTATTTTTATTTGCATTTTAGTCTCTGTAATTTCATTTTAGCATATCTTTTTCATACGGACTCCGATTTTAGCATATAATATGTCGTTTTGAAGCTAATTCCGTGCTCTACAACTTAGCATAATTTGTGGATAGATTTGAGGCTCATTATTGATAATTGTTCTTTGAGGATCTCTATTGGCATATGCAGGCTTATTTTGACATATCTGTGCCATATTTTTCGTGGAAAAATTGACGATTTATTTTACAAGAAATTGTTGGAGTTGAGATATTATTTGAAGACTTATTTTATGCAGGGGCTTAGGAAGGAAGATTGAAAATTCATTTCCCTTGTATTTTTTGAAGATAATGTCTATCGATTAAGGATTAATCTACAGGGAATTTAGAAGAAATTTTCGTCAGAGCCCAGAACATATGAGATTATTTATTGACACTCTGATCATTTCTCTTGAATTATAGCTTCTGATCTGTGATAAATTTCGAGGTTATCAATTAACATCTTTTGGAGCATCAATCCAAATTCCAGATCCTGTGCTGAATTATTTTCCCTGCATATTTCCTAGCATTTGCATCTCAGTGCATTGTATATTTTCTCAACGCATAAATTAATAGAGCATAAATTTGATTATTTAATTTGATTCAAGACCACGCAACTAAAAATCACCGTTCCCTGTGTTCGACCTTAGTAAACTTACCAAGTAAAAATATTCCACAACATTCAAAGATTGTGGTATTTTGACGACCGCAATCCACCTCCTATACTACAATTATCGACTATTAAAGAGGTAGATTTCGCGTTCACCAGGCAGTCAAGATGACATATGAACTTAGTCTTGTGGTCTCAAAGAATTAAATCTAGAGGACCTGAAGCACCTCAATTCCAGTTCCTATAAGGCTCCTGTGATTATGTGGATTAATATCCAATCAAGCTCTAATCTTCATATTTTAATTAGACTAGTTAATTGTCATTATCAATCAGAAAAATGCAAATGCAATGCAATGAAAAGAAAATCTTTGTGTGAAGCATTTTCTGATTTTTAACTTTTTATGTTTTTTTGAAATGTTTTTCAAAATTTTCTGCAATTTTTGAAAATATTTGTAAATTTGTATGGGTCTTGAAATTTTTAGGGATTTTTAATAAGGGTCTGTGAAAGAAGTATGTGCAAATATTTACACTGGAGTCCATCAATGTTTACAAGGTGTAGGATTTAAACTAGGAATTTGTACATGTTAAGTTACTTGTTATTTCTAGGTTTTATAGACAAAGGTTGGTAAAGAATTTTATTTGCTACAACTATGTATAAGGTTCTCAAATTAATTTGATAAACTTTTTACAATTATTTTGAAATCTTTATTTTGAAAATGATTATTATAAAAAATTTTACAAACATTTATAAAAGTTGAAAATTATTTTGCAAAGTTTTTTCAAGCGGTATGCATAGATTTTTTCAAAGAATTTTTTACAACCATTTTTCGAATCATTTAAAAACTGGATTTATATTATTGTATTCAAACAAATGAAGAAGATTTGTGCAAATATTTACAAAAGTCTTTAAACATGTTTGAAATTATTTTACAAATATTTTTCCAATTGTTTTCACAAGATTTTTCAATACATTTTCCAGCTATTTTTCACATCATTTTGCAAAACATTTTTAAACTATTTTATTACTCTAATTTACAAAGCTAGAAATTTTTTATACATTATTCAGGTGTATTATATACAATTGATTAATTTTATACCCTTACCTACTTAATATATTTAGGCATGTTATTCAAAAATATGAAAGTACGAGTTATGTCTAAAGTATATACATTGTATATGAGACCCTCTATGCTTAGCTTGAGCTATGTCCTCATAGCGATCGAAGAGAAAAAGGAATACATAACTCATGCTGAGTATAGGTCTATATTACAACGATTAAAAGAATGAGAAGTTGATCATCCCCTCTATACTTGAGATTCACTAATCCTCATTATAGCAGATTGTACACGAAACAAGAATGATCGAGGGTTAGAATGTACGAAACCAACCAACATGGCTTGTCCCCCTATACTTTACTTAGGGAAAAGATGCCCCAAGTATAGATATGATATTAATAAGACTATAGATAAACGAGAGAAAGAAAGAATGAATAACCCGAGAGCAATCATCACCCCTATACTTAGGATGAAAGATATCATGAGTATAACACAGATAAATGAGATGAATGAATAACCAGAAGATAGATAAAAGAAAAAGAAAATGAAAAGAGAAAAAAAGAAAATAATTGATATTTTTTTAAATTGTATATCCATCAGCATCAGAGAGCTCATCTTCGTCGATTACAGTTATTGAATCCACGATTGACAGAAAAGTGTTATGCTTAAGATATGGTTTCAATAACTGTCTGGTGACTACAAAAGGTTGTGCATCATACGACAAGCCTGAAATTACAACACTACCGTTGTCATGCACTTTTTTCACAATGAAAGGCTCGGGCCACTTGCTCTTCAACATACTTGGAAATAACTTCAACCTTGAATTGAACAACCATACCTTCTAATTTGTCTCAAATGTCTTCCTTTGGATATGTTTGTCATGTCATCGCTTGACCTTTTCCTTGTACATAAGGTTGTTGTTGCATGCAGAGTCTCGAAATTCCAACAAGTGATTCGGATCTACTTTTCTGCCTGCTCCACCTTTCTTTTTATCCAAATTACATATGATGATTTCCCAAAGTGATTTGTGAATGTGTTCCACGGGTAAATGACAAGGCTTACCATAGACTAAACTGTAGGGAGACAATCCCTACGATGACTTGTATATTGTGAGCTATGTGCCCAAAGAACTGATTTAAGTAACTGTGACTAGTTCATTCTATCAGAGTGTACAAGTTTCTACAGGATTGTTTTGATCTCCCGATTGGAACATTCGGTAAAGTCATTGGTTTGTGGGTGGTAGGGAGAAGCGACACAATGTTCAATGTTATATTCCTTGGTCAGCTTCTTAATACCTTTGTTTATGAAATGGATGCCCTGTCTGAGGTCAGAATCTTTGGAATTCTGAACCGTGCAATGATGTTGTCTTTGAGAAATTGACAGATCCTATAACTTTTTACATTTTGAGTAGGGATTGCATCCACCCAATGACTGACATAGTCCACAACGAGTAAGATGTAGTAAAACCCTAATTGTTCAAAAACAAGCATATGAATTTGATTCTCCATGCGTCGAAAACATATAAAATATGGATATATTTGAGAGGCATGGTGTCTCGAGAGCTGATGGTGTTGCCCATTACACCCCTTGATGAATTCAGTAGCATCTTTAAATAGAATTTGCCACCAAAGACCACATTAAGCACTTTTGTTACGGTTCTCATTCCAAAATAGTGTCCCCCGGATTCTAACGTGTGGCAATGGGTTAGGACACTTGCATATTCCTCCTCAGGAATGCATATTCATTCGATGTAGTTTGCTCCCTCGCAAAATAGATAAGGGTCCTCCAATTGGTAAAATTCTATGTCGGACAAAAACTTGTCCACCTTCAGCTTAGTCCAATCTTGCAAGACTTCCATAGAGACAAGGTAGTTTACGATATTGGCGTACCAAGGGAGCAAAGTGACTGATAAGATCGCTTCATCTAGGAAGGTCTTTGTAATCGGAATCTTGTCCTGCTCGAGAGTCTCAATCTCTATAAATTTGGAAACATGGTCTGCTACCCCATTTTGACTCCAAGCTTATCATAAATCTCGATGTCAAACTCCTGGAGTAGAAGGATCCAATGAAGTAAATGTGACATCATGTCCTTCTTGCTTTGTAGGTACCAGATGGTAGAGTGGTCTATGTAGACAATAAATTTAGAGCCCAGCAAATGAGATCTGAATTTTTCTAGCGTAAAGACTACACTTAGTAGCTCTTTCTCTGTCACTATGTAATTCCTCCGGGCTTCGTCCAAAGTTCTTCTAGATTAGTGAATAGAAATGACCATCCATTTCGTCGTTGTCCCAACACATCCCCAATAGCATAATATGATGCATCCATCATGATCTCAAAGGAAAGAGACCAATCTGACGGTTGTAGGATAGGAGCCTAAGTGATGATATCTTATATCTGAATGAAGGCAGAAAGAACTCTTTCATCTATAATAAAACTGGTGTCTTTGCCTAGCAATTCTATCAATGGTCGGTCAATTTTTCTGAAATCTTTGATGAATCTTTGGTGGAAACTGACATGCCCCAAAAACGATCAGACTTGTTTCAAGTTGGTGGGTGGTTATAGTTTCAAAATTATATGTACCTTGGCTAGGTCGACCTCCATGCCATTTTTGGAAACGAGATGGCCCAACAAAATTCCTTCTGTCACCGTAAAGTGGCTCTTCTCCCATGAGAGCAGAAGGTTAAATTCGTAGCATCGCTAAAGTACTCAGTATAGATATGCCAAATATTGATCAAAGTCATAATATATAAACCAAGAAGTCATCCGTGAATACCTCAAGAAAACTACCTACCATGTCTGCAAATACAGCCAGCATACATCTATGAAATGTAGCGAGTGTGTTACACAGACCGAACAACATGCTTATGAATGCATACATCCCAAATGGATAGGTGAAGGTGGTCTTCTCTTGGTCTTCAGGAGAAATAGCTAGTTGATTATACCCAGAGTACCTGTCAAAGAAATAAAAATATCCCTTTGTTGCAGGTGTTTCAACTATATGATCAATGAAAGGCAAAGGGAAATAAGATTTCTCGGTTGCTAGATTCAGGCATCTATAGTCCAAGAAAACGCATCAAGAAGTAGGTCCTCTGGTCAGAATCTCCTCTCTCTTGTCATTCGTTACAATATTGATTCCTGATTTCTTAGGAACCACATGTAACAGACTCACCCGTTTAGAATCATATATGGGATAAATAAATCCTACATCGCACCATTTCATGATTTGCTTCATCACTACTTCTTGAAGATTTGGATTCAATCTATGTTGAAATTCACGGGTGGGTTTGCAGTCTTCTTCCAAGTACATATGGTGCGAGCACAATGATGGGTTGATCTCATAAAGATCCAAAATTTTCTAGCTAATTGTCTTGTGATTTCTTTCTAGATACTCGAGCAAGCGAGATTCGTGATCCGTGGTTGATGAATCCTCACTTCATCACCTTTATTCTTTTATTTTGGCCTTAAATACCTAGTTAAATGCATGTATATATCATTAATTTACCAAAATAAACACTCTGTAAAGTGTACAGATACCGTATAAAATACTATATAATTATTTTATTTGATTCCAAAACAAAAGAATAAAGGAAAAATTAAGAATGAAGTGTCAAAGACATTGAGTGACCATTGACCCCAAGACCGAGTCATCATGATGACATGGTCGACAAGGAATAAAGTAGAGGGATAGGGCAGAAAAACTGTACAAAAATACACAAAAAAAACACATACAAAACCATAATTTAAATAGCCCAATAAATCCTTTGGGGACCTATTTTATTTTTAGACCTCAAATAACAAAACCCTCAACATAAATATTATAGACAAAAATATAAAGAAAAATACAAAATTGATTTCACTAAAAATAATGCACAGTGTGCTGTGACACACAAAATAAAAAGCAAGAATAAAAGCTTTGTAGACTTGTATCTTCTCCATAATGTCTCAAAATTGACCAAACTCATCTCATCTTTAGTTGTATATAAAATTTAATAAACTATTTACTGAAGATGATCTCATTCAATTTGGATATAAGATATAAAAGTTAGGTTTTGGGCTCCATTTTGCAATATACATTTATATTATATTCAATATATTTATTCTTTATATTTTTCAATGTGGTTTATTTTTTTATAAAATTGTAAATATTATTTGAAATATATCCACATAATTAAAATAAAACCACTAAAATAAATTATAATAAATCAATTACTTTTATACATAGAGGAAATACAGATATTTATACCTATAAAGTATATGTACATAATTATTTAAGTACGTAAATAAACTCATAAAAATGAAATAAAAATACTTAATTATGTAATTAAATAAACTAAAAATATATAAAATACCTACATAAAACAATAAAATGTAGAATACAAATTATAATTAAAAGACACAAAATACAAGTATTATACATAATCTTATACTGTAAATATTAACTTGTATTAAATGACCTCATAAAAATAAAAAAATAGGAATTAAATACTACATAAAATTAGAAACATTTTGTATTTTATAACCAACATTTAATTAATTCAATGTATATTTTTTTTAAGAATTTACAATATATTTTTGGGTTCCCTTTTTCTGGTTGATCCACGTGGACCAACTAGAGACCCTCGATAGTTGACCTCCAGTCAACTGTCCTGCCATCCCGTCAGAAGTCACATGCAGGCGACTTTTGCCCATTTTCCACTCCATCTCCACGCTCGCATTCTCCCTCGAGTTCCACCTATTCCGTAGCTCCCATGTCTGCCCTCCATACTGACCTCGTTATGCTCACCAACCCCTCCTCCTTGGCACGCCACTGTTCCTCGAAGTCAACCAACCTCCATACTATAGATCGATAAATTAACATTAGTTCAGAATCCCCTTTTGACCCGGTGCTCGAGCTCCATGTCAAATTCATCTGTCTCTAGCCCGTAACCCACTCGATGTTCATACCACATCTGACCCCTATGTTTTCTCTACGACTCCCTCCACTTATTCAACCCAGATCCATAGTGGATCTGGGAACCGAGCTCCATATGTCGACCACCGCAAGAGCTACATCAACAACTCATTCCCCTTTGCTTCCAACTTTAATATTTGGTCGTGGAACACCCTCTCGAGCCGGCAAATCCTTTTATGAAGGTCATGTTCCATCTGGAGCTATCCGAAGCCAAGAAGAATGTCTGGAGCATCTCTTGGTGACATGGGGCTAACCAAGCCCCCACAGACCCATTTGGACCCGCTGGAGCTCATCTGAGCTAACCTGTAGATGCGGAAGGCCGTCAGCGACACGTAGTCACAATCGACCCTCGGGAAGGAGGTCGCCATCGCTTGGAATCAGTGGTTGAAGGAGCTCCTACTCTACATTCTTAAGAGTTTGTCTAAAGTCCATTCGAGTTGTTGGATCTTCAAAGCTTCCCAGATTCTTTCTACACCGTTCGATCAAAGTGAAAATGTCGCCCGTTCCTCTCGTTGGATCTGTTTAAGTAAAGCGAAGTGGCACGATCTCAACCACCCAACCAAGTTCACGTGTTGGGGTATTTTGCACAAAAACCCTTCAACTTTTTATTTATAAATAATATTGTAAATATTTAAGAAAAGTGTAAAAGTTTGCGGAAAATTTGCAACAAAGCCCATGTTAGTTTCATAATTTGCAAGTAGGTCCCCTATCAGCTCAGCTCACATGCCCCCCATGTGAGCTAGGAATTTAACACTTGTACCCCTATGGCTTTGTAAATTGCAAATTAGTATTTAAAAATCAACTATAAGTTTAAAACTTCATGTATTATTGCATGTATAAACGCCCCTACTAGCTTGCTTTATTTTTTGTTTTTCTATTTTCTATGAATGATTCCATGCTCCAAAAATTATGAAAAAATAGGATTGAGTGCTTAATTCATTTCTTGTCATGCCATATATTTTGTTTTGCATTTTTCATGCATATCCTATTTATTAAAAATAAAAAAGAGCGCGTTTATTTCTTATTAGACTTGAAAATTAATAAAATACAAAACCTTAGTTAAAAATTCCAAAAAAATTACTTATTGTTTATTATACTACTTTATCACTATATACCATAAATCACAAAAAATAATAAAAGAAAACCCTAAAAATAAAAAACCTTTGGTAACACGAAAAAATTGTAAAATATTTTCAAAAACTCCCAAAAATTAGTTTCATATTCTGTATTTTTATTTATAGTGATTGCTACAAATAAAAATGAGTTTTAAAAAATTTTGGACTTATTTAGTATTTCTAAATCTCAAAACAATTCTGTCTATTTATTATATCCATTATTTTATTTATTTTGGACTTAAAAAACCTAACAATTTGTAAAAATTCCCAAAAAATCATAAAAATGGAGGAAAATCTAAAAAACCTAAAAATATTTTAATATATATCTTCTGACTATTTATAGCTATATCTATAAATATATTGCCTTATATTGTATTATATTTATATATAGTCATGTATAGTTTATATTATAATTAATTATTAAAATACCTTATAAATATTTTCAAATTCCTTAAAAATAAAAAGGACTAGTCTTTCTTGTATTTTCTGATTTTTGTATATGTATTATATGTATTATATTATATATTCTGTATATTATATATGTTACATTGTATACATATATAGTGATATATATACCTTTGTTATATATTAAAAAGGAAAAGAAATAAAAAATCTGAGAGATATAAAGAGAAAATAAAATTTATAAAATTAAAAAACATAAAATAAAAAACAATGATAAATAAAAAAAACCGACAAAACATTAATTGAGTAAGTGAATATTGTGCACATATATATTATTATTTACTTATAAATAATAATACTGCTACCGACTTGTTCCATATGTTTGACACCCAACTCTACTTGTCCACTATACACATTTCATTGTAGGGTTTATAATAAATTTTGATCCGCATTTATATTTCTTTGATTGATTATTTCTCTTGTGGTTTGATTTTTGACTTAATTCATTGAGCTTCGCATCGGTCACCTCCACGAGTATGGTCATGCCTTGTGTGAACCATATGACCGCTTTGCCAGTCTCAGTTGGGTTAATCAAATGACGTCGTTATCGGGGAGCACATAGTGCATCATTTTATTTTTGCACATATTTGTACATTATTTTTCCTTTTAAGTATTGCTCATTTATTGTTGATAATTGATTATCTATTTCTGACCATCTTCCTTTGTGAATTTTCTCACGAGGGATAGCTTGGCGACAACTGTTTCTTAGGAAGTGGACACACCCAAACCGCTAGGAGATTGGGACTTATTTCTATCTGCCAATTGGAGAGAGCATGAGAAGGAGACAAAAAGAAAAGGAGAGGAGCAGACACTTAGCTTTTATTTTTTTGTAAGGAGAGTTTTTATTTTATTTTTATATAAATATTATTTAATAATTTTGGACACTTGGACACTTCACTTCACAAGGTCCATTGTCTAAGTGTTTGTTCACTTGGGGCCTCGTTGGTTTCCCGTTGTTTTCTTTGCCTTTATTAAATTTTGCTTCACGCGTTTTGAGTTTTCCATATTTCTTTTCTTTATTTTATCTGATTGAACCCCTAGATTTAAGATTTTTTACATTGATAATATTGTTCCACAGCTTAATTAGACTCATGTGCCTATAATGATATGCACTTTTCAAAAATTAATTGTTAATTGCTTGAATTTGGAACCATGTGTCGTGAGAGACCATACAACGCTTGCACAACCCATTGTGGCAGACATCGAGGAGTCTCCAAGAATGTATACTTAGGATCCATTTTTGAGTACTTAGTATTCGATGCCCGTTGTGGAGGGCACCGAGGAGTCTCCAAGACTAGACACTTACGACTTCTCTTGTGTTGAGTTGGTGAATCCAAAACTTGTTTAGTGTTTGTTTGATTTTAGTTAAGTTTAAATATCAGTCCCTCACATTTGTTCCTTTTTCACTTTCATCTATTTTCTCCTCATTTTACCTCGTCCACTTTGAGCCTTCTACTATTTTGCACTCCATTTGTTCTTTGTTTATCACTGTATTCTTCATCCTTTCTCGATCTCCCTCTTCACACTCGAGATGGCGACTCATGGATGGCTTAGTCAGGACTCCGTCGACACTCATATTTATTCCATGCAGCCGCCTTCTTCAATAATTCGGGAAACTCTTGATATCATGGTTCATACCTTGTGAATTGCTCTCCTAACTTTCTACCATCTTCAATAATCCGGGATCACTCATGTTCCGAAATCTGCCCATTTTGGATGGAAATTGATTTCAGTTCATATACTTCTCCATCCTTAATGAAATTCTGTGTTGGCCTTAACACATACGATTATCTACATATGGTTCTTCTATTCAAACTAACTGGGGAATCATTCCATATGCACATCACAAGCCTGATCTAGAGACAAAGATTCTTCCAAATTCAGATTCAGATATAGACATGGCTCCAACAGGAAAAGGGAAGGGACCACAACACCCACCACTACCATAACATGGTTAGCAGCCATACCAGAATGCAATGAATGGCCTCTTCTTTCCTCCATACATGCAACTCGGCAACATCTCACCAACCAGGCATTGGCCCATGTCACCTTCCAAGACATGATGAATGATCTGACGAGAAGGAGAGACAACTCAGAAGGAGGAAGAGGATAAGAGGAAGAAAGAGCAGATGGAGGGCATGGAGGCGCAACAAATGAGCTAAGAGGAAAGCGACCCAAGATGACTCTCAAAGAGACTTATACCATTGCGTTGTCTAGATGATTGAGTGAATTCAGATCCCACGGGTCCATTCACATTTCGAGCTGAAGCCTCATCTCGTGGTGCTTCTTCCCACCTTCCACGGGAATGCTAATGAAGAACCTTATATTCATCTGCAATAGTTTACTCGCATTTGCGGAATAGATTACTACCCTAACATACCATTAGGCGCAGTAAAAATGACTGCCTTTTCATTTAGCCTTCAGGACAAGGCGCTTCACTAGATCAATCATTTGGGGAAGGTCGTCACGACCTGCGAGGAGCTCAAGTTCACCTTCTTGCACAAATTCTACCCTCTTGGTCGGCTCAATTAGATGCGAGCATACATTGCCAACTTCTCCCAAGCCACCCACGAGTCTATTTATGAAGCTTGGGAGCAGTTTACAGATCTACAGGAGAAATGTCTCCACCACGATATTCCCCAGATCAGCTCGGTCCAACACTTCTTCATAGGACTAACTATTGAGAGACAGAAGCTCGTGGATGCCGCTTGTGTCTGGTTGCATTTCAACAAGGACGAGGACATCATTTGGTAGATATTCGAGGAAATGGCCAAAGGAGAGGCCGCCTTGTCGTTGTCTTGTGCATATAAGCATCAACAACACAATTGATAGAAGCCAACTCATATGGAGGCATCTCACGAGTCAGACAGGGACGAGAGGTCTAACTTGAGCATCATAGGGAGCCACCTGTCCAACGTGGACATAATTGAGAAGCGATCACATGACCTTGAGAAGTTATCTGTTATCGAACAGAGGATGCAACATGCGGACAAATTGGATCAGATCACTGATGAATCTCCATTTCATTACATTTATTTTTCATTTTTGGCCTTAAATCCACGTCTAAATGCATGTCTATATCATTAATTTTTCAAAATAAACACTACATAAATTGTAAAAAATAATGTATGTTATTGTATTTAATTTCAAAATAAAAGAATAACGGAAGAATAGAAAAGGAAATGATACACCATAGGTGTTGAATGATCCTAGACCCAGTCATCATGATGTCTTGGTCGACAAGGAATAAAGGAGGGTGAGATAGGGCGGATGAATTATACCGAAAGGGCATAAAACCCTAATTTTTTATTCATCCATAATTGATTTTTGAGACATTTTTATTCTTTATTGTCTATACATCAAATCAATAAACTTTGCACATTAATATTGTAGATAAAAATACAAAGAAAATTACAAAATTGATTTCACATAAAAAATAATGCACATTGTTCCCGGGACATACAAAATAAAAACTCAAAATACAAAATTCACAGACCTGAATCTTCTCCATACTGTACAAAATGGACCAAAATCACCTTTAATTGTATAACTTTTAATAAACTATTTAATAAAGGTTGTTTCATCTAATTGGGAGTTAAGATGCAAAATTTAGGTTTTGGGCACCTATTTGTAGTATGCATGTATATTGTATTCAATATATTTATTCTTTGAATTTTTTAAATTATTTTATTTTTATAAAATTGTAAATATTATTTGAAACATATGTACCTTAGTAAAATAAAATAAAACTAATTAAATAAAATCAAAATAATACATTTAAATACATATGTAAAATATACCTATGTATACCTATAATGTGTATATAACTAATTAATTAGGTATACATACAAACTTAGAAAAATACAATAAAGATACATAAATGTGTATTAAACTAAAACAAAAATATATACAATACTTGTATAAATAATAAAATATATAATAAAAATATAAAAATATAATCATCAAAATACATGTATTTATACTTATATTTTAAATGTAAATATTAAATCATAGTAAAAAGCCTCATAAAAATAAATAAAAATATGCAAAAATAACTACATTAAATTAAAACCACTTTTCATGTTTTAATAACAATTTAAATAATTCATTTATTATTTAATTTTGATTTTACAAATTTTTTTAGCCTGGAAATTTTCCGGTTTGTACACGTGAACCAATCAGAAGTAAACCCGCATTGACCTAGGGCCAACAACCCCCCTTCTCTCTTCCTCAAGCGTCAGAATGTCAGACCCGCATCTTCACCTTTTTTTCTGCTCGAGGATATCATTTTCTGCTTTGGCGTGCTGCTTGAATCCTAGAGATTGTACACCCCTAACTCACTCTATGTACAAAGATCTCAACGATCGTCCTCGATTCATGCAGTATCTTCGATCAAAGTTCATCCTTTTTGCAGCTTATAAATAAGCTCCTCCAGCTCCGCCTCCATTTTTGATTCCTCTTCGGTCATTTTTAGCCCCTCAGGTCCCCCTCATATCTTCTCCTTGGTGACATCAATAAGTAGGTCCGATTTACAGTGAGGAGTGACTGAAGAGATGAACCAATCATTGCTGGAGGATGTCTGCCGCTTGATTCTGCCTCCTCGACTCCGGCCGAGTCGAGGCTTCTTTCTTCCATTCATAGGTATAACTCTAGTTCTAATTACATTCCCACACTTTAATTTTAGCTTTAATCAAGAAATTAGCCTTAATTTTTAAAATGCCCAAATTACCCAGAGCGGGAGCTCCAGGCTGATTCGTCGTGCTCTCGTCATTAATCCGACCTCACTTCCGCACCATTTCACTCCCTATCACATTCTCTATCGATTTATCCATCCTTCACTTCAGAACCATCATGGATCTGGGAGTTGAACTCCTGTCCATGGCCCTTTGTCGAGCTTCATCACCACCGCATCCCCGATCTCTTTCAGCCTCATTCCAAGGTCGAGGGACTAGCCCTCATGCCGAGGATTCTTTTGGTGCATGTCTCAACCCTTGGCGACCCATCTTGAACATCATCGAGCACCTAGAGTATATCCAGGTCAGTTGGAGCCGTTTGACTCCTCAGCCATCCCCGTCATCGCCAGAGACCATCTACACACGTGGAGAAGTGCTAGGAAGCTAAGCCCATTATTGGATCGAGAGGAGGACGTCAGAGCAAGGAAAAAAGCCAAATCGAATGTCATAGACCTTTAGTTCTTCATATGTTCTTACAACCCCCTTCCCATCCGTTGGATGAAGAACATTACCATATCTAATATGGGCTATCCATTTAATTCGAAGAGGTATGTGAGAGCGTCTGTTGGATCGTCTACGTAGTAGAAGCACAATAGTTCAATGAAACGTAGTTAAGTGGTAACATTTGAATCTGACCCCCTCCGCCTTTTTGTATTTAGCAAAAAGCTCTGTAATATTTTAATTAACTTGAAAACCTTTGGGACATTTTGCATATATGCCCTTGGTAATTTTTGATTTTATATTTTAGTCTTGTGTCAGGTCACCACGCGTGGAACCTACGTAAGTAGATGTTTTGCATATGTACCCTTGCAGCTTTTGTATTTGTTGTTTAATCTTTGAAAAACAAGTTGTAGTGTTAACTTTTGGTTTTTTACACGTGTGCCCCTGGAATTTATTTTATTTGTAAATATGCCCCTACCGGCTTGATTTTTTATTTCTATATTTTTTTATTAATAATAGCTCCTATGCTCTAAAAAATTATAAAAATAGATATAAGTGCATGATTGACTGCTTGTTCATGCTATATATTTTATTTGCAAATTTGAATGCATTTATTATTTATTAAAAATGAATTTTATTCCATGTATGACTTAGAAATACAAAAAATATAAAACTTTTTCTAAAATTCCACAAAAACTCCCTACTGTTTATTATCCTATTTTATAACTCCAAACCAAAAATCACAAAAAATCTTAAAAGAAGTTCCAAAAATTAGAAAAATCCTTGCTAACCCTAAAAAATTATAAAATATTTTCAAAAATTCCAAAAAAAATTATTTTTATCCCATATTGTTTATTTACTTATTACTCCTTATTCAAATTGATTTTGAGAATATTTGAAATTTTTGCTATTTTTAATTCTCAAAATAATTCGAGCTATTTAAAAAGTCCTTTTTTTGGTCCTTTTCTAATTTTAAAAATACAAAAAATACCCCCTAAAACTTCATAAAAACAGAGGAATATTTTAAAAACACAATAATATTTTCTTTTGTCATTTTTAACTATTTTATCTATATTTGTAAATAGTATACCCTATAGAGCATATATTTACCTATATCGTATTATATATAGCTTTTGTTAATATTAGTTATTATATATACTTAAATCTATTTTTAAAACCTTTAAAAAAGTAAAAAGGACTATTCTTTGGGATATTTTCTGATTTTTAATTATTTATTATATATTCTACTATATATTACTTATATTGTATATCACCTTATATACCTATATACACTCTTATATATTTATATTATATTTATTATATAAAAGGAATCTAAAAATCATACAATTAAAATTAAAAAATATATTTTATCTAATTAAAAGTATTATTTTATTTAATTTAAAATCTACAAAAACATTGATTGATTATGTGTATAAATACATATATACACTTGCATTATTTAGAGATAAATAATTCTTGCTACATCCCATGTTCCCTGTGTTCGATTCCCTACTACTTGTCCACTATACATATGCTTGTTTATAGGGTTATAATAAATTTTGATCCACATTTGGTTTGATTGCTTCATTTGATTATCATGGGTTGATTGTTGAAACTAGCTTGGGATCTTTATGAGAGGTCACTTCAACAACTTCGATCACACCTTGTAAGATCGTATGACTATCTCCTCTGACTCCCTAGGCTTTTTCAACTAGTGTCATTGCCGTGGAACAATGGATAGTGTAGCATTCTTGTATATATTGCTTGCACATTATTTTTCCTTTATTTTCTATTTTTTATAATTGTTTATCTGTTCTTACCCACTTGTATCTGTTTGACTTTCTTACGAGGGACCGTGTGGCGACAAGCCGCGAGGAGGTTGGCCATTGTGCTTGTGAGCCAATAGTGAATCCATAATTCATCATCTTTATTCTTTTATTTTAGCCAAATTCATTAGCAAAACATTTGTAAATATGTGTTAAAATCAATAAATTATAATTCACCATGAGTTTGTTAATAATTTATATTTAACATTCTTTTTAAACAAAATTAAAAAATAAAGAAGAAAAGAAAAAGAAAGGAAATAAAGAAGGTTGTAATTATGTAATAAGTACATACAGACCCTACATACTAACCCGAACCTTGAGAGAAGGTCAATAACTGAACTGATTGACAAGGAATAAAGTAGGGAGAGATGGGATCTTTATTTATAAATATATTCCGAAAAAACATTGTAGATATTATTTATTTTGTATTTATTTACCGTATATATCATCCCTTGTTTATCATGTATACATCATTAACCTATATTATTTCTCAATAAAATGATCTCAAATTGATTTATTTCGGTGTTAAAGCTTGTAAATAAAAATATGTCTTAAATAATAAAAATATTTCCAAAATTAAATTGTGTACAGTTCTACAGTACCTACACATGTACTTATGTATTTACTTAAGTATTTTGAGCATATATTGTATTTTAAACCCTTGTGAATATTCCGAATAAATTTATAAAATAAAATAAAATTTAGAAATTACAAAATAAAATAAAAATAAAATCAACTCTTCATTGTGCAAAAGAACCAAGTGTATATATTTTCATAGTACTAATTCATTAACCCCTATATTAACTTTGTAAAACTCCAATAACAATATACTTATATTTCTTAAAATATGTAGTAAATAGATAACATATGAAATATAATCTAATTTTGTAAAAATAATAAAACAGAAATATGTAAATGTTGCATATATAGGTATATTATACCTGTACATATTAATGTATATTGTATATAGTATGGTATATATTTTATTAAAATTACTAAAAATCACAAAAAAATAGTTTGTAAAATAACTAACATTTGTCATTTTGATCATTTTTTATTTAAGGCCATTTACCATTTTAATTTGATTTCTGTTCATTTTAAAAATGGAATTTTCCTATTGGTCAACCCAGGTCTGTTGACCCAGGTCAACCTTCCACCTTCCAGGTCCGATGTAGGCGATGTTTCCCGATATCTCTTTTCACCCATTTCTTCTGCCTGGGTCCGATCGATTTTTGCATCCCGATTCTTTGTCAAGGATCCACAATCTTCGCAGATACCTAGGCCTCACCGGATCCTCCTCGGTTCGTGAGATTTATCTCGATTCTTTCAGAGACCTAAGAGCCCTATAAATTCTCCTTTAACTCACGTAGTGCTCAGAGTTCGCTCCTCGTCACCTTCTTTCTCAACCTGAATCCCTAGCGTAGTGATGGGATCCCAGAGGAGTCTTTTGGAGCTTGAATTGGCATCGAGTCGAGTCGAGCTGCTTCGTGGTCGGAGAGCTCCACCGCGACAAGCCTCCTTAGCCTTTCGCAGATGGGTCAAGGCCATAACCCCGTCGATCACTTCGTCGATGTTTACCTTCCATTTCCGATCTTCAGATAGCCTTCATCCCTTTCCCTTACGACACCCCTTTCGATTATTTCGTCACTACCGTTGTCCACGTTCGCTTCTCCGTCCAGCGTGTTGGAGGCCCATCCCCCATATACAGTCGCTTCGATATGCCCTCTATGTCACCCTTCATCTTCCGTCGCACCCTGATCACCGCAAATCATGCTCATCGAAGCTAAATTAGGTCTAGACCTCATTCCTCCTTGTTTTTCGGAGGTCAAATCCCACTCCACATCGCTTCTTTTGATTTATGTGCAAAATAACTCCAGCCGGAGCATCGCCTCCGAGCTCCATATCTCCTTGCAGGTTCAGGCATGCATGGGAGGGTTGAACCAATTGTCATCTGACCAGGTGAAGTATCTCTCGTAGACTTACCACCATATATTCATCAAGCAAATCCTCGAGCCATCAGATCCTCCCTTCCGATGCAGATTATGCCAGAAGTCTCGTGAACCCATTAGACGGTCATTTCGAGCCCTACAGCCCTAGATATAGCCGATCGAAGCTCGCACGCCAGCACCTTCTTCATGTTCTTCATGATGTCATCAGCATCATTAGATCAGGAGGCTTCCTCGTAGATCTGATCTGGACTGCACACTCATGCCCAAATCTGGGTGGTCCGATCAGATCTAGGACAGATCTAACATGAATGTCACCCCTTTTCACCTGACCGTCAGATCTTGCCAATGATCCATCAGAGTCGTAAGCAAGCGCCACTTTCCTTGCACCATCTGATCTTTTCAGTGCTCATCTGAATCGTCAGACCCCACATGTGACACACAAGACCATGGGTAGCTTGCACTTTTTCCCCTGCATTCCTCTTTATTTCATTTTAGTATTAATTTTGTGAATAATAATAGTGGGCATTTTGTTGTTTAGCCCTTCTAGTTTGTCATATTTGCCCGTGAGTCCCTATTAGTTGAACTCACAGGTCTGTACACGTGTTATTCTTGAGATATTTGCAATTGTGAACCTAAGCTTTCAAATGTTATTGAAATTGGGAATAGTTTCATAAAATTTACATTTCTACCCCTGTGCACCTAAAATCACATGAACTGCATGTTTTTATGTGGGACTTTTGTATTTTTGGCCTTGAGTTTTACTGTGTTATCATTAGGCCCCAAAACTTATTCTAATTGCATTTATTTTTGTTTAACTTTATTTCAATAAATGTCAAAATTAATCAAAAAATCTCCTAAAACTTTTTGTTGTTATGTTATTATTAAAAATTCAAAAATCAACCAAAAATTCCCTGTTTATGTTTAAAAATTCATAAAAATTTGGAAACACCTTTAAAAATTCCAAAACATTTGGGTAGCTTTACTTCTAACTATTTGTTTTTCTATATAGATTTCATCTTATTATCATCTATAAAACTCTAAAAATGTGTAAAACTCTAGAAACACCATAAAATCATATAATCTTTGAAACCCAAAAATCGTGTTCTTTGTTTCTGTTTGTAGATATTTAAATATACTTTTTGAAAAAATCCATGAGTTTTGGGCTTATTTTCTATTTGAAAAATACTTTTGGTTGTGCACTTTTTGCATTATTTCTTGATTTTAATCATTGAAAAATCTTAAAAAAATATCAAAATCCCTAAAAGTTTATAAAAACATAATAAAATTATCCAAATACAAAAATATTTTTATTTGATTTTTCTAGACATTTTTCCGTTATTTAAAAAATACAAAAAGAGTTATTGTGTGTCCTTTATTCCCTTTTCTTTATTTTTGCTTTGTTTGAAAATTTTAAATATAAAAATTTGCAAATTAAAAATCATTAGAAAAACTAAAAAAATATAAACCATAAAAAATATATGAAAATTAAAACACATAAAACTTTTAAAAAGACAAATTAAAAAAAATCCAAGAGTAGTATGCTTGAATTTCCTTCTTTTTTTCTTTAATTTTTCATGGAATTGATTGAGCCTCGTTTAATAACAATTTCCTCCTTATGTTCGACCCTGGTCGCTATACCAGGTTAATAAAAGTAGCTTAGACCACTCTATTTTACTTGCTTGATACGTTTTATGGTTGAATAAATTTTCTTGATTTCTCACTGGAATTCTGGGGTGACAACGACACTGTTAGTTGCTTAACTTCACCCTAGTCAGCTAGCCGGCCATCAGCCAACTATGAGAGAGCAAGAGAGATAATCAAAGAAGGAAGGAGTGTAGTAGACACACTTAGCTACGTTTTGTTTTATTTTGTAAGGAGAGTTTTTATTTTATTTTTGTAATATATCTTGTAATGATTTGGACTTGGTCACTACCAACTTTACGAGGTTCGCTGCCTGGGTGTTTGTTCACCTAGGGTCCTCGTCGTGGTTTTTCGTGTTTTGTCACTTTTATTTTATTTTGTCTCTTGTGTTTTGAACTTTCTGCCTTTCTTTTAATTTATTTTATGTGATTGCCCTTAAATTTAGAATTGTTTGATTTGATAAGTCAGGTCCAAATTCCTAATAGAAGCATGCACTTATTATCTCTTACACTTGGATCTTATCAAATAATTAATTGTTGATTGGTTGAATTTGGAACCACAAGATGTGAGAGACTCTGCGCGGTGCTTGCAGGACCCGTTGTGGAGGGTGCTGAGGAGTCTCCAAGGTCAGACACTTGGATCCATTTTTGAGCGATTAGCATCTTGTTCTTCCTGATAATAGAAATTCTTGTTTAGGATGCTTTATCGCTTTGCATATCATTCATGTAGTATAGGTTGATATATTCTGTTTGGCATCCCGCATGGAGAGCGTTGGGAAGCACTGCGAGTCTTCTTACATTGCATGCATCATTTGACACAAGAGTGAGATTTCCACTCTAGTGTCCATTTCCGTTGCTTTTCTGCCTCTCCCCTTATTTTATATCGCATTTAGTACCAAAAAGGTAAATGCAATAAAAATCTTTAAGCGGGTTTCTTTGAAAAATACTCAGAAAGTGAAAATTCAAACTTTAAAACAAGGGGCTACTAATAAACTCTGATCTTAGTTTAAATTATAATGCTCATCCTTGTTTTGGGTTAATAAAGCCTTCCTTGCTTTCAGGTACATTCCAGACTGAGTGAGGCGTGACCTCCTAAGAATTAGAGCCAAAAAACTCGATCTGTGGCAGCCTTGATTATCAACTTGGTTGGCGAAGTATTGGCGCTTCTATCGTACATGGGCGAGTAAGGATTTATAGACAACGGTGTTCCCGTCTTGTATGGAGCATCCTACTTGGTCCAAAGTATTAAGCATAAGCCATGCCATTACGGGGATGTTTGTCTCGTTTTCCTGTGTTCCGAGTACCTCGCTTACGAGGGAAGTATTAGTTTCGCCTATTGGCTTCCTTTCTCCATTTCTTTGGCGGAGTAGCCACCGAAGCATGAGATCAAGGACCTCAAAGTACGCAGATCGCATGTTACAAAGGAGGTGGAAGAAGTACGAGGTACTTTCCTGGCAGTACATACACTTCTATAGGGATGTCATTCATAAGGACTTGTTATAATATTTTCATGCAACACAACCATAACATTGAAAAGATAAAAATACCGACTCTTACGGGTTCACTTGGGTTGATTTGGTGAATCCACAACTTGTTTGGTGTTTGCTTGATTTAGATTAAAGTCAAAGATCGAATCCTGTACATTTGTGCAAATTTTGCCTTTCATTTTCTCTCTTTTTATTCTCATTCGACACCCACTCATTTTGAGCCATACTACTGTTTTGCACTCCTTTTGTTTCTTTTTGACCTATATATCATTCATCCATTCTCGATCTTCCTTTTGACCACGAAATGCTGACTTATGGATGCCCTGGTCGAGACTCCACCAACACCCACATCAATTCCATGTGGTCGACCTCTCCAATAATTAGGAGAGATTCCCAATATCATGGTTCGGACTCTGCAGACCTCAATCTAGATTCTTCACCTTCTTCAATAAACTGGGATCACTTTTGTCCCAAAATCTACCCATTTTGGATGGCAATTGATTTCACTCCATATACATCTCCATCCTTAATGAATCATTTGTTGACCTTAAAAAATAATGATTCTTTTCATCTGGTGCTATAATTCAGACTAATCGAACCATTATTCCATTTACAGATCAAGAGCCAGATTTGGAGTAAGAGATTTTATTTGACTCAGATTCACATAAAGAGATGGCTCCAAATAGAAAGGGGAGGTGATCTCAGCATCCACGATCGTAACCAGGTTTGCAGCCATATCATAATGATGTGAATGCCAGCTTCTTGCCTCTATACATGCAATCTTGGAATATCTCACCGACCATGCATTGACCCAGGTCACCTTTCAGAACATGCTAAATGACTTGAGAAAATGGAGAGATCGACCAGGAGGATGAGAAGAAGAAGAACTCGGAGGTGGAGCCGGTAGAGGTCTGATAGATGAGTGGAGAAGAGAATGGCCCAAGCCGACTCTGACTTACAACCCCAGAGTTGTACATATGACAAAATGGATTCAAATCCTAATAGTCCATGCCCATTTTGAGTTGATGCCTCAACTCTTGGCCCTGCTTCCACATTCCACGAGAATGCAAATGAAGAACCATACATCCATCTCCAATAGTTCGAGTGCATCTGCAAAACCACATACTACCCTAACATCCCATTAGGTGTAGTCGAAATGACAACATTCCCATTTAGACTTCAAGATAAGGAACTTTACTGGATCAATCACTTGGGGAAGGTTGTCACCACCTGGGAGGAATTGAAGTCCACCTTTTTACACAAGTTTTATCCCCTCGGGCAGCTGAATCAGAGGCGTTCCCGCATTAGGAACTTCGCCCAAGCCACCCACGAGTCAATTCATGAGGTTTGGGAGCGGTTTACAGATCTGCAAGAAAAGTATCCCCATCATGACATCCCATGGACTAGCTTGGTCCAACATTTCTTCGGGGGACTTACAATTAAAAGACAGAAGCTCGTTGATGTTGCGTGTGGCGGGTCACATTTTAACAAAAATGAGGACATCATGTGACAAATTTTTAAAGAAATGGTAGAAGGAGAAGTTGCCTTTTCGTCGTCCCAATCATACCAGTGCTAGCCACAATTTCACCAGAAGCCAATACATATGACAGCCTCACACGAGATGGACATGGATGAGAGCTCCAATCCGAGCATCATAGGGAGACACCTGTCCAAGGTAGATATCATTGAAAATCGATCACAAGACCTTGAGAAGCTCATTGTGATCGAACAGAGGATCCAGAATTTGGACAAATTGGATCACATTACTAGCAGATGGAGTTGCTGGTAAGCACAATCAGTGCATGCCGGTCTGTGTGCATCGGCTTCGACTCCAGCTGAGAAGAACAAACTAGCATCTTCATAACCTCCTCAGTAGAGTTCCTATTAGCTAATGGTTCAGTACGTTGACTACATGCAACCCCCAGGACAATCATCACCTCAACAACCATAGCAACGGCTGGTTATATACCAGCAAGAACCCCATATTCTTTTAGATCCATATTCTCCTCCACCACCTCTCATTCAGGATGTGAATGGAGTTTGGTCGAACAATGCACAGTTGGCATGTCTAGGAAAACCTCGGCAGGGTCAGTCTACCAACTCCCATCCATTCCCTCAGCAGCAAGGATGGAGATTTGTCCAAGAAAATTAATAGCCTTAGCACCAGCAGTCTCAGCCATATCAGTAGGGCTGGAAACAAAATCAATTCCAACAACTACAATACCATCAACAATAATCCTATCAGCAATACTCGGTTGTACCTTCTCAGCACCCTCCTCCTCACCATCAACAGTATCAGTCTTCTTCTTAGTATCCTTCTCAGCATCCATATTCGTAGCCTCCACACCATCCCAGTCTCAGTGTGGCCATCACATTGAACCATCCGAGGCTACCCCTCTTGTGAATCCGTCTTTGGACTGCTTAGCTCAACTGTAAAGAGCCTCGTAGAGATTAGTCAGAAGTTAGACAACCTCACTGCTGCCAAGACCATAATTCTAGCATAGATGGAGGCGAACCCCAACAATTTCTGCAAAAAAGAGTAGGTAGTCAGTGATGTTCTGTCCAACCCTACAAAATCAGAGGTACATGATATATTTTTATCTAATGTTGTTACTCTCAAGAGCAGTAGGTATCTTTAGAAGTTTGCTACAATGAAGGGGAAGAATAAAGCTTCCACGGATGAGTCATCATCTTTTCTGCATCAACCGAACCAGTAGCCGGGCCATGTGAGGAAGAAGAAGAAGAAGGAAAAGCACCAGAAAAAACAAAAAATGAGAAAAATAAAAAAACAACAAAAAGAAGACAGCATCAACCAAAGAGCCAACCATCTAATAATAGAGAGGATAACACCTACAACCAATCCAGAGCAAGTCGAATGAGCCTCACATGTCATTTTTGGATGCCCACTACCTCAGATGGGTGAAGATTCTTCTTTTTGTCATCTAGTTATACAGCCTGATGTGGGCATAGATGTTGATGTATATAAGAACAATAATTTTTGTATTTGTTTATGTACATATTACTTTTCCAGATGCTTTACAAAAATTAAAAAAAAATAAAAATTTGAAATATGCCTTATTAGATTCCCATGTTGTGTAAATAATTCATAATCTTGTTCTAAAGATGCCTTTTCTACAGACCATTAAGTACATGCCAAACATCAAGAAAGGACTCAAGGAAACATGCACTTCAAAAAGACAACTGTGTCACGATAGATAGAGAAATGTAAAGCACATCCTCACAGTAGCGACAGTTAATGCAATCAGTAATCTCCCGAGCAAGAAGAAAGACATGGAAGTTCCTCTCATTAAATGCCAGATGCTTGATCAAGAGTTTGACCGAACTCTTCTTTATAGTGGATCGTCAACAATCTGATGCCCACTTCACTACTAAAAGAATTTGGGTTGGGACCGTGCAAATCCACCAGGATGATTCTGTAAATTGTAGATACTTAAATCAAGCGACCTTGAGGAATTTTGGAGGATGTCATCATCACCATTCTGGGAATTCCAGCTTCCTGTGGACTTCATCGTCTTGGATATGGACACCTTAGCTCCTCTTCTGCATACCCCTATTATACTTGGACGATTGTTCCTCCGAACAGCTGAAGAAGTGGTGGATTACAACAACAGACAGATTACCTTTCGCTCCAATAGTGATAAGGTGCTTATTCAGACGATCCAGGTACCGAAATAGACAGAAGCCGCAACAGATACGTGTGCCTTCAGAATAGATAGAACACTTTAACTTTCTTGTAGATGTCAGAGATACACACCTATTCATTGACGACATTGAAACCCACATATTCCTCTCCATCGAGGAAGGAGTGGATAGCACAGTCGAATTCCCCTCTCTCTTAGAAGATGAGATTTTTGATGATCTGCCTGAAGAAGTAATCGATGGCGACCTGTCCTTAGTAGAGGCAGAAGAGATCATTGAAGATTTTTATGAAAAAGATTTTGTCATTGAAAATGTTGTGCATCATTAGATTTAGAGCTTGAACTGTCAAACGCGGGAAGTGTACAGTCAAAAGATTTGGCACCACCAACACCCTACACAGTTGCAGAAGTTGCCACCGATGTAATTCAAATTCCACCAGAGCTCAAGACGCTTCCATCAAATATGAAGTACACCTTCCTTATGGATGCACCGAACATGTTTCTAGTTATCATCAATTCCCAGCTAACTCAGGAAAAAGAATATCATCTTCTCTAGGTTCTAGATAGAAACCCTAAGGCGATAGGCTGGAATATTTTTGATCTCCGTGGGGTCAATCCGTTATTGTGTTCCCATCACATCTACTTGAAGAAAATAGTAAGCCATCCCATGAATTTCAGTGAAGATTAAATCCTAAACTTCAGGAAGTTATTATGAACGAAATTACAAAATGGTGTGGTGCAGGCTTCATATATTACATCTCTGACTCAAAATGGATGAGTCCTTTGCATGTTGTACCTAAGAAGTCTGCGGTCACCATTGTGAATAAGGACAAAGGAGAGGAGATTGCAACCATAGTTCCAACATCATGCGTATCTATGTTGATTACAAACGCTTGAATCTAGCAACCAAGAAGGAACATTTCCCTCTCCCCTTCATCGATAAAATAATCAAAAGACTGGCCACAAAGGAGTATTTCTGCTTCTTGGATGGATACCTTGGATACAATCATGTTGCTATTGATCCAGAAGACTAAGAGAGAACCACCTTCACCTGTCCATTTAGGATGTATGCCTTCCACATGATGCCGTTTGGTTTGTGCAATGCTCCAACGACATTTCAGTGATGCATGTTGGCATTGTTTACAGATATGGTTGGTAGTTTTCTTGAGGTCTTTATGGATGATTTTTCATTCTATGGAGACAGTTTCAATTAGTGACTATCTTATCTAAATCGAGTCCTGAAAAGATGTTGTGAAGTCAACTTGGTGCTCTCGTGGGAGAAGATCAATTTTATGGTAACCGAAGGAATTGTGCTAGGCCATGTCATATCAAAATGAGGCATTGAGGTCGATCCTTCTAAGGTGGAAGTCATTTCAAAACTAGAGCCGCCTACAAATTTGAAGTAACTACAGTCATTCTTAGGGCATGTGGGCTTCTATAGAAGATTCATCAAAGATTTCAGCAAAATTGCCCAATTGTTGACTGAGTTTCTAGGCAAGGAGGCAGATTTTATTGTAGATGCCAGAGTCCTATAAACCTTTAATCAATTAAAATATCAAATCACTCAAGCTCATGTTCTTCAACAACTAGATTGGTCTCTACCTTTTGAGATCATGATAGATGCGTCAGACTATGCTATTGGACCGGTTATGGGACAAAGGAGAGACAATCTTCCATTCACAATTCACTATTCCAGCAGAACTCTTGATGAAGCACAAAAGAATTACACAGTCACTGATAAAGAGTTTCTTGCAATCGTCTTTGCCTTGGACAAGTTCAGATCTCACTTACTTAGATCCAAAGCCATTGTTTACATAGACCATTCTTCCATCAAGTACTTGCAAGCCAAGAATGATGCCAAACCAAGTCTAATCAGATGAACCCTTCTGCCTCCAAGTATTCGATATTGAAATCCATGATAAACCTGGAGTTAAAAATGTGGTGGAAGACCATTTGTCAAGATTATAAAAGCCTGACACTCCTGAGCAAAGCTTGTTGCCAATTACAGAAACTTTCCTAGATGATGCAATTTTGTCAGTCACCTCACTCCCCTGTTTTGCTAATATTGTGAACTATCTTGTGTCCAAGAGAACTCCACAAGATTGGCTTAAGTTGAAAGTTGATAAATTTTTGTTAGATATTCATTTTTATCAGTGGGAGGATCTGTATATCTTTTGTAAGGGGACATATTGCATCTAAATGCATTCCTCATGAGGAAGTTCATAGTGTCCTTGAGCAATGCCACACTCGAAAATCAGGATGACACCACTCTGGGAAGCGTACAACAACCAAAGTTCTACAATGCAACCTTTGGTGGTTGATTCTCTTCAAATACGGAGAAGATTTTGTGAAAAATTATATTGACTGTCAGAAGATGGGAGGAACCATCGAAATTATATATACATTGCCTCTGAAGTATATTCAAATTTCAGATGTATTCGATGCATGGGGCATTGACTTCATGGGCACATTTCCCAACAATAAGTGATATGAGTATATTCTGCTTGCTGTCAACTACATGAGTTGTTGGGTGGAGGATATCCCAACCCGAGCCACTGACAGTCGCACAGTCTATCGGCTTTTGAGAGAACATATCATTGCAATGTTCGGGATCCCAAAAATTCTGATATCAGATGGGGGTAGCCATTTTATCAACAGAGAAGTAAAGAAGCTACCTCAGGAGTACTGCATAGAACATTGAGTAGCTTCTCGATACCACCCACAGTCTAATGGCTTAGCAGAGTGTGCTAATAGGAAAATAAAGATGATTCTCCAAAAGCTTGTACGTCCAGACAGAAGGAACTAGTCTCAATTGCTTGATCCCATTCTCTTGTCCTATCGGACTACATATAAGTTGCCTTTGGGAATGTCTTCCTATTATATGGTATATGGAAAGCCATGCCATTTCTTGTTGAATTAATTCACAAATCTTTATGGGCAATAAACATCAGTAATTTGGATCCAAAGAAAGCAGGAAAGAACGTAAATCTAGATATGAATAGATTGCTGGAGTTTAGAGACTATGCATATGACAACAGCCTTATGTATAAGAAAAAGGTCAAGAAGTGGCACTACAAGCAAATCCGTTACAAGACTTTTGAATTGGGTCAGAAGGTCTGGTTGTTTGATGCAAAGTTGAAACTATTCCCAAGGAAGTTGAAGAGCTAGTGGACTGGGCCTTTCATAATGAAGCATGTGCATGACAATTGAAGAATAGTCATATCCAGATTATCAGCTGACGCACATCCCTTCATCATCAACGGATAGCTTATGAGGCCTTATCTTGAGCATGATATGTTCCTGTCCATGGTTGACTCTATTCAGGTGGTCTATAGTACAGAACTTCCAGCAGCAACATCTGAAGATTCATATAGGTCAGTCAAAAACATTTTTGAGTAGTCAATCTTTTTCTTCTATTCATTCTTCATTCTTTCATTCTTTTGAAATCTTCACTCACCTGATTCATCGTTGCTATACTTTGGATATACTTCATCCTAAGTATCGAGGGATGAGTGTATACAAGTGTTCATTCTTTAATCATGTCGCTAGTCTCCTCAACTTTTGGCTTTCTTACTCTACTTAAGGATATTTTACCCTAAGTATAGCGGGAGATAGGCTGAGCTGCTAAGTTATTCATTTATTTACTCCCACCCTAAACCCTCCCTACCTGTGTACAGTAAGACATACTTAGGATTATTTGATCCTCAGTATAGGGGGGACAGTCAACTTCTTATTCATTATTTGGTCGTTGTAGTATAAACTTTTCTCTATTAGTACGAGTTATGTCTTCCTTTTCTCTCCGATCTATGAAGACATAGCTCAAGCTAAGTATAGGGGGATCATATATACGTTGTATATATTTTAGCCATAACTCGTACATGCAAATCTTTTAAAATATGGCTAATTAATAAAAATCAAAACATACATCAAAATTCTCTATAAATACGGTTAATAAACTGGTTAAAAATATTTGGGTGAATTACAATTTGGGTCCCCATCTATGGGTCCGATCCCAGAATGGGTCCCAATCTTTAAACTGTAATAATTCGAGTCCCAGGACCACTAATGTAAGGAACTTTTTGAGGCTAATGAAGAGTATGCCCTTGTTTAAAAAGTTGGAACCCAACCCCCATTCCCTTCCCAACAAGGGCATATCCATCATGAACCCCAAAATTTTCATTTCCTAAATGGTCCTGGGACCCGAATCATTGCAATTTAAAGATCGAGACCCATTCTGGGATCAGACCCATAGATGGGCACCCAAATTGTAATTTTACCCAAAATATTTTATAAAATGTTTGAAAAATGGTTGGAAAATCTCTTTGAAAAATCTTTTGTAAACCATTTTAAAATATTTTGTTGACTCGTACTGATGAGAATTTGACTCCACGGGAAATTGAACAAAAAGCTGCGGAATTGGCCTAATGTTTGCAAACCTTTGCACATGATTTATTGTAAAAATTTATTTCTTTTGTTTGAATAAAATGATTTGAAATCTATTTGTACATGGTTTGGAAAATGATTGTAAAAATACTTTGAAAAATCTATACATATTATTTGAAAAATATTTTCAAAATGGCTTTCAAATTTTGTAAATGTTTGCAAAGTGATTTGTCAAGTTATTTTTCAAAATGAAGTTTTAAAAATGTTTGAGAAAACATTGTAAAATAATTTTTGAGAACCACGTATATATTCAAACAAATAAAAATTCTTTACAAGTTCTGTACATAGACTTGTAAAAATCTAGTGCAAATTCTTTCACCTAACTCTTGTAAATAATAAGAAGCAGTCCCATGTAAATACCTACACATATTATTTTCCAAAACTCTTTTGTTTTTATTTTTCAATAATAAAAAAATTTTGCAAATCCAAAAGGCTATAAAAAATTTCAAAATGTTTTCAAAAATTACATAAAATTTGCGAAACATTTTCAAACATCCATAAAAAGTTCAAAATTATAAAATTGTTTAACAAAAATACTTTCCGCATTGTGCATAGCATTTGCATTTTTTGGATTGATGATGATAACTGAAGAAGTCTAAATTAAATCCAATGATTGGAGCTTGGTTGGACCTTAATCCACTTAATCACGGGAACCTTAAGGGAGCTAGAATTGAGGCACCATTAGGTCTACTAGACTTAATTCTTTGAGACCACAAGAATAAGTTCAGTGTCGTCTTGACGACCTAAGTAGAATATTTTGGAACATACGCATGACTCTTGTTGACGGTGACCTAACTTGGACACATGCACCTTCCACCTTGCTTAATTGAAGTGGTAGAGGGTTGGATTTGCCGGCATGAGACACAAGCGAATGGAAACATACAAGTCACAGTATTGTGGCCATTGTTCCCCAACCCGATCCGGTAGCCATGAGTTCCAAAGACAGAATGTCATGGGTTGCAATAATGCTTCAAAAGAAGGATAGTATACTAGCTTAAGAGGAAAAAGTCCTTATGTAAATGTCTTTGTAAATAGTATAAAAAATCAAAAAATCCAAAAAAATAGATGGGCAAAAGTCAAGAGAAAAATCAATTCTCGTCGAAGCATGTATGTATTCAATAAGCAAGTTTGAGCTTCAAAGTCGAAGACATAAGTGAGCCTGCAGCCGGATGACTTGGCTACACTGGTCAAGCATCCTATGATAGCTACATACACTGGCTACCATCCATTCTCTTCTCCACCTCCTCTTCTTAAGATGGTTGTACTTGAACTTAGAAGGGAATACCTCGCTTCTCGAGGAAAGAATTATTAGATTGGGGAATTAGGGTTAAGATGTTAAGGAAGCCTGACTTTTACCATTTCAGCCGAGAGGAACTACATATCACACATTGTACAAGATAGACTCATAGCTATAAGGGACTGCGTATAACATCAACTTGTTCTGACCTAACTTTTGAGGAGACTTGGGCAGAGTTTTGCGATTCTTGAAGGTTGTTGTGTTTCAAGTGTTCCCAAACAAGGTTCCAACCAAAATAAAAATCCAAAGGTCTTACTGAGCCCTAAACTTCAATATTGTGAACACAAGTTTAAAAGTTAAAATCAATCCAAGTTCTTTCTTTTTCTTTTCTTTGTTTTCTTTTATGCAATTATAGGCATAAATGTTTGCTATGGACTTGCAAAGGCAAGTATAGGGGGTGATGAATCTCCATTTCATCACCTTTATTCATTCATTTTGGCCTAAAATCCCAAGATAAATGCATGTATATAACATTAATTTGTCATAATAATCACTGCATACATTATACAAAATACTATATAAAATAATGTATGTTTATTGTATTTAATTCCAAAATAAAAGAATGAAAGGAGAAAATAAAAAGAAATGACACACCATTGGTGTTGAATTACCTTAGACATCGAGACCTAGTCATCATGATGACTTGGTCTATAAGGAATAAAGTAGGGAGAGATAGGGCAGATGAATTGTATAGAAAAGACATAAAAATCCCAATTTTGTATTCATATATAATTGATTTTCAGGACTTGTCTTATTCTTTATTTTTTACAACTCAAATCAGTAAAGTTTGTACAATGAATATTGCAGATAAAAATAAAAGAAAAATACAAAATTCATTCATATAAAAATAATGCATAGTGTTCCCAGGACAAACAAAATAAAAACTCAAAATACAAACTTCACAAACTTGTATCTTCTCCAAACTATATCAAAAGGGATCAAAATCACCTTTAATTGTATATAACTTTTAATAAGAAATTTAATAAAGGTGGTTTCATCTAATTTGGAGTTAAGATGCAAATTTTAGGTTTTGGGTGCCTATTTTGTAGTATACTTGTATATTGTATTCAATATATTTATTCTTTATATTTGTCAAATTCTTCAATTTTTATAAAATTGTAAATATTATTTGAAACATATGTACATAAGTACAATAAAATAAAACCACTAAAATAAAATCATAATACATTTAAATACATAGGTAAAATATACATGTATATACATATAATGTATATATACCTAATTAATTAAGTGTACATACAAATGCAGTAAAATACATTAAAAATCTAAATATGTATTAAAATAAATCAAAAATATATAAAATACATGTATAAACTAATAAAATATATAATACAAAATAAAAATAAAATCATCAAAATACATGTATTTATACCTATATTTTACATGTAAATATTAACTCATAATAAAAATCCTCATAAAAATAAATAAAAAATTGTATAAAATACTACATTAATTTACAAGCACTTTTTATATTTTAATAAAAATTTAGATAATTGAATTATTATTATTTTTTATTTTACTAATCTTTTCAGCCTGGGAATTTTCTGGTTGGTCCACGTGGACCAACTAGAAGCCGCCCCGTGTTGTATTGGGGTCAATAGTTCCCCTTCTCTCTTCCTCGAACATCGGAATGTCAGGCCAACATCTTCACCCTTTCTTTTGCTCGAGGATATCATGTTCTGTTTTGACATGCTCCTTGAATCATAGAGAATGAACACCCCTGATTTTTGCTATTTCAAAAGATCTCATCGACCATCCTCAATTCATGCAGCATCTTCAATCAAAGTTCATCCTTTATGTATCTTATAATCAAGCTCCTCTATCTCCGCCTCCAATTTGGATCCCTTTTGGATCATTTTAAGCCCCTCAGGTCCCCCTCATATCTTCTCCTTGGTGACATCAAGAAGTAGATCGGATTTACAACGAGGACTGTCTGAATGAGGTGATCCAATCATCGTCGGAGGATGTCCGCCGGTTGGTTCTGCCTCCTCGACTCCGATCGAGTTGAGGCTTCTTTCCAGCATACTTAGGTATAACTCTATTTCTCATTACATTGCACTTTAATTTTAACTTTAATCAAGTCATTATCCATAGTTTTGAAAATGCCCAAATTGCATGTAGTTGGAGCTCCAGGCTGATTCATCGTGCTCTTGTCGTTAATCCGACCTCTCTTACACATCATTTCAGTCCCCATCACATTCTCCGTCGATCTATATATCCTTCCACCTTAGATCCATCGTAGATTTGGGAGTCGAGCTCCTGTCCATCGCCCTTTGTCGGAGCTTCGTTGCCACCTCATCCCCAATCACTTTCAACCTCATTCTAAGGTCGAGGCAGTATCCCTCATGCCGAGGATACTTTTGGTGCAGGTCTCGATCCTAGGTGACCCATCTGGAATCTCATCGAGCACCTGTAGTAGCTCCATGTTAGTTAGAGTTGTTTTATCTCCCTAGTCGTCCCCGTCATCTCTGGAGACCATATGCACATGCGGAGGACTACCAGGAAGCGAAGCCCGCTGTTGGATCGAGAGGAGGATGCCGGAGCAAGGAGAAAAGCCAAATCGAACGTTGTCGGCCTCCAGCTCTTCATGTGTTCTTGCAACCCCCTTCTCAGCCATTAGATGAAGAACACGACTCTGATCTAATATGGGCCATCCATTTAATTTGAAGGGGTGTATGAGAGCATTCGTTGGATTGTCCACGTAGCAGAAGCACAACGGTTGAATGAAGCACAATTAAGTGGTAACATTTGCATCCGACCCCCTCTGTCTTTTTGTATTTAGTAGAAAACCTTATAATATTTTAATTAAGTTGAAAACGTTTGGGACATTTTGCATATATGTCATTTGTACTTTTTGATTTGGCACATTAGTCCATTGTTAGGTCACCTCACATGGACTCCTACATGAGTGGATATTTTGCAAGCATACCCTTAAAGCTTTTATATTTATTGTTTAATTCTTAAAAATCACGGTGTAGTTTTAACTTTCTGGTTATTTTGCATGCGTCCCTGAAATTTATTTTGTTTGCAAATATGTCCTTATTAGCTTGATTTATTTTTATTTATGCATTTCTTTTTATAAAAAAGTTCATGTGCTCTAAAATTTTTGTAAAAATAGGTGTATGCGCATAATTGGTTGCATGTTCATGTTATATATTCTATTTGCCATTTTACTTATATTTATTAATTTTTAAAAATTTAATAGAGTTATTTTATTCCCTATCTGACTTAAAAATACAAAAGAATTAAAACCTTTTTTAAAAATTTCGAAAAAATCCCTACTATTTATTAGCCTATTTTATGACTCCATACCAAAAATAATTAAAAAAATCTCAAAAGAAACCATAGAAATTAGCAAACCCATGTTAACCCTTAAAATATTTTCAAAAATTCCAAAAATTGTTGTTTCATCCCATTTTTATTTACTTATTACTGCATATTATAGTTTGTTTTTAGAAATTTTAGACCTTTTTGCTATTTTTAATTCTCAAATCAATTCGATATATTTAAAAAGTTCCAGTTTTGATCCTTTTCTGATTTTAAAAATATTAAAAAATACAAGAATTCCCTAAAAAATAACAAAATAGAGGAATATTTTAAAAACACAAAAATATTTTTAATTTTTTATTTTGATTATTTTCATATATATATATTTATAAATAATATACTCTATAAAGCCTATATTTACCTATATAATATTATATAAAACTTATATTATTACTAATTATTATGAATATTTTAATATAATTTAAAAGCCTTCAAAAAATTAAAAAGATTATTCTTTGGGAATTTTTTATGATTTTTGTGTATTTATTATATGTATTCTACTGTATATTACTTTGTATAAATTACCTTATATACCTATATATTTTCATATATATATTTATATATTATTTATCATATAAAAAATTAAAAATCAGAAAAATCAAAATTTAAAGGAATATTTTTATTAAATAAATATTATTATATTATTTAATTAAAAACCAACAAAGACAATGATTAATATTGAGTATACATATATACACTTGCATTATTTAGAGATAAATAATTCATGCTACGTCCCGTGTTCCTTGTCCCTACCTGCTTGTGCACTATGCATTTACATGTTTGAAGGGTTATAATAACTTTTGATCCACACTTAGACTGATTGCTTCATTTGATTATTATGGGTTTGGTTATTGAAATTAGCTTGGGATCTTTGTGAGAGGCCACTTCAGCGACGCCGATCTCTCCTTGTGAGCTCGTACGACTCTCTCCTATGACTCCCTGGGCTTTTTTAAATGGTGGCATTTCCAGGTAGCAATGGATAGCGTAGCATTCTTATATATATATATATATATATAGCTTGCACGTATTTTTCCTTTATTTTATACTTATTTTTTATAATTATTTATCTATTTTGATTATCTTATATCTGTTTGAATTTCTTGCAAGGGACCGCGCGGCGATGGCCTCTTCTTAGGAGGTGGACGCACCCAAGCTGCGAGGAGGTTGGCGATTATGCTTGTGAGCTAACCAAGAGAGAGCAGGAGAGATAAGCAGAGAAGGAAGGAGAGGAGCAGACACACTTAAAGCTGATTTTTTATTTAATTTTGTGGGGAGAGTTTCCATTTTATTTTTGTAATATACCTTGTAATAATTTGGACTTGGACAATTCCACACTTCACAAGGTCCATTGCCCGGATGTTTGTTCACTTGGGAGCCTCATAAATGTTTTTTGTGTTTTATCGCTTTTATTTTATTTTATTTCTCGTGTTTGGAGTTTTCCACCTTTCTTTTCATTTGTTTTGTGTGATTGAGCCCCTAAATTTAGGATTGTTTGATTCGATAAGACATGTCCAAAGCCCTAATAGAAGCGCACACCTATAGTCTCTTATGCTTGGATATAGTCAAATAATTAATTGTTGATTGCTTGAATTTGGAACCGCGAGCTGTGATAGACTACACATATCGCTTTCAGAACCCGTTATGGTGGGCACAAAGGAGTCTCCAAGACCGGATACTTAGATCCATTTTGAGTGATTAGCACCTTGTTCTTTCTGAGAAATCGCAATTCTTATTTATGACACTTTATAATTTTACATATCGTTCATGTAGTATAGATTAAAACCCACGAGAATATTGATTGATATTGTTCATACATACATATATGCACTTGCATTATTTAGAGATAAATAATTCTTGTTACATCCCTTGTTCCCTAAAGTTCAATACCCTACCTGTATGTTCATTATGGGCATACATGTTTGTATGGTTATAATAAATTTTGATCGACATTTGGTTTGATTACACCGTTTGATTATTATGGGTTGATTGTTGAAATTATCTTGGGATCTTTGTGAGAGATCACTACAGTGACTTCGATCTCGCCTTGTGAGATCGTACGACTCTCCTCTGACTCCCTGGGATTTTCAATCACTAAGAAGCTAGAGCTATTGGTGAGCACAATCAGTTCCTGTAAGTCGGTATCTGCCTCTACGTCGACTCCTACCGAGATGAAGGAGCCTTCATCGCCTCAAAAACCTCAACAGAGTCTAGCGTAGAGAGCAGTCCAGAATGTATAATGCATGCAAGCCTCTGAGCCCACTTCACCTTACCAGCAATGACAACTAGTTGTCTACCAGCATGAGCTCCAGATCCTTCCAGATCCATGTTCTCCACCTCAACCTGCCATTCAGGAGGTGAATGGCGTATGGAGCAACAATGCTGACCCTTCCTGGTGAACATCAGCAGGGCCAATCTTCAGGTAGCTGTCCATTCCCTCAACATCAAGGGGATATATTTGTTAAGAATAGCTAGCCTCAGTAGCACCAATAATCTCCACAGTACGATGGCAATTGGAGACATAGTCAGTATCAACAATCGCACTACCGACAGTACTAGCAGAATCAATAGTACTCAGCTGTTCCATATCAGTACCCTCCTCAACACCATAAGCAGTACCACCCTTCTTCTCAGTACAATTCTCACTATTCCTACTAGCAGCCTCCACAACATTCCCAGTCTCAGTGTGGACAACATGTTGAACCATCAGAGGTAGCTCCTATGAACCCCACCTTGGACTGCTTGGCTTAGTTGGTGAAGAGCCTTGGGGAAATGAGCTAGAAGCTCGATGACCTCATCGTAGCCAAAGCTCCAATTCCAGAATAGGTGGAGGCCAACCCCAATAACTTTAGAAAGAGAGAGCATGTAGTTTCTAATGTTCCATCTGGTCTAATAGAGTCATATGTGCATGCTTTGTTTTTATCAAATATTGTTACTCTCAGGAGCAGTAGGACCTTGCAGCCAACTACCACAATGAAGGATAAGAATATAGCTTCACCTGGCGAATCATCTTCTTCTAGATCAGCCGATCCAACAATGAGAATGTGTGAGGAAGAAGAATACAAAGGATAAGCACTAGAAATAAAAATCCAAAAAATCAGCAAAATTTAAAACAACAAAAATATTTCAGCAGCTGAAGCGACATCACGCAAGAAATGGAGAGGACAACACCAACAACCAATCTAGTGCTAGTCTATGGAGCCCAGCTTTCCTATTTGGGTTGCCCTCCTCTCATGGATGAGTGCACTCACGTTTGTCATCCATTTGTACAACCTGATGTGGGCATTGATTTTGATGTAAATAAGAACACTATTTCTGCTTTCAGTTATATAAATATTCCATTTCTAGAAGCTATACAAAAATCCAAAAAATTAAAATTTGAAAACTACCTTGCTCGACCCTGATGTGGCCGAGATTATTCAGAATCTTATTCTTGAGATGCTTCTTCTTAAGGACAATAAGTACATGCCGAATATCAAGAAAGGACTGAGGGAATCATGTACTTCAAAGAGACAATTGTGTCAATCCAGAGAAAGAAATGTGAAGCATATTCTGAGCATGACAATTGTGAATGAAATCAGCAATCTCCAAAGTAAAAAGAAAGACATAGGAACCCCTCTTGTCAGATGCCATATGTTCAACCAAGAGTTCGATCAAACACTTCTTAATAGCGGATCATCAATCAACTTGATGCCTACTTCATTGCTCAAAGAATTTGGGTTGGGAGCACTCACGTTTACTCGAATGATCCTGCAGTTTGCAGACACATCCATCAAGCAAACCCGAGGCATTCTGGAGGATGTCATTGTCACCATTCAAAGGATGTAATTCCCTATGGACTTCATCATTTTGGACATGGACACCTCAGTGCCTCTCCTGCATATCCCGATTACACTCGAACAAACACTTTTGTGATAGCCGAAGCAGTGGTAGACTATGGCACCGGGCATAGCACCTTCCATTCTAGCAGCGATATTGTTCCAATTCAATCGATCCAAGTGCCTAAACCATCAGAGTATGCATTAGATGAGAATGAGCTAGCAGAAGACTGTGACTTTCTTGCTGAGATCAGAGATGTAAATCTATTCACGGATAACAACGAGACCTGTGAATTCCTCTCCACAGAAGAAGGAATGGACAACAAAGTAGAATTTCCAGATATCTTTAAAGATGAGATTTTTGCTGATTTTCTCGAGGAATTCATTTTTTATCACATGCCCTTGGCAGAAGAGGAAATCATTGAAATTTTTGTGAAAAAGATTTGATCATTGAAGAATTCTATGTAGCTCTGAATTCAAAGCTTGAATTGCCTACGGTAGACACCTTACAGTTGAATGATCCGACACCATCACCCTGTACATTCATCATATTTGCCGCTGAATTAATTCAGACCCCACCTGATCTCAAACCACTTCCAGCAAATATGATGTATGCCTTCCTTACGTGTGCGCATAATATGTTCCTTGTTACCATCAATTCCCAACAGACCCAGGAACAAGAATCTTGACTGCTCAAGGTTTTAGAAAGGATCACAAGGCCAAAGGCTAGAAAAGTTTATATCTCCATAAGATTAATCCGTCATTGAGCTCGCATCACATATACCTAGAAGAAGACATCAAGTCATCCTTATAGTTTCAGCACAGATTAAATCCAAATCTCTAGTAAGTTGTGATGAATGAAATTACCAAATAGTGTGGTGTGGGATTCATATATTTCATCTCCGACTCTAAATGGGTGAGTCTCTTGCATGTTGTGCCAAAGAAATCGGGGATCACCATTGTAAAGAAAGATAAAGGAGATGAGATCCCAACCAGAGTTCCAACATCTTGGTGTGTCTCTGTGGATTATAAATGTCCGAACTTAGCAACTAAGAAGAATTATTTCCTGCTCCCCTTCATCACCAAATAGTCAAAAGATTGTCTGTGAAGGAATATTTCTACTTCTTGGATGGATACTCTGGTTATAATCAAGTCACAATTGTTCCTGAAGAACAAGAGAAGACCATCTTCACATGTCAGTTTGGGACATATGCCTTTTGTATAATGCTGTTCGGTTTGTGCGACGCTCCAGCGACATTCCAGAAATGAATGTTGGCATTTTTCGTAGATATTGTTGGTAGTAATCTTGAAGTTTTCATAGATTATTTCTTTATCTACGTCGACAATTTTGATCAATGCCTATCATATCTAGACAGAGTCTTGAAAAGATGTTGTGAGGTGAACCTGGTGCTCTTGTGGGGGAAGAGCCATTTCATGGTTATCGAAGGGATCATGTTAGGCCATGTCGTATCCAAACATGGCATGGAGGTAGACACTGTGAAGGTGGACATCATTTCGAAACTCGAGCCACCTAAAAATATGAAGCAGGTCCACTCATTCCTAGGGCATGTTTTTTTTTTATCAAAGATTTCACCAAAATTGCCCAATCGTTGACCGAGCTTCTAGGAAAGGAGGTCGATTTCATTATAACGTCAGAGTCCTCCAAGACTTTAATCAACTGAAAGAACTAATAACCTAGGCCCATATCCTTCAACCGTCAGATTGGTCTCGACCATGTGAGATCATGACAGATGCATCAGATTATGTCATTGGAGTGGCTCTGAGAAATGGTTTACCATTTGCAATCCACTATGCCATTAGAACTCTGGATGAAGCTCAAAACAATTACACCATTACTGAAAAAGTGCTGCTAGCCGTCGTCTTCACCCTAGAGAATTTTAGATCTCATTTGCTAGGATCCAAAGTTATTATCTATACAGACTACTTGCCAACAAGTAGTTGCAATCCAAGAAGGATGCCAAATCGAGACTCATCAGATGGATCCTTCTACTACAGGAGTTCGATCTTGAAATTTGTGATAAACATGGAGTCAAAAATGTGGTGGCAGATCATTTATCAAGATTACCAGAGTCGAACACTCTTGAGTATAGCCTATTGTCGATCACTAAAACCTTTCAAGAAGAAGCAATTTTGTCAGTCACCTCACGCCCCTGGTTCGTCGATATTGTGAACTATCTTGCTTCCAAGAGAATTCCGCAAGATTTGTCGAAGCTGAAGGTTGACAAGTTTTTGTCAGGTATTCATTTCTACCAGTGGGAGGATCCTTATCTCTTTCGTCCTGGGGTAATTTGCATCTAGAGGAGGAGAATTCCTCAGGATGAAGTCCACAGTGTCTTCAAACATTGCCATGCCTGAGTATCAAGAGGACAACACTCTAGAAAGCATACATCAGCGAAAGTGCTACAATGCAGCCTCTGGTGGCCGACTCTATTCAAAGATGCAGAAGATTTTGTGAAGCATTGCACTGACTGTCAGGAGATGGGAGGAACCATCGAAATGAGAGATACAATGCCACAAAAGTACAATCGGATTTCAGACGTATTTGATGTGTGGGGCATTGACTTCATGGGTTCATTTCCTAACATCTAGGGATTTGAGTATATTCTTTTCATTGTTGACTACGTAAGTTGTTGGGTAGAGGCTATCCCGACCCAAGCTATTGACAGTCACATCGTTTGCCGGTTCCCGAAAGAACACATCATTGTAAGGTTCAAGATCCCTAAAATTCTGATATCATATGGGGGTAGCTGATAACTAGGAATTTCGAGGGTCGTACGGTTTCACAAGGCAAAACCGCAGTCGGTGTATTGACCGCTTCAAAATCCCTAATTAGTCAACAATGATCCCACAAATTAAATATCAAGCAATGAAAAATAAAGTGGAGTCAAATTTATTATAACTCTACAAACAGGTGTATAGTGGAAGTAGGTAGAGTGTCGAACACAGGGAGCAAGGCAGGATAGATCAATGCAATGATGCAAAAATGTGATGTGTGATTAATTGTCTACAAAAATGAAAATATTTTTTTGTGGGTTTTTAATTTTGATTTTTTTAATTTTTTTATTTAATTTTTAATTTTGTATTTTGATTTTTGATTTTCTGATTTTATATTTTCTTTTTATATTTTATATTTTTTTATATTTTCTTTTTAAATAACTAGAATATAAACAAAGTAGGGAAAAGGAAGATAGGATATTTATAAAAATGAAGACAAATGCTCAAAAATTAGAGAATAAAATGTTTTTATGTTTTTTATAATCTTTTACTATTTTTGTTTTTTGGGGATTTTTCAGAATATTTTTGGTATATTTTAAAAGCTAAAATACAAGAAACAGTGACTAAAGCTGTTGGTTGAAAGTAAAATAGGAATGAAAAATAGCAAACAACAACAAAATTTTCCTAAATTAATTTTAAAATAAAGGTAATAAAACAGGAAAGCTACAGAACTTTAGTTTATATTTTTAGCATTTTTCTAGAATTTTTTAGATTTTTATAAAGATTTTGAGTGTTTTCTAATTTTTAAGTTTTGGTTTTGAAATTTTTAGTGATTTTTGGATTGACACTAGAATAGACTAAAATAGACCTTAGGTTATTTTTTTGGAATTTTTCAAGGGGTTTTAATTTTTTTTGTATTTTCTAATGCAAACAGTAGCTCAAATGCATGTTTTTGATTTTTAATAAATATTAAAATACATCAAAAATGAAATGCAAAAATATGGCGTGAATAAACAAGCACACATGAGCTTAAGTTAATTTTTTGGGAATTTTCCGAGTTAAAATGATGCACTAAATAAATACTAGAAGCATAAAGAAACTACAAGCCTAGCAGGGGCATTTCTAATAATATGCAAAAGTACAAGGGCTTACATGCAATTTTCATAGAAATATTAATAATAACTTCATGCACTAAACTGAAATAACAAGAATTGTGAGGGCTCGCTTGCAAAAATGCTAAAGATCACGTGGTGTTCACGTGACCTAGCGGGGACCTAGTCGTAATTACAAGAAACCTTAGGGCAAAATTGCAAAAGTACCAGAAAATATGGACCGAATATTAAAGTTCTCAGACTACAAATAAATAAGAGAAAGTCTGGGGTAGAAGTGCAAAATGGCCAGAGCTCACGCGCTACGCACGTGAGCCTGGCAAGGGCATGGATGCAATTTTACAAAAGTAGCAGGGTGCGTTATGCAAATTGTCCAAAAGTTTCTAACAACAAATGAAAGCTTGGAAATCAATTATTAAATACAAAAAGAATCTGGGCGTATCGTGCAAAATACCCAGAGGCACGAATCAGACGGCTGGGCATCGTTTACTTAAGACACGTGGCGCAAGCTCAGGGCCCGATACCCCTTCGTCTGTGCGGCCAGGATTAGAAGGTGTTCTGATGATCCGACGGCTGGCACTACAAGGGATCGTACGGCTGCTGGAGTTCCTGGGGAGACTTCTTGATCCGACGACAGAGAGGGTCCGACGAAGAACCGGGAAGAACTTCGTCGATACGAAGTTCCTCCGGCCGTATCGCACCCCTCCGGTGGCCTAACTGCTCCCAAAATGCCCCCCTGACCTCCTGCAGCGACGATGATGCCCCCAGGTACCTCAAATGGGGCCAGAAACCAACAGGTGGCCTCCGGCACTTCACCTGGGGCTTTTCTTGAGCAAAAAGTGAGGCAAAGTTGCCTCTCTTGGGACCTGCAATTGAAGAACAAAAACGCAGCAACACAAACATGCAAGACCATGTCTTATTGGAGGAAGATAGCGGCGTGAAGTGGTGGAGGTGGTCGTCGAAGCTTAAAGGCTCGACGAGTTGTTCGATGGCGAAATCGGGGTGGATTAATCGATAGAACGACCAACTAAAAGCATAAATCAAAGCCTAATACTAACAGCGAACTAAACAGCAAGAAAATGGACAGAAAACAACCTCGAAGGCGGGTAGTGCCTGAGATAGAACCTTACGGCGGCGCGGCCGTCGGAGATGGTGGTGGAGCACGCTTCAGGCCGACGCCATGCCTCGACAAGAACCCGGGTCAACCCTCTGTCACCGGGGACTCACGGCTAGCTCCTGGAGGTCTGGGTCTTGGACAAAGGCGGTTCAAAGAGGAGAAGAATGAAGGGGGCTCGATTTTGAATGATGGATGAGGGGTCTCACAAATCGAGACGGGAAGCTCGATACAGTGATCCACAGCCCAAGGAGAACCTTGGGCATGTATGATCACTGATCGAGGTAAAACATCCAAGAAGGAAGCGTCGCGAGATGGTGAAAGACGTGGCCCCCAAAAAACCTAGAAAATGGGTCAAAACGACTTCTGACAGCCTACAGGACCTAGGGTCAGAGAGTTGACCCGCGGTCAACACTCCAGGCCCACATGGACCAACCAGGAAAATCCTGGAAAAATGATTTAAAATCATTTAAAAATAGAAAACGATTTATTTAATTTTTAATTATAAAATAAAAAAAAGTTTATTTTTTTATGAAGTATTTTATAGTGCTTTTTATTTATTTTTATGAGGTATAATTTTATAAGTTGTTATTTTAGGCTATATAAGTATATACATCTATATATTTTATTAATTTATTTATTTTTTGTATTTTTAATTTATTTATTTTTATTATTTTATAAATTTATAAAATACTTTTATACACTCAATTATATTTTTATTTTATTTTTCTGAATTGTTTTGAATATTTAATAAAATACAAGTATACATTCTATAGGTATAAGTATAGGTATTATACCTATGTATTATAAATATATAAGTGTTTTATTTTGCATTTCTTTTGTATTTTTATTCTGATTTTAATGTGCAAATATATTATATATTTACATAATAATAAAAATATAAAAATACAAAAAAGAATGAATAAATAATAAATTGAATATTTTAATCTGTACACTTTTACAATAGGGGTCCAAAAGTCAACTTTCAAACCGTAGCTCCGCCAAATGCGAAACCACCACCATTAAATATCTTATTTTGAATTATATACAATTAAAGGTGAGTTGATGCATTTGGAGTTTTCATTTGTGAGATACGGGTTTGGGAAGTTGTGATTCTGGATTTTTATTTAGACCATTTATCTGTACATTATTTTTCAGTGAAATCAATTTTGTATTTTTCTTTATTTAATTATCAACAACTTTCATGACAAAGTTTCTTTATTTGAGGTATAAAAAGTGGAACCAAAAATAGGTCCCAAAATGAATAAAAAATGAATAAAATAAAAGGTATTTTCTTGGTATTCTGACCCTTATCTCCCCCTACTTTATTCCTTGTCGACCTATTCATCAAGATGCCTAGGTCTCGGGGTTTCGGGTCATAAAATATTTACAATATTTTATTCTTTTTCTTTTCTTTTATTTATTCTATAATTTTGACTTTAATTGCAGTATTTTACACACTATTTACATGCAAATGCATGAATGCTAAGATGCTGGATTTAATGCTATTTACACGCATTTGCTAGGGTTTTTTAGGCCAAAATGATAGAACAAAGATGATGAAATGTGGATTCATCATCCCCATATACTTTACCTTTGCTAGTCCCTAGCAAACACTTATGCAATAAGTGCAGAAAGAAAAATAAAGAAAAGAAAAAGAAGAAGGTGGATCAAATTTAATTATTAAACTTGTCTTCACAAAATCAAAGTTTGGAGCTTAAATCGGACCTTTGGAATTTTAGTGCGGGCAGAACCTTAATGTGAATTGACTTTGAAGTCCAACAGTCCCTGAGAATCCCAAAACTCTGTCCAAGTCTCCTCAATAGCCAAGTCAGAAATATCTCAATTCATACGCAAACCCTTACGACTATGAATCTGACTCGTACAATGTAAGTGATGGTGGCTCTTCCCAACTAGAATGACAAAGAGACTGACTTCTATAGTATGACAACCCAATGATTCCCCAATCCGATAACTCCATCCTTGAGGAGCGGGGTATTCCCTTCTAAGTTCAAGTGGCTACCAGCTCAAGAGGAGGGGGTGAAGAGAAGAATGGACGGTAGCCAGTGTAGCTACCTATCCAAGGATGCAAGACCAGTGTAGTCAAGTCATCCAGCTGCAGGCACACATATTTGACTTTGGAACTCAAGCTTTCTTATTGACTTTACAACATTTGTACATACTTTGCAGGCATTTTATTTTTGTACAGGCCTGAACTTTTTTTTTGAATACTATATACAGCAGCATTTACATAAGGAGTTTTTCCTCTTGAGCCAGTAGACTATCCATCTTTTGAAGCTTTATTGCAACCCACACTCTCCTGTCTTTAGACTTCCTCATCACTGGACGGGTTGGGGTGCACATCCCTCCCTAGAGGAGGACAAGTGTTTCCACTTGTGTGCATCTCATACCGGCAAATCCAATCCCCTCACCACTCCAACTGAGTCGAGCCATGTGAAAGGTGCAGGTGTCCAAGTTAGGTCATTATCAACAAGAGTCGTGCATGTGCTCCGAAATACTCTACTTAGGCAGTCAAGAATCCATTGAACCAAGTCTGTGATCCTCAAAGAATTAAGTCAACTAGACCTGAAGTACCTCAAACCCACTTCCTATAAGGTTCATGTTATTAGGTAGATTTTAAGATCCAATCAAGCTCCAATCTCTGGATTTTACTTAGACTCGTTCAACTATCAAACTCAATCCGAAAAATGCTCATGCTATGCAAATGATATGCAGAAAATATTTTTGTGATGCAATTTTTCAAAGATTTTGAACTTTTTATGGATTTTTGAAAAGATGATGATGATGCATATGCATTTTTTTGTATTTTTCAAAAAGTTTTTCAAATGTTTTTGGATTTTAATTTTTTGCAAATGTTTTTGGGATTTTTGAAAACAAAATATTTTGGCTAAAAACTAGGTTAAAAATATATACACGGGAGTGCTTCTTATATCTACAAGAAGTGGATTTTAAAGAATTTACAGGGTAAGTGATCAATTTTATAGGTATATATAGTGGATTTTAGTGTGATGTATATATTCCTCAAACTTATTTGACACATGTTTTTCAAACAATTTTGAAAACTATAGTTCAAAATAATTTTTACACACAATTTTGCAAACATGTACACACATTTGAAAATCATTTTGCAAAGGTTTTCAAACAGTATAGATAGATTTTTCAAATATTTTTGCAACTATTTTTCAAATCATTTGCAAATCATTTTTCAAATATTTTATTTCACACAAAGAAAAGAAATTTTACAAACCACACATTTTTACAAAGGTTGAAAACATGTAACAAAACATTTTCAAAATAGTTTTCAATAAATTTTCACAAAGATATTCAAACTATTTTTCAAACATTTTGTAAAAAACATTTTCACCTGATTTATTAATCATTATATACAAAAAGAATTTGAGGAATGATAACATCTTTTTATTAATGAATTTTAAAGAATTATTAGCCATATTATTAAGAAAAATACGAAAGTACGAGTTATGGCTAAAGTATATACGTAGTATATATGACCCCCCTATATTTAGCTTTAGCTATGTCCTTATAGATCGGAGAGAAAAGAGAAGACATAACTCGTACTAAGTATAGGCAAGTCTAAAGAATAAGTAAAAAAATAAATGAATAAACGAATGAGAAGTTGACCGTCCCCCCTATACTTAGGATCAAGTAATCCTAAGTATAACAGACTGTACACAACGTAGGGAGGGTCAAGGGTGGGAATGAACAGATCGTACTCAGATTGTCTCCCCTATACTTAGGGTAAGATATCCCTAAGTATAGACAAGAAGAGAAGACAATGGAGAGGATCAAGAAATAGAGAACCCGGGGTGCACACCCCCTATACTTAGGACAAAGTACGTCCTAAGTACAGAAAACTGACAACAAGGGGCGGCACCTTTTAGATACAAAGGGAAGATAGACAAGGAAAAGAAGAAAAGAAGAAAAGAAATCAGAAGATGGAAGAATAGATCAGAGGATATACACATCACTCCCCCTATACTTAGGGTAAAAGAAGCCCTAAGTATAGGCAATAACAGGAGTGACGAAACGGAACGATGAAAGAACACTCGGCTCGTCCACCCCCCTATATTTAGGACAAAGTATGTCCTAAGCAAGGCAGGCACGAGAATGGGTGGACGAGAAAAACGAGAGATAGACAGAAGAAAATAAATGAATATACAACAGAGGTGGATGTACAAAGGATCAAGAAGGCAAAAAGCAAACCTTCTTGCGAGACTGCTGAGGGATAGATCTAGTATGGTGCAGGTCGACATTAGGGTCCATAGTGTACGGAAACCGATCAGGGTCGACAGTGTGAAGGCCCTCAGTGGAGTCAAATCGAAAAGGCACGAACTGGTCAATGGAAGTAGTATGGCTAGGTTCTCCCTTGATGGTCCTATGGTATGAAGGCACAGACTGGTGAGTGGAAGAAGTACGGCTAGGTCCGGCCTTGGGGGTCTCGCTGATATCAAAGTGAAATGGGACAAACTCATCATCCTCAGAAGAAGTGTAATCGGAGTCGTCCTGCGAGGTGTCGTCCAGGTCGAAATCAAAAGGCACGAAATCATCTGTGGAAGTATCTGAAGTCTGTTAGTCCTCAAGAGTTTCACCAGAATCATTGTCTTAATCAAAATCACTGAATCTCTCAAAATAATGGGCAGCATCATAACCGACCTCAATCATCTTTACTTTTGAGTGACCAGGAACAGACTTATCAGTGGAAGTAGTCAAACTAGGTTCGTCTTGTCTAGTCTTGGTATCTGCCCTCCGCTCAATGGGATCAACCACATAAATTCCTTGGATTTCATCAATACATCGCCACACACCAGAAAGAGGAACCGCGAGGTCTATGCTTTCCAATTTCCTCCCTTTCAGGGGATCCTTCGGGTCTCATCAGGGGTCGCTAAGCAAACATCTCTAATAGCATCAGATCGGTCACAGGCCTCGGAGTCAGCTACAACCGGTGAAGGTGCATCAAGTGCGGGTCTCTGGTCAACTGTGGTTGTGGTGATCGTCACCTCACTTTCGTCAACAAGACGGAAATGAATGTCTCCTTATCCATAATAACGACCCTCGCAGAGGCAAGGAATGGTCGTCCCAGGATGATTGGAGATGGCTCCCTGTGGAGGTCTCCATGGGCAACACGACAAAGTCAACATGATAGCCCGTGCCCAGAATCGAAATGACAGCATTTTCAAGGATACCCTTCGGCCTCTTGATAGATCCATCAGCAAACTGTACGATCATCCTGGTTTTCTTTAGAGGCCCTAAGTGAAGAGACTGTACCAACGAGAATGGTCGTAAGCTAATAGATGCACCGCCTTCCAGGAGAGTGCGATCACAAGTATAGTTAGAGATGGAGCAAGTGATGAAAGTAGTAGCTGTGTTCTTCTTTCTAGGAATGGGACGGTGTGTGATGGCGCGGGCAGTGGCCATGGTCAAAATATGACGCTCAGATCTGCTCCTCCGCTTTCTCTTCTTGGGAAGAGGAGCAGATAAATCAGTCATGGCCTGCTGAAGTGGGGCATGGATGATCTCATGAATAGTGGCCACCACTTCGGGTTCAGTCAATAATTTTTTTAATTTTTGGACTTCCTGCATACAAGGGAGGAAGTCAGAATCAGCATGTACACGAGGCATGCCAAGAGCAGTCTGTACAACCGCATCCTCGGGGTCAAAGATGGGACCGGGTGTGAAAGGTTGTGTGGTCAAGGGTTCTGGCAAGTGGACTCTCTCCTCGCAATATGAATCAGCCAAGCGTCTCCCGAACTTTTTTGGATTTTTAAAATTTTCTCATTTTTTTGTGTTTTGGGCGATTGCAATCTCCCATGATCTCCTACAAGGAATTCCGTATCCGCGATGAATGGAGCATCAATCTGTCTTTTCCTCAAGATAGCCATATCATCATTCATCAAATCAAGATACTCTATCATTCGGTTCAATATATCACTCATAGAGATCGAGGGAGGTGACTCCAACAGGTCAAACTCGGGTGGATGGGAAGGTGGAGGTGGATAATATACAGGTGGACGTGGAGGTGGGTAAAAGTCCGAGGTCTGATACTGCGGTTGAGGCGGATATGTACAAAAATCAGAAAAAATAGGAGGAGTATCCTCCTGATAAAAGAGAGGTGGACCGGCTGGAGTGAATGAGGGATCCTCAAAGTTCGGATAAAAAGCACTCCAGGGGTCCATCTCGAAATCAAAAGGAAATGATTCGGGGGAGCACGACAGTCAAATCAAGAGAGTGAAGAAGAAGGCGCAAGTGCGCAGAAGCGATCTAGGACACACAAAAAAATCACAAGCAAAAATGAAAACAAGTCAAACCCTCAATTCACCTACTCAACTCGGTAGAGACTGTAAAGAACGGTCTTTTTATCTTGTCTGTTTTAGAGTTAGGTGAGAAGTCAAAAAGTTGCGCAAACACTAAGGGACTGAATGGGATTTGGGCACTAACCTTAGTGTGTGCGCGAGCAATGTAAAACAAAGACAATGAGGGGATTTCTCACCCCAAGACAAATGTTTTTCTTTTTGGTCGGTTTTAGGGTCAAGTAATATTAGCAGTCCCAATTTTATTGATTATCACTTTTTTTGGATTTTTAATAAAAATGCACGAGCCTAACGAGGAGTCAATTTCACTTAGCACCTAGGTTGGCAAAATCAGAGGTAGAGAGTCGTAAAAGCAATGCAAGCGGAAAACAATGATGGATGCTAAAGAGAAATGCTCACCTTGCCTCCAACACTCTACATGCAAGGATGCTCAGCAGAATTGAAACCTATCTATATGCAAATGCAACTGATGAAATCGCCCGAAGTTTCAGAAATTGCTACTATCGCGAAGAACCACAAGTCGGTCAACGATCCCCAATCCTAGAGTCCGGTCTAGGCTCACCCCTCCTCCTCTCGAAAAATCGAGTTCAGGAGAAGCGCTTGGCAGGGTGAGCTCGCGACATGTAGGCTCGAAGATGATGAACGACTGTTTAAAGTTTGACTAAGTCCAAACACGGGTATAGGCACATGCAAAGATATTAGGTGTTTGGCCTTAATCTATCGCAAGCAATCCTAAAACTAGGGGCTCAATCACACAAAAGAAATAAAATCGAAAATCGGAAAACAAAATAAAAAAATGCGATGAAAATCGATAAAAGCGCGGTTAGGCTCAAGAGTCCAAAGTTCGGGGGTACCTGTATTATTACAAATTAGAGTCTCTCTCTCACTAAAAATTACAAAATAATTACAATAAAAGAAAATGCAACTAAAGTGGAGCATTGTCTTCAAAATTCTCTTCTCGTCTCCTCGGTGCTAGGCTGGCTAAAGCCGGCTTCACGTGGGTGCATCGGTGCCTCGGGTGAAGCGCCTCCCTTGATCCGCGGTTCCTCGCACGAAGTCAACAAAGAGAGGGGTTAGACAACTCAAAAGATAGATCAAATAAAAAGCAAATAAATAAAACCGCAAAAGTAGATAAACAATCACAAGCATGAGCAAAAAGTGATCTAAGCGTTGTTGCTCCCCGGCAACGGCGCCATTTGATTTAACTGAAATTCAAGGGGTCTAATGTCTCTCACAAAGCGGAGACAACCGTGTCGCTGTGGCGACCCTCAATGAATCCCGACTAAAGTCAACAATGATACCACAAATTAAATATCAAGCAATGAAAAATAAAGTGGAGTCAAATTTATTATAACTCTACAAACAGGTGTATAGTGGAAGTAGGTAAAGTGTCGAACACAGGGAGCAAGGCAGATCAATGCAATGATGCAAAAATGTGATGTGTGATTAATTGTCTACAAAAATGCAAATAATTTTTTGTGGGTTTTTAATTTTGATTTTTTTAATTTTTTTATTAAATTTTTAATTTTGTATTTTGATTTTTGATTTTCTGATTTTATATTTTCTTTTTATATTTTATATTTTTTATATTTTCTTTTTCAATAACTAGAATATAAACAAAGTAGGAAAAATGAAGATAGGATATTTATAAAAATGAAGAAAAATGCTAAAAAATCAGAGAATAAAATGTTTTTATGTTTTTTATAATTTTTTACTATTTTTGATATTTTGTGGATTTTTAAGAATATTTTTGGTATTTTTTTAAAGCTAAAATACAAGAAACTATGACTAAAGCTGCTGGCTGAAAGTAAAATAGGAATAACAAAATAGCAAATAGCAACAAAATTTCCCAAATTAATTTTAAAATAAAGGTAATAAAATAGGGAAGCTACAGAACTTGAGTTTATATTTTTAGCATTTTTCTAGAATTTTTTAGATTTTTATAAAGATTTTGAGTGTTTTCTAATTTTTATGATTTTGATTTTGAAATTTTTAGTGATTTTTGGATTGACACTAGAATAGATTAAAATAGACCTAAGGTAATTTTTTGGAATTTTTCAAGGGGTTTTAATATTTTTTTGGTTAGCTCAAATGCATGTTTTTGATTTTTAATAAATATTAAAATACACCAAAAATGAAATGCAAAAATATGGCGTGAATAAGCAAGCACACAAGCTTAAGTTAATTTTTTGGGAATTTTTCGAGTTAAAATGATGCACTAAATAAATACTAGAAGCATAAAGAAACCACAAGCCTAACAGGGGCATTTCCGGAAATATGCAACAATACAGGGGCTTATGTGCAATTTTCACAGAAATATTATAATTGATATAAAAACTTCATGCACTAAACTAAAATAACAAGAATAGCGAGGGCTCGCCTGCAAAAACGCCAAAGATCACGTGGTATTCACGCGACCTAGCGGGGACCTAGTCGCAATTACCAGAAACCTTAGGTCAAAATTGGAAAAGTACCAGAAAATATGTACTAAATATTAAAGTTCTCGGACTACAGATAAATAATAGAAAGTCTGGGGTAGAAGTGCAAAATGGCCAGAGTTTACATGCTACGCACGTGAGCCTGACAAGGGTATGGATGCAATTTTACAAAAGTAGCAGGATGTGTTATGCAAATTATCCAAAAGTTTCTAACAGCAAATGAAAGCTTGGAAATCAATTATTAAATACAAAAAGAATCTGTGCGTATCGTGCAAAATACCCAGAGGCGCGAATCGGACGGCTGGGCGTCGTTTACTTAAGACACGTGGCGCAAGCTCAGGGCCCGATACCCCTTCGTCTGTGCAGCCAGGATTAGAAGGTGTTCTGATGATCCGACGGCTGGCACTACAAGGGATCCTACGGCTGCTGGAGTTTTTGCGGACACTTCTTGATCCGACGGCGGAGAGGGTCCGACGAAGAACCGGGAAGAACTTCGTCGAGACGAAGTTCCTCCGGCCGTATCGTGCCCCTTCGGTTGCCTAACTGCTCCCAAAATGCCCCCTGACCTCCTGCAGCGACGATGATGCCCCCAGGTACCTCAAATGGGGCTAGAAAGCAACAGGTGGCCTCCGGCACTTCAAGGTTGCTCCGGCTGACCTGGGGCTTTTCTTGAGCAAAAAGTGAGGCACAATTGCCTCTCATGGGACCTGCAAGTGAAGAACAAAAATGCAGCAGCATAAACATGCAAGACTAGGTCTTATTGGCGGAAGATAGCGGCGTGAAGTGGTGGAGGTGGTCGCCGGAGCTCAAAGGCTCGGCGAGGTGTTCGATGGTGAAATCGAGGTGGATTAATCGATAGAACGACCAACTAAAAGCATAAGTCAAAGCCTAATACTAACAACGAACTAAACAACGAGAAAATGGATAGAAAACAACCTCAAAGGTGGGTAGTGTCTGAGATAGAACCTCACGGCGGTGCGGCCATCGGAGATGGTGGTGGAGCACGCTTCAGGCCGACGCCATGCCTCGACAAGAACCCGGGACAACCCTCTGTCACCGGGGACTCACGGCTAGCTCCTGAAGGTCTGGGTCTTGGCCAAAGGTGGTTCAAAGAGGAGAAGGAAAAAGGGGGCTCAGTTTTGAATGATGGACGAGGGGTCTCACAAATTGAGACAGGCAACTCGATACAGTGATCCACAGCCCAAGGAGAACCTTGGGAGTGTATGATCACTGATCGAGGAAAAACTTCCAAGAAGGAAGCGTCGCGAGATGGTGAAAGATGTGGCCCCCAAAAAACCTAGAAAATGGGTCAAAACGACTTCTAACAGCCTACAGGACCAAGGGTCAAAGTGTTGACCCGCGGTCAACTCTCCAGGCCCCCTGGTTGGTCCACGTGGACCAACTAGGAAAATCCTGGAAAATTGATCCTGGAAAATAGAAAATGATTTATTTAATTTTTAATAATAAAAAAATGTTTATTTTTTTGTGAAGTATTTTATGGTGATTTTTATTTATTTTATGGGGTATAATTTTATAAGTTGCTATTTTAGGCTATATACGTATATACATCTATATATTTTATTAATTTATTTGTATTTTGTATTTTTAATTTATTTATTTTTATTAATTATTTTATAAATTTATAAAATAATTTTATACACTTAATTATATTTTTATTTTATTTTTCTGAATTGTTTTGTATATTTAATAAAATACAAGTATACATTCTACAGGTATAAGTATAGGTATTATACCTATGTGTTATAAATATATAAGTATTTTATTTTGCATTTCTTTTGTATTTTTATTCTGATTTTAATATATAAATATATTATAAATAATATTTACATAATTATAAAAATATAAAAATACAAAAAAGAATGAATAAATAATAAATTGAATATTTTAATCTGTACACTTATATAATAGGGATCCAAAAGTCAACTTTCAAAACGTAGCTCTACGAAATGCGAAACCACCGCCATTAAATAGCTTATTTTGAATTGTATACAATTAAAGGTGAGTTTGATGCATTTGGAGTTTTCATTTGTGAGATACGGGTCTGGGAAGTTGGGATTCTGGATTTTTATTTAGACCATAACTTTTTTATCAATACATTATTTTTCAATGAAATCAATTTTGTATTTTTCTTTATTTAATTATCTACAACATTCATGTACAAAGTTTCTTTATTTGAGGTATAAAAAGTGGAACCAAAAATAGGTCTGAAAATGAATAAAGAATGAATAAAATAAAAGGTATTTTCTTGGTATTCTGACCCTTATCTCCCCCTACTTTATTCCTTGTCGACCTATTCATCAAGATGCCTAGGTCTCGGGGTTTCGGGTCATAAAATGTTTACAATATTTTATTCTTTTTCTTTTCTTTTATTTATTCTATAATTTTGGCTTTAATTGCAGTATTTTACACACTATTTACATGCATATGCATGAATGCTAAGATGCTGGATTTAATGCTATTTACACGTATTTGATAGGGTTTTCGAGGACAAAATGATAGAATAAAGATGATGAAATGTGGATTCATCAGTAGTCATTTCATAAATATAGAAGTGAAGAAGCTGAGTCAAGAATACTGCATAGAACATCGAGTTGCCTCTCCATACCACCCACAATCCATTGGCATGGAAGAATGTTCAAATAGGGAGATTAAGACAATTCTCTATAAGCGTGTGTGTCCCGACAAGAATAACTAGTCCTAATTGCTCGACTCAGTTCTTTGGGCCTATATGGCCGCATACAAGTCACCTTTAGGAACATCTCCTTACCGCCTTGTCTATGACAAGACATGCCATTTACCCATTGGATTAATTCATAAATCTTTATGGGCAACCAATGTCTGTAATTTGGATTCCAAGAAGGTTAGAAAGAATAGAAAGCTTGATCTGAATAGACTCCTTGAATTCTGTGACTATGCATATGACAACAACCTAATGTACAAGGAGAAAGTCAAGAAGTGACACAACAAGCATATCCACCGAAAGACTTTCGAACCAGGTCAGAAGGTTTGTTTATTCAATGCAAAGTTAAATTTATTCCCAGTGAAGTTGAAGAGCAAATGGACCTGGTTGTTTGCAGTGAAGCGTATGCGTGACATCTGAAGCATCATCATATCTGTATTGTCAGCTGACACACATCCATTTTTTAGCAACAAACAGCTACTAAAGCCTTATCTCGAGCATGATACTTTTCTATCGGTGGTTGACTCTATACAGGTTGTCTACCATGTTGAGCTTCAAGCGACAACATCACTGAATTCAGACAAGGCCATCAAAAATATTCGTGATTAGTTAATCTATTTTTTATTTTCTTCTTTTCTTATTTTCGAATTATATTCTTTCATTCTTCAGAAAAGTTACATTCATCCTATTCATCATTGTTATACTTAGGATATGCTTCATCCTAAGTATAGGGGGTGAGTATACTCTGGTGTTCATTCTTTGATCCCTCACCTGTCTCCTCAACTCTTGGTATTCTATCTATATGTAGAGATATTTTACTCTAAGTATATGGGGAGACAGGTTGAGCCAATGATTTTATTCGTTGATTATAACCAGGAATATTTTCTCCTCGCTTGCAAGGAAGACATACTTCATCGACGATGGTAATGGTTTCAACTCTAGGAGGATCTAATTTGTGTCAATAGTGACTTCAACAATTGTATCATGTGTTGGCTCAATCGATTGTGGACAAACCACTGAAAGCTGTTCAGGCTCAGAGTACAAGACCTCTAAAAGATCTTCAAAGAATTCATCTTGCTCTAATAGGGATGGATCATTCTCAGTGAATTCCGCTTACTTATCTACATGGACCTTGTCTTCAAGGATAGACAAGAATTCGACTATGCTTTCTAGGACTTCCTCCTTGAAGAGGAACTCATGTGTTTCAATATTATTCAAAAATAGCTCTATGTCTCTGATTTCTGCAAGAAAATCACAATCCTCTTTCTCTTTCTACATTTGCTCACCCTCATCTGATACTAATTCTACAAGTTTCGGCACTTCGATCGTTTCAATGAGGACCTTGAAACTTCTCAAGCGAAAGGTGATCTTCATGATGTCGTAGTCAGCTACTGCTTTGGTCGTTCGAAGGAATGGTCGTCCCAATATGATCGGGGTATGAAAAAAGGGGGTGCTGAGGTCTCCATATCAAGTATCATGAAATTCACTGAGAATTGCATCCCTTGGATTATAATAATGTCATCCTCCAAAATTTCCCTTGGTTGCTTTACAAAAGTGTTTGTAAATTGCAGAATCGATCTGGTAGCTTTAAGTAGTCCTAACCTAAGCTCTATTAGCAGTGATAGGACATCAGAATTATCTATGATCCTCTATCGAGGAGCATTATTTCGAACTCTTGGTTCAACATCTCACATCTAATGAGAGGACATCTATGGTCCTTCTTTCCAGGGAGAATGCTGATTGCGTTAACAGTCACCATGGTGAGAATGAGCTGCTTCGGTTTTCTGCATCTATTTTTAATGGGATTAATGATTCATAGTACATGATTATTTCAATCCATTTTTCATCATTGCTGTATACTCCATGGCTTTCAATAGTAGCATCTTCAAAATGATATTCTGTAATAGCTCCATGATATTGGATCATATAAAGCATTTTTCATTTTTTTACGGTTTTTGATTTGAACGCATAGGAAATGGTACAGACACATTGTCATCAAAAACTTCCTTTTCATGTAAAAAGTGTTCTTATTTACAGATGAATGATTTAGTTGGGTACAATCACCCAAGACAGAAGATAAACTAATGCGGGAAATTCAACTGTATCGGCTTGCATGGGATCAGCTGATGGCTTTTCCTTGGCTGCATCGGCACGACCATGATTGTTATTGCTTGATTCATTTTGTTTTTCCTCATTTTTTGAATTCCTGTGAATGATAGTGTTGCATGCTTATCTGATTTCTCAAGCTCAAAATCTAGTGGAGGCTCAGCTGCTGGTGAAGAATATTCACCGTGTGAAAATTGACTCTTCCCCTTGGCTCAAACAGTCAGCTGTTGTTCTACTCCTTTTGCGATGACTAGCATTATATAACATAAATGAATTTATACCTGACTTGAGAGGTGGTTTTTCACTACTATCTACTTGCTCCTTTGTTAGGAAGTTATTGCGATTTGCCTCTACTTGTGTTGAAATGAGAGTCTTGGCAACAATGAGGTCGTCAATCTTCTGGCTCATCCCATTCCTGTTCTTGATGAGTTGTGCCAAGCAGTCCAAGGCAGGGTTCATTGATGAGGCCTCAAGAGATTCTGTGATTGGAGGCAAATGAGGCTGGGGATACTGTGGCTATTGCTGGTGGTACTGAGGACTGTGAGAGGGTACTGCCGATATTGGTAATGAGCAGCGGGTATTGTTTTTGATATTGAGAAGCTGACTGCTACTAATGAGACTGGTGGGTTTGCTCGTGCTAGAAACTCCTCCCTCCATGTTGTTAGTTGAATGACTGGTTTTTTTTGTCTAAACCTGAAATTGTCCCTGAGGATGGGTCACTTGTTGTTCATTGCCCGATATACAATTTATCTCTTGAATTTGCAATAAGGGTGGAAGGAGTGGCTTGGCATATGACTGTTAGGGCTCGGATGGTAGACCACCATCACTATCTGTGGTTGTTGTTGTTCAGGTACATGCACGTAGTATACATGTTGGACATGATACTAACCAAAACTCGGTTGATGCTGGTGTTGCGATGTAAGCTCCTTTTGCTCAGCAGGAGTATCGGGGGTGGCTGCCACAAAATTGCAAGCATTGATGTTGCTCACCAACAACCCTAGCTACTTGGTGATCATATCCAACTTGTCTAGGCTCTTTATCCTTTGTTCGATCATGGCTAGCTTCTCTAGATCTTGTAATCATTTCTCGATGATGTCAACCTTTGATAAGTTGCCACTAATGATTTTGAGATATGAGTTTTTGCACCTGTCCACATCACTCATGTCCACCATGTTTACCAATTTGTGGAGAATATGTGGTTGTATCTGAAAAGAACGAGATGAGGAGAGTGTGGCATCGACCTCGACCATCTCATCAAGGATCTGCCATACAACATCCTCATCTTTGTTGAAATGTGAACCTCCGTAGGTGAAATATGAATGTCGAGAGGGTCTGTCAATCCATAAGGTGGATCAACAACCGCTGAGTTGACCACTCAAGAAATCCGCTAAATTCAACAATCAATACACAAATAAATATAGCAATGCAAATAAATGTGTGAAGTTAAAATTTATTTTATTTAACTCTACATAGTATGTGTATAGTGCAAGTATGTTGAGTGTCGAACACATGGAGAAAACGGTAGATTGGGAAATTGAATTCCAAATATTTGTGTTCTTCTTGTCTAAGTGTTTTTGGCATGGGTTTTTTATTTTAATTTTTATATTTTTTAATTGTTTTTAGCTTTATAATTTTTATTTTCTTTTATATTTTATGATTTTTAATTCCTTTTTATTTTAATTAACTAATATAGGACTATATAAAACTATATGTACAATACAAAATAATGCAATTATAAATACTACTAATAATAAATAAAAAGTGTAAAATAAATTTTTTTGGTTTTAAAACTTTTTACTATTTTTAATATTTTTAGGGAGTTTTTGCTAATTTTTATATATCTTTAAAGTAAAAAATATATCAAAATAGGGATTAAACAAATAGGTCAAATTGATTTGGATATTAAAAATAGTAAAAAGTGTCCAAATTTTTCCAAATCGCTTTTAATATATTATAAATAATATAAAGAAAATTAGAGAACACCAATCAATATTTTTGGAATTTTAGGGGGTATTTTTATAAAGAATTTTGGAGTTTTTTTAATTTTTAACCTTTTTCTATTTTTGTGGTTTTTAGTCTAAAGGCTCAAAATGATGAAATAAGCAAAATATATTTCGGGGGGATTTTTTCAAAGCATTTTTATAATTTTTTAGTAATGTTCAACTCAAACAGGAAGAAAAAGGTGCTCTTTTTATTTTTAACGAATAGTTAAAATGCTTAAAATGCAAACATAAAATTATGACGTGAATGTTTATGCTAACGTGCACTTAATCATAATTTTTCATTTTTTAGAGCAAGGATGATATTTTGAATAAATAGAGAACATACATAAAAAATAATCAAACTGGCAAGGGTATAAATGTAATAAAAAATAGATGCAAGATTCTTTCTACAAAATAAACAAAAATATTCAACTAATATTAAAAGTTTCTAGACAAGATCAAAATACACAAAGCTGCGAGGTCTTACATGCAAAATTGCTACCTCACGTGGCTAATTAATAAAAATTAAAACACACATTAAAACTCTTAGTAACTATGGTTAACAAACCAGTTAAAAATGTTTTGCAAAATGATTGAAAATTGTTTGAAAATCTTTTAAAAATCTTTTGTAAAAACTGTTTGAAAAATGTTTTCAAATCTTTGTAAAAATATTTTGGTTGTAAAATTTGCTTTTATTTGATTGAAAAAAAGATTTTGAAAATCTATTTATAAATGGTTTGGAAAATGGTTGTACAAATACTGTGAAAATTCTGTATATACTGTTTGAAAAATCTTTGCAAAACTATTTTGAAATTTTGCAAAGTTTCTTATAAAAATTATTTTCAAAATAAAGTTTTCAAAATGTTTGTGAAAATCTTTTCAAATTATTTTGAGAATAGTATACATAATTCAACAAAGCAACTCTTTGCAAACTCTATACAAAAAATCTGTAAATACTATATAACTTAATTCCTACAAATACCTAGTGTAAATTCTTGAACCCTAATACTTGTAAATAACAAGATGCGTTCCTATTTCAATATTTACACATAAATATTTCATAACTCTTTTATTTTTCATCAATCACTAAAAAAATGCAAAATCAAAAGTCCATAAAAATTTTCCAAACGGTTTCAAAACTTGCGTAAAATTTTGCAAAACTTTTCCAAAATCCATAAAATGTTCAAAATAAGAAAAAAATTCTACACAAAAATATTTTCTTACATTATACATATCATATGCATTTGTCAGAATAACTAAGAGAATTGAAAAAGTCAAAGTAAAGTCTGAAGATTGGAGCTCGGAATAGACCTTAATACACTTAATTTTAGAGGAATCCATTGAGATCTGGAATTGGAGATACTTCAGGTCGCCTTGACTTAATTCTTTAGGCTCCATGAGACTATGTTCATGAGTCAATTCAATGTGTCTAAATAGAACCCTTCATACATCCATAAGACTCTTGAGGTAGTGGCTAGATCAGAAGCCTTGCACCTAACACTTTGCTCAACCCAGATGGATTGTTGAAATATCTTATAGTCTAAGTCGGGGCGATGCTAAGCCGCTTCGTCAAGGGTGGCTCACGAACCATTCTTGGGGATTGCTGAAATCGATGCTCTAACCCACTTCTTTTGGTAACAATTATATGTAAAGACTAGAGATGCATTGAGATAATGCTTCAGATGAGGAATGGTCTATTCCAAGACCCGAAAAATGGGTGGACTAAAAAGATGCTGTATCTATTGGGGCACAAAAAAGAATGCAGAATCTATGCAAAATCGAAGAAAATATCCAAAGAAGCCTACACCAAAAATTCTACCAAAAGTTTGAGCTTCAGAAATAGCCTATTTCTTGCTGAAGACTTGGTTACACTGACCAAGCTTCACAAGGGAATGAAGACTACACTAATCCATTCCTACTTCTTTTCTTCGTTCTTATAGCTTCTTCTCCCATTAGTTGTTAAGACCGGTGGCATCTGACCTTAAAAGGAAATATCAGCCTCCATGTGGATGAGTTAACAGAAGAGCAGACTCCTTTTTCAATCGGAATGCAGCAATAGTATGTGACCGAGAGGATGGTTCAAACATGATAATGAATTGGACTGGATAATAGGATTATGGAACCTAAGGGTTGTTGTGTCACACTTCCTAACCTCAATACGATTCCGAACACACCAATAACCCAAAGGTCTTCTCTAAGCTCCAAGCTTTGATTTTATTAAGACAAGTTTAAAATTAAAAAATTATTCCAAGTTATTTCCTTTTCTTTCTTTATTTTCTGCACTTATAGACATAAGGTATTGCTATGGACTAGCAAAGGCAAGTATAGGGGGTGATGAATCCTCACTTCATCACCTTTATTCATTCATTTTGGCCTTAACTCCACAGTTAAATGCATGCATATATCATTAATTCACCAAAATAAACACTCTGTAAAGTGTGCAAAATACTGTAGAAAATATTGTATAAATATTATATTTAATTCCAAAATAAAAGAATAAAGGAAAGAAAAGAAAAAGAATGAAAGACACTGAGTAACCCTAGACCCCGAGACCCAGTCATCATGCTGACTTGGTCGACAAGGAATAAAATAGAGGGAGATAGGGCAGAAGAACTGTGAAAAATACATAGAAAATCACACAGAAAATTAAAATTTAAATTACCTAATAAATGCTTTTTGAGTCCTATTTTTTTATTATTTTACACATCAAATAAAAAACCCTCAACATCAATATTGTATATAAAAATACATATAAAAATACAAAATTAATTTCACTGAAAAATAATGCACAATGTGCCGGTGATACACAAAATAAAAAGTCAGAATAAAAAGTTTGCAAACTTGTATCTTCTCCACACTATACTAAAATTGACCAAATTCATCTTTAATTATATATAAAACTTAATAAGATATTTAATAAAGGTGATTTCATTCAATTTTGGATCTAAGATGCAACAGTTAGGTATTGGCCCACATTGTACAATATACATGTATATTATATTCAATATATTTATTTTTTATATTTTTCAATATCATTTATTTTATAAATATGTAATTATTATTTTAAAAACATGTATATAATCAAAAAAATAACACCATTAATATAAAATTAAAATAAATCAATTACTTTTATACATAGATGAAATACACCTATTTATATCTATAAAGAATATGTAAATAATTATTTAAGTACATAAATAAACTCATAAAAATAAAAATACCTAAATATGTAACTAAATAAATTAATATATATATATATATAATACCTACATAAAAATAAGATGTAGAATACAAATTAAAATTAAATGACACAAAATACAAGTATTTTACCTATACATATACAATATTAACTTATAATAAATGACCTCATAAAAAATATAAAATATGAATTAAATGCTACATAAAATTAGAAACATTTTCTAGTTTATAACCAAAAATTAAAGAATTAATTTTATATTTTTAATAAAACATAGAATATATTTTTGGGTTCCCTTTTTCTGGTTGGTCCACGTGGACGAACCAGAGACCCCCAACATTTGTCCTACCAACCCACGCCGCCATGTAAAAGTCACGGGCAGGAAACTTCACCCATTATCCATGCCATCTCTGCTCTCGCAATCTCCCTCAAGTTCCACCCATTCTGTAGCCCCAATGTACGTCCTCTACACCGACCTCACCCTGCTCACCAATCCCTCCTCTTTGGTACACCACCGTGCCTCGAAGTCAGCCAACCCCCATCCAATAAAACTCCACCTTCTCCATCATTTTGAAGGTTTATCCCTTCCTATCCAATCTTATCTCTCAGGTCTTCCATGAATCCCTTCCATGGTAACAGCAAGCTGGTGATTAATCCTGCAGTGAGGAGGAGCAGTGGGGCGAGGTGATCTAGCCACCGTCGGAACCATCTCCGGCGGATTCTGTCTCCTTGGACTCCGGCCAAGTTGAGGCCTTTACTTCTACAATTCTAGGTTATTTCAGGTTCTAAGTTTAATTCCCATACTTTAATTTGGTATTTATATCGATAAATTAGCGTTAATTCAGAAGCCCCTTTTGACATGAAGCTCGAGGTCCATGTCAAATTCATCTGTTTCTCGCCCGTAACCCGCTTGATTTTCATACCACATCTGACCCCAATGTTTTCTCCACGACTCCCTCCACTTATTCAACCCAGATTCTTCGTGGATCTGGGAAACAAGCTCCATCCAATGACCACCACCGGAGATGCATCGTTAACTCACTCCCTTTTGCTTCCAGCTTCAATATCCGATAGAGGAAGACACCCACAAGTATGCGAATCCTTTTGTGCAGGTAAGGTTTCATTTGGAGTTTTCTGAAGCCAAGAAGAATGACTGGAGCATCTCCAGGTGACCTGGGGCTGACCAAGTGCCCACGGACCAATTTGGATATGCTGGATCTCATCTGAGGTAACCTACAGAAGCGGAAGGCTATGAACGACATGTAGCCACAGTCGACACTCGAGAAGGAGGCCGCCATCCCCTGGAATCAGTGGTTGAAGGAAAGCCTATTCCATGTTATTGAGAGTTCATCCAAAGGCTTTTACAACCGTTGGATCTTCAAAGCTGCCCAGATTCTTTCCGTGTTGTCCGGTCAAAGTTGAAACGTAGCTTGTTCCAGCCGTTGGATCTGTTTAAGTGAAGTGGCGCGGCACGATCTCAACTGCTCAACCAAGCGCACGTGTCGAAATAATTTACACAAAACCCCCTCCACCTTTTTGTATTTAGTAAATAGTATTGTAAATATTTAAGGAAGTGTAAAAGGTTTGGAAATTTTACAACAAAGCCCCAATAAGTTTCGTGATTTGCAAGTAGGTCCCCTACCGGCTCAGCTCACATGGCCTCCCACGTGAGTGGGGAATATTACACTTGTAATCCTATAGCTTTGTATATTGCAAATTAGTATTTAAAAATCAGATTTCAATTGAAAAGTTCATGTGTTTTTGTATGTAGCCCCCGCATTTAATTTTTGTTGCATAAATGCCACTGCAAATTTGATTTATTTTTATTATTGCATTCCTATTTCTATAAATGCTCTCTATTCTCCAAAAATCATGAAAATAGGATTAAGTGCCCAATTGATTGCTTATTCACACAATATATTTTGTTTTGCATTTTTCATGCATTTCATATATATTTAAAAAAGAAAAAGTTTATTTTCTGTTTGACTTGAAAATTACAAATATGTATATAACATTAATTCAGAATTCTAAAAAAATACTCATTGTTTATTATATTTTTTTATCATTACATACTAAAAATCGCAAAAAATAATAAAAGAAAATGCTAACAATAAAAACCCTTTCTAATCCTAAATAATGTAAAATATTTAAAAAAACCCTAGAAAATTAGTTTTATGTCCAATATATTTATTTATACTGATTGCTATATATAAAAATGAGTTTTGAGAAAGTCTGGACTTACTTAGTATTTTTAAATATCAAAACAATTCAATATATTTATTAAGTCCCTGATTTTTTATATTTTTGAACTTTGAAAACATAAAAAAATTAGCAAAAATGATAAAAAACACAAAAATAGAAGAAAATATAAAAGACATAAAAATATTTTTATCTATAAATTTTGACTGTTTAGAGATGTATCTATAAATAAATTACCGTATATTGCATTATATACTTATATATAGTCATATATAGTTTATATTATAATTATTTATTAAAATACCTTATAAAAAAATTTAAATCCCTTAAAAATTAAAAGGATTATTCTTTCTTGCATTTTCTGATTTTTTTATATTTTTTATATATATTATATATTACTTACATTATACATATTACATATATAGTGATACATATATATCTTTATTTTATATTAAAAAGAGAAGGAAATTGAATTAAGACAATTACAAAAAGAAAAGAAAATTTTAAAAAATATAATATTAGAAAATAATTTATTTAATAAAAACCCACAAAAACATTAATTGAGAAAGTGAATATTGTGCATATATATTATTATTTATAAATAATAATAATACTACACCAACTTGTTCCCTATGTTTGACACCCTACTCTACTTGTCCAGTTTACACATTTCATTGTAGAGTTTATAATAAATTTTGATCCAAATCTATATTTCTTTCATTGATTACTTCTCTTATGGGTTGATTGTTAATTTAGTTCATTGAGCCTTACATCGGTAACCTCAAACAGTGTGGTCCCGCCATGCATGGACCACCCGACAACTCCACATGTCTCCCTGATTTTTCTCTAACCAAGGATCCAAAGAAAAATACAAAAAATCATTAGGTGCATTCTTATTGAAAAATACTCAAAAAAGTGCAAATCAAATAATTAAATCAAGGGGGACAGTTAATAAACTTTGACCTTAATTAAAATTATTAATAGGCATCCTTGTTTTGAGTTCATAAAGCCCTCATTGTTTTTATATATCGTTTAGAATGAGTGAGGCACGACTCCTAAGGATTAGAGCCCAAAACCTGATCTATGGCAGCCTTGATTATCACTTGAAATGGCGAAGTATTGGCGCTTCTATCATACATAGGAAAGTAGGGCCTTGTCAATGATGGTGTTCACACCTTGTGTGAAGCATCTAACTTGGTCTGAAGTATCGAGCATAGGCCACACCCTCACGAGGGTGTCTATCTCATTGTCCTGTGGTCGAGTACCTCTCTAGCGATAAAAGTATTGGTTTTGCCTATCAGCTTCCTCACTCTCTTTCTTGGTTGAGTACCCCCCATGAACAAGGTCAAGGACTTCAAAGTGCGTAGATCGCATGTTACAAAGGTGGTAGAACAAGTAAGGGGTACTTTCCCATCAATACACACACTCCGATAGGGATAGCCCTCCTATGGACTTCTCAAAAGATTTACCTGCAAACCAAAATAAAATTGAAAAGATAAAATAGCCAAACTCTTATGGATTCACTTGTGTTGAGTTGGTGAATCCAAAACTTATTTGGTGTTTGTTTGATTTTAGTTAATTTGGAAGATCAGTCCTGCACATTTGTGCCTTTTTTACTTTCATCTGTTTTATTCCTCATTTGACCCCCACTCACTTTGAGACTTCTATTGTTTTTCACTCCATTTATTCTTTGTTTGTTGTCGTGTTCTTCATCCATTCTCGATCTACCTCTTCACAGTCGAGATGGTGACTCATGGATGGCTTAGTCAGGACTCTGCCGACATCCACATCGATTCCATGCAATTGTCTTTTCCAATAATTCTGGGCGATTCTCGAGATCATGGTTCATACCTTGCAAACTACTCTCCAGACTCCCCACCATCTTCAATAATTCGAGATCACTCTTATCCTAAAATCTACCCATTTTGGAGGGAAATTGATTTCATTCCATATATGTCTACGTCCTTAATGAAATTATGTGTTGACCTTAACACATAATGATTCTCTTTATCTAGTTCTTCTATTCAGACTGATCGAGACATCATTCCATGTATAGATCATGAGCCTGATCTAGAGCCAGAAATTCTATACTATTCATATATGGCTCAAACAGAAAAAAGGGAATGGACTGCGACACACACCACAGCCAGAACAGGGCCACCAACCATACCAGAATGCAGTAAATGCCCAGTTTCTTCCCTCCATACAAGCAATTCAGCAACAACTCACTAACCATGCATTGGCCCAGATCACCTTCTAGGACATGCTCAATGATATAAGGAGAAGGAGAGAGAACCAAGGAGGAGGAAGAGGAGAAGAGGAAGAAAGAGCAGATGGAGGCTGTGGAGGCCCAACAGATGAGCCAAGAGGAGAGTGGACCAAGCAAACTCTCCAAGAGACTTACAACCCTGGTGTTGAACATATGACTGAGTGGATTCAGATCCCATAAGTCCATGCACATTTCAAGATGAAGCCTCAGCTCTTGGCACTTCTTCCCACCTTCCGCAGGAACGATAATGAAGAACCTTATATTCATATGCAACAGTTTGCTCGCATTTGCGGAACAACTCACTACCCTAACATATCATTAGGCGTAATAAAAATGATGACCTTTCCATTCATCCTTTAGGACAAGGCGCATCACTGGATCAATCATTTGGGGAAGGTCATCAAGACATGGGAGGAGTACAAGTATGCCTTCTTGCACAAATTATACCCTCTTGGTCGGCTCAATCAGATGCAAGCACGCATTGCTAACTTCTACCAATCCACCCATGAGTCTATTCATGAGTCTTGGGAGCTATTTACAGTTTTACAAGAAAAGTGTCCCCACCATGATATTCATGGGACCAGCCTGGTCCAACACTTCTTTTAGGGACCAACCATTGAGAGATAGAAGCTTGTGGATGCCGCTTATGGCAGGTCACATAATAACAAGGACAAGGATGTCATTTGGCTTATCTTCGAGGAAATGGCCAACGGAGAGGCCACCTTGTCATTGTCTCGTGCATATTAGCGTCAGCCACACAGTCCCATAGAAGCCAGCTCATATGGTGACATCTCTCGAGCCGGACAAGGATGCGAGATCAACTTGAGCATCATTGGGAGTGACCTGTCCAAAGTGGACATAATTAAGAAGCGATCACAGGACCTTAAGAAATTATTGGTGATCAAATAAAGGACACAACATCTGGACAAATTGGATCAGATCACTAAGCAACTAGAGCTGTTAGTGAGCACACTCAGTTCCTATCAGTCGATGTCTACCTTCGCGTCGACTCCTACCGAGAATAAGGAGCCTTCATCGCCTCAAACACCTCAGCAGAGTCCAGCGCAGCCAGCGGTCTAACATGTATACTATGTGTAAGCCCCAGAGCCTACATCACCTTAGCAGTCGCAGTAGTTGCTAGTTTTCTACAATCTCAGCTCTAAATCCTTCCAGATCCATGTTCTCCACCTCCATCTCTCATTCAGGAGGTGAATGGCGTATGGAGCAATGATGCATAACTGGTCCATGCCAGTGGACATCAGCAGGGTTAGTCTTCAGTTAGTCGTCCATTCCCTCAACATTGAAGAGGGATATTTGTCCAGAGTAGACAACTTCAGCAACACTAGTGGTCTCAACAATACCATGGTAATTGGAGACAAAATCAGTATTAGTAGTCGCAGTATCGACAGTACCAACAGAATAAGCAGTTCTCAGTTGTGCCATATCAGTGCCCTCCTTAGCACCATCAAAAGTACCACCCTTCTTAGTATAATCCTTACTATTCCTACCAGCAGCCTCCACATCAGTCCCAATCTCAATGTGGACATCATGTTGAACCATCCGAGGATGCTACTGTGAAGCCTGCCTTGGATTGCTTGACTCAGTTGCTAAAGAGCCTTGCAGAAATGAGCCAGAAGCTCGATGATCTCACCACCGCCAAAATTCCAATTCTGGCATAGGTGGAGGCCAACCCCAAAGAAAGCAGGTAGTCGGTGATGTTCCATACGGTCTAGCAGAGTCAGATGTGCATGATTTTTTTATCTAATGACATTACTCTCATGAGTCGTTGGACCTTGCAACCGATTACCACAATGAAAGGGAAGAATAAATCTTTACTTGGCGAAACATCATCTTCTACATTAGCCGATCCAACAGTCGGGCCGAGTAAGGAAGAAGAATATGGAGGAAAGGCACCAGAAATAAAAAGCCAGAAAATCAAAAATCAAAAACAACAAAAATATTGCAGCAGCTGAAGCGACACCACGCAAGCAATGGAGAGGACTGCACCTACAGCCAATCTAGTGCCAGTCGATGGAGCCCAATCTATCTTTTTGAGATATCTGCCTCTCAAGGATGAATATACTCATGTTTCTAAGCCAATTGTACAGCCTGATGTGGGCATTGATTTTGATGTAAATAAGAACATTATTTCTGCTTTTGGTTTGTAAATATTCCATTTCAAGAAGCATTACAAAAATAAAAAAAATCAAAATTTGAAAACTACCTTGCCCGACCCTGATGTGGTCGAGATTATTCAGAATCTTATTCTTGAGATGCATTTGCTTAAGTTTATTAAGTACATGTCAAATATCATGAAAGGACTGACGGAAGAATGTACTTAAAAGAGACAGTCGTGTCGAGCAAGAGAAAGAAATGTGAAGCATATTCTGATTGTGGCTACTATGAATGCAATCATCAATCTACCAAGTAAAATTAATGACGTGGGAGCCCCTCTTGTCAGATGATAGATGTTTGACCAAGAGATTGATCGAACACTTCTTGATAGTGGATCGTCAATCAACGTGATGCCTACTTCACTGCTTTAAGAATTTGGGTTAGGACCGCTCAAGTCTTCTCGAATAATTCTGCAGAGTGTAGATACATCCATCAAGCGGCCCAAGGCATTCTGGTTGATGTTATTGTCATTGTTCAAGGGATCCAATTCCATGTGGACTTCATCGTTTTGGACATGGGAACCTCAGTGCCTCTCTTTCATACCCCAATTATACTCGAATGGTCGTTCCTGCGAATAGATAAAACAATAGTGGACTATGGCATAGGGCAAATCACCTTCCATTTTAGTAGCGACAAGGTTCCAATTCAGACGATCCAATTGTCTAAACCGTCAGAGTCTGCATCAGACAATAGTGAGCCTGCAGAGCAGCGAACAGAAGACTGTGACTTTCTTGTTGAGTTCAGATATGTAAATTTATTCATGTATGACATACAGACCCAGGAATTCCTCTCCATGGAGGAAGGAATGGACATCACATGTTTATTTGCCTGAGGAATTCACTTTTGGCCACCTGTCCTTGGTAGAAAAAGAGGCAATCATTGGAAATTTTTGTGTACAAGATTCAATCATTGAAGAATTATATGCACCACTGAATTTAAAGCTTGAATTGCCTACGGTGGACACCTTACATCTAAATGATCTGACACCATCATTATGCACAGTCACCGTAGTTACCACTGAATTATTTCAAACCCCACCTGAGCTCGAATTACTTCCAGCAAATGTGAAGTATGACTTCCTCATGGTTGTGCAGAATATGTTCCATGTTATCATCAATTCCCGGATGACACAGGAATAAGAATCTCGACTGCTCGAGGTTCTAGAAAGGAATCGCAAGGCCATAGGCTGGAAAAATTAAGATCTCCATGGTATTAATATGTTATTGTGCTCGCATCACATATAACGGGAAAAAGAAAGAAAGTTGTCCCCAGAGTTTCTTCACAGACTAAATCCAAATCTCTGATAGATTGTGATGAATGAAATTACTAAATGGTGTGAGGCATTGTGCTGAAGAAATCATAGATTGCCATTGTGAAGAATGACAAAGGAGAGGAGGTCCCAACCAGAGTTCCAACATCTTGGCACGTCTGTGTGGATTACAGATGTTTGAACTTAGCGACCAAGAAGAATCATTTTTTGCTCCTCTTCATCAACCAAATAGTCAAAAGGCTGGTCATGGAGGAATATTTCTTCTTCTTGGATGGATACTATAGTTACAATTAAGTCGCAATTGCTCCTGAAGACCAAGAGAAGACCACCTTCACATGTGCTTTTGGGACATATACCTTCCATAGAATGCTGTTCGATTTGTGCAACTCTCTAGCGACATTCCAGCAATGTATGTTGGCAGTTTTTTCATATATGGTTGGTGGTTTTCTTGAGGTTTTCATGGATGATTTCTTGGTTTATGGAGACAGTTTTGATCAGATCCTATCAAATCGAGACTGAGTCTTGAAAAGATGTTACGAAGTGAACCTAGTGCTCTCGTGGGAGAACAACCATTTCATGGTGATCGAAGGGATCATGTTAGGCCATGTCATATCCAAACATGGCATGGAGGTAGACCCTGCGAAGGTGGATGCCATTTTCAAACTTAAGCCACCTATAAAGTTGAATCTAATCTGGTCATTCTTGGGGCATGTTAGATTTTATCGAAGATTCATCAAAGATTTCGGAAAAATTGCCCAACCGATGATTGAGCTTCTAGGAAAGGAGGTCGATTTCATTGTAAATGCATGAATCCTACAATCCTTTAATCATCTAAAAGAACTAATAACCAAGGCTCATGTCCTTCAACCACCAGATTGGTCTCTACCGTTTAAGATCATGATAGATGCTTCAAATTATGTCATTGTAGCGGTTCTAGGACAAAGAAGAGATGGCTTACCATTTGAAACTCACTTTGCCAATAAAAACTTTGGATGAACTCCTTATGTCTTACCTCGAGCATGACACCTTCTAGGCCATCGTGACAATGACAGCATTGCAATTTCAGAATTGTGTCCTAACGCATAACCATTTGTTGTCAACGGTCAACTCCTGAAGCATTACCTCGAGCACGACACCTTCTTGGTCTTCGTCGGCTCCATCCAAATACTACGCTCCGATGATACATCCACAACACTATCAGCATCAAAAGATTCATATACTGCAACTCAAAAACTCTTCGTTTAATCTTTATCTTTTCTTCTTCTCTTCTTTTCATTTTCCGATTTCATTCTAAAAAAATCTTAGGTGTATCATCCCTTTTGGTCAGTCTTCTATACTTAGGGCTCACTTTGCCCTAAGTATAGGGGTGTGTACACTCACATTACCTTCATTCTTTGATCCTCTCCATTGTCTCATCTTCTCGCCTATACTTAGGGCTCTCTTACCCTAAGTATAGGGGGGAGACAGTCTGAGTACGATCTGTTCATCCTCACCCTTGACCCTCCCTGCCTTGTGTAGAGTCTGCTATACTTAGGATTATTTGATCCTGAGTATAGGGGGATGGACAACTTCCCATTAGTTTATTCAAAACCTCGTTCCTTTCTTCTTTAGACTTTCCTATACTCGGTATGAGTTATGTCATCTCTATTTCTCTTTGATCTATGAGGACATAGCTCGAGCTAAGTATAGGGTGGTCGTATATACTATGTATATACTTAAGCCATAACCCGTACTTTTGTATTTAAAATAATACTCATGGCTAAAAAATAATATTAAATTCATTATAACCTTTTAAATAAAAAGATGCTTATAGCTCCTCAAACTCTTTTTGTACATTCTAATTAATAAATCATGTAAAACACTTTTGCAAAATGTTTGAAAAATAGTTTGAAAACCTTTTTGAAAAATCTTTTGAAAACTATTTGGAAAATATTTTTTAAATTGTGTTTAACCATTGTCAAAATTGTACGAAAGGATTGAAGGAAGAATGTACTCCAAAGAGATAGTCGTGTCGAGCAAGAGAAAGAAATGTGAAGCATATTCTGATTGCGGCTACTATAAATGCAATCATCAATCTACAAAGTAAAAAAAATGACATGGGAGCCCCTCTTGTCAGATAACAGATGTTCGACCATGAGTTTGATCGAAACTTCTTGATAGTGGATCATCAATCAACCTGATGCCTACTTCACTGCTCAAATAATTGGGGTTAGGACCGCTCAAGTCTTCTCGAATGATTCTGTTGTTTGTAGATACATCCATCAAGAAGCCCCGAGGCATTCTGGATGATGTTATTATCATTGTTCAAGGGATGCAATTCCATGTGGACTTCATCCTTTTGGACATGGACACTTCAGTTCCTCTCTTGCATACCCCGGTTATACTCGAATGTCATTCCTGCGAACAGTTAAAGCAATGGACTATGTAACTAGGCAAATCACCTTCCGTTTTATTAGCAAAAAGGTTCCAATTCAGACAATCCAAGTGCCTAAACCATCAGAGTCTACATCAGACAAGAGTGAACCCGCAGAGCAGCGAACAAAAGACTGTGGCTTTCTTGTTGAGTTCAGAGATGTAAATTTATTCATGGATGACATCGAGACCCACGAATTCCTCTCCATGGAGGAAGGAATTGACATCACATTTGAATTCCCAAATGTCTTTGAAGATGGTATTTTTGTTTATTTGCCTAAGGAATTCATTTTTGGCCACTTATCCTTGGTAGAGAAGGAGGAAAATCATTGGAATTTTTTGTGTACAAGATTCGATCATTGAAGAATTCTATGCACCACTAAATTCAAAGCTGAATTTCCTACGGTGGACACCTTACATCTGAATGATCTGACACCATCTCCGTGCACAGTCATCGTAGTTGCCACTGAATTATTTTAGACACCACCTGAGCTCAAACCACTTCCAGCAAATGTGAAGTATGCCTTCCTCATGGTTGTATAGAATAGGTTCCATGTTATCATCAATTCCCAGATGACCCAGGAATAAGAGTCACGACTTCTCGAGATTCTAGAAAGGAACCGCAAGGCCATAGGTTGGAAAAATTAAGATCTCCATGGTATTAATACGACATTGTGCTTGCATCACATATACCAGGAAAAAGAAAGTAAGTCATCCCTAGAGTTTCTGCACAGATTAAATCAAAATCTCTGAGAGGTTGCGATGAATGAAATTACCAAATAGTGTGAGGCATTGTGCCGAAGAAATCAGAGATTACCGTTGTGAAGAATGACAAAGGAGAGAAGATCCCAACCAGTGTTCCAATATCTTGGCACGTCTGTGTGGATTATTGATGTTTGAACTTAATGACCAAGAAGAATCATTTTTCGCTCCTCTACATCGACTAAATAGTCAAAAGGATGGTCATGGAGGAATAATTCTTCTTCTTGGATGGATACTCTAGTTACAATTAAGTCGCAATTGCTCCTGAAGACCAAGAGAAGACCACCTTCACCTGTGCATTTGGGACATATACATTCCATAGAATGTCGTTCAATTTGTGCAACTCTCCAGTGACATTCCAGCAATGTATGTTGCCAGTTTTTTCATATATGGTTGGTAGTTTTCTTGAGGTTTTCATGGATGATTTCTTAGTTTATGGAGACAATTTTGATCAGATCCTATCAAATCTTGACAGAGTCTTGAAAAGATGCTACAAAGTGAACCTAGTGCTCTCGTGGGAGAAGAGCCATTTCATGGTTATCGAAGGAATCATGTTAGGCCATGTCATATTCAAACATGACATGGAGGTAGACCCTGCGAAGGTGGATGCCATTTTCAAATTAAAGCCACCTATAAATTTTAATCAAGTCCGGTCAATCTTGGGGCATGTTACTTTTTTATCGAAGATTCATCAAAGATTTCAGCAAAATTACCCAATCGATGACCGAGCTTCTAGGAAAGGAGGTTGATTTCATTGTAGATGCCAAAGTCCTCCAAGCCTTTAATCATCTAAAAGAACTAATAACCCAGGCTCATGTCCTTCAACCGCTAAATTGGTCTCCACCATTTAAGGTCATGACAGATGCTTCAAATTATGCCATTGAGCGATTCTGGGACAAAGAAGAGATGGTTTACCATTTGAAACTCACTTTGCCAATAAAAACTCTGGATGAACTCATGAAGCCTTACCTCGAGCATGACACCTTCTTGGCCGTCGTGACAATGGCAACATTGCAATATCAGAACTGTCTCCTGACGCACAACCCTTTGTCGTCAACGATCAACTCCTGAAGCCTTACCTCGAGCATGACACCTTCTTGGTCGTCGTCGACTCCATCCAAATACTGCGCTCTGATGATACGTCCACAACACTGTCAGCATCAAAAGATTCAGATAATGCAACTAAAAAACTCTTCCTTTAATCTCTTATCTTTTCTTCTTTTCATTTTCCACTTTCATTCGAAAAAATCCTATTTAGGTGTATCACCCCTTTTGGTCAGTTTTCTATACTTAGGGCGCACTTTGCCCTAAGTATAGGGGCGTGTACACTCCGATTACCTTCATTCTCTGATCCTCTCCATTGTCTCCTCTTCTCGCCTATACTTAGGGCTCTCTTACCCTAAGTATGGGGGGAGAAAGTCTAAGTATGATCTGTTCATCCTCACCCTTGACCCTCCCTTCCTTGTGTAGATTCTGCTATACTTAGGATTATTTGATCCTACGTATAGGGGGATGGTCAACTTCCCTTTCATTTATTCATAATTTTGTTCCTTTCTTCTTTAAACGTTCCTACACTCAGTACAAGTTATGTCTTCTCTATTTCTCTTTGATCTACGAGGGCATAGCTCGAGCTAAGTATAGGGGGGTCATATATACTATGTATATACTTTAGCCATAACCCGTACTTTTGTATTTAAAATAATATTCATGGCTAAAAAAATAATATTAAATTCATTACAAGCTTTTAAATAAAAAGATGCTTATAGCTCCTCAAACTCTTGTTGTACATTCTGATTAATAAATCAGCCAAAATACTTTTGCAAAATGTTTGAAAAATAGTTTAAAAACCTTTTTGAAAAATCTTTTGAAAACTGTTTGCAAAAAATTGTAAAATGTGTTCAACCTTTGCCAAAATGTTTTGTTTGCAAAATTTTATTTTTTTACATGAAATAAAAATGTCAAATGGTTTGCAAATGGTTTAAAAAATGGTTGCAAAACTATTTGAAAAATCTATATATATTATTTGAAAAACCTTTGCAAAATGATTTTCAAATGCATGTAAATGTTTGTAAAAAATATTTGTAAAAATTATGTTGGACTATTGTTTTCAAAAATTGTGGAAAATGATTTTCAAATAAATTTGAGGAGTATATACACCATACAAAAAAATACTTATATATATATTAATAAAGTGATCAATTATCCATTATAAATCTTTTAAGAATCAAAACTCTTGTAAATATAAGATGCATCTCCTTGTAATATCTGCATATATTTTCTCAGCCAAAACCTTCTATTTTCAAAAATCACATAAACATTTGCAAAACTAAAAGTACCAAAAACATTTTTCATTTTCACATTTATTAATAAATGTAATTTTTATTCTTGAAAATTCTTTTTGCATATACAGATTAATAAATCAGGTTAAAAATATTTTTTGCAAATGATTTGAAAAATGGTGTGACCCGTTTGGAAAATTCTTTGTGAAATATTTTCAACCTTTGTTAAAATGTTTTGATTTGCAAAAATTATTTTCTTTGTGTGAAATAAAAGATTTGAAAACCTATTTGCAAATGATTTTGAAAATGATTTTAAAAATATTAGGAAAAATCTATGTTTGATGTTGAAAAATCTTTGCAAGATGGCTTTCAAATGCTTGTAAATATTTGCGAAAATTATTTTGCACTATAGTTTTGAAATTTTTTCAAATAAATTTGAGGAATAAATGCATGCTTAAATAAAAATAAGTATACAAAAATAACAATTTCTTTACCAATTGTATATATACCTATAAAAATAGTTTGTTAAAACCCGTAAATTTCTTAAAATTCTGAACTCTTGTACATAAATAAAAAAACAACACGTCCGTGCAAATAGTTGTGTGTATCTTTTATTTTTGGTGCTAAAATTCTTTATCTTTTATTTTTGGTGCCAAAATTCTTTATCTTTTATTTTGGTACTAAAATTCATTATGTAAAGATTCTATTTATTTTCAAATTCTCTTTGAAAATTGCATCATTCTTTTTGCATTGTACATAGCATTTGCATATCATTCATATTCTTTCGGATTGAGCTTGATGATTGAACAAGTCCAAATAAAGTCGAAGATTGGAGCTTGGTTGGAACTTACTGCACCTAACTACACTAGAACCTTATGGGAACTAGGTTTAAGGTACTTCGGGACCATGGGGACTTAATTCTTTGAGACCTAGGGCCGGGTTCATGTCACCTCAACTGACTAACCAGGACTTTTCAAGATGCACACATGACTCTTGTCGACCGTGACCTAACTAGGACACTTGCACCTTTGACTTGGCTCAACTCAGTTATAGTGGTGAGGGGAAGGGATTTTCCTGTTTGAGACGTACATGAGTGGAAACATTTGTCCTCGTCTAAGGAGGGAAGTGCAATCCAACCTGCTCTAGTTGCCATGAAGTCTAAAGACAGGAGAGTGTGGGTTGCAATAATGCTTCAAAAGAGGGGTAGTCTTCTGGAGTAAGAGGAAAAACTCCTTATGTAAATGTTGTTGTAAACAATATGTTGAAAAAAAACTCCAAAAAACGGACAGGCCTGATAGAAAATAAAATTCCTGTCGGAGTATGTATATATGTTGTATAGTCAATAAGCAAGCTTGAGCCTCAAAGTTATACCATGTGAGCCTGCAGCTGAATGACTTGACTACACTAGTCATGCATCCCAGGATAGGTAGCTACACTAGCTACTGTCCATTCTTCTCTTCACCTCCTCCTCTTGATTTGGATGCCACTTGAACTTAGAAGGGAATACCCCACTCCTCGAGGACAAAGTGCTGGATTGGGGAATCAATGGGTTGTCATTCTAGAGAAGTCAGTTCCTTTGTCATTTCAGATGGGGAGAGCCACTACCACGTACACTGTACAAGTCAGCTTCATAGTCATAAGGGTTTGCGTATGATATAGGCTAGTTATGACATTGCTATTGAGGTGATTTAAACCGAGTTCTGAGACTCTCGAAGGATGTTGTGTTTTAAATTTGGTTCCCGACCAGGTTCCACACATATTTTCACATCAAGGTCTAACCTGAGCTCTAAACTTTGATTTTGTGAAGACAAGTTTAATAATTGAAATCAACTCCATTTATTCTTTCATTTTCTTTCTTCTTTATTCTTTCTATACTTACTGCATAAGTGTCTGCTAGGGACTAGGAAAGGCAAGTATGGGGGGGTGATGAATCTCCATTTCATCACCTTTATTCTATCATGTTGGCATTAAAAACCCTAGCTAATGCATGTAAATAACATTAATTTGTACAAAATAGCATTCTTGATTTATTACATTTATTGTGTAAATAATAAGGTTTTTAATGCCAAAATTATATAACAAAGAGAAGAAAAGAAAAAGGATTAAAATATCAACGATATTTTATGGCCCTAAACACCAAGACCAAGTCAAGAATTGAGTTGGTCGACAAAAAATAAAGTAGAGGGAGACGAGGACCAAAAATACAATAAAACTCCATTTATCTTTCAAATAAAAACTCAAAATGTATCAAATAAAAAGCCTATACACAAAATAAAAAACCAGAATCTCAACTTCACAGACCCATATCTTTTAAATAAAAACTCAAAATGTATCAAAATCACCTTTAATTGTATATAAATTTTCATGAGCTATATAATGGAGGTGTTTCATAATTTTTGGAGTAACTGTGTGAAAGTTAGGTTTTGGACCCTCGTTGTACATTATACCCAAATAAAATATTCAATTTATTCATCCTTCATTATTTTTACAAATTAATATTTTAATAATTTTTTAAATATTATTTATAACTTTTATATACATTAATACCAAAATAAAACCAAAAAACAAAATGTAAAATAAAATAAGTCTATATGAAAATGTAGACGAAATAAGTCTATAGTATACATGTCTATAAATAAAAGGGAAACCTATTGTTTTATTCTTTATTCATTTATATTTTTATAATATTGTAAATATTGTTTATATTATATTAAAAATACAAAACCAAAATAAAACAAAGGAAAATATATTAAAATAAAAGATGTATATAAAACATAGAGGATATACCTATAAATATACCTACATAATAAATATACCTATTTATTTAAGTGTATAGAATATATCATAAAAATACAACAAAAATATTTTTATGTACATAAAAATATGTTATAAATATATAAAATATGAAAATAAAATAGTTAAAATATAGGTAAATATACCTATAATTATACCCTTAAAACGAACTACTAATAAATAACATCGAAAAATAAATACAAATCATAATAAAATACTACATTAAATAATAAGCATTTTTTTATTTTTATACAAAAATCAATAAAATCATCTACTACTTTAAAATAATTATTTTTTTGATTAAATTGGCAATTTTATCGTTTTGTGGGCCTACGTGGCTCAATCGCAACCGCCTGTTGGTTGACATCCCGTCAACTCAACCTCCAGGCGTCAGATAAGATGCGGTCATCCAATCCCTGTTTTTCCACCTTTTTTCCAGATCGCTCCGTCCATCCATCACGGTCACTTCCTTCAGCAAAAATGATCATCGATCATTGTACATACACGTCGAGCCCTTTAATCCCTTGTATATATGCCCAAATCCTTGATTTTAGCCGGTCAAATAAGGGTGTCTCTATGTTCTATAAATAAAATACCTTTGTCGACTCCTCAAATTTGGTCACCATTTCGAATCTAGGAGTCCCGATCTTGAGACTAGTCGAGTTCCTCGTGATAGGAGGCGCTTCTTCGAGGCCGACCGAGCTCCAAGAGGACGGGGTGCACCCACGGCTGCCAACTCTGGGAAACCTACTCCCTAAGCTCTCACAAGTATAGGAGCTTCTTCTTTTATGCATTTGTAGGTAGATTTAGTTCATGTACTTCAATTTTAGTATTTAGTTTTGCAATATACTCAGTAGGTAAAGTAGAATAGCTAGATTCTCTTGCCAGAGCTTTTGAGCTCCGGCCTGGTAGCTCGACGATCTGAGCTCTATCCCCCTACCTTCCATTTCACGACAATTTCCTCCCCTTGCACATTCTCCACCTGATCCATCCATCGAGACCCCCTGATCATGCTCCGATCAGCTAAGTGGAGCTTATCCATCGTCGTTCACCGGAGCTCCTTCGCCCACCTCATTCCTTGCGAATTCAGCTTCAGAATTTGGTCGAGGAACACCCCCTCGAGCCACTCTTCCTTGTTGTGCAGGTCATGCGAACCGCAGAGTCCTTCTGGGCTCGGATCAAGCCTGCCTGTAGGTTGCTGGAGGTCCAACATTCCCCGGGCTCGCTTGATCTCATCGTGAGGTCTTGGACCCTCTTTTGACCATCAGCCGATGCGGAAGGCCTCCCCGGAGGTGTAGAGCCCATTGCCATCAAAGGACCCCGTCGGAGGGAGGAGAAAATCAAGGACGGAGATCGGAGAAAGGGACCTTCTTCCCTGTTCTTCGTGGACAGCAGCCACCATCCAATCTTGGGTTGCACCCCAGATTTAGTCACAACCGTTAGATCATGCCACACTCTAGCCATCGATCATTTCCAGGTGATCTGATCTCCACCATACATCCGCGAACCGGTATCTGCCGTTAGGATGATGCCATGTGGATTAGTGAATGAAGCACCGTCGTCCAATCACGCCTCTTTAGGGTAATTTGCAAATCTCAACCCATAATTTTTGTAGTAAATAATTGGTCCTGTAAATAAAGTATAACATGTTAAATAAATTGGACATTATGCAAAAAGACTATTGTATTCATTGTATTTTCATTTGGCTCCATTCCACATCACCTCACGTGTCGTTACATATGAGGTGGCGAAATTGTAGGGACACCCCTACAGTTTGTTTGTATTTATATTTAGTCCAATAAAATTTGAATTACGTTGTATATTTTTGTAAAAATTACATGAAGGACTTTAATATAATTACAAGTTGGTCCTTCCCAGGTAGAGTCACGTGTAGTCCCACATGATGGGTCTTTTGCATGTACGCCCTGGCGATTTTCGGTAATTGTAAAATAGGTTGTAAACATTAAATAAATGATGTATTGTGTTGGGTTATTGCATTGTTGCCCCTTACATTTTATTTTTTTCCAAATATGCCCCTATCAGGATTCATATTTTTATGTTATTTCTCTATTTATTAAATATATGTAATGTGCTCCTAAAAATCCACAAAAATAGGGGTAAATGCTTCATGCCATGTATATTCACGCCCATATTTTATTTGGAATTTTTTGCATTTTATCCATTTATTAAAAATGAAATGGGGTTCTTTTATTCCCTATTTAATTTATAAAATACCAAAAAAATATAAAATTGTGTCCAAAAAAATCCAAAAAATATATAATATATTCTACCATATTTTTGTTATAGACCAAAAATTACTAAAAAATTGATAAATAAAAAGCCTAAAAATCAAAAAACACCAAATTCTTTTAAAAAATCTAAAAAAATCCTTCAAAAATCTAAAAAATTTGTTTTTATATTTTATAATTTTCTTTATATAAATATCTATATATTCAAATTGAATTTGGATAATTTTTGGATTTATTCATTATTTTTAATATCCAAATAAATTTCGGGTATTTTATTTATCCCTTATTTAGGTATATTTTTCTTTAAAAATGCATAAAAGTTAGCAAAAATTCCTGGAAAAATTCAAAAACATTAGAAAAATACAAAAAAAACCCAAAAGAATTTATTTTTTGAATTTTGTCTATATTTATTTATAAATAACTATTATATCTTGTATATATAAAGTCTAATATATGTTATATTGTTTATAAAAAAGATAAAAATATTAAAATATACAAAGAAAATATAAAAACAAAAAAATAATTAAAAACTATATGCAAAATTATAATAGAGAAATAAATCAAAAAAACATGTAAAATCAAAAACCCACAAAAAGATCTATGTATATACATGATGAATGACTTGGTTGTACACAAATAACCATAGGCTACATGTTTTGCTCTCTGTGGTTCGACCTCTACAATGCTTGCTTACTATGCATCTTATGGTAGAGAAAAATAAATTTTAACCTCGCTTGTGCCATTCATTGCCTTTATTTAATGCTGCAGGTTAATTGCTGACTAACCGGGGGTTCTACAGATGGCACCATTCCCGGGGAGCAATGAGCGTAGCCTAATATTATCAGTCATTTTTTGTATAGTCATTTATTTGATTTATTAAATCATTTTTGAAAATATTCATTGATTATTATTGTTGTAAATATTTATTGAACTGTTGACTTAATTATTTATTGGTGCTAATGAATCTCTTTGTAACTTTGTTTTGAGGGCCCACCACGCGAGGATGGCTTTCTAGGAAGCCGATGCGGTAAAGCTTGGAGGAGGCTGGTCTTCTCTGTGTGACCAGCTGGAGAGGGTACCAAGGAAGCAAGGAGATGTAATTAGCTTAGAATCGATTTAAATTTTATTTATGTAATATTTCGGTGAGAAAGAGACAATATTGGCATGTAATAATTAACTTGGACTCTACTCTCCACAACGAGGTCCAGTGCCTGGGTGTCTGTTCACCTAGGGGCTTCGTCGTAGTTTTCAACATTTTCTTACCTTCTTTTATTTTGTGTTCCATTGTTTTGAGTTTTCCGCTTTATTCTTATTTGTTTTGTGTGCATGGAGCCCCTAGACTTAGGTTGCTTGACTCGGTAACTAGATCCAAACCTTAATAAGATTGCATGTTCCTATAGTCTCTTACGTATGGATCTAGTCAAATTAACAATGTTAGTAATTCAGACCTGAGATCACGTACCGCTAGAGGTCGTATACAGCGCATGCAGGACCCATTGTTGCGGGCACCGATCAGCATCAGAGACCATACCTTGGTCTCATTTCTGAATAACTAACAACTGGTTCTTCATGATTAATAGCAGCTACTGTTTAGGATGATTTTGTTGATTGCACATTGCCATATAGATAGGTTTAAAAATTCTGTTTTGCATACCGTGTGGAGAGAGCTGGGAAGCACTGTAATTCCTCAAACTCAACATGCAACATTACATTCAATGGTGAGATTTCCATCATTGAATCAACTTGCACGACTTTTTTGCTATCTCCCTCTGATTTTGAGCACTTAGGACTTAAATGGAAATATACAAAAATGTTAGGCATATGTATGAAAATAGACTCAAAAAAGTGAAAACCCAAAAAATAAAAATAAGGGGACTGCTAAAATAACCTTTGACCTTAATTAAAATCAATAATGGAATATCACTATTTTGATTTCATAAAGCCATCATTGTTTTCAGGTAACTTCGGAGGGGACCAAAACCCCTTCCATGGGTGAGGCATGACTCGCTAAGGATTAGAGCCAAAAACCCAATCTGTAACTCCCTTATGTATCGCCTGGATTTCTGAAGTAATGGCGCTTCTATCGTACATGATCGAATAGGGCCTTGTCAACGATGGTGTTCATGCCTTGTGTGGAACATCGACATGGTCTAAAGTACTGAGCATAGGACACTGATGAATCTCGTATTCATCATGCTAAAAGTCGCAAATTATACCCCTGTCTTGACTAATCCAATGAAAACCACCTTTAATTCTTTATTTTTATCCTGTATTATATTGTGTATAATTTACCATTAAATTATTGTATTTAATTTTACTTATTTTTCTAGTATTTATGTTATCATCAAAAACCCCTATAAAATAGGTAGAATAATTGCCTATAAATCACTGACCATTAAAAAGACTAAAAATACAAAAACAGATCAAAGATAAAAAACTGGTGTTTTTATCCCCTTAAAAATACCCCCAAAAATGCCTTTTGTACAAATGACCTCTTTTGACTTTTTAACCAACATGAAAGTTGTAGATCTCGTCGAGACGAGCAACTTTCATGTTTTGACTTTTTTCTAATTTTGCCTCTAACTATTTCTTTTCTATTTATCTTTGTATTTATACTTTGAATTTTTCTGATTGGGCAACGTGGCGCCCTCTGGGCCGCCCACGTGGCCCGCTTCCCTTTCTGACACTCGTCGGCCTCCTGGGTCGTTGGATCCTTTCAGCCCGTCTCCATCTCATTTGTTGAATTCTGCCCCATCGTCCACCGTCTGATCTAAAGATCAATTCTCCACCGCTCTCTAGCGCCCTAAACCCAACCGTCCGATCATCATTCTATCCTACGGCCTCCCTTGTCCCACGTCTCCCCTTCTCCTTAGCCGCCCGATCACCTCCTCATCCTACACCTACCATTGCTCCACGTCATCCCTCTATCCCTCACCATAGATCTCCCCCATCATTAAATCTCAACTGCTCCCTCGCGCCCTAATCTCAACTGTGCGATCAGATCCTCCATCTGATCGTGTCCCTCCACCAGCGCTAACCTCTTGACCGTTGGATCATACGATCCAACAGTCCACCACCATTGTCAACCTTCAGCCAGCCGTTCTCTCGTGTAACGCCTGCACCACACCCTTCCATTTTTGGCCGCCACCTATGGTCGTCTTTCCGAACCATAACGCATCTCCCTCAGAACCCACTCCACCGCGTCCCTCGCGCAACCACCATCAAATCCTGCCATCACTCCTTTGCCATTAAAACCCCCGTCGAAACCGCCCCTCCATCTCATAACCTCCGACCCCCTCCCTCTATATAAGCCTTGCCTCCGCCACCGTAGCCGCTCGTCCACCATTTCTAGGCCTAATCCTAGCTTCCTCCGCCCCTCTGGTGACAGCGGAGGGGCGGAGCATCGAGGCGACGATGGGTTAGTGCCCGGTGTCGACCCTCGACTCCTCCGCCATGTAGCGACGCCTCTGGCAGCCGCAGAGCTCGCTGGGCTTGCTGACCAACTGGGCGACGACCCCGAGGCTCTTCTGAGCCTCATCCCAAGCAACTCCTCCACCAGAGTTCCCCTCTCCGATGAGGTCTTCTTCCCCCTTCTTTTCCTTAGACTTTCTCCGAATTATTCCTCCACCTATCGTCACTGTCACCCTCGTCTGACCTCTGCATTAGCTCCGCCCGACAACCAGCACCCTCGCCGACCACCTCTCCCTTCTCCAGACCCCCCCCCCCCCCCCCGCTCCGACCCATCTCCGCCTCCACTTCGCCGGAGGAGGAGCATTGGCCTCCACCTCCAGCCACCCCAAGACCACCACTCACCTCACAAGACACTCACGCACACTGTGCTTCGGCTAAGCTAATACTTTCAGGTACTTCCATCTCGTCATTGGCCAGAGATCACAACGGAGCTCCGTCGAGCTAATTGCCTCCGGTGAGGCTTCGTCGACTCCAAGTTTAGACCACTCGTGGAGCCTCGTCTGACCCTCACCATCTCCGCCAGCGCCTCCACAAACTCTCTGGACCTCTGCCTTGCACGGTGGGGCTCGGTGGAGCAACCAACAGCTCACTGGAGCCCCGCCTCCTCCGGTGGGACCGCGGCAGAGGTAGAAGAGCAGATGTCGTCCGATCATCTGGATTGGACGGCCTAGATGAAGACGCGTGGCATGGCGACCCTCCAACTGAAGGTATTAAATCCGGTCCCCCGAACCTCGAACTGAGCTCCCAGTTGCTGCCACGTACCCCCAAACCAGAGGCTCCCTTTCGAGCCTAGTACTCGCATGCTTTGCACGTGAGGTGCTGGGAAAATTGCAAGCCAGACCCCGGTTCTTTTGATATTTGCATCCAGGTCCCCAGGCACGTGCCTCACGTGCGTGCCTGGGTACTTTACAGGGAGACCCTCCATTGGGAATTGCTAAAAGGTCCCTGCGCGCATGGAAAATTAACACTTGGACCCACGTAGTTTTTAGTATTTGCATTTAGGTCCCTCCAGGGACCTAAATGCAATATTTATCCTTTCATTTTCTTGCATTTTTATTACAATTATGCCCCTGCATTGTTTTTAGCATAACTTGAGCATCGTAGGTCCAAATTGCATGATTTTAGTGTCGTTTTGATACTTGTTTTGTCCTCTACATCTTAGCATGTTTAATTTGCTCATTTGCCAATATTTTTAATGAAGTGATTTTTTATGTGATAAATGAGACCCGACTATCCTTGTTCTTGCTCTGATTTAATGATTGCTCTTCATGTCAGGATTAAAATGACTCTGATTTCATTTTATATTTTGTTGCTCGTATTTTTAGGGTTTAATTGTAATATTTTGTTGGGCCTACATGTACACTTGCATAATTGTTCATCATTCACTTTATAATTGCATAAAAATCAATTAAAAAATGCATACATCATAGCAATGCTTTTTAAATTGCATAGTTCATCATATGGACCTAAAACTGAAATTAATTCACATTGTGCTTCATGAATCAAAACTCGATATATAAATTAAGTAGTCGTGTCCCTGTATTCGACCTTGGTACATTTGCCAAGTAAAAATACTCCACAACATTCATGGATTGTGGTTTTTGCTGAACCGAATTTGCCTCCTATACTACGACAATTCCACATTTTTTAAGAGGTGAATTTAGCGTTCATCAAATGGCACCATTGCCGGGGACACAGCTTAACTTAATTATTGAATTTTGATTTTCTTTGTTGATAATTTTTAGGTCCTTGTTTCATGCATCATTTCTTTGCATCATATTTGTTGATTTAATTTCTCTGAGTATTCTAACGTTTATCTTTTGTGGCAAGGCCCATGATGATTGAGGACGCTTGATCTTCATGGAGGCGTGAAGTCGGGAGCTTCCGCTGAAGAGGCCACAAAAGACATTGTGAAAGAATTTGAGGATTTTTATCAATCAGATTGCATTGCATATTGTAAAAAAAACTTGCATCTGCATATTTATTTCCAGTTTTTCATGTTGTACAAAAAAAAAGAGTAGATCACTTAATGATCTACCCCCCCCACACACACACCTACACTTGCACATACACACTCACCCCCACCATCTCCCCCTGTATATTTCACTCTCTCTCTCTCTCTGCATGTCTCTCTCTCTCTCTCTCTCTCTGTGTGTGTGTGTGTGTGTATATTTCACAAACCCCCTCCCCCTCACCCGTGTATCATAGAACCCCCCCCTACTTCAGCCCTTACTTAGGCTATTTGCAGCCTAAGTGTAGGGGGGACCAGCCTGCTCATCCCTCCCTCATTCTGTCTTCTTGTACTTAGGTCGATTTTGGCCTAAGTATAGGGGGACCCTCCTCCTCAGGTCCGCTATATCACCCGATATTTGAATCGAGCCTTGGCTTCATGGCACTCGTGCTATGAGGACATAGCAAAATTTAAGTATAGGGGGTATACTGTATATTACTGTATATTTACTTTAGCCTTAGCTCGTGTTTTTAAAACATTGTAAAAATTTATTTTCGGGCTGGGTTTTGGTAAACTTGTGAACTGAGTTTTGTAAAAACCTTGTAAAAATTGTTTATTAAAATTGAGGGATTAATTTTTGTAAATATTCCTTTTCAAAAAAAATTAAAATTTAAAAATTAAAAATCTTTCTTGGAATTTGACTCTTACATCTAGGCTTAGTAGACATTTTCAGTGAGGGAACCTCAGTCTCCCGTAGCAGAGTGGGTGGTTTAGAGGACATCGCATTTGGCCCCGTCCTCAAGTAACACGGGTCTCGGCCCATACTTACACCCATACTGGCTGAGAGTGGATACTTTTATTTGAGCCTGGGCCAGTCATTGTCTCTCCGAAGAATAAAAAAATAATAAAACCCATAAAAATCTGCAAAAGCCAAAAATCAAACAAAAAAAATTCACTAACCCAAGGAGTTGGTGTATTCCTGACACATCCACACTCACTCAAGGCTCGAGGATTTTGAGGACACTGGATTTCTGGCATCTTGAGAGTCTGAGTTAACATGCCTTAGCCATTAGGGTTTTTAAACTTAAATATCCACACTTCCCTAGTTTGAAAGATTTGAGCACTATATTGCACTCTTTATCTCTACCTTCACGAAAAATATGATCAGCACAGTCACTGCCACACTGCATGATTGATGAGTTGAGATATCACTTGAGGAACTAGGACTAGAGATTTGAGTTTAGACCCGATTTAATGATATTCGAGGATGGGATAAAGTTAACGAAGGCTTCAGAAATCTGAGTGTCAGCAAAACCCTAGCCAGTATGTGAACAAGATTCATATGCTATCTCTTTGATATTTACCTATGTGCCAGAGTGTGATGAAACATAAAGGAATTTGTTGATTAGTGTGCGCCAACTTTTGGTAAAAGCAGTGGAGCTAGCCAACAAAAGAAAAGAAATGTCAAAGAAAAAGCTCTGAATACTAAAGTCAAATTACAAATGAGCTTCCACCTCTGGCGAGTGCTCCTAAACATTTTCAAAGTGTCCACTTGGACCAAGCGCTAATTAGGACCAAGGAGTCGGGCTGTCACCACAAAAAGGGCCCTGCATCGTAAGCGATACAAGTCTGGATGTCGAAGGTATCTTAGATACCTATAAAAGACACACCTCAGTGTACTCCCAGAAAAACAAGTGCAGACGACTTCAACTCTCTTGACGGACGCATTGATCAACAATATTAAAATTCACATGTGTTGAGTAAAAAGGCACTCGCGAGGCCCCTTGTTCCAATGTGAGGGTGAGAAAAATAGACACAATCCCATTACCTCCATCATCTGGTCGTCCATCAACATTTCAAGTCTGACAAACTAATGAGATGGTTGACTGAAGCAAGAATAGATTTATTCTCTAGTATTGAGGATTAGGTCTAGACTGGAACTTTGAGTGATGCATCGACTCGACTCTCATGAAATGCAGTACACTAAATGTCATATCCTTATATTATATGTAGAAAAAGGGAGTCTGATAATTAGAGAAGTTGAATTCCTTCTGACTAAGGCTTGGATAAACCCGGAATTTTAGGATCTCTTAAATTAAGGGTCTTCGAAAGATTGAGCCTTGAATTTTTCACCGCACTGTCAGGAATTAATCTGACTCCTTCATTCTTTAGATGCTCGAGGACGAGCATGGCTTAAGTATAGGGGTATGATGAATCTCGTATTTATCATGCTAAAGGCGGCAAATTAAACCCCTGTCTTGACTAATCCAATGAAAACCACCTTTAATTCTTTATTTTTATCCTGTATTATATTGTATATAATTTACCATTAAATTATTGTGCTTTATTTTTCTTGTATTTATTTTATCATCAAAAACTTCTAAAAATTAGGTAGAATAACTGCTTATAAATCACGGACCATTAAAAAGAGTAAATAATACAAAAAATGGATCAAAGATAAAAAAGCCGGTGTTTTTATCCCCTTAAACATACCCCCAAAAATGCTTTTTGTACAAATCACCTCTTTTGGCTTTTTGACCAACATGAAAGTTGTAGATCTCATCGAGACGAGCAACTTTTATGTTTTGACTTTTTCATTATTTTGCTTCTAACTAATTATTTTCTATTTATCTTTGTATTCTACTTTGAATTTTTCTGATTGGGCCATGTGACGCCCTCTGGGCCGCCCACGTGGCCCGCTTCCCTTTCTGACACCTGTCGGCCTCCTGGGCCGTTGGATCCTTTCAGCCCCGCCTCCATCTCATCTGTTGAATTCTGATGGGTGGCCCGCTTCCCTTTCTGACACCTGTCGGCCTCCTGGGCCGTTGGATCCTTTCAGCCCCGCCTCCATCTCATCTGTTGAATTCCGCCCCATCGTCCATCGTCTGATCTAAACCTCTGATCAAATCTCAACCGCTCTCTAGTGCCCTAACCCCAACCGTCCGATCATCATTCTATCCTACGGCCTCCCTTGTGCCACGTCTCCCCTTCTCCTTAGCCACCCGATTACCTCATCATCCTACGCCTACCATTGCTCCACGTCACCCCTCTATCCCTCACTGTAGATCTCCCCCATCGTTAAATCTCAACATCTCCCTCGTGCCCTAATCTCAGCCGTAAGATCAGATCCTCCATCTGATCGCGTCCCTCCACCAGCGCTAACCTCTTGACCGTTGGATCATACGATCCAACGGTCCACCACCATCGTTAACCTCCAGCCAGCCGTTCTCCCGCTTAATGCCTGCACCACACCCTTCCATTTTTGGCCGCCACCTCCGGTCGTCTTTCCACACCATAACTCCTCTCCCTCACAGCCCACTCCACCGCCTCCCTCGTGCGACCACCATCAAATCCTGCCATCACTCCTTCTCCATTAAAACCCCCGTCAAAATCACCCCTACATCTCATAACCTCCGACCACATCCCTCTATATAAGCCTCGCCTCTGCCACCATAGCCGCTCGTCCACCATTTCTAGGCCTAATCATAGCTTCCTCCGCCCCTCCGGTGACAGCGGATGGGCGAAGCATCGAGGAGATGATGGGTTAGTGCCCGGTGTCGACCCTCGGCTCCTCCGTCGTGTTGCGGCGCCTCTGGCAGCCGCAGAGCTCGCTGGGCTTGCTGACCAGCTGGGCGACGACCCCGAGGCTCTTCCGAGCCTCATCCCAAGCAACTCCTCTAACAGGGTTCCCCTCTCCGACGAGGTCTTCTTCCCCCTTATTTTCCTTAGACTTTCTCCGAATTATACCTCCGCCTATCATCACTATCACCCTCATCTGACCTCCGCATTAGCTCCGCCCGACAATCAGCACCCTCGCCGACCACATCTCCCTTCTCCAGACCCCCCCCCCCCCCCGCTCCGACCCATCTCCGCCTCCACTTCGCCTAAGGAGGAGCATTGGCCTCCACCTCCAGCCACCCCAGGGCCACCACTCACCACACGAGACACTCACGCACACTGTGCTTCGGCTAAGCTAATACTTTCAGGTACTTCCATCGTCATTGGCCGGAGATCACAACGGAGCTCCATCGAGCTAATTGCCTCCGGCAAGGATTCATCGACTCCAAGTTCAGACCACTCCTAGAGCCTTGTCGGACCCACACCATCTCCGCTAGCGCCTCCACGAACTCCTTGGACCTCTGCCTTGCACGGTGGGGCTCGGTGGAGCAACCAGCAGCTCACCGGAGCCCCGTCTCCTCCGGCGGGCCCACGGCGGAGGTATGATGAACCTGTGATTCATCACTCTAAAAGGTGAAAATAGAGCTTTGTTCCCGAGTAATTAGATGCATATTTTCATGTATATTTCATAATTAGCATTCATGCATGCAAGCATAATATCTGCATTTTAGCATTCATATTTGCATAAAATAAGAAGCCAAACTCACTTGTAAAGATTCACCTGTTTATTAACGAAATACCCTATTTGTATGTATTTTATACTAACTCCAAATCCAAAAAACCAACTCCATTATGTATATATTATTAACACTAATAAAGGGAAAATATCAAAAAAATACTAACTTGTAAAATTGACTAATAAAATCCCAGTCCAAGTTTGAAACTAGGAGCCTTAAAATGCGCATATCTCTCTCATACAGTGTGCAGTTTAGGTCTACTCACTTTAAAAGTAATATACATTCAAAGACCTTCGAAACAAGACCAATTTCATTAAAATCGGAACTCGTATGCAAAACTTGGGTTTTGGGCCCCTTTTGTATATTGTACATATTAACCAAAATGCCCTTGCATTTTATCCTTTTATTTTCTTAATTATTAAAATCCAAAAGAATTAGATTAAGTTGTAAATATTATTTTTATATTTTTTCTATTATTATTTTGATTTTTCTCTCTTTAAAAATGACAAAAAATTACAAAAGATAAAATGCAGTATTTTATATCTATAAGGTACCACCCAAAAATACATTTTTGTACATATGATTTCATTTGATTTTCGGCCCTTCACGAAAGTTGTAGATCTCGTCGAGACGAGCAACTTTTGTGTTGACCACTTTTTGATTTAATCCCTTTTGTTATTTCTTTTTATTTTTGTTTACATTTAATTTTTGAATTTTCTAGGAGCGACATGTGGCCGCTCCTGGAGCCACCACATGTCACCCCTTTATTTTTTTATTTTCGGATTTATTTTTAAATATTATTTTTGGATTTCTTATTATTTTATTATTATTATTTTAATTATTTTTAGTAACCTACTATATTATTTTATTAATAAATTGTTTTAATCCCTACCTCTTCTCCTTTCTTATTCCCCACTCCAAGCCACCATTTTTTCCACTCTCTCCACCACTCCATTCTCCCCACTTCTTCTCCAACTTCCCTCTCATCTTCCTTTATATTCTCACACCCTCCTACATTGTTCACTGTCCACCGTTCTTGAGAGAAAGAGAGCCCCGAGCCCCCTTTGATGTGTCATTGGTGACAGCTTTGGCGCAGTAGGTCGAGCGACGACAAGGATTAGGTGAGATCTGTGGAGCACCGCCCACGTAGCAGCAGCTTCTCCAAACCCGCTGCCAAGCTTCGGAGACCGCCATCTCCTCGAGGCCACGACGGAAGCCGCACGACGCGGCTTCACTTTTGGCGAATCGCAGGTAAGCATCCCTCTACTTTCCCTTGTCATTTCATTTTTTATCTAACATTTGTTTATCTTGTTTATCAAACAAAAATCACAATCATCATCTAACACCACCAGCATCATCCTCCCATTCTTATTTTTCATCAAATCACCATCACCACCATTACACAAAAAAAACCATCACCATCACTATCCATTTCTATTTCCATTTCCTGTCCAACCAAAAAAATTGCAGAACAAAAAAATAAAATAATAAACAAGAGCTTCCTCCCTCCCGGTGCCACTGACACGCCTACCGCAATCTAATTCATCTAATCTGATCCCGAGTTGTTCCTTTGCCTCCTTGAGTCGACCCTGAGGTTTGCCCAGGCTAAATAAACATAAAACTGCATATTAATTTCATTCAATGATTCATCGATCCATACGGATATTTTTTATTGATCCGGATCTATCCGACTGCAACGAAATAGTCAATCCGACAACAAAAAAAAATGGTAGATTTCCGGGTCGTCAAATGGCACCGTTGCCTGGGAGGCAAACGGCTTGGAATCACTCTAGAAAATTAGATTTAGGTTTTCCATACACTCGGGTAGTCTGATCCCTGAACCATCTTGTAATTATTCCCTATTTTAATTATTTTTCTATTTATTTTTAAATTTTTTATCTCTCTAACATTTTTATCTTTTTGTGCGAGGGTCCGGTGGACTTGGAGTGGCTTTCTTGAAGTCGACGCATCTCGTAGTGCATTGGAGGCTGACGATTCGTGGATCAAGTCGGTTGTTGATATGCCAAAAGGATTTTTCCATTTTTTATAAAATTGTAAAAAAAAAGTTGCATTTCCAGTGGTTCCCGTTTGGGTTCTCGTGCGTGTAAACATAGTGGAACCGTTTCCCTGTGTGCTGTGTGGATTGAATTGTAAATTAGGCTTGCACTAGCGGCTCCTCGAGACACTCTAGGATTTGCTTGTGCTCGTAAATTTTTAGGACCACACAATACACTTAAAAGATGCACTTAGACCACAGATCTAGTCAAAATAACATGTGCTACACTCGCTAATAGAACTGCTTGTCTAGGAGCGGATTTTTGCCGCTTGCATTTGCATATAGTGTAAAAGATCTCAATTCTGTTCTGCATCCTGCATAAAAGCGAAGGGATTACTGTAAGTATTCTCTATTCAGCATAGGCATCATTGATTTTCTTGCATCGGCTTTTCTCGATTTCTCTCTGTGTTTTTCAATCTTAAATTAAACGGAAATTGAGTCTGGACGTTAGGCGTGCGGTGTGGTTGGACTAACAAGTGATCACTTAACTTAAAACTAGGACTGCTAACATTATTGACCAAAAAAATTGGAAAAACTGTTTGCGGGAGACTAATCCCCGACCTTGTTTTCAGGCTGAGTGAGGGTACTTGAGTGTGTGTTAACACCTGAAGGCAGAGCCCAAATCCTCGCCTTCCATATCACGTTCCGACTAATCCTAGCAAATATCACAAGTTGAATTTATTAAGGTTCACTGAATAGTACCATGTAGCCTCCGCTTGTCTCAGGTAGATAGGGGCGAAATTGCGGTACTTCGCGACAAGTTGCCAGTAACCCCCCGGAGTGAAGTTCCAGCCTTGTTAGCCTCCGCATGCTTGCAGGTAGATAGGGGCAGGTCTTTGAATCCATCAACTTGGGATAGGAGCGAAGAAAGGAAGGACTGACGGTATCTTAGGTGACAGGTTAAACAGGGGAGACGCATTCGGCTTTGAGCCGACTTCCCTATAGGTCGCGTAACTTTTGTTATCTTGTCTGAACAATCAAACTTAAAATCAACCAGACTAATCGGACTCGGTTTCGAGTCCTTCACCGTGTTGAGTGTGAACTCGGGGTTTGCTCTTGCATTTGTCTTTGTGTCTGTCTGTGTGTTATCCTGTGTAATTGCACATTTTCTACCTCCATCTGCTTGGAATTATCCTTTCCTCTTCAAAGATGTCGGGATATTAGTCCCCATACCTTGAGACCTCTGGTCATTCCTCCTCGACCATATACCGTTCATCTTCACCTTCTCCTTCTTCTATGTACCTTCTGCCATCCACGGGAGACCCTTACCCGTGGTCGGTTCCACTCAACCCAATTACGATGTCAGAACTTCGATTGACTTCTCCACTTCTTTGCATTTCTCATCTACTCCATATTCTAACACTCCGGATCCACTTCCATCTTGGGCTGACTGTACTTACTCTCGAGACCTTGCAGGAATCAAAGAATCGAATGAAGAGCAAGCCACTGCTGAGATAGATGATTGGCAAAAATATATGCACCCACATACTTCATTCTCAACTCAAGTAGGGAACAGACAACAATTTACATATACGCATCCCGACTTGACCTTAGGGCATAACATGATCGATCGAACAACCTGAATAGAGAGGCCTGAACATCATGATTTCCCAGACTTGATTAACTTTAGAGATCAAGCTTTCACTAACCAGCCTTCACTCGGAGAGCCTATACATTCACAATATTGGACTCATGAGCTAGACTTATCAGTCCCCGTTTCATCATATGAGGCTCCGACCAATATTTGCCATCTAGATGGTCCATACTCGACCCAACATTACATATCAGAGTCTAGGTATGTTGAGTATGAGACCCCAATATCTCAGCAGTATCCTCCAATTAGCATAACTCTCCCATGATTTGTCATGAGAACATTTTGGAGGATGACATTTCCAGAGTTATTGAGAAAAATAAATCATTAGGTAACAAGTTGAGATATGTCATGGAAATATTACACTCAATTTCTGCCAGCTTGGGAATGAAAGTGGAAAAGGATGTAAGTAGATATGATATTGAAAACCAAGCAAGCATTAGGGAACCCACATCTTCTGTACAGCTGGAGTCCATTCTATCTTCCTCTTCTACTAATCCCTTGCCTTCCAATCTTGAGTCTGATCATTCATCTATCCAAAACACCAAAAATTTTGAAAAACCAAAAAATCACATAAAAAATGAAAATGAAAAAGACCTAAAAAAATTGGATCCTGCCCTAAGGGAAGCACTCGATGAAGAATTGATTTTCAAACTTCCCTTAATCAAGGCCATAGATCTCTTTCCTGACCTCAAACGATTTGTGAGAAGTAAATTGATGCCCAAGAGGTCGGGCAATAAGAGAACAAGGACTGAAAGACACATAGTGTCTATGGCCACCTCCTTGGTGACGGAGAGAAAGACCAAGAGTCGCAGAGTGAAGCGGTTGCCCCGAGTTGAGTGTGAAATCAAAGACACCATCTTTACCCATGTGAGAATCGATGATGACTCTCCGATAAATATCCTCCTGACCTCTGTGTTTGACAAGCTCAAACTCAAGCCACTTAGGAAGTCGAGAGAGATCGTTCAATTGGCTGATCGATCCATCAAACGGTCGAGAGGAAATATTTCAGTCATCGTTACTTTTCGAGGTGCTCTATTCCAGGTGGACTTCACGATCATTGACATTGAGCACCGAGGAGAGTTTTCCCAGTCCCCGATTATTCTTGGGAAGCCGTTATTAGCCTTGGCTAAGGTGACTATAGATTGCGAGACTCGAGAAATCGATTTTACAGCATTGGGAGCGCTTCGACCTCATCCATTCTTTGATAAACTTTACTTTAAGGTGACCCGCACATCCGCTGATAATCGTAACCATCGAGAGGTAGATGAGCCCCACCTCTCTGCTACACCTGAGAGACCGACTGTCCGGATGACCGTTGTTTCTGAGACTCCCCACACCTCCACTTCATCAACTGCTTGCACCACCACCGTGACTGATTTTAAGGAGGACTCACGACCAGAAGCTGACATTGAGTCAGACATGATTTTTGCTGATTGTTTTAACCATTTTAATGATCCGATACAAGAGCCCAATAATGTCAAGCCAAATGAGATCACTGGCACCTTCTCGATATGCGTACTGACCCTTTAGGAATATGCTAATCTATAAGGTGACTCGTCTGATGAGGAACCCATGGTCAGCACCGCACCACATCTTGGACCTTCAAAGGAAACGACCAAGACTAAATTGACTCCACATAAAAACATGGTTTCTCCCTCTTCTAGTCGGCTATCTAGTGAGAGGAAGTCGAGAATTGATTCCTTGAGATGTTCCCCCGAACCTCTCAAGGCGCATCGCTCTCATCTCCCTCTCAATGATTCAGGTTCTAGAAAACTGACCAAGAAAATTTCCTTCAACATTCCAGAGAAGGAATTATCAGAAGAATCCTCATCGGGTCCGGATAAGGTGATTTATATAAGTGAGCTCAGTTCGGCTGTTCTCAAGCCTTATCTAAGCAAGCAGCCGTGTGTCAACCTGCGTTGGACGTTCCCTTCACCGCACTACTATTCATCTGAGGACGATTCCGACATCAACACACTTGTATATTACCCACCTCCTCGTGCCCGCAAGAAGGTTCGTCACAAACCTTCTTGATCCCTGTATATTCTCAATCCTCCTTGTATATATTTTCTTTCCCTCCCTCCCTAGTGATTCGAATCACTCGCCCCGGCTCCATATCATTTCATTTTATGGCTATACTTAGGATGATCAGATCCTAAGTATAGGGGGGAGAATTACTCGAGTCTCTTCGCTGTTCATTGTATATTCTCTAGATCTCATAGGTTCTCACACTCATTCATGTCCTATACTTAGGCTGACCAGAGCCTAAGTATAGGGGGATCGATGCCCGCCGTGTATATACTCCTCCATTTCCCCTCTTAACCTCGTCCGCCCCATTTTTCATCTTCTTCTACACTTAGGCTGCGAGAGCCTAAGTATAGGGGGGCGAGACGACTTCCATACTTTTTGTTATTATAGCTCTCCTACGCTTAGCACGAGCTATGTCTTTTTCCTCGCTTTTCGTGCTCTGAGGATGTAACACACGCTAAGTATAGGGGGGTGTGTATATATTACATATATACTTTACCCATATCTCGTACTTTCACATATTTTCGCGTATTTTTTGTATATATTTTGCAACAATTACGGGTGCGTAAAAATTAAAAAAAATTATACTTGTTGTATAATACTTGTAAAACTTTTGTAAAAAAAATTAATTAATTACTTGTGTACTTGTATATTGTATAACACTTGTATAATGCTTATAAACTCTTGTAATTTGTTGTAACATAGGAGGTATACCAAAGTTTTGAAAAAAAAATACAAAACAAAAAATAAAACAAAAAACAAAACAAAAAAATAGGCTTCTTATTTACTCTTGCATATCATCCTTGCTTTCAAAAAAGTCTTGCATTTCATTCATATACATATCATGTCATCTGCATCTCATCTGCATATCTTGCATATGTAAGGTGAAAAGCTAGTGGGTTCTGAACCAAGTTATGTGTAGATGTTAAAGAAGGACTTGATTTGACCTTAATTCACCTAATTTCAGAGGAACTTTATAGGAACTGGAGTTAAGATTTCTCAGGCCAAGTGACTTAATTCTTTGAGTCCGCAAGTCTATGTTCACATGGCATCTTGATTAGTCTAAGTAGAATATCTCTTGCACACGCATGATTCTTTTAGACAGTGACCTAACTTGGACAAGGCACAATGCACGTAGCTCTTCGTTGATGTGGTGGTGAGGAGGTAGAATCGTTTAGCTTGGAGTAGCACACGGGTGGAAACATCTGTCCTCCTCTAGGGAGCGTAGTGCATCTCAACCTAGTCTGGTGATGTTGACATCTAAGGATGGGATGCTGTGGGTTGCAATAATGCTTCAAAAGAGGGATAGTCTACTGGATCAAGAGGAAAAACTCCTAATGTACATGTTGCACCTTGTATATAGTTCAAAATAAAAGAAAAAAAAGAAAAAAAGAAAAAATGTAAGAACTCCAAAATAATAGACAAGCCAGATAGAAAAAAATACCTGTCGGAGTATGTATATTAGCAAGAAGTCTGCAGCTGGATGACTTGGCTACACTGGTCATGCATCCCGGGATAGGTAGCTACACTGGCTACCGTCCATTCTTTTCTCCACCCCTTCCTCTTGAGCTGGTCGCACTTGAACTTAGAAGGGAATACCCTGCTCCTCGAGGAAAGATTTACTGGACCGGATAACTAGGGTAACCTTGTTAGAGGAGGCTGCTTCTGAGCCGTTTCTGATGTGGAGAGCTAATTTACACTTAAACAGTGCAAGTAAGAATCATAGTCATTAGGAATTTGCGTTTGAGGATTTGTTTTGACCTGACTATTGAGGAGTCTTGAATAGAAGACTTGTGGAACTCGAAGTCTGATAGGTCTTAAGTTCAGATCCCAATAAGGTTCCGCCACACAATTAATACAAAGGTCGAGTCAAGCTCCATTTTCACCTTTTGTTCATGACCTTGGTATGGAACCCAAAATCATTTCACTCTTGCATTTCATTTTAGTTGCTCGGGGACGAGCAAGGTTTAAGTATAGGGGGTTGATGAATCTGTGATTCGTCACTCTAAAAGTTGAAAATAGAGCTTTGTTCCCGAGTAATTAGATGCATATTTCCACTTATATTTCATAATTAGCATCATGCATGCAAGCATAATATCTGCTTTTTAGCATTCATATTTGCATAAAACAAGAAGCCAAATTCACTTATAAAGATTCACCTGTTTATTAACGAAAATACCCTATTTGTATGTATTTTATACTAACTCCAAATCCAATAAAACCAACTCCATTATGTATATATTACTAACACTATAAAAGAAAAAATATCAAAAAAATACTAACTTGTAAAATTGACTGATAAAATCCCAGTCCAAGTTTGAAACTAGGATCCTTAAAATACGCATATCTCTCATACAGTGTCTGATTTAGGTCTACTCACTTTTAAAGTAATATACATTCAAAGACCTTCGAAACAAGATCAATTTCATTAAAATCAGAGCTCATATGCAAAACTTGGGTTTTGGGCCCCTTTTGTATATTGTACACATTGACCGAAATTCCCTTGCATTTTATCCTTTTATTTTCTTAATTATTAAAAACAAAAAATTAGATTAAGTTTTAAATATTATTTTTATATTTTCTCTATTTATTTTTTATTTTTCTCTCTTTTAAAAATGATAAAAAAATTATAAAAGATAAAATGTTGTATTTTATATCTATAAGGTACCACCCAAAAATACATTTTTGTACAAATGATTTCATTTAATTTTCAGCCCTTCATGAAAGTTGTAGATCTCATTGAGACGAGCAACTTTCATGTTGACCACTTTTTGATTTAATCCTTTTGTTATTTCTTTTTGATTTTTGTTTACATTTAATTTTTGAATTTTCTAGGAGCGACATGTGGCCGCTCCTGGAGCTGCCACATGTCATCCCTTTATTTTTTTATTTTCGGATTTATTTTTTATTATTATTTTCGGATTTATTATTATTATTATTATTTTAATTATTTTTAGTAGCCTACTATATTATTTTATTAATAAATTGTTTTAGTCCCCTTTTACCTCTTCTCCTTTCTTATTCCCCGCTCCAAGCCACCATTTTTTCCACTCTCTCCACCACCCCATTCTCCCCACTTCTTCTCCAACTTCCCTCTCATCTTGCTTTATATTCTCATCCACTCCTACATTGTTCATTATCCACCGTTCTTGAGAGAAAGAGAGCATCGAGCCCCATTTGATGTGTCATTGGTGACAGCTTTGGCGCAGTAGGTCGAGCGACGACAAGGCTTAGGTGAGATCCGTGGAGCACCGCCCACGTAGCAGTAGCTTCTCCAAACCCGCTGCCAAGCTTCGAAGACTGCCATCTCCTTGAGGACACGACGGAAGCCGCACGATGCGGCTTCACTTTCGGTGAATCACAGGTAAGCATCCCTCTACTTTCCCTTGTCATTTCATTTTTTTATCTAACATTTGTTTATCTTGTTTATCAAACAAAAATCACAATCACCATCTAACACCACCACCATCATCCTCCCATTCTCATTTCTTCATCAAATCACCATCACCACCATTACACAAAGAAACCATCACCATCACTACCTATTCCTATTTCCATTTCCTATCCAACCAAAAAAATTTGCAGAACAAAAAAAATAAAATAATAAACAGGAGCTTCCTCCCTCCCGGTGTTGCTGCACCGCCGACACGCCTACAGCCACGTTGCTGGTGTAGCAGCTGCGCACGGCCGCCATCAACCGCTCCAGCACCAGCCCCTGACATCTACGCACGACCGGCCCACGCCTCCGCCCCGCGCGGCGCCCCTTTATGCCCAGCACGTCGTGCCTCAGGCTGCCCTGCCCCTGCGCGTGTGACCTGCGCACGCGCATCCACCCGCGATGGACGCCCCTCCCGCGGCCGTGAGCCCCTCCTCCTGCTGGTCGCGCTCCGCTGCGTGCCCGCCTTCGCCCTCGACGCCAGCCGTGCCACCGCTCGTACCCAGCTGCGAGCAGCAGCCTGCCATCTCCTCTGCAGCAGCCAAGCTGCGCTCCGCTACTCTGCCTTGCGCCCGCAAGCGTATCGCCCTCCACGCCCACGCCCTGGCAGCGCAGCGCGCGACCGAGCTCCGCTGCTTCGCCGCGCGCACCTCGCGCCGTCCACCCCGCGCCATCGAGCGGCGCCGTCTGCTGCCTTCGCGCGTGACCGCCGGTCCCTACAACCCCGTGCGATGCGCGCCACCTCCATCTCCAGCCGCCCCTCCGTCCGTGCACGCCGCCCCTCTGCCTGCATTTGGCTGCCGCCCCTGGACTTCCCTCGCACCGCCTCTCTCTTGGGTGCCCTAGCTTGTGTTCCAAGGAAACCAACGAAGGTCCCATTTATTTTCTATTTTATTATAATTGTGAAAATTGCATTTGCATCCTTTCAGGTTTCTAAAATTGCAAAAGTGCCCTTAAGCACATTTCAATTGTTGTTTTTCTTCAGTACTATATTACACGGATACCCCTATATTTACATATCAATTTGGACATCCATTCTGCGTCATTTTATTTAATCAAAAATAGCATGTTGTAGAGAAAGTAGTTCTTCATCTTGGCTATTTAATTGCATTTTTGTTAGCATTAGATATTTTATGAAAAATCAGAGATTGAAAATTAGTGATATTTTGCCCAATTAAGCTCTGAAATTCGCACATATTAATTTATTACTCCAAAAATTACGAAGAAATAGTAGCTAATGCATATAAATGTGCTTTAATTACAATCCAAATTTCGTCCAATTCAGAGTTGTCTTGTGCATAAAATAAATTCTAGGGTGAATTCTGTAATTGATTTTTAATTAATTCCATGAATAGTATTTTAGAAAATTTCAAGTCTTCTGGATTCATTGTTAAAATATCTATTTGAGATAATTCATTCTCTGGGTAATTTAGCTTTGTGGATTTATTAGGAATTAAAGACTCACAATCGCTCTATTTTCAGTAAAATATTTATAAAAAAATCATAAAGTATCAGAAAAGTCTAAAAAATTAGTGTAGCTTAATTTCATAATTTTTCACTTCCAGTAAATTTTTCATAATTTGTGCATTTTATTTGCATGAAAAATTGCATAAAAACCCTAAAAAAGTTTGTATTTTTCATTTGTGCATTTTAAAACCAAAAAATACAAAAAAATCCATTTTGCATTAATTATTGAATTAGGTTTACAGAAAAAGTACAATTTGGTCATTTTGGACTAATTTCAGATTAAAATTAAATTTGGCTAAGTTGTTGATTTTCCTAACCTAATTCATCTGTATTGTTGCATTTGGCATTTTTATCGCATAAAAAAATTACAAAAAATCTCACTTGGAAAACCGCAATTTAATTCATCTAATCTGATCCCGAGTTGTTCCTTTGCCTCCTTGAGTCGACCCTGGGGCTTGCCCAGGCTAAATAAACATAAAACCGCATATTAATTTCATTCGACGATTCATCGATCCGTGCGGTTATTTTTTATCGATCCGGATCTATCCGACTGCAACGAAATAGTCAATCCGACAACACAAAAAGGGTAGATTTCTGGCTCGTCAAGGAAGAATAGCAGATGTCATCCGATCATATGGATCGGACGGCCTATATGAAAACGCGTGGCATGCCGACCCTCCAGCCGAAGCTATAGGCTCGGGTCCCCCGAACCTCGACCCAAGCTCCCAGCTGCTGCCACGTACCCGCGAACCAGAGGCACCCTTCTAAGCCTAGCCCTTGCGTGCACGTGAGGTGCTGGGAAAATTGCATGCCAGACCTCGAATCTTTTGATATTTGCATCCAGGTCCCCAGGCACGCGCCTCACATGCGTGCCTGGGTATTTTACAGGGAGGCCCTCCAATGTTTTGGGATTGCAAAAAGGTCCATGCACGCATGAAAAATTTACACTTGGACCCAAGCGGTTTTTGGTATTTGCATTTAGGTCCCTCTAGGGACCTAAATGCAATATTTATCCTTTTATTTTCTTGTATTTTTATTACAATTATGTCGTTGCATTTTTTTAGCATAACTTGAGCATCGTAGGTCCAAATTGCATGATTTTATTATCATTTTGATCCTTGTTTTGTCCTCTATATTTAGCATGTTTAATTTGCTCATTTGCCAATATTTTTAATGAAGTGATTTTTTATGTGATAAATGAGACCCGGTTATCCTTGTTCTTGCTCTGATTTCATGACTGCTCTTCATGTCGGGATTAAAATGACTCTGATTTCATTTTATATTGTGTTGCTCATATTTTTAGGGTTTAATTGTAATCTTTTGTTGGTCATACATGTAAACTTGCATAGTTATTCATCATTCACTTTATAATTGCATAAAAATCAATTTAAAATGCATACATCATAGCAATGCTTTTTAAATTACATAGTTCATCATATGGACCTAAAACTGAAATTAATTCACATTGTGCTTCATGAATCGAAATTCGATAAATAAATTAAGTAGCCGTGTCCCTGTGTTCGACCTTGGTACACTTGCCAAGTAAAAATACTCCACAACATTCACAGATTGTGGTTTTGGCTGAACCGATTTTGCAACCTATACTACGACAATTCCACATTTTTTAAGAGGTGAATTTAGCGTTCATCAGACATGCCTTCATGGGGGTATCTATCTCATCCGTTTGTGTCCGAGTAGGTTTGTGCATGCTTATGGGTGATTCCGTTGCGAGCAAGGACTTAAGTAGTTGTTTCACCTATCGACTTCCTCTCTCTATTTCTTTGGTTGAGTAGGGATACAGAAAGGGTTACAAGGACCTCAAAAAGTGCATACTACAGTTTACAAAGGAGGAGGACACATACATGATACTTTTCTGACAATACTCTCTCCTATAGGGATAGCGTGCTAAGGACTTGTTATAAGATATGCCTGAAATAACAACTCTGAAACTAAAAAGATAATAAGTAGCTAAACCTTTTGAGGGATATGGGGAGATCCTTAAGTCCATCACAGAAGCATAAGGATTGCATTGTATGTGATCAGAAGCGACTAGTCGTACTAGTGCTTGATGCAACGGAATTTAAAAAAGTTGATGTGATGAAACCACATGATCCAAGAACATTTCTCGGATCGTTTCATCTAAACCACAATAGGTATTAAGGTTACCTCTTGAAATGTGGTTGCGACCGAGTCTCTAAATGAAGAGACCTCATGTCTCAAGTTCGATCCGACAGAGGAGACACTTGCAAGTGCATTGATGAGATGCATGCTCCTCGCAATCCATGTTGATGATCCAAGTGGTGAATCTCCTGATCTCATCACACAAGATCCGAAGTCTTCTTCACGAGCGAGGAACACCGAAGGAGATGAAGATTCACGAGCAGATACTCTGGTAGCATAACGACGATGCTGCAGCGATGGTGATTCTCTCCATGGCTCCTAGGTAAACGACCATAAGAGAGATAGGGAGAAAGCATTTGGCATGTAGAGAGAGACGGAGAGAGCATATGTTGTTGTCATAAACGTCTCACTCGAAGATCAAGGGGTGCCTCTTCTTATATAGGGTTTTGGGAGTCCATAGATCTCAATCCATGGACAACACACAATCAATGGATGAGATTGATTTGTGTTTCTTTCAATGGCCATGATGTTGTGGTAAAAAACACAACAATAATAGATTTAATTTAAATTAATATATATTGATAAATCAATAGAAATCAATTCAAAATTAAATCACTTTGACTAGTCTTGGAGATAATGAGAAGATTGACCATATCCCTTAAAAAAGGGGGGCCGACTACTCCTTTGAGATGGAATGGGTCTATCTCCTCAAAATCTCATGAGATCTCATTATCTCACAACAACATTTTTTGTAAATTATTTCATAAAAATAATTCATTATCTTGTGAACATTGCAATCATGACATTGGAAAAATGTGAATCACATTCACATCCCAAAAAAAATGTAAATCATATTTTCAATTAATCATCTAATGTGAATCCAATTCACATCAATAATTAATTAACAAATACAAATCACAATATGCTCTCTTTAATATATTATAAATCACATTTATAATATACCTGAATAATATGGATAGTGCTATCCACATTATTGTTATCCATGATAATTAAATCATATTTAATTATCTTGGATCCCAATTCTTATGTGCCCAAATAATATGAATCGCATTGACAATCACATTATTCATATCTTTGATAATTAAATCACATTTATTTATCTTAGATAACTCTCCTTATAATATGAATCAAATTCATATTATTCATGATAATTAAATCATTATTAATTATCCATTTTTCTCAATGCTCAGATACATATATCAACAATGAAATTATCCCTGAACTCTTTCAAGGATAATGAGCTTTCTCTGCGGATACTTGGAGATAAGGACATGGCGATTGTATTGTTCCACGTATAGTGACTTGGATATTGAGATCACATCTCAAATCCATATCTTCCAGACCTCCCATAGATGCTTGATTAAATCAAGTCCGCAAATCTAATCTTATCATTACATCTGAATCACATTCAGATCAATGTCCAACAATTGGACTAATATCAGATTACTTCTCTATGAGAGGAGTCACTAAAATTCAGACATGTTTCATAACTCCCTCGAAATGGAAGCTCCTGGTTATACAATCGTTTATGATCACATCACCCTCAAACATTCCTAATACAAGTACATCCTACATACTGGAAGACCCAGAATAAACCCGAAGTTTTAGATCTCTTTTAGACTGTCTCCTTCAGGGTTTTATCATTAAGTTTCTCATTTAACTATTGGGAGTTAGTATCGATGATATACTTTCCAAAAGCATATATCATACCCAGGTGTTGATCATATACCTTCCAAAAGTATATATCAAACCTACAAATTCAGTCAAGCTTCTAAAGGGAGACGACCGTGCATGGAATTTGATTATTCCCAATATCTCATGAGTGAGCTCCTGCTTCCGATTCAGCAATGAACCTGTATGATCCCTTTGAGAGATCATATTACTCATATGCCCTTGCATGCACACCAACGCGCCGGTGTATAGACCTTAGTTAGGTCATCAACCTATTAGTTTGCCAAATGTACATACTTAGACATATAGTAACATTCTCTGGTCAGATGATGCATGCCTATATCGTGACAGCATACGACATAGGTCTTTGGTTATCTCAATCTCGTTAAGTCAACTCTTTTGACCTAACTAATCTGACACCTCCAAATCTCTATTCCTATGTAGAGGATATGCATCAAGAGGTCGATCAGATATCAGCCTTTATAGAAAAGATTGTCATCTCCTTCTCAGGCTGGATATCCCCTCTTAATAATCATTTCACGGTACTTGATGAGTCCTCAATCTAACTCTTTAGATATTCATCCAAGCACCAACCTCTATGATTCAATAATTAAATCAACAACTGTATGATCATCAAGATGGCCATGGTACATAACCTTAATTGTACTAAGGGACCTATTATGCAAATTAGTTATTCTTCATTTCAGATCAGAGAATGATATCTGCAATAACATTTATTACATAATGGCTCATCGTGGGCTCGCATGTCCAACAATCTCCCACTAGCCCAAAGAGCTATTAATGGGCTAATCTTTAAATCCACACTCATGTGACAATCATAGTGTTAGCAATGTGAGCCCGAGGCGAACCATTCCTACAATAAATGTTATTGTAATAAATGATTTATCAATAAAAGTTATTGATTATGTTTCACTCCCTTTCTGAGACTGATTGAATGAATGCACTATAAGGTCCCTCTGTACAATAAGGGTTATGTACCATGGCCAACTTGATAATCATACAGCTGTTGATTCATTGATAGAATCATAGAGGCTGATGCTTGGATGAATATCTAAAGAGTTAGATAGAGGACTCATCAAGCATCATCAAATGATTGTTAAGTAATGATCTTCAGCCTGAGTAGGAGATGGCAATCCTTTCTCATTAGGATGATATCTGATCGAACTCTTGATAAAGGTCCTCTGCATGGGAATAGTGATTTGGAGGTATCAGATTAATTGAGTCAATGGGTTGATTTAACGAGATCGAGATAACCAAAAACCTATGTTGAATACTGTCACAACATGGGCACACATCCTATGACCAGAGACAGATGTGTTGCTATATGTCTGAGTGTGTACATTTGGTAGACCAATAGGTTTATGACCTAACCAAGGTCTATACACCGGCGAGCTGGTGTGCATGTAAGGACATATGAGTAATACGATCTCTCAAAGGGATCATACAGGTTCACTTGTGAACCAGGAGACATGAGCTCACTTATGAGGTATTGGGACTGATCAAATTCCATGCATGGTTGTCATGCTTTGGAAGCATGACATGAATTTGAGGGTAAGATATATGCTTTCTGACAGCATATCATCTGTACCAAATCCCAAGGACCAAGATTGAGAAACTTAATGATCAAACCATGAAGATGACAATGTAAAAGTGATCTATATCTTCAGGATGATCATTGGTCTTCCAATATGCAGGATGTACAGGTATTGGGAATGCCTGAGGGTGATTTGATCATAAACGATTGTATAACCATGGCGTTTCCATTCCGAGGGAGTGACGAAACAGGTCTGGATTTTAGTGACTCCTCTCAGTAGAGAAGTAACCTAATCTTAGTCCATGTATTGGACATTGATCTGAATGAGATTCAGATGCAATGAGAAGTTTGGGTTGATGGCCTTGATTTAATCAAGCATCTATGAGAGGTCCATGGGATCTTGATTTGAGATGTGATCTCAATATCCAAGTCACTATACGTGGACAATACAATCACCCTGTCCTTATCTCCAAGTATCTAAGGAGAAATAGCATTATTCTTGAAGAGTTCAAGAGTAATTCCATATATCTAAGCATTGAGAAATTGATAATTAAATGTGATTTAATTATCCTAATGTGTGTGGAAATTATCCAATATAATTGAATATGATTTAATTATTATGGATAAGAATAATGTGGATAGTAATATCCAATTATTCATAATATATTATAAATGTGATTTATAATGTATTAGAGAGAGCTAATTATAATTTATATTTGTTGATTAATTATTAATGTGTATTGGATACACATTGTTTAATAAATTGAAAATGTAAATTATATTTTGTTTTGGGTTGTGAATGTGATTCACAATTTTCCAATGGCAAGATTGCAATATTCTCAAAATTAATTATGAATTATTTTTGGAGAATAAATCTCACAAGTTGTTGAAATAAATAATGGAAAATTTCATGGAGATGTGCAATCTCATGAGATTTCATGAGATTGCCCCACTTGGAAATAAGTGGATGGCTACCAAGTCCTACTTGGGATTGGTGTTCGTCCATTATATTCCAATGGGAGATGAGATCTCCATGGAATTTGTCTCCTTATTTGATTGGTTTAATTTTAGGATTGATGTATATTTGATTTGTCAAATATATTTGATCTAAATTAAATCATAAGTTTTTGGCTTTTACCAACAACAATCTTGACCATTGTATTGATCATAAATCATTCTCAACCATTGATTTTATGAGTCCCATAGATTGAGATCCATGGATCCCAAAACCCTATAAATAGAGAGGCGTACGATGCTCTCTAGGGATAAGCTTTTTGGAAGCACATCTCTCTCTCTTTTCTCTCCCCACACGCCAACTCTCTCTCCCTCTCCTTGGTGGCCATCCACTAAACCGTAGAGGAGATAATCGTCGTCGCCTCCGCCACCGCGTCGCCGCTTCGACATTTATCGGTTCTCCGTCCTCTTAGAGTGCTACGCTCGCAAAGAAGATGTTCTGTCTTGTATGACGAGATCAGGAGATCACCGTGCTTGGATCAACTTGTTGGATTGCGAGGATCTCGCGGCTCATCCCTGCGCTTGCAAGCTTCTTCTCTGACGATCGGACTTGAGACAGGAGGTCTCTTTTCATAGAGACTCAATCAACCATGCTTCAAGAGGTATTCCTTTATACTTGTTGTGGTTATAGATGAAACGATCCGAGAATCATTCTTAGATCATGTGGTTTCATCAAATGAAAATTTTTAAATTCCGCTGCACCGAACAACTAGTATGACTAGTCGTTCTTCGTCGTTCTTCGTCGTATTCGATACGATGCTCATGCTTTCGTGATACGCTTGAGGATTTTTCCACATCCTTCACATAGGCTATTTAGAAAAATAGCTAGGTAAGTTGATTAGTCACTCTGTTCCCGAGAGACTACGCCAAGTCCTTTTACGACACTTGCATATCCCCTAGTAACAGTGTTCGCCTCCAATGCGAATGTTGCATCTTATGCAACCAATACTCAACCGTGTCTGTCATAGTATCCTTGACACTACTACTCTATAATCATTATAACCAGTATGTAATTTCTATTATCCTTATCAGAATACCCTTATTCCTGGAGATCTCTATCTCCGCACTTAAGAACCTTTTAGATCACCATCTATAAAGTCTTAAGTTCTTGAAGATAAGACTTTGAGATCACTATCTATAAGTCTTGTCATCTTTGAGGATATTGCTATTACTGCAATCAAGTGTTTTATCTCCTTAGTAGAATTAGCAATAGTTCACTACTCCCACTGCGTGGCAGACATCTGGATTTTGTACATAAATATAGCATACACCCGGCTTCTCGTAACTGATACACAAGGGCAAGCAGTTTTAGCATTCACCTCCTCAACTCCTCGAGGTGATATCCCTTTAGAAAGGTCATTACCATATCTTCTGAAGGAAAGAAGCCTTTTTTATATTGTTCTAATAAATGAAACATGTCCAAGGTGTACTACTAATGTGACAGTCCCAATACCCTCTTTTCTTTGCTTCTGAACAACTTCAGAACTAAGATCTAAGAGGTATTCTTGAGATCATATCTCAAGGTATGGAATAGACAGATTATAAAACACTTATTAATATCTTTATATCATTCCAAATGATTAGGGTATCATCTACATTTAGCACAATGAACACAATGGCACTCCCACTAAGTTTCACATGGTACATCAAGATTCTATCTGAAATCATAACATTTATAATTTCATCAAATCCTATGTTCCAACTACAGAAAGCTTATTTTGAGTCCATAGATGTAGTTTCTTTAGCTTGCACACCTTGCTTTCCTAAACCATGAAGCCCTGGGGCTACTTCATGTGGATATCCTCAGAGAGATATTCGTGGAGGAATGCAATCTTGACTTCCATCTTGAAGATGTCAAAGTCAAGTTGTGTAGCTAAAGTTAGTAATAATCTGATGAGTTTAAACATGGTCACTGGAGAGCAAGTCTCATCACAAGCGATGTCTTCTATTCAGTGTGTAGCTCATGGCTCCGAGCTGTGCTTTAAAGGTCCCGACCTTCTCATCAGGTTCCCTCTTTCTCTTGAAGATCCATTTACACCTTAATGAGTCTTACCCATATAAGTGGAACCTCAAGGGACCATATACAACACTTGTATATGAAGTCTACTATAGACTTTATTGCTAAAATCCATCTTTCCATGTCATGATCTTTAGAAGTTTCATCACATGAAGTAAGATCATTTAACTGACATATGGAATCCATCCTCAAACTCATTTGAAGAGGTATTAGTGTTTCATTTTAATTGTCTTTTTAGTTTCCCATTTCAGGAGCCTCATTATTTTCTCAAGATTAAATGAGTTCCTTCACTTCATTTTCATCTTAATTCTCAAGAGAGTCATCCTCTAAGAATCATATCTTTAGAGATGAGATCTTTTAAGAATCTCAAGGTCATAAAATAGGTATCTGATACCATCCTTTATTTTCCTAATGAAGTATCACTCTCTGGTGCATGATCCCAACATGAAACCTTTTTAAGGATATATATTGTAGTCTCTACTACATATATACCTTGAAAACTAAGAGGTAATTATGCTAATATTCATCATTGATCAAATCATGTCACATATGATCCAATTGTATCTCCCTGCAACTCTATTGAGTTAGGGTACATTAGGAGGAGTGAGATAGGAATGATATTCCTTTCTTCATAAGGTATTCTTAGAATTCATCTAATAGGTACGTGCTACCTAAGTTAGATCAAATTCATTTCATCTTCCTTCAAACTTTGGTTCTAAACACAAATTATGAAATATTTGAACATGGTTTCTAAGGTGAAGGGAAGAAATCTCATGTCACAAATAATTATCGAATGATATCACATATCATCAATGTTTATTATGACACAGATGATCGATATACATTAATATGTATGAGATCTTGAATACCTTGACATCTTACACCATTCTCAGAGAAGGGCGCTTTGGACAATTTTTTACTTCGAATAAAATATTCACAAGTATGTAAGATTTGAGATTTTAGACATTCTAAAGTTCATCTCTTACTAGTCTATTGATCTCATCAACAGACATATGTCCAAGGTTTGATGCCAGATCATTGTCAAATGATCTTCATACTCCTATTGATCTTATAAGGTTTAATTTTCAGTATTAGAAATGTTAATGAACCATTCATTAATTTTCTAATTTAGTAGAGTCCTCCAGATATAAAAATACTATCTAAAATATATACATCATAACTCTTTATGATAGGTCTATTCCAGAATTCTTGTCTATTTCCAACATTTAGAAATAAACTATGAGTGTTTTCTAATATTTAGGTAGTAGAGACATTCTCTAAGACTACACTGAAAATATGCAGTCTATCTATCCAAAATAGATTGTTTCAATAATTGCATCAATACCCATGTGAATGACTATTATACCTTAAGATCAAATTTTCTAGTCTTCTAAAACATATGCAACCAATTGCAAGTGTTATTAGAACAATGCGATACAATTATTAGACTTTTTATCTTATCCAATAAGAAAGTCAATTTCAATGATTAAAAGTAGATTATTTCTATGCACTATCTGAGTTCTTCTCTAAGGATCCTAGATAGTCTAGATAGTCACACTATCTATACATCGGCTTATTGCAGTATTGGCATTTATCCAACTATTTGGATGTCATGTGGAAGTCACAGAAGTACAGTCAACTCTTTGACTTTCCTTCTTACTTGAGTCCAACCTATGCTTCCATTACGCTCTCTTCATCTATAAACAACCATTTCTTAAGACATAGGATCTCTTATAAGAGTATTTCAACATTTATATATGCTTCATTCAATTCATATAATATGAATATTACGAAGCTTCATGAATGACTTGAGTATAGACATTAGAATGATGACACTCATCATACATACATACATCTTAACTCTTAAAGACTTTGGTTTAGGTGGGTACTCAAACATTTTGAATACATCATCTCCTATAGAGCCACCATTCTGCATGATGCAGTGGACCATGTCATTCATGATTAAATATCGAGAGCACATATGTATGCCATAACATTTTCTTAGATTTTATAAGGATTATTTGACAATTACGATCATTATCGACAAGTCACTTCCAAAGTACATTCGATGAAAGATCAAGACTATAGAGACATACAAGCTCTAGGGTTGTAGACCTATTGTCTATTTAATTGCCATTTCTCATTATTACGAGGAAACTTGCACATTGTAACCACATACATTACATGTCCAACTGCAAGTACAATATCTTAATCATGGATCCAATCCATGATATTTTACTGATTATTATTGAGTATAGTATTGAGTGGGTTTAATGAGGATTATCTGAAATAAGAAATTTGCATAAATATATAAAAATATATATACACATTTTACTTTGATTTAGGAATTTTATATCAAAGTTGTCTTGCCTTGTCAACACTGAAAGTTCTAATCACTTTCAATGTAAGAGATATACTTACCTTTATATCTCAAGCAAGATCTGGTATCTCCTTTCTTATCTTTGTCACATCCCAATAATATGAGAACTTGCAACTCGAATAAAAAGAAGCGGGACCACATTCCGCCTTGCAAGTCCAACTTGCATTTCCCAATTCGATCTTAAACATCGAACCCACCACACCTAAGGTGATGTTGACCTGTCATTAATTGAACCAACCATCAACAGGAATACAACTCACTAGGCACAATCCAATAAGGCCCCAATAATATGAGGACTCCATATTGGGGTTACTACCCATACGTCCTTAATTTCTCGAGAAGCAAAGAGCCCAATCCAAATGGCTTGTATGCAGGAGTTGTCACTTCGGACAGGCGTCTCCTACATACAATCTCTGGTGATGGAACCCTTTGTCTTGACGGGAGACCATGGATGTCGCTCATGTGATCCTCCATATCATATTCAAATTTTAATTAATTATTATGAATCATATTCACATAATTAATCTTCCAAGGGAAATAACAACTCTATTTATCACAGAGTGTTTTAATTTATCTGGATTCCAATTAATCTAATCATATTAAATTAACGATCTAATTAACATCCAACAAACATTCTTTATTGTTACTTGAAATATGGTACTATCTCAAATACGTATTATTTCGAATTTTAATAATTAGAAAAATACATCATGATTTCTCAAGCATTATTCGTTCCCTACCCGCTGTCATGGCCAGTACCGACGGGAGTGGGACAGATCGCACACAGTGCAACCTGCTACCCCAACGCTCCCCGACTAGACACTATATCCGCCTCGGGAAAAGGTAATGCCAAGTCAATCACTTTATACTTGAGATTATAATCACTTTTTCAACCTAATCTATACCATATAATAATAATCAAAACCATTTTGATTAACATTATAAGGTGATTTGCTAAATAAATCCCCAATCCTATTCAAGCAACGTGTTTGTTGGAAAGTCTATGAAGCAACCAGTTTGTGATCTAGATCATATCTAATCAATTATTGTTTAAGGAAATGTCATTTAATGAAATAATTATCATATAATATTTCACAAATATTTATCAATAATTATCTCAAGAAATTAACCATTAATTTCTATAAAAAATTAAATAGCAATCACATGGTTTATGATCAAGTATGTAATTTCCAGAAGTGACCCCTACTTACTAAAATTAACATAGCTCAATCATTTTAAATCCAAATTAAGCAAAGTAAGTTTCCAAAGTTTGATAATTTGATTTTTAACAGAACCTAAGTGATAATCACGTATTTCTAGGTGTTTCAAAATAGTAAATAATTCTTTAATTACGTCATAATTCGCCATCCCCAAAACAGTGGATATATGTTCACTAAAATTATCATATCTTAAGTTATCGGACTGCAAATCACGCAAACTCAAATCCCAAAGTTTCCTTAATTAATGGGAAATGAAATCCAAGTTATAGTTTCGTGTTTAATATTTTAAACAGGGCCTAAATTCATCACAAAATAGGACTGCGAAAATGAAATGAGACAAAATTTTCACGAACCCAAACAAGCCCAAATCTTCTTAGGTTAATGGATCGTATCCAAAACCTCCAACCTGGCTCTGATATCATTTGAAGGATATGGGGAGATCCTTAAGCGCATCACGGAAGCGTGAGGATCACATCGTATGCGATCGGAAATGACTAGTCGTACTAGTTGCTCAATGCAGCGGAATTTTAAAAAAATTGATGTCATGAAACCACATGATCCAAGAACATTTCTCAGATCGTTTCATCTAAACCACAATAGGTATTAAGGTTACCTCTTGAAGCGTGATCGTGATCGAGTCTCTAAACAAAGAGACATCCTGTCACAAGTCTGATCTGACAGAGGAGACGCTTGCAAGCGCATTGACGAGACATGTGCTCCTCGCAATCCATGTTAATGATCCAAGCGACGAATCTCCTGATCTCGTCACACAAGATCCGACGTCTTCTTCACAAGAGAGGTGCACCGAAGGAGATGTAGATCGATGAGCAAATGCTCTGGCAGCATAACGACGATGCTGCTGCAATGGCGACTCTCTCTATGGCTCCTTGGTGGACGGCCATAAGAGAGATAGGGAGAGAGTATTTGGTGTGTAGAGAGAGAGAGGGAGGGAGAGAGCATATGTTGTTGTCGTAAATGTGTCACTCGAAGAGCAAGGGGTGCCTCTTCTTATATAGGGTTTTGGGAGTCCATGGATCTCAATCCATGGACAACACACAATAAATGGATGAGATTGATTTGTGTTTCTTTCAATGGCCATGATGTTGTTGTAAAAAACACAACAACAATTGATTAAATTTAAATTAATATATATTGATAAATCAATATAAATCAATTTAAAATTAAAGCACTTTGACTAGTCTTGGAGATAAGGAGAAGAATGACCTTATCCCCTAAAAAGGGGGGATGGATACTCCTTTGAGATGGAATGGGTCTATCTCCTCAAAATATCATGAGATCTCATTATCTCATGAGATCTCATTATATCAAGATATCTCCAAGATTTACAACACCATTTGTTGTAAATTATTCACAAAAATAATTCATATTTATCTTGTAAACATTGCAATCATGCCATTGGAAAAATGTGAATCACATTCACTTTCCAAAATAAAATGTAAATCATATTTTCAATTAATCATCCAATGTGAACCCAATTCACATCAATAATTAACTAACAAATACAAATCATAATAAGCTCTCTTTAATATATTATAAATCACATTTATAATATACCTGAATAATATGGATAGTGTTATCCACATTATTCTTATCCATGATAATTAAATCACATTTAATCATCTTGGATCTCATTCTCATGTGCCCAAATAATATGAATCACATTCACATTACTCACATCTTTGATAATTATATCACATTTATTTATCTTAGATAACTCTCCTTATAATCTGAATAAAATTCTTATTATTCATGATAATTAAATAACATTTAATTATCTATTTTTCTCAATGCTCGGATACATACATCAACAATGAAATTATCCATGAGCTCGTTCAAGGATAATGCACTTTCTTTGCGGATACTTGGAGATAAGGACAGGGTGATTGTATTGTTCTACATATAGTGACTTGGATATTGAGATCACATCTCAAATCTAGATCTTGCGGACCTCACATAGATGCTTGATTAAATAAAGTCCACAAATCTAATCTTCTCATTACATATGAATCACATTCAGATCAATGTCCAACAGATGGACTAAGATCAGATTACTTCTCTATGAGAGGAGTCACTAAAATCCAGACCTGTTTCATCACTCCCTTAGAATGGAAGTGTCATGGTTATACAATCGTTTATGATTACATCACCATCAACCATTCCTAATACTTGTACATCCTACATAGTGGAAGACCGAGAATAAACCCAGAATTTTATATCTCTTTTAGACTGTCTCCTTCAAGGTTTTATAATTAAGTTTCTCATTTAACTATTGGGAGTTGGTATCGATCATATACTTTCTAAAAGCATATATCATACCTAGGTGTTGATCATATACCTTCCAAAAATATATATCAAACCTACAAATTCAGTCAAGCTTCCAAAGCGAGATGACCGTGCACGGAATTTGATTCTTCCCAATATCTCATGAGTGAGCTCATGTCTTCTGGTTCATCAATGAACAAGTATGATCCTTTTGAGAGATCGTATTACTCATATTTCCTTGCGTGCACAGCAGTGCACCGATGTATAGACCTTGGTTAGGTCATGAACCTATTGGTCTGCCTAATGTACATACTCAGACATATAGTAGCACATCTGTCTTTGGTCAGAGGATGCATTCCTATATCGTGACAGCATACGACATAGGTCTTTGGTTATCTAATCTCATTAAGTCGACTCTTTTGACCTAACTAATCTGACACCTCCGAATCTCTATTCCTATGCAGAGTACCTACATCAAGAGGTCATTCAGATATCAGCCTTTAGAGAAAAGATTGCCATCTCCTTCTCAGGATGGAGATCCTCTCTTAATAATCATTTGACGGCTCTAATGAGTCATCAATCTAACTCTTTAGATATTCATCCAAGCACCAGACTCTATGATTCGATAATTGAATCAACAGTTATATGATCATCAAGATGGTCATGGTACATAACCTTAATTGTACTAAGGGACCTATTATGCAAATTAGTTATTCTTCATTTCAGATCAGGGAATGATATTCGCAATAACATTTATTGCATCATGGCTTGTCATGGGCTCACATGTCCAACACCTTTACGGTTTCGCATGGCATGAGTTGATGAACCCAATTTTGTATTGTGTTTGTAAGGATCTAGATTAAGGTTCAAAGATCAACTCCCTCACACTTGCGCAAATTTTGTCATATGTTTCTCCCTTGACCCTCGCTCAGTTTCGAGCCCTGCTACTGTTTTACACTCTAATTTATTCCTCATTGATCACCATATCTTTCTTCCAGCATCTATCATCCCCTTGCTTCATGATGTCGAATTATGGATGGTTTATTTCATGGACTCGACCTCGTTAATAATTCGAGGTGATTCCCAAGAACCCGATCCGGACCTTACGGTCGATCTCCAAACTCCTCGTCTTCTACCCTTCCTTTTGACCACCCAATAAATAGGGACCACTCTTGTCCCACCTTCGTCATTGTGGATAAAAGTTGATTACAGTCCATATCCTTTTTCATTCACAACACTCTAGGGTTGACCTTAATTCCTGATTCATCTTGGAAGCTGGGATTCAATTGCAAGTGGTCTGATTGGGATTCTCTCATCTTGCATATAGAAGCCAATCCAATCCCTGGATCCCAATCCAGAATTCATATCCTTAGACTCAGATCCAAAAATGGCTCCTCAAGGAAAGGGTAAGGGTTAGCAGCCTCCCCATCCGGAGACAGGACAGATGTCTGATCAGAATCAGGAGAATATACATTTATTGGCATCTATCCTAGCCATCCAACAGCAACTGACAGACCAAACCCTAGCACAAACTATGTTTCAGGACATTCTGAACAATGTTATGAATAAGCAAGCAAGAGGAGGAGACAGACCTAGAGGAGGAGGAGGTGGACCCCATGATAATCCAGTTGAGGAAGAGCCTGAACAAGGGCGGTCGTAATCCACGTGAAAGAGACATACAAACCTGGAGACAACCAGATGACCGAGTGGATCCTCATTCCACCACTACACGCTCACTTCGAGCTAAAGCCTCAGTTCCTAGCTCTTCTTCGTTCGTTCCATGGGAATGCCAACAAAGAGCCGTATATTCATCTCCAGCAAATTTCACGCATCTGTCGTACTACCCACTACCCCAATGTCCCTTTGGATGTAGTGAAGATGATGGCATTCCCCTTCAGTCTACAATATAAGGCCCTCTACTAGGTCAACCATCTGGGAAAGGTTGTGATGACATGGGAGGAATATAAGTCTGCCTTCGTGCACAAATTTTATCCTCTCGGTCGTCTCAATCAGATGTGAGTCAGAATCATTAATTTCTCTCAAGGAGCCCACTAGACTATTCATGAAGCCTGGGAGAGGTTCACAGATCTGCAAGAGAAATACCTCCATCATGAAATTCCGAGGACCGACTTAGTCCAATACTTCTTCAGAGGCTGAATATAGAAAGCCAAAGGCTCGTTGACGTGGCCTATGGAGGATCACACTTCAACAATGATGAAAACGTAGTTTGGCAGATTTTTAAGGAAATGGCCGATGGAGAGGCCGCCCTCTCTTCATCCAAGGCATATCAAAAGCATCCCCAAATCCTCTAGAAGCAAGTTCATATGGCAACGTCCCGTGAGGTAGAAAGAGATGAGAGCTTCAATCTTAGCATCATCGGGGGCCATCTCAAAAGTTGATATCATTGAGAAATGATTGTAGGATCTCGAGAAACTCATTGTGATCGATAAGAGGACACAGAACCTTGACAAGATGGACCAGATCACTAAGCGGTTGGAATTGCTGGTGGGCACCATTAGTTCTTTCCAATCGACAACTCCATCCACAAAAGCTCTAGGTGAGAAGAAGGACAATCCATCACTTCTACATTAACCTCAACCGTACCAGCAACTGTAACAGCAGATCGTTGTCTACCAGCCGGACTACCTTCCATCATTAGATCAAGCATTTCCACCACCACCCTTGATCTAAGAAGTCAATGATGTTTGGAGCAATGATGCGCAGCTGGCTCGTCCTATTGGACACCCTCAGGGTCAGTAGAAAGCCAACATGCAATACCACCAACCACAGGGTGGTCATTTTGGACAGTCCTCACAACCCCTGCCTCAATATCACCTGCCTCTGCAGTTCAACATCCAATAGAGGTAGCATCAGCAGTACCAGCAGCCGCATTACCGTCAACCTCAGCCATATCACCAGTTTGTGGTTGCATCACCTCCACAGTATCAACAATATCCTCCTCCTTCTTACCATCAGTATCAGCTTCCTCCACCTCCTCAACACCACCAGCAGTCGCAGCCTCAGCTTCCAAACACTCAGCAGCAGTGTGTGGTCCCCATACTGAACATACCGAGGTGAATCCTGTGAACCAAACCCTTGACTGCCTGGCCCAACTCATCAAAGGCCTTGCAGACATGACGAGGAAGCTCGACGACCTCACCGCCACCAAAACTACCATTCGGGTGCAGGTCGAAGCCAACCCCAATATCTTCAAGAGAAAGTAGCAGGTAGAATGTGATGTCCAGTCTATGCATGTAAAGTCAGATGGTTGTGCTATTGCTTTATCTAATGTTGTCACTCTCAAGAGTGGTAGGGCCTTACCTCCTCATGCTACCAACAAGAAGAAGAATAAAGCTTCAGGTGAATCGTCATCTTCTGCATCAACCATGCCAGCTACAGGGGCGGGTGAAGAATAAGAAGAAGGAGGAGCCATTCCAGTTGCCGCTCACCACCATCTCCATCACCAAAAAGAACAAAAATACCAGAAAAACAAAAAGAACAAAAATAAGATCGTTGCCAAAACGAAGTCGTGCCAGCCATGGAGGAGCCTCCAACAGCAGTCGATCCTACGCCAGTCGATGGAGCGGAGGCCCCACTTTTTGTTTGTCCACCTCCAACAGAATCTTCACTTCCATATTGTACACCTTTTTGTAATCTGGATGTACACGATATTGTGGACAGGAATTTTGTTGTAAATAAGAACTCTATTTCTGATTTTAGCACTATATATATATATTCCTTTTCCTGATGCAATAGAAAATTACAAAAATTTTGTAAAAAGAAAAAGTGCATTATCTGATCCTGGAGTCGTGGACATTATTATTAATTTGACTGTTGAGATTCCTTTGATGAAGGCCTTGGAGTACATGCCAGCTGTGAAGAAAGCTTTGAAAGAGATATTTACGAGCAAGCATCGCCCAGAACAGACGCCAGCAGGTTGAGAAGCACGTTCTCATTATGGCCAAAGTTGTAGCCGTTAGCAACATCCCACAGAAGAAGCAAGACAAAGGAGCTCCTCTAATCAGTTGCGACATTTTTGATCAAGTCTTCGAGCGCACTCTACTTGACAATGGTTCTTCCATCAACCTTCTGCCCTCATCATTATTACAAGAATTCGGGCCAGGTCCTCTCAATCAGACATGAATGATCCTTCAGTTTGCGGATCGATCTATCAAGCGACCTAGAGGTCTTTTGGAAGACGTTGTGGTGAAGGTGCGGGAGATGCATTTTCCAGTTGATTTTGTGGTCCTTGATATGGACTCACATGCATCCTTACTCCAGACTCCTATCATCCTAGGCCGGCCATTCCTGTGCACTCCAGAAGCCACGGTTGATTATGGGTCTAGCAAGATTACATTCAGCTCAGGCAGCAACAGAATCACTTTATACATGATCAGTGGGCCCAAAGTAGTAACTGATAAGGGACATGCAACTACATACAGTGACTTCATTGCAGAAATCAGAGATATACAACTCTCTTTGAATGATCCTTGAACACAGGAATTCCTCTCTCTCGAGGAGGACCTGGAAAGCACAGTCGACGTAAACTCCAATGATATTTGGGAGACAGATTCCAACTTGTTGATGCAGCTCTTTGACACAGATGATTCACTCCAGACTGAACGCACTGATTCCATCGTAGAACTGTTCGGCATAGTAACATAATCTCAACTTAGCACTGAGGCCGGCAAATCTACTGAAATTCAAGCAACACATTCTCCCACCAACATTGTTTCAGAAGTGACTGATAAGTTGGTCAGATCAAAACCAGAACTCAAGCCACTTCTAGTAGGCGTGAAGTGTGCTCTCCTTGTAGGCACAGAAAACATGTATCCGATCATCATCAGCAACAGGCTGACCCTGGAGCAAGAATATTGACTTCTCGAGGTTCTAGAGAATAATCGCAAGGCACTTGGTTAGCATGTATCAGATCTCTGCGGGATAAATCTTAAGTTATATTCACACCACATTTACATGGAAGAAGATGCCAAGCCGTCCCACAATTTTGAAAGAAGACTGAATACTAATCTGAGGGATGTTGTCATGAAAGAAATCACGAAATGGTGTGGCGTAGGATTCATTTATCCAATATCCGATTCAAAATGGGAAAGCCCCCTGCATGTTGTTCTGAAAAAGCCAGGGCTTACTGTTGTTACAAATGACAAAGGATATGAGATATCTACTGGGGTACCAACATCCTAGCGCATATTCATGGACTACCGCCATACCACTTTCCCTTGTCATTCATTGAACAGGTTCTAGAAAGATTAGCTCGAAAGGAGTTCTTCTGCTTTCTGGATGGGTACTCTGGGTACAACCAAGTGGCAATCGCCCCTGAAGATCAAGAGAAGATGACCTTCACTTTCCCGTTCAGCACCTATGCTTTCAGGAGAATTCCCTTTGGATTGTGCAATGCACCAGCGACATTCCATAGATGCGTCTTTGCAGTCTTTGCCGAGATGGTAGGAAGTTTTCTCAAGATGTTTATGGATGACTTCTCCGTTTATGGTGACAGCTTTAATTCGTGTCTTAATCCACTGGACAGAGTACTTTAGAAATGCCAAGAAGTAAATCTAGTATTGTCATGGGAAAAGAGCCACTTCATGGTCACATGGAGGATTGTTCTGGGTCACGTCATTCCAAACGTGGCATGGAAGTCGACCCGACAAAGGTGGACGTCATTGCCAATCTTGAGCCACCTTAGACAGTTAAGAATATGAGGTCATTCCTGAGGCATGTTGGATTCTATAAAAGGTTCATCCGTGATTTCAGCCGCATCGCACGACCTCTTACAGAACTTCTATGTAAGGAGACTTAGTTTAATGTAGATCAGCGTGTTTTCCTTTCATTCAATCAGCTGAAGGAGCTAATCACTCAAGCTCCAGTCCTACAGCTGCTAGATTAGTCTCTTCCTTTTGAGATCATGACGGATGCGTCAGATCTTACAGTTGGGGTTGTGTTAGGGCAACGAAAAGACAAGGTGCCCTATGCCATTCATTATGCCAGTAAGACATTAGATTAAGCTCAGAGAAATTATACGGTGATAGAGAAAGAGTTGCTGGCTGTGGTATTCACCATCGAGAAGTTCAAATCATACCTACTTGGATCACAAGTCACCATCTTCATTCTATCTGATATTTAAAGCAGAAGAAGGATGCCAAACCCAGATTGATCTGATGGATCCTTCTCCTCCAGGAATTTGACTTGGAAATCAAGGACAAGCCTGGAGTTCAGAATGTGTAGCAGATCACCTCTCCAGAATTGAGCAGCAAGAGCCTCCGCTGAGTAGTGCACTGATCACAGACACCTTTCCTGACGAGTCGATTTTGGCTGTGGATTCACTCCCTTGGTATGCTGATATTGTCTACTACCTCGTTTCGAGTGTAGTTCTGCAAGATTGGACGGAGATTTGGAAGGACAAATTCTTATCAACGATCCATTTCTACCAATGGGAAGATCCTCTCTTATTCAGGGAAGGAGCATATTGCATTTGGCAAAGGTGTATTCCTCAGGAGGAGCATCATAGTGTCCTCGAGCGTTGTCACTCGCTCGAATCTGGTGGACATCACTCTGGAGACAGAACGATGGCAAAGGTACTTCAGTGTGGCCTCTGGTGGCCCACACTATTTAAGGATGCAGTAGCCTTTGTCAAACGACGCACTGATTGTCAGAGATTGAAAGGCACCTCACAGTGAAAAATTCAATGCCCCTAAAGATCATTCAGATAGTAAACGTATTCGATGCATGGGGCATCAATTTCATGGGACCTTTCCCCATCAGTCAGGGATACGAGCACATCCTTCTTGTCATTGATTATGTGATTCGCTGGGTTAAAGCTATCCCCGCTCGAGCCGTAGACAACCGTACAACTGTAAGTTTATGAAAGAGAATATCATTTCTCAATTCGGGATTCTGAAGATACTCATATAAGATGGGGGTAGCCACTTCATAAACAAAGAGTTTTGGTATTTTTAGTTTTGCAAATGTTTTTGTGATTTTTGAAAGCAAGAGGTTTTGGCTAAGAAAATAGGTGCAGATATTTACACGGAGATGTATCTTATATTTACAAGAGTTTTGATTCTTAAAAGATTTACAAGGGATAATTGATCACTTTTATCAATATATATAAGAAGAATTTTTAATATGGTGTGTATACTCCTCAATTTTATTTGAAAATCATTTTCCACAATTTTTGAAAAATTTAGTCCATAATTTTTACAGATGATTTTTACAAACATTTACATGAATTTGAAAATCATTTTGTAAAGGTTTTTCAAACAATATATATAGATTTTTTCAAATAGTTTTACAACCATTTTTCTAACCATTTGCAAATCGTTTTTCAAACATTTTTATTTCACGTAAAGAAAATAAAATTTTGCAAACAAAACATTTTGACAAAGGTTGAACACATTTTACAAAATATTTTCCAAACAGTTTTCAAAAGATTTTTCAAAAAGGTTTTCAAACGATTTTTAAACATTTTGTAAAAGTATTTTGCCTGATTTATTGATCAGAATGTACAAAAAGTGTTTGAGGAGCTATAAGCATCTTTTTATTTATAAGGTTATAATGAATTTAATATTATTATTTTTATCCATAAGTATTATTTTAAATCCTACGGGTTATGGCTAAAGTATATACATAGTATATACTACCCCACTATACTTAGCTCGAGCTATGTCCTCATAGATCAAAGATAAATAGAGAAGACATAACTTGTACTGAGTATAGGAAAGTCTAAAGAATAAAGGAACGAGGTTATGAATAAACAAATGGAAAGTTGACCGTCCCCCCTATACTTAGGAAGAAATAATCTTAAGTATAGCAGACTGTACACAAGGCAGGGAGGGTCAAGGGTGAGGATGAACAGATCTTACTCAGACTGTCTCCCCCTATACTTAGGGTAAGAGAGCTCTAAGTATAAGCGAGAAGAGGAGACAATGGATAGGATCAAAGAATGAAGGTAATCGGAGTGTACACACCCTATACTTAGGGCAAAGTACACCCTAAGTATAGAAGACTGACCAAAATGGGTGATACACCTAAAAGGATTTTTTTGAGAATGAACGCTGAAAATGAAAAAAAGAAAAGAAGAAAAGACAAGAGATTAAAGGAAGAGATTTTGAGTTGCATTATCTAATTCTTTTGACGCTGACAGTGTTGTGTATGTATCATCTGAGCGCAACATATGGATGGAGTCAACGATGGCCAAGAAGGTGTCAAGCTCGAGGTAAGGCTTAAAGAGTTGATCGTTAATGACAAATGGTTGTGCATCAGGAGACAATTTTGATATTGCAAATGCTGCTATTGTCACTCACTTCTCAAACTTGAAACGACCCTGTCCATTTGCTTTTTAATTTACCTAGGAAGATCTTCAACTTTGCATCGAATAGCCACACTTTCTGTCCAACTTCGAAGGTCTTTCATCTGACGTGCCGGTTGTGCCAACGTTTCACCTTATCCTTGTACATCAATGTGTTATCATATGCATATTCTCAAAATTCCCGGAACCTATTCAGTTCATCTTTCCTTTTTTGACCACTTCTTTGTGAGTCCAGATTGCAGATGTTGATAGCCCATTCAGATTTGTGAAATAATTCCACGGGCTGATGGCATGGCTTCCCATATATAAGATGATATGGAGACATGCCCAAGGGAGACTTGAAAGCGGTTCTATATGCCCATAGGACGGAGTCCAAGAGTTGAAACCAATTCTTTCTATCCGGCTTCACAAGTTTATGAAGGATCATCTTGATTTCTCTGTTTGCAAAATTCTGCCATGCCATTGGTCTGGGAATGGTAAGGAGACGCGACTCGATGCTCGATGATGTATTCCTTCGTTAGCTTCTTGATAAGAAAAAAATTTTATTTTCACTTTTATTAACAAATGTCATTTTATTCCTCAAAATTCTTTTTGTATATACGGATTAATAAATCAGGTTAAAAATATTTTTGTAAAATGATTTGAAAATGGTGTGACCTGTTTGGAAAACTCTTTGTGAAATGTTTTCAACCTTTGTAAAAATATTTTGATTTGCAAAATTTCTTTTCTTTGTGTGATATAAAAGATTTGAAAACCTATTTGCACATGATTCTGAAAATGATTATAAAAAAATTTGGAAAATTTTATGCATGCTGTTGAAAAATCTTTGCAAAATGGCTTTCAAATGTTTGTAACTATTTGCAAAAATTATTTTGCACTATAGTTTGAAAATTGTTTTCAAATAAATTTGAGGAATAAATGCATCCTAAAATAGAAATAAGTATACAAAAATAATAAATTCTTTACCAATTGTATATATACCTATAAAAATAGTTTGTTAAAACTCATAAATTCTTTACAATTCTTAACTCTTGTATATAAACAAAAAAATGGCACACCCATGCATAGAGTTGTGTATATCTTTTATTTTTGGTGCCAAAATCCTTTGTGTAAAGATTCTTTTTATTTTCAAATTCTCTTTGAAAATTGCATCATTCTTTTTGCATTGTGCGTAGCACTTGCATATCATTCACATTCGTTTGGATTGAGCTTGATGATTGAACAAGTCCAAATAAAGCCAAAGATTGGATCTTGGTTGGACCTTACTGCATCTAACTACATTGGAACCTTATGGGAACTAGGTTTAAAGTACTTCAGGTCCATTGGGACTTAATTCTTTAAGACCGAGGGCTGGGTTCAAGTCACCTCAACTGACTAACCGGAACTTTTTGAGATGCATGCATGACTCCTGTCGGTCGTGACCTAACTTGGACACTTGCACCTTTCACTTGGCTCAACTCAGTTGGAGTGGTGAGGGGAAGGGATTTTCCGATTTGAGACGTACATGAGTAGAAACATTCGTCCTCGTCTAGGGAGTGAAGTGCAACCCAACCTGATCCAGTTGGCATGAAGTCTAAAGACATGAGAGTGTGGGTTGCAATAATGCTTCAAAAGAGGGACAGTCTTCTGGCTCAAGAGGAAAATTCCTTATGTAAATGTTGTTGTAAACAATATGATGAAAAATAATCTAAAAAAAGTGGACAAGCCTAATTGAAAATAAAATTCATGCGAAGTATGTATATATGTTGTATAGTCAATAAGCAAGCTTGAGCCTCAAAGTTATACCATGTGAGCCTGCAGCTGGATGACTTAACTACATTGGTCATGCATCCCAGGATAGGTAGCTACACTGGCTACCGTCCATTCTTCTCTTCACCTCCTCCTCTTGATTTGGATGCCACTTGAACTTAGAAGGGAATACCCCGCTCCTCGAGGAAAGAGTGCCCAAATAATATGAATCACATTCACATTATTCACATCTTTGATAATTAAATCACATTTATTTATCTTAGATAACTCTCCTTATAATATGAATCAAATTCTTTTTATTCATGATAATTAAATCACATTAAATTATCCATTTTTCTCAATGCTCAGATAAATATATCAACAATGAAATTATCCATGATCTCGTTCAAAGATAATGCACGATCTCTTTGGATATTTGGAGATAAGGATAGGGTGATTGTATTGTTCCATATATAGTAACTTGGATATTGAGATCACATCTCAAATCAAGATCTTGCGGACCTCACATAAATGCTTGATTAAATAATGTCCGCAAATCTAATCTTCTCATTACATCTGAATCACATTCAGATCAATGTCCAACAATTGGACTAAGATCAGATTACTTCTCTATGAGAGGAGTCACTAAAATCCAGACCTTTTTCATCACTCCCTTGGAATGGAAGCGTCATGGTTATACAATCGTTTATGATCACATCACCCTCAGGCATTCCTAATACCTGTACATCCTACATACTAGAAGACCTAGAATAAACCCAAAGTTTTAGATCTCTTTTAGACTGTATCCTTCAGGGTTTTATCATTAAGTTTCTCATTTGACTATTGGGAGTTGGTATCGACCATATACTTTCTAAAAGCATATATAACACCCAAGTGTTGATGATAACCTTCCAAAAGTATATATCAAACCTAAAAATTCAGTCAAGCTTCCAAAGAGAGATGACCGTGCATGGAATTTGATTCTTCCCAATATCTCATGAGTGAGCTCAAGTCTTCCTGTTCAACAATGAACCTGTATGATCCTCTTGAGAAATCGTACTACTCATATGCCCTTGCATGCACAGCAGCATGCTGGTGTATAGACCTTGGTTAGGTCATCAACCTATTGGTCTGCCTAATGTACATACTCAGACATATAGTAACACATCTGTCTTTGGTCAGAGGATGCATGCCTATATCGTGACAGCATACAACATAGGTCTTTGGTTATCTAATCTCGTTAAGTCAACTCTTTTGACCTAACTAATCTGACACCTCTGAATCTCTATTCCTATGCAGAGTACCTGCATCAAGAGGTCGGTCGGATATCAGCCTTTAGAGAAAAGATTGCCATCTCCTTCTCATGATGGAAATCCTCTATTAATAATCATTTGACGGTACTAATGAGTCCTCAATCTAACTCTTTAGATATTCATCCAAGCACCTTCCTCTATGATTCAATAATTGAATCAACAACTGTATGATCGTCAAGATGGTCATGGTACATAACCCTGATTGTACTAAAGGACCTATTATGAAAATTAGTTATTCTTCATTTCAGATCAGGGAATGATATTCGCAATAACATTTATTGCATAATGGCTCATCGTGGGCTCTCATGTCCAACACCTTTACGGTTTCACATGGCATGAGTTGATGAACCCAATTTTGTATTGTGTTTGTAAGGATCTAGATGAAGCTTTAAAGATCAAGTCCCGCACACTTGCATAAATTTTGTCATATGTTTCTCCCTTGACCCTCGCTCAGTTTCAAGCCCTGCTACTGTTTTACACTCCAATTTTTTCCTAGTTGATCACCATATCTTCCTTCCAGCATCTATCATCCTCTTGCTCCATGATGTTGAACCATGGATTGTTTAGTCAGGACCCTGCCGACACCTACAATGATTCCATGGACTCGGCCTCATTAATAATTCGAGGCGATTCCCGAGAACCTGATCCGGACCTTGCAGGTCGATCTCCAGACTCCTCGTCTTCTACTCTTCCTTTTGACCACCCAATAAATAGGGACCACTCTGGTCCCACCTTCGTCGTTGTGGATGAAAGTCGATTACAATCCATATTCTTTTTTCATTCACAACACTCTGGGGTTGACCTTAATTCCATATTCATCTTGGCAGCTAGGATTTAATTGTAAGTGGTCTTATTGGGATTCTCTCATCTTGCAAATAGAAGCCAAACCAAGCCCTGGATCCCAATCCAGAATTCATCTCCTTAGACTCAGATCCAGAAATGGCTCCTCAAGGAAAGGGAAAGGGTCAGCAGCCTCCCCATCCGGAGCAAGGACAGATGCCTAATCAGAATCAAGTGAACGCACAGTTATTGGCATCTATCCTAGCCATCCAACAGCATCTGACAGAGCAAACCCTAGCACAAACTATGTTTCAGGACATTCTGAACGATGTTATGAATAGGCAAGCAGGAGGAGACAAACCAGGAGGAGGAGGTGGTGGACCCCGTGATAATCCAGATGAGAAAGAGCTTGAACAAGGACGGCCGTAATCCATGCTGAAAGAGACATACAACCCTGGAGACGACCAAGTGATCGAGTGGATCCTCATTCCACCAGTACACACTCACTTCAAGCTAAAGCCTTAGTTCCTTGTTCTTCTTCATTCTTTCCATGGGAATACCAACGAAGTGCCATACACTCCTCATCTCCAGCAAATTTCACGCATATGTCGTACTACCCACTACACCAATGTCCCTTTGGATGTAGTGAAGATGATGGCATTCCCCTTCAATCTACAAGATAAGGGTCTCTACTGGGTCAACCATCTGGGAAAGGTTGTGATGACTGATGAATCCACATTTCATCATCTTTATTCTATCATTTTGGCCTCAAAAACCCTAGCAAATGCGTGTAAATACCCTTAATTCCTGCATATTAGCATCCATGCATATGTGTGTAAATAGTGTCTAAAATATTGTAATTAAAGCCAAAATTATAGAATAAATAAAAGAAAAGAATAAGAATAAAATATTGTAAATATTTTATGACCCGAAACCCTGAGACTTAGGCATCTTGATGAAAAGGTCGATAAGGAATAAAGTAGGGGGAGATAAGGGCCAGAATACAATAAAATTCCCTTTTGATTTTATTCATTCTTAATCATTTTGAGACCTATTTCTGGTTCCACTTTTTATACCTCAAATAAAGAAACTTTGTACATGAAAGTTGTAGATAATTAAATAAAGAAAAATAGAAAATTGATTTCACTCAAAAATAATGTACAGATAAAAAACTATGGTCTGAATAAAAATCCAGAATCCCAACTTCCCAGACCTGTATCTCACAAATGAAAACTCCAAATGCATCAAACTCACTTTAATTGTATATAATTAAAAATAAGCTATTTAATGGCGGTGGTTTCGCATTTTGCAGAGCTACGGTTTAAAAGTTGAGTTTTGGGACCCTATTGTACACTTGTACAGATTAAAATATTCATTTTATATTCATTATTTTTATAATTTTATATTTTTATAATTATGCAAATATTACTTATAATATATATGTACATTAAAATCAGAATAAAAACCTAAATAAAACTCAAAATAAAATGCATGTTAATAATACATAGGTAAAATACCTATACATATACCTATACAATACATACTTATATTTTATTAAATGTATAAAACATATAATAAAAATAAAATAAAAATATTTTTAAGTGTATAAAAGTATCTTATAATTTTATAAAATAATAAACAAAATAAATAAACTAAAATCACAAAATAAAAATATATTATTAAATTATATAGGTAATATACCTATAAAGGGTATAAAAGTAAACTTGTAAAATTACACTTCATAAAAATAATTAAAAATCACCATAAAACAATTTATAAAATTATAAACATTTTTTATTTTATAACCTAAAATTAAATAATTCGTTTTATATTTTTAAATGATTTAATAAAGGTTTTTTTCTAGGATTTTCCTGGTTGGTCCACGTGGACCAACCAGGGGGGTCTGGAGAGTTGACCTCGGGTCAACTCTCTGACCCCTCTCCTGTAGCTTCTGTCAGACCTGATTTTTGACCCATGTTCTCGTTATTTTCTAGGCCGACTCATTGCTTATTTCATGATGGTGTCTTCTAGGATGTTTGTCCTCGATCATCTGTGAATCACGCCTAGAGTTTTTTTCGGGGATTGGATCGATGATCCTCCCGTTATCACCTCGCCTTCCGCGCCCGTCGACCACTCATTCAAAACACCCCCCAATTTTCTCTTCCTCCTTTGAACCGTCTTTGGCCAACGTCCAGACCTCCAAGTGCCAAGTCGTTCGTCTCCGGTGACAGAGGATCGACCCAGCGCCTTGTCGAGGTGCAGCGAGGGCCGATGTGCGTTCCCAGCCATCTCCAGCGGCCGCACCGCCGGGAGGTTTCTACCTTGGGCTTCCAGCCCTTGAGGTTCGTTTTTCTTCATTTTTTTGCATTTTTAGCTCCCCCGTAGTTGTAGGATCATCAACACATCCTCCATTTCGCCTGAAATCCACCTGAGCACCTTCGCCTCCACCTCGCCGGAGTTCGCTTTTTTGTCTCTACCACTTTATCGCCCCACCGGAGGGTCGAGGCTATTTGCCCACGACTCCCATAACTTGCCTTGCAGGTCCAGGTACCTTCAACGCGTCTGGAGCTCGTTTTGGGAGCGCGGTCGAGGTTCTCAGAGCTCACGAGCTCCGCTGCCTCCGCTTGCCGCCTCCCGTCCACGCCGGAGCTTTTTGGAGTCGTTAGCACCTCGAGAGGACCTACAGAAGGAGATCTAGCTTTTTTTTAGCGACAAGGGACGCCGGAGAGGAGCGTTGCAGTGGGAAGAAGTTCGCTCCGGCGGAGCTTCTTCCCCGTTCGTCGACGTTGCTTCCCCGCTGTCAGATCTGGAGCACCAGCCCAGGCAAGAAGCAGCCGTTGGAGTTTTGTCCGCACCAGTCGTCTGATCCTCGAAGAAACATCTAATCTCAGCCGTCGGTGTCCAACCGGTATCGTGAGACGTGGGGCTGCCACGTGGATAAGTGGGATAAAGCCCACCGTTGGATCGGCCCCCGCTGAGGGTATTCTGCGATTACACCCTTGGCACTTTTTGTAGTTTATACTAAATACTAAAACTTTCCTCTGCTATTTAAAGTTTTGAAAATATTGCGCATCGGCCCCTGGCTTTTTGTAATATCACAGTTTGCCCACTACCAGGTCACGTGCATCTGCGCACGTGACTTAGTGTTTTTGCAAGGCACACCCCTGGACCTTGTCTTATTTTTGTTTAGTACTTGAACTTCGAATTACAGTTATAAACTTTTTGAAATTTTGCAATCTTTCCCTCAAACTTTTCTATAATCACATTTTGGTCCCTACTTGGCGTACGTGCTTGTCACGTGCGTCTGGGAAATTTTGCGTGAAAGGGCCTACAACTTTGCATATTTCTGATTGGTCCAGATAATTTTATATCCAGTATTCTATTTTGGGAAATATTACAATCAGTCCCCCTGGACTTTTTGAATATTACATAAATGCCCTTGGCCTGTAAGTATTTTCTTGTTGTTTTCTCTAATTATTGCGTGCACTTCTAAAATTCCAAAAATTCCATAAAAAACATTTTAAGCTCTTGTTAACTTGCTCATTCATGCCACATTTTTGCATTACATTTTTATAGCATTTTCATATTTATTAAAAATCAAAAACATGCATTTCCAGTATATCTATCTTAGAAAATACCAAAAAAAATATTAAAACACCTTGAAACATTCCAAAAAAAAATCTACTGTGGATTTTAGTGTCTTTTAGTGTCAGTCCAAAAATCACTAAAAAAACAAAACAAAACCTTAAAAATTTGAAAACACATAAAAACTTCAAAAAAATTTAAAAAATCATAGAAAAATCCTAAAAATATAAACTCAGGTCCTGTAGATTCCCTATTTTATTCTCGTTATTTGAAAATTAAGTTGGGAAAATTTTGTTGATATTTACTATTTTTCATTCCTATTTTACTTTCAGCCAGCAGATTATTCAATGTTTCCTTGTATTTTGCCTTTTAAAAATACCAAAAAAATTATGAAAAATCCCTAAAAGTCACAAAAACAGTATAAAAACATAAAAAGACCAAGAACATTTTATTTCATAATAATTGAGCATTTTTCCTTATTTTTTTAAATAGCTTATTACCTCTTTTCTTATATTATTTATATATTCTATTTATAAAAACAAAAAAATATAAAATATAAAAAGAAAATATAAAATCAGAAAATTAAAAATCAAAATACAAAATTAAAAATTAAAAATAAAAAAATTAAAAACCCACAAAAACATTTGCATGCTTGCAGATAATTATCACAATCACTCACTTTTGCATTTTGCTGATCTATCATGCCTTGCTCCCTATGATCGACCTCTACATATTTACTCCTATACACTTGTTTGTAGAGTTTATAATAAATTTGACTCCACTTTATTTTTTTATTGCTTGATATATATGTTGTGGGTTCATTGTTGATTAAGTCCAGATTTTTAGCGGTCACCGCAGCGACCTCTGTGTTCCCGCCTTGTGTGGATCACAAGAACGTTGGAAATTTGGGATTATCAAACGGCACCGTTGCCGGGGAGCAACAGCGTATAGATCTTGTTTTTGATTGACTGTGATTGCTTGTTTACACTATTGCTCTATTTTATCTCTCTTCTATTTTTGATATATATTGTTGAGCTATCTGATCATCTCTTTTCTTGTCTTCTTGCGAGGGACCGCGGCTCGAGGAGAATCGCTTAGGTGATTTGGTGCAGCCTTGGGAAGCAGAGTCGGCTTTTCTAGCCCAGGCCGACAAGAGAGAGCAGGAGGAGTGAGAGAGAGGGATAGTTAGTAGCTTTTTATTTTTTGGTGAGAGAGAGATTCAATTATAATTTGTAATAATACATATACTCGGACACTCAGGACACTTCGGGCCTAATTTCCAGTTGTTTGTACACCTAAGGGCTCACCGTGGATTTTATCAGTTTTCCCGCTGTCATTATCCGGTTTTGATTTCTTTTTCTTTTCTTTTGTGGATTGAGCCCTTAGATTTTAGGCATCGCTTGATCGATTAGATTAGGTCCAAACACCCTAATAATCATTGCATGTACCTATAGTGCGTATTTGGACTTAGTTTAATTAAACAGTTAATCATCATTTTTCGATCCGTCACGCCGCGAGCTCATCCCGCCAAGCGCTTCTCCTGGACTCGATGTGTCGAGAGGAGGAGGGGTGAGCCTAGACCGGACTCTAGGGTTGTGGATTGGTGATTGACTTGTGGTTATTAACGCTAGCAATTCCCTGCTTAGGACAATTTTCGTGTGCATATCGGCATTTAGTTGAGGTTTAAAAATTTCTGCTTTGCATCCCGCATGGAGAGAGCTGGAGGCATTGTAAGTCTTTCTATCTTTGCATCCATCATATAGGCACAAAGGTGAGATTTCCATCTTGGTGCCGACTTGCACGACTTTTCCGACTTTTCTCCCTCTGTTTTTGGATCAAGTAGGAAGCAAGAAAAAACAAAAACGTTAGGCCCTTGTTTGAATTGACTCAAAAGAAGCGATAACACCAAAAAAATTAAAAAAGGGACTGCTAAAGAAAACTTGACCTAAATAAAATTGGCAATTGGATTCATTGATTAGGGAGAGTAACACCCTCACTTGTATTCAGGTTGCATGGGAAGGTCTCCTTCCAAGTGAGTTGAGCGGCTTCGTAAGGATTGGAGCCAAAAACCCAGCTTGTGGTTGCCTTGTGTATCACCTGGATTTTCGAAGTATTGGCGCTACTATCGTATGTAGACGAGTAGGACTTGGTCATCATTGGTGACTCACTATTTTGTTGAACATCGACCTTGTCTGAAGTATCAAGCATCGACCTTGCCCTTTGATGAAGCTACGTTTCATCATCTTTATTCTATCATTTTGGCCTTAAAAACCCTAGTAAATGCGTGTAAATAGCATTAATTCATGCATTTTAGCATTCATGCATCTGTGTGTAAATATTGGATAAAATGCGGTTTTAGTGCCAAAATTATAGAATAAAGAAAAGAAAAGAAAAAGAATAAAATATTGTAAATATTTTATGACCCGAAACCCCGAGACCTAGGCATCTTGATGAATAGGTCGACAAGGAATAAAGTAGGGGGGGATAAGGGCTAAAAGACAGATAAAATACCTATACACTCTATTCATTCTTTATTCATTTTGGGACCTATTTTTGGTTCCACTTTTTATACATCAAATAAAGAAACTTTGTACATGAAAGTTGTAGATAAATTAATAAAGAAAAATACAAAATTGATTTCACAGAAAAATAATGTACAGATAAAAAGTTATGGTCTGAATAAAAATCCAGAATCCCAACTTCCCAGACCCGTATCTCACAAACGACAACTCCAAATGCATCAAACTCACCTTTAATTGTATATAGAAGAAAATAAGCTATTTAATGGCGGTAGTTTCGCATTTGGCGGAGCTACGGTTTGAAAGTTGAGTTTTGGACCCTCATTGTATACTTGTACATATTAAAATATTCAATTTATTATTTATTTATTATTTTTATAATTTTATATTTTTATAATGTCGTAAATAATACTTATAATAATTATGTGCATTAAAATCAGAATAAAAACATAAATAAAATACAAAATAAAAATACTTATATAATAGAATACATAGATACATTACTTATACACATACCTATACATTATACATTTATATTTTATTTCAGATACAAAACATTTCATAAAAATAAAATAAAATATATGTGTGTATATAAAAGTATTTTATAATTTTAGAAAATAAAAACCAAAATAAAATAAATTAAAAATACCTAAATAAAAATAAAATACTTAAATATATAGATATAGATACCTATAGGGGTATAAATGCAAACTTGTAAAAATACACTTCATAAAAATAAATAAAAATCATAATAAAATAATTTATAATTTTTTAAACATTTTTTATTTTATAACCTAATTAAAATACTATCATTTGTTATTTTTTATTAATTTAACAAGGGTTTTTCCCTGGTTGGTCCACGTGGACCAACCAGGTTGGTCTGACAGTTGACCTTTGGTCAACTGTCTGACCCCCCCTGCCCCTGTCAGATATTGGGTTTTTCGCCCACTTTCGCCCTTTTTTCGAGGCCTCTCCATTCACCGATTGAGGTCGACGTCTTCTGCAAATATCTTCCCCTATCCTTCCTCTTACACGCCCAACGATTGTTTCGGGGATTCGACCTCTGACGCGCTCGATATGCCTCGTTGAAAGTGCCCCGTCGACCACTTTCAAAAACCCCCCATTTCCATCCTCCAACTTTTGAACCCCATTCCTGACTTGTTTTGTCCCCTTTACTTGCGCCCTGGACCGGAGAAGGTGACAGCTTCTCCTCCGGCCAAGCTAGGTGCGGCGGCGAGCAGTGGAGGGCTGGTTCCAACCATCGCCGGAGCTCGGCTCCCGGCGGTCCTATCTCGTTGGTTTTCAAGCCAACTCGAGGTCGTTTCCTCTTTATTTCCTTTGCTACTAGTTAGCCGTAGGTTTAGCCTTAGCCTTGCATTTTTTTTATTGCGATTTTCAGTAGCCGCAGTAGAATAAATTCTCCCCCAAACAACCATCGCCGGGCCCCAGGTTCCGGCTACCACCACCACGGTCCGCCCACTCCTATTCCGCCCACACCCCACTTCTGGAGCCCCCAGGACCCTTTCTTTTTGTCGTTTGAGCTTTACTTGCAGGTCTTGGTGGCCAACGACCCCAGCGGGGGTCGAATTTTGTCTCTGCCGGACCTCCTGGGAGCAGCCCCAGCCCGCACACGCCGCGGTGGCCCTCCAACGTCATTCCCACCATTTTGGGGCTACCAATCAACAGGGGAGGGTCCCAGGTTGCTCTTAGTCTCATTGGAAGGGGAAGAGTCGCATCGAGCGTGGAGATTCTGGCGCGTCAAGCCCATCCAGGCCGTGTTCTTCAACTGTTCTTCCTCCGCGCCCGGTTGCCGTTCGATCTTCCTCCGTTCTTCCCAAGGTGCAGCAACCATCCGATCTGCTGCAGCCCCACCGTCCGATCTGCACCGAGCTTCTAATCTGGACCATTGCGGACGAAGGGGTATCGGGCGCTAGATCTCCGCCACGTGGCGTTAGTGACGCGTGCCTGGCCATCGGATCCGCGCCTTAGTGAGGGTATTTTGCATTGTCTACCCCGCCTTAGTGCACCATAAAATACCAAAAAAATATAAAAACACTCCAGAAAAATCCCCAAAAATTATATTTTGTGTCTTTTAGTTTGTTTTAACTCCCAGCCAAAAATCATTAAAAAATACAAAACCAAACTCCTAAAAATTGCAAAACTCTAAAAACCTTCATAAAAATTTATAAAATTCATAAAAAATCCAAAAATAGTGTTTTCTTTTCCTGAATTTTCTTTGTTTTATTATCTTTAAGTGAAAATTAATTTGGAGAATTTTTGTTACTGTTTGCTATTTTATTTCTCCATTTTAGTTTCAGTTTTGTATTTTCTTCACTGTTTTCTTTATTTTGATAATTAAAAATACCAAAAACATTCTAAAAATTACCCAAAAATCACAAAAACAGTAAAAAAGTATAAAAAGACCAAAAAGACTTTATTTCCTTATTTTTGAGTATTTTTATCTATTTTTATAAATACCTTAGCTTGTCTTTTATTACCTTGTCTTTATTTTCCAATATTGAAAAAGAAAATATAAAAAAAAATATAAAATATAAAAAGAAAATAAAAATCAGTAAATTAAAAATCAAAATACAAAATTATAAAATTAAAAAAATTAAATAAAAAATTATAAAATTAAAAACCCACAAAAAAATTAGCATCATAGGCACTTAATCACAACACACACATTTTTGAGCAATCTTTGCCCCGTTCTACCTGTCTGCTCCCTGTGTTCGACCTCTACAATACTTGCACTATACACATCTTTGTTGTAGAGTTATAATAAATTTTAACTCCGCACATTTACTTTCATTGCTTGATTTATCTGTTGTGGGTTAATTGTTGTTTTAATCCGAATTTCGTGTGGTCGATTCAGCGACTGAGTTCCCGCCTTGTGTGGAGCTTAAGATCACCGATTTTTGGGTTAAACAAATGGCGCCGTTGCCGGGGAGCAACAGCGCGTAGTTTGGGTCTTGTTTGTGTTTGTGATTATTTGTCTACATTTTGCGGTTTTTTATTTTTATCGTGATATATCTTTTGAGCTGTCTAATCCCCCTCTTTGTTGACTTTTTGCGAGGAACCGCGGATCGAGGGAGGCGCTTCACCTTAGGCGCCTACGCACCCGCGTGAAGCCGGCTTAGCCAGCCTAGCACCGAGGAGACGAGGAGAAATTTTGAAGACTGAGCTCATTTTTAGTTGTAGAAGTTATTTCTCGTATTTATTAGTGTAATTTAAGTGAGAGAGTGACCTATATTTGTAATAATACAGGTACCCTCGGACACTTGGACATTCGAGCCTAATTTCCAAGTGTTTGTTCACTTGGGGGCTCTCGCGGTTTTTGTCGGCTTTTCATCGATTTTCATCGCCTTTTTTATTTTGTTTTCCGATTTTGTTTTCCTTATTTTGTGTGATTGAGCCCTAGTTTTAGGATTGCTTGCGATAGACTTAGGTCCAAACACAATAATAACCATTGCATGTACCTATAGTGCGTTTTGGACTTAGTCAAATTTAAACAGTCTGTTCATTTATCTCTTAACCCGTGTGCCGTGAGCAAGCCCCATCAAGCGCTACTCCTGAACTCGAGTGTGTCGAGAAGAGGAGGGGTAAGCCAAGACCGGACTCTTAGGTTAAAGATAAGTGGCCGACTTGTGATTCTTCACGATAATAGCAATTTCTGAAACTTAGGGCGATTTCATCGGCTTTGCATTTGCATATAGATAGGTTTCAATTCTGCTGAGCATCCTTGCATGTAGAGTGCTGGAGGCAAGGTGAGCATTTACGCTTTAGCATCCATCATCGTTTTGATCGCTTGCATTGCTTTTTCCGCCTCTCTACCTCTGATTTTGATCACCTAGGTGCTCAAAGGAATTGACTCCCCGATAGGATCGTGCATTTTTACTAAAAATCCAAAAAAAAGTGATAATCAATAAAATTGGGACTGCTAATTTTACTCGACCCTAAAACCGATCAAAAAGAAACATCTTGTATTGGGGCGAGTAATCCCCTCATTGTCTTCGCTTTTATTTGCTCGCGCACACCTTAAGGATTAGTGCCCAAATCCCATCAAGCCCCCTAAGTGTGTGTGAAATTCTTTGAATTCTCACCTAACTCTAAAACAGACAAGATTAAAAGACCGCATTTTACGGTCTCTACCGAGTTGAGTAGGTGAATTGAGGGTTTGATTTATTTCATTTTTGTCTGTGATTGTTTGTGTGTCCTAGATCATCCCCGCGCATTTGCGCCTTCTTCTCCACTCTCTTGACTTGACCGTCGTGCTCTCCCGATCATTTTCCTTTTGTTTTCGAGATGGCCAACTGGAGCGTATTTTATCCGGATTTTGCGGATCATTCGCTCACTCCAGCTGGTCCACCTCCTTTTTTCCAGGAGGACTTTGCTCCTGACTTTTGTACATATCTGCCTCAGCCACAGTATCAGACCTCGGACTTCTATCCACACCCACCCCCACTTCCATATCCTCCACCTTCACATCCACCCGAGGCCGAGCTGTTGGAGTCACCTTTTATGGAGTCCACCCTTGAGCACTTAACCCAAATGATGGATCATATGAGACAGAGGATTGACCACCTCACTAGTACCAATAAGAGCGACCATGATATTCCACCATTTGATGATATGGGTTCATTCGAGGATTTCCATGAGAGCTTGCAATCGCCAAAAATACAAAAAAATGAGAAAAATTTAAAAATACAAAAAGAGTTCGGGAGACACATGATCGAGCCAGACTGTGAGGAGAGGTACCACTTGCCAGACCCTTTGACCACACAGCCTTTCACACCCAGTCCCACCTTTGACCCCGAGGATGCCGCTGTACAGACTGCTCTTGGCATTCCTCGTGTATATGCTGATTCCGACTTCCTCCCTTGTATGGGGGAGGTCCAAAAATTCAAAAAAATGCTGACTGAGCCTGAAGTGGTGGCCACCATACATGAGATTATCCGTGCCCCACTTCAGCAGGCCATGACCGATTTATCTGCTCCTCTTCCCAAGAAGAGAAAGCGAAGGAGCAGATCTGAGCGTCATATCTTGACCATGGCCACTGCCCATGCCATCACACACCGTCCTGTTCCCAAGAAGAAGAACACTGCCACACCTTTCATTAGCTGCACCATCTCTGACCACACATGTGATCGCACTCTCCTAGACGGCGGTGCTTCTATTAGCATCATACCCTTCTCGCTGGTACAGTCTCTTCACTTAGGGCCTCTCAAGAAGACCAGGATGATCGCTCAGTTTGCTGATGGATCAATCAAGAGGCCGAAGGGTATCCTTGAAAATGTCGTCATCTCGATTCGGGGCATGAGCTATCACGTTGATTTTGTCGTATTGCCCATGGAGAACTCCACAGGGGAGCCATCTCCAATCATCCTGGGACGACCATTCCTCGCCTCTGCGAGAGTCGTTATTGATTACGGATCAGGAGAGATTCGCTTTCGTCCTGCTGACGAGGGCGAAGCAGTGATCACCGCACCCACCGCTGACCAGAGACCCGCACCTGATGTGACTCCACCTATCTTGGCTGACCCCGAGGACTATGATCTATATGAGGATATCAGAGAGACCTTCTTCATGACCGATGATGAGACCCGAGAATTCCTCTCCAAGGAGGAAAGCTCGGAAAGCATAGACCTTGGTGTTTCCGCTTCCTGTGATTGGCGATGTGTTGATGACATCCGCGGGATTTACACGATCGACACTATTGAGCGGAGGGCAGATTTAGAGACTATACAGGACGGACATGCTTTGACTACTTCCACTGATGAGTCCGCTCCTGTCCATGTAGATACTGATGAGACTAAGGCCGAATTTGATTTTGTTGCATTTCTTCAGAGATTCGGGCCTTTTGATGAGAAAGATGATCCAGTTGAAATTATAGAGGACGAACAGAGTTCGACTACTTCCACCGATGAGTTCGTGCCTTTTGGTTTTGACCTGGATGACTCCTCGCAGGACGACTCCGAGTACACTACTTCCGATGATGATGAGTTCGTCCCATTCCACTTTGATATCAGCGAGACTCCCAAGGCCAGACCTAGCCGTACTTCTTCCACTACTCCGTCTGTGCCTTCACACCCTAGGGCCCCTGAGGACTTACACCCCGTCGACCCTGATCGGATTCCGTCCACTGTGGACCCCGATGTCGACCTGCATCACACCAGATCCATTCCTCAGCGGTCTCGCAAGAAGGTTCGCTTTCTACCTTCTTGACCCTCTGTACATCCATCCTGTTGTACATTCGTGTTGTGTACCTCCGTCTCTCTTCCGTATTGCTCGTCCTCCCATTCTCGTGTTTGCCTAGCTTAGGACGCACTTTGTCCTACGTTTAGGAGGGGTGGACGAGCCGAGTGCTCTTTCTTCGTCCGTGTTATCACTCCTGTTGTTGCCTATACTTAGGGCTTCTTTTACCCTAAGTATAGGGGGAGTGGTGTGTATATCCTCCGATATCTTCTCCTATTCTCATCTATCTATATCACTCTTTCCATCTTCAGATCTTTTTTCTTCTTTTCTTCTTTTCTTCTTTTCCTCTTCTATCTTCTTCATCTACCGAAAAGGTACCGCCCCTTGTAGACAGTCTTCTATACTTAGGACGTACTTTGTCCTAAGTATAGGGGGGTGTGCACCCCGAGTTTTTCTCATTCATCTTGATCCTCTCCATTGTCTCCTCTTCTTGTCTATACTTAGGGATATCTTACCCTAAGTATAGGGGGAGACAATCCGAGTACGATCTGTTCATTCCCACCCTTGACCCTCCCTGCTTTGTGTACAGTCTGCTATACTTAGGATTATTTGATCCTAAGTATAGGGGGGACGGTCAACTTCTCATTCATTGATTCATTACTTCATTCCTTTATTCTTTAGGTTTCCCTATACTTAGTACGAGTTATGTCTTCTCTTTTCTCTCCGATCTATGAGGACATAGCTCAAGCTAAGTATAGGGGGGTCGTATATACTACGTATATACTTTAGCCATAACTCGTACTTTCGTATTTTCTTAATAATATGGCTAAAAATTCTTTAAAATTCATTAAAAATTCTTAATAAAAAGATGTGGTTATTTCTCAAATGCTTTTTGTATTTACTGATTAATAAATCAGGTGAAAATGTTTTTTGCAAAATGTTTGAAAAATAGTTTGAAAATCTTTGTGAACATCTATTGAAAACTATTTTGAAAATATTTTGTTTCGTGTTTTCAACCTGTGTAAAAATGTGTGGTTTGTAAAATTTCTTTTCTTTGTGTGAAATAAAATGTTTGAAAAATGATTTGCAAATGGTTTGAAAAATGGTTGCAAAAATGATTTGAAAAACCTATATATACTGTTTTGAAAGCCTTTGCAAAATGATTTTCAAATGTGTGTAAAATGTTTGTAAAAACTATTTTGGACTATAGTTTTCAAAAATTGTGTGTAAATTGTTTTCAAATAAATTTGAGGAATATACACATCACACCAAAAATCCACTATATGTATATATATATATGTATAAAATTGATCACTTACCCTTGTAAATTCTTAAAATCCACTTCTTGTATATACAAGAAGCACTCCCGTGTACATAGTTTTCACCTAGTTTGTAGCCAAACTTTTTGTTTTCAAAATTCCCAAAAACATTTGCAAAATTAAAATCCAAAAACATTTGAAAAATCTTTTTGAAAAAGACAAAAAAATGCATCTGCATCATCATCATCTTTTCAAAAATCCATAAAAAGTTCAAAATCTTTGAAAATTGCATCACAAAAATATTTTCTGCATTGCATTGCATAGCATTCGCATTTTTTGGATTGAGTTTGACAGTTGAACAAGTCTAAGTAAAATCCAGAGATTGGAGCTTGATTGGACCTTAAAATATACCTAATAACAGGAACCTTATAGGAACTGGGTTTGAGGTACTTCAGGTCTAGTTGACTTAATTCTTTGAGGATCACGGGACTTGGTTCAATGGATTCTTGACTGCCTAAGTAGAGTATTTCGGAGCACACGCACGACTCTTGTTGATAATGACCTAACTTGGACACCTGCACCTTTCACATAGCTCTCCACGGATGAGGTGGTGAGGAGGCAGTTTCCTTTGGCTTGGGGTAGCATATGAGGGTAGTACTTCTAGGCAGAACCTCTCTTCTTCTTATAGTGAAGGAAGTGCACCTCAACTTGGTCTAGTGGTGATGAAGGCTAAAGACAGAAGCCGTGGGTTGCAATAAAGCTTCAAAAGAGGGATAGTCTACTGGCTCAAGAGGAAAATTTCTTGTATATATGCTGCACCATGTAGATATGTTGTACAGATGCAATTGAAAAAAAAAAAAAAGAAAAAAAAAAAGAAAAAAAAAGAAAAGAAAGAACTCCAAAAAAGTGGTGGGTCGGATTGAAAATTTAATAACCCCACCGGAGTGTATATAGTCCAATAAAGCAAAAGCTTATGGTATCCATGTTACATCTCATGAAGCTTGCAGCGGGAGACTTAGCTACACTGGTTGAGCTCCCAAAAGTCTATACTTCTTCCCCCTCTTCTTGAGCCGGTTGCACTTGAACTTAGAAGGGAATACCCCGCTTCTCGAGGAAAGAGTTGCTAGACCGAGGCATTAGAGTTACCAGGTTGAGAGAGGTTGTTTCTTTGTCACTTCTGAGGTAGGGAGCTACATATCACTTACACTGTACGAGTCAGACTCATAGTCGTAAGAGTTTGCGTATGAGTTGAAGTATTTCTGACCTGGCTATTGAGGAGACTTGGACAGAGTTTTGGGATTCTCAAGGACTGTTGGATTTCAAACTTGGTTCTCATTAAGGTTCCGACCGCACTAAAATTCCAAAGGTCCGACTTAAGCTCCAAACTTTGATTTTGCGAAGACAAGTTCAATAATTAAACTTAATCTAATTTTCCTCTTTTTCTTTTCTTTCTTTTTCTTTTTGCACTTATTGCATAAGTGTTTGCTAGGGACTAGCAAAGGTAAAGTATAGGGGGATGATGAAGCTACGTTTCATCATCTTTATTCTATCATTTTGGCCTTAAAAACCCTAGTAAATGCGTGTAAATAGCATTAATTCATGCATTTTAGCATTCATGCATCTGTGTGTAAATATTGGATAAAATGCGGTTTTAGTGCCAAAATTATAGAATAAAGAAAAGAAAAGAAAAAGAATAAAATATTGTAAATATTTTATGACCCGAAACCCCGAGACCTAGGCATCTTGATGAATAGGTCGACAAGGAATAAAGTAGGGGGAGATAAGGGCTAAAAGACAGATAAAATACCTATACACTCTATTCATTCTTTATTCATTTTGGGACCTATTTTTGGTTCCACTTTTTATACATCAAATAAAGAAACTTTGTACATGAAAGTTGTAGATAAATTAATAAAGAAAAATACAAAATTGATTTCACAGAAAAATAATGTACAGATAAAAAGTTATGGTCTGAATAAAAATCCAGAATCCCAACTTCCCAGACCCGTATCTCACAAACGACAACTCCAAATGCATCAAACTCACCTTTAATTGTATATAGAAGAAAATAAGCTATTTAATGGCGGTAGTTTCGCATTTGGCGGAGCTACGGTTTGAAAGTTGAGTTTTGGACCCTCATTGTATACTTGTACATATTAAAATATTCAATTTATTATTTATTTATTATTTTTATAATTTTATATTTTTATAATGTCGTAAATAATACTTATAATAATTATGTGCATTAAAATCAGAATAAAAACATAAATAAAATACAAAATAAAAATACTTATATAATAGAATACATAGATACATTACTTATACACATACCTATACATTATACATTTATATTTTATTTCAGATACAAAACATTTCATAAAAATAAAATAAAATATATGTGTGTATATAAAAGTATTTTATAATTTTAGAAAATAAAAACCAAAATAAAATAAATTAAAAATACCTAAATAAAAATAAAATACTTAAATATATAGATATAGATACCTATAGGGGTATAAATGCAAACTTGTAAAAATACACTTCATAAAAATAAATAAAAATCATAATAAAATAATTTATAATTTTTTAAACATTTTTTATTTTATAACCTAATTAAAATACTATCATTTGTTATTTTTTATTAATTTAACAAGGGTTTTTCCCTGGTTGGTCCACGTGGACCAACCAGGTTGGTCTGACAGTTGACCTTTGGTCAACTGTCTGACCCCCCCTGCCCCTGTCAGATATTGGGTTTTTCGCCCACTTTCGCCCTTTTTTCGAGGCCTCTCCATTCACCGATTGAGGTCGACGTCTTCTGCAAATATCTTCCCCTATCCTTCCTCTTACACGCCCAACGATTGTTTCGGGGATTCGACCTCTGACGCGCTCGATATGCCTCGTTGAAAGTGCCCCGTCGACCACTTTCAAAAACCCCCCATTTCCATCCTCCAACTTTTGAACCCCATTCCTGACTTGTTTTGTCCCCTTTACTTGCGCCCTGGACCGGAGAAGGTGACAGCTTCTCCTCCGGCCAAGCTAGGTGCGGCGGCGAGCAGTGGAGGGCTGGTTCCAACCATCGCCGGAGCTCGGCTCCCGGCGGTCCTATCTCGTTGGTTTTCAAGCCAACTCGAGGTCGTTTCCTCTTTATTTCCTTTGCTACTAGTTAGCCGTAGGTTTAGCCTTAGCCTTGCATTTTTTTTATTGCGATTTTCAGTAGCCGCAGTAGAATAAATTCTCCCCCAAACAACCATCGCCGGGCCCCAGGTTCCGGCTACCACCACCACGGTCCGCCCACTCCTATTCCGCCCACACCCCACTTCTGGAGCCCCCAGGACCCTTTCTTTTTGTCGTTTGAGCTTTACTTGCAGGTCTTGGTGGCCAACGACCCCAGCGGGGGTCGAATTTTGTCTCTGCCGGACCTCCTGGGAGCAGCCCCAGCCCGCACACGCCGCGGTGGCCCTCCAACGTCATTCCCACCATTTTGGGGCTACCAATCAACAGGGGAGGGTCCCAGGTTGCTCTTAGTCTCATTGGAAGGGGAAGAGTCGCATCGAGCGTGGAGATTCTGGCGCGTCAAGCCCATCCAGGCCGTGTTCTTCAACTGTTCTTCCTCCGCGCTCGGTTGCCGTTCGATCTTCCTCCGTTCTTCCCAAGGTGCAGCAACCATCCGATCTGCTGCAGCCCCACCGTCCGATCTGCACCGAGCTTCTAATCTGGACCATTGCGGACGAAGGGGTATCGGGCGCTAGATCTCCGCCACGTGGCGTTAGTGACGCGCGCCTGGCCATCGGATCCGCGCCTTAGTGAGGGTATTTTGCATTGTCTACCCCGCGAGTTTTGTAATATCTTTTCAGCTCTCAAACTTTCATCTGACGTTTAATTATTTTTGTAATAGTTATAATTGACCCCCCGCACTTTTGCACATTTGCATAACGGTCCTTCCCAGGCGCGTGTGTCGCGCGTGCGTGGGGGGGACATCTTGCAGGCACACCCTTGCGGGTTGTTAGATTTAGCTTTGGTCCGAAAAGTTATTTATTGTGTTATATATTTTGTAACAAATTACAGGTTGGCCCCTACCTTTTCTGAATATTACAAAAATGCCCCTGCATGCTTGTAGTTTCTTTTTGTCTTCTTGTATTATATGCATGCGTCTACAAAACACCAAAAAATCTCCAAAACTCAAAGTAGTGTCCTGCTGTAGTGTAGTTTAATGTCATATTTTTATTTTTCGTAATTATTGCATTTTTATATTTATTAAAAATCAAAAACTCTCTTTTTCAGCACTGTTTGCACCATAAAATACCAAAAAAATATAAAAACACTCCAGAAAAATCCCCAAAAATTATATTTTGTGTCTTTTAGTTTGTTTTAACTCCCAGCCAAAAATCATTAAAAAATACAAAACCAAACTCCTAAAAATTGCAAAACTCTAAAAACCTTCATAAAAATTTATAAAATTCATAAAAAATCCAAAAATAGTGTTTTCTTTTCCTGAATTTTCTTTGTTTTATTATCTTTAAGTGAAAATTAATTTGGAGAATTTTTGTTACTGTTTGCTATTTTATTTCTCCATTTTAGTTTCAGTTTTGTATTTTCTTCACTGTTTTCTTTATTTTGATAATTAAAAATACCAAAAACATTCTAAAAATTACCCAAAAATCACAAAAACAGTAAAAAAGTATAAAAAGACCAAAAAGACTTTATTTCCTTATTTTTGAGTATTTTTATCTATTTTTATAAATACCTTAGCTTGTCTTTTATTACCTTGTCTTTATTTTCCAATATTGAAAAAGAAAATATAAAAAAAAAAATATAAAATATAAAAAGAAAATAAAAATCAGTAAATTAAAAATCAAAATACAAAATTATAAAATTAAAAAAATTAAATAAAAAATTATAAAATTAAAAACCCACGAAAAAATTAGCATCATAGGCACTTAATCACAACACACACATTTTTGAGCAATCTTTGCCCCGTTCTACCTGTCTGCTCCCTGTGTTCGACCTCTACAATACTTGCACTATACACATCTTTGTTGTAGAGTTATAATAAATTTTAACTCCGCACATTTACTTTCATTGCTTGATTTATCTGTTGTGGGTTAATTGTTGTTTTAATCCGAATTTCGTGTGGTCGATTCAGCGACTGAGTTCCCGCCTTGTGTGGAGCTTAAGATCACCGATTTTTGGGTTAAACACCCTTCTTCTTCTTCTTCTTCTTTATTTACCTTGCTCCTCTCAATAATCACGATGATGGGAAGGAGGTCTCTTAGGCCTACTTTGTCGGCACCGCTATCTAGCACTCCTCCCCATTCATCTAGGATGACCTCGGAGAGTCTAGACCCACTCTCCGAGCCTGAGTTCACTTCCACCATGTTCCCCCTCGACCACCCTTCTCATTCTCCTTCCATCAGTCCAAGAGTTTCAGAATTTAGTGCATCACAGAGCTCAGAGCATTTGACGGCACCTGAGATGGATTCTTTTGCTTTTTCAGAGAATCCCGAGACGGCAGACAGAGGAGATCACCCTGATGAGCATGAGCACCCTCCATTCTTATATGATCAAGCCGTCATCAACAATTCACTTCTAGCATCCTTGGAGACCATGCAGAGACAGATCCGGGACTAGGGAGTCTTTATGGGTGACCTCATGAGAGAGATCGCGCAGATGCGAGAGAACAGACCCAGGGGCGGTGGCGGTGGAGGTGATATACCAGTTGTAGAGAATGAGGGAGGAGAACCCAACCAGGAGAGGTCGCTGCAAACCATCATGAGAGAATTGCACAATCCAGCAGCCTCCCTTACTCATCGGTGGATCTGACTCCCTCCTATCCATGGAGATTTCGAGCTTTGCCCGCACACTATTCAGCTTCTTCCTAAATTTCACGGGTTGGAGACCGAAGAGCCACACCTCCACCTCCAAGAATTTGAAATGATCTGCAGTACCATTCATGACAGGCTGGTGACCAAGGACACCATCATGATGATAGCCTTCCCCTTCTCTTTGGTTGTCAGAGCCGCGTACTGGCTCAAACATTTGGGGAGGTTCGCCGACACATGGGCAGAACTCCGGACCGCATACCTGAAAAAGTATTATCCTCTCGGCCGGACGAACGCAGCCAGAGCTATGATCAGTAATTTCGTGATGATCCCTAATGAACAGTTCCATGAAGCTTGGGATCGATTCAGAGAGCTCATTGACCGGTGTCCACACCATGACATATCCAAGCCCAATCTAGTTCAGAGTTTCTTTTGTGGGCTGACACCGGAGCTGCAGGGGCTTGTGAATGCCTCTTGTGGTGGGTCGTATTTTTCCAAGGGTAAAGACGATGTTTGGGCCATCTATGAAGGGATGGCAGAAAACTCAACAGTCATGGCCCAAGCCCGCGTCTGCACACAGCAGAAACCCCACCAAGGAGCGGGAGCATTTCAGAGGATCGCCCACATCGATGCCGGTCCTCATACTCCATCGGCAGCCACAGCCCAAGCCAAATTAGCCACAACCGACATGGGCATTATCAGTGAAAAGCTGGACCGTCTCAAGATCCTCGAGAAGAAGCAGATGCAAGGACTGGCCCAGATGGACCAGATTATCAAGACTATGAGTGACCTGAAGACGCAGATCCTTTGCATCCAGGAGGCACAAACCTCTTCCCAACAGCAGCCTCCCAGGTCACGAGATGATGCCGGCAGTAGCAGCTCATCCCAACCCTCTACCTCGTACCGCCAGGTCGACCACATTCAGGTAGAGTCAGTCCCATTGCTACAGTACTGCCCATCACAGCCACCATCTCAGGACACTCAGATGGTGGTCTATCAGTCGGATCAGCCGCTGGCAGTTTTACCTCAACCATCCTTCGAGCAGGAGCCATTGATGAAAGTCAATGGGATATGGTATGACCGGTACCCACAACCCGGGATTCGTCGCGATCACCCCAGATTCCGTTGGGGCAATGGTGGCATCTCATCTCAGCAGCAGCCTCTGGCTCAGGGACAGCAGAGAAGCCAGCCACAGCAGCAGCAGCCCCAGTATGCCCAACAGCAATACCAGCACGGTCCTCGTCCCGCCTATCAGGGACAGCAGAGGAGGCCGCGACAGCCGCCTCAACAGTCATACTCCCATCCTCCCCAACATTATCCTCACCAGCAGCAGCAATAGCCTCATTTCCAGCAGGGTAACCCATCCGATTCTCAGGCCCCCACTTTTGAGAACACAGCTCTAGATGACCTTGCCCGCTTGCTTTCCGAACAGTGAGCATCCTTCCGGCAGGAAATGGATGAGTTCCAGCAGGAGATGAGGGATATCATTAAGGGCAAAGCCGCCATACCATCTCATATTGAACCAAATTCGAACAATCTGAAGAGGAAGTCTAAGCAGGTACAGTTCACAAAGGATACCTCTCCTAGTGATTATTTGAGTGGCATGTCTTCTTCTTTGTATGATGTTGATTTTGTGACTACTAGGAGCGGTAGGATGCCAGCCGGCGGTGCCTCATCTGAGAGATAGCCACATGCAGAATCTTGAGCGCTAGATGAGCAGAGTAGCGGCGCCGATGCCGTTGATGACGTTGAAGACGGTGGTGCTGATGCCACCAATGATGGAGAGCCAGACGACAGTACTGAGGCCATCGTGATACCTGATGCAGACGGTGGTGCTGAGGCCACCATTTTGGATGCAGAGCCAGAGCGTGGTGTTGATGCCGTGAAGTCAGGTGCCGTTAGTGGTGCTGAGGCCACCACTTATACTTTTGTTGAGCTTCCTTCTGTGATGTTACCACCTTTTGTATCTATGGACTGTGGTAACAACAAAAAGAACAAAAAAATAAATAAAGGAAAGGTTTCTGTTTACACTCCTGATCCATATGTGCTAAATGATGATCATGGTATGGATTCTATTCCTTCACAGGTGCAGGAACCTCATCCCAGTCCTCCATCTGAGGAGTCCCCTACTATCCCCTTCCCTGAAGCGCTCCGCCAGGCGAAGGGGAATAAAAAAGAAAATCCAAAAAAGAACCAGCAGGTAGAATTCAGCAACCAGATGATTGATAGATTCCACATTCAGCTGACTCTACGGGAAGCATTTGAGCATATCCCTCTCTTCAAAAAGAACTTGAAAGAGACGACTACAGTCCGCAGGAAGAGGAGGTACAGAAATCAAATCCATATGCTCACCCAGGACACTTGCTGCACCATTCAGAACAATCTGCCAGCCAAGTGACCAAATGCAGGAGCTCCCTATGTCAGATGCGAGATTCAGGAGCAGCAGTTTGATCGTACTCTATTAGACAGCTGCTCTTCAATTAACCTTCTTCCGGTAGCCTTACTCGATCGATTCGAGTTTGGTCCTCTTCTTAGGAGCAGGACAGTCCTTCAGTTTGCTGATAGGTCGACTAAGAGGCCGAACGGGTTGTTGAAAGACGTGGTCGTTACCATTCAGGGCCTGAAATTCCCCGTGGACTTTGTTGTATTGGACATGGAGATCCCTGAGTCGGTAACCGATGCCCCCATCATACTTGGACGCCCATTTTTGGCCATAGCCAAGGCTGTGTCCGATCATGACAGTGGGAAGGTGTGTTTTCACGTAGAGGGCGAAACCATACAGATAGAGACGATCGAGGAAACCAGAGTGAGAGAATTAGAATGCTCAGAGCAGTCCAGCGAAGCCGCGCAGATGACAGAGGACGAGCTAGACATCCACCAGGAGTGTGATTTTGTGATGACAGATGATGAATCCATTTGGACAGATCATGTAGCACAGACCCTCGCCTTGCCTATAGATTCACCATAAGTAAAGCTTATGGTGATCGAGAGCCTGGAGAGCACACCCCTGGATGAGGATACCGTTGAGGCTGGCAATGTTGGGACGAGTGGTGATGAAGATTTTCAGTCGTGTTCATCTAGTTCAGATCCCTCTGATTCATACATTGATTGGGATGATTTTCATGACTATTTGCCTTGTCTGATTCCTTCTGAGCCAACAGCCATGACAGAGTTCGAGCCAGTACAGTTTATTGATGACTCAGCAGGGCTCCCTTCGTCAGGTATTCATGCAGAGCGAGAGTTCTCACATGCAGACCTGGTCGCCTTCACACAGACATATCAAAAGCCAGATATGCCACCTCCCAGTTGTCCAGAACTGAAGCCCTTGCCGCAGTCGCTGAAGTATAGATTCCTTGCGGGTGAGCCAGATATGCACCCAGTCATTATCTCAGCAGGTTTGACTGGAGAACAAGAATCTCGTCTGATGGAGGTTCTTGAAAGAAACCGCAAGGCAATAGGATGGAGTATAGCTGATCTCCAGGGGATTAGTCTGGCTCTGTGCTCCCACCACATCTATCTTGAGGAGGACTCTAGGCCGTCGCGTGAGTTCCAGCGACGGCTGAACCCGAATCTTCGAGATGTGGTAATGAAAGAAATATCGAGGTGGTGGAGCGCCGATTTTATCTACCCCATCTCCGACTCCAAATGGGTTAGTCTATTAGATGTGGTACCCAAGAAGACGGGTATCACTACAGTTGTGAGTGATTCTGGAGAGGAGATCGCTACCCGAGTACCCACTTCTTGGAGGATCTGTGTGGACTACAAATGATTGAATCAGGCCACCAAGAAGGATCATTTCCCTCTACCATTCATTGATCAGATTATCAAGAGGCTCGATAGAAAGAGTCATTATTGTTTTCTTGACGGGTACTCCAGATATAATCAAGTGGCAATTGCGCCCGAAGACCAGGAGAAAACGACATTCACATGTCCGTTTGGGACTTATGCTTTCAGACGGATGCCCTTTGGTCTATGTAACGCTCCGACGAGATTCCAAAGGTGCATGTTGTCCATTTTCTCGGACATGGTGGGTGACTGTTTAGAGGTCTTTATGGATGACTTCTCGGTCTACGGCGATGGGTTTGATGTTTGTCTTGACTGCCTAGACCGTGTGATTCAGCGCTACATAGAGGTCAATCTTGTATTGTCTTGGGAGAAGAGTCACTTCATGGTGACTCAAGGGATGGTCCTTGGTCATATCATCTCCAACAGGGGCATGGAGGTTGATCCAGCTAAGGTGGACATCATTATAAAACTCAATCCACCGTCCAATCTACGTCAATTGCGGTCTTTTCTGGGGCATGTCAGTTTCTATCGACGGTTCATTCAGGACTTTAGTCGTATTTCCCGACCGCTCACTGACTTGCTGACAAAAGACACCGAGTTCATTGTAGATGATAAGTGTCTTGCGTCTTTTGAGACTCTCAAGAATACGGTTGTCACGGCTCCTATCCTTCAGCCACCTGATTGGTCTCTCCCATTCGAGATCATGACGGATGCTTCAGATTTTACCGTTGGGGTTGTGCTTGGAAAGAGGAGGGATGGATTGCCGTTCACCATTCACTACTCAAGTCGGACTTTGGATGCCGCTCAGCGGAATTATACTGTAACAGAGAAAGAGATGTTAGTCGTACTCTTTGCTTTGGATAAGTACAGATCTTATATTCTCGGATCTAGAGCGACTATCTACACAGATCACACCGCCATCCGGTACTTAATGGCCAAGAAGGATGCCAAAGCACGCCTTACCATATGGATCCTTCTGCTCCAGGAATTTGATATTGAGATTAAGGATAAGCCTGGAGTTAAGAATGTGGTGGCAGATCATCTTTCCCGCTTGGAGAACCTTGAGCAATCTGAGCCCAGTGCACCTATCACAGAGATGTTTCCAGATGAGGCGATCTTGTCTATCACCTCGCTCCCATGGTACGCCGACATTGTGAACTATCTTGCCAAGACAGTCCCACAAGGTTGGCCCAGGCAGAAGCTCGAGACCTTCCTGGCGAAGGACAAGCTTTACCATTGGGAGGAGCATGTCCTTTATCAAGAAGGAGGGGACAGCATCTGGAGGAGGTGCATTCCTCAAGAAGAGCATCATAGCGTCCTCACATACTGCCACAAGCTTGAGGCAGGGGGACATCATTCTGGGAAAAGGACAGCACAGAAGGTGCTTCAATCCGGCCTATGGTGGCCTACTTTCTTCAAGGATTCAGATGAGTTTGTGAAGAGATGTACTGACTGTCAGAAGATGGGAACCTGCGGACAGAGAAACATGATGCCCATGCAACCCATTCACTTTTGTGAGGTTTTTGATGCATGGGGGATTGATTTCATGGTCTCATTTCCTAAGAGTCAGGGGTTTGAGCACATATTGCTCGCTGTAGATTATGTCAGCCGATGGGTTGAGGCCATCCCCGCCCGAGCCGCATGTGCTAAAACTGTGTGTAAATTTTTGAGGAAAAATATCATTTCACGGTTCGGGGTACCTAGAGTCTTGATTTCAGATGGGGGGTCTCACTTCATCAATGATAAGGTTAGGGCCCTTGCAAACGAGTTCGGCATTGACCATCATGTTGCCACTCCATATCACCCTCAGACTAATGGTCTTGTCGAAGTATCGAATCGGGAGATAAAGACTATCCTACAAAAGGTTGTTCGCCCAGACCGAAAGGATTGGTCACAGCTTTTGGACTCAGTCTTGTGGGCCTATCGGACTTCCTTCAAGAATCCATTAGGGACATCTCCCTTTCGACTCATCTATGGCAAGTTGTGCCATCTTCCTGTGGAAATAAAGCACAAGTCACTTTGGGCAGTTACCGAGCTATTATTGGATCCCGAGAGTATAGGAGAACAGAGGAGAGCAGAGTTGGTAGCCCTGGAGGAACTGAGAGACACAGCCTTTTCTAGCAGCCTACGGTACAGGGAAAAAGTAAAAACATGGCACGAATGTCATATCAGCCATAAACAGTTTGATCCAGATCAGCGCATATGGTTGTTTGATTCCAGGCTGAAATTATTCCCAAGGAAATTACAGAGCAAGTGGAAAGGTTTGTATGTGGTCAGGAAGGTACATGACAATGGCAGTATTGACATATCCGGACCGTCATCTTCTTCTACTTTCCGTGTCAACGGTCAGCACCTGAAACTATATCTAGATCATGATCCGCCGACCATTGATGTTGCCCCCATTCTTCTGGTATGAGATGTGTTCTTTGATTCACATCACTTGCATCTCATACATGGTGATCACTTCCATCTTTTGCTGTATAGATCCATCTGTCCTTATCACTCTTTCATCTGTTGATATCTTCTTGTCTTTTCTTCTTTTCTTCTTTTCCTTTTCTATTTTCTCTATCTATAAAAAAGGTGCCACTCCTTGTTGTCAGTTTCTGTACTTAGGACATACTTTGTCCTAAGTATAGGGGGTTGTGCACCTTGAGTTTTTCAGTCTTTTCGATCCTCTCCATTGTCTCCTCTTCTTGTCTATACTTAGGGATATCTTACCCTAAGTATATGGGGAGACAATCTGAGTACGATCTGTTCATTCCCACCCTTGACCCTCCCTACGTTGTGTACAGTCTGCTATACTTAGGATTATTTGATCCTAAGTATAGGGGGGACGGTCAACTTCTCATTGGTTCATTTGTTTATTCTTTAGACTAGCCTATACTTAGTATGAGTTATGCCTTCTCTTTTCTCTCCGATCTATGAGGACATAGCTCAAGCTAAGTATAGGATGGTCGTATATACTGCGTATATAATTTAGCCATAACTCGTACTTTCGTTTGTTCCTAATAATATGGCTAATAATTCTTTAAAATTCATTAAAAAACCTTAATAAAAGATGTGATTGTTCCTCAAATTCTTTTTGTATATACTGATTAATAAATTAGGTGAAAATGTTTTTTTGCAAAATGTTTGAAAAAATAGTTTGAAAATCTTTGTGAAAATCTTTTGAAAACTATTTTGAAAATATTTTGTTACATGTTATCAACCTTTGTAAAAATGTGTGGTTTGTAAAATTTTATTTTGTTTATATGAAATAAAATGTTTGAAAAATGATTTGCAAATGGTTTGAAAAATGGTTGCAAAAATATTTTGAAAAATCTATATATACTGTTCGAAAACCTTTGCAAATGATTTTCAAATGTGTGTACATGTTTGTAAAATTATTTGTAAAATTATTTTGGACTATAGTTTTCAAAATTGTTTGAAAACTCTGTGTCAAATAAATTTGAGTAATATATACATCTCACCAAAATCCACTATATGTATATATATATGTATAAAATTGATCACTTACCCTTGTAAAAATCCACTTCTTGTATATATAAGAAGCACTCCAGTATATATTCTTAACCTAGTTTTCCGCCAAAACCTTTTTGTTTTCAAAATCCCAAAAACATTTGCAAAATTTAAAAATCCAAAAACATTTGAAAAATCTTTTGAAAAATACAAAAAATGCATATGCATCATCACCATCATCTTTTCAAAAACTCATAAAAAGTTCAAAATCTTTGAAAAATTGTATCACAAAATATTTTCTGCATTCTGCATATCATTTCATAGCATTAGCATTTTTCGGATTGAGTTTTGATAGTTGAACAAGTCTAAGTAAAATCTGGAGATTGGAGCTTAATTGGGCCTTAAAATCTACCTAATAACCGGAACCTTGGAGGAACTGAGTTTGAGGGTACTTCAGGTCTATTTGACTTAATTCTTTGAGGATCATGAGACTTGTTCAATGGATTCTTGACTGCTTAAGTATAGTATTTGGAAGCACACACACGACTCTTGTTGATAATGACCTAACTTGACACCTTCACTTTTCACATGGCTCAACTCAGTTGGGGTGGTGAGGGGATTGGATTTGCCGGTATGAGACACACACAAGTGGAAACACTTGTCCTCCTCTAGGGAGGGAAGTGCACCCCAACCCGTCCAGTGATGAGGAAGTCTAAAGACAGGAGAGTGTGGGTTGCAATAAAGCTTCAAAAGAGGGATAGTCTACTGGCTCAAAAGGAAAAACTCCTTATGTAAATGCTGCTGTGAATAGTATTTCAAAAAAAAAAGAAGAAGACAGGCTTGTACAAAAATAAAATGCCTGCAAAGTGCATACAAATGTTGTAAAGTCAATAAGCAAGCTTGAGTTCCAAAGTCAAATATGTGAGCCTGCAGCTGGATGACTTGACTACACTGGTCTTGCATCCCATGACAGGTAGCTACACTGGCTACCGTCCATTCTTCTCTTCACCCCCTCCTCTTGAGCTGGTTTCCACTTGAACTTAGAAGGGAATACCCCGCTCCTCGAGGATGGAGTTGTTGGATTGGGGAATCATTAGGTTGTCATGCTGGAGAAGTCAGTCTCTTTGTCATTCTAGTTGGGGAGAGTCACTATCACTTACACTGTACGAGTCAGATTCATAGTCGTAAGGGTTTACGTATGAATTGAGATATTTCTGACCTGGCTATTGAGGAGACTTGGACAGAGTTTTGGGATTCTCAGGGACCGTTGGACTTCAAACACGGTCCTCATTAAGGTTCCGCCCGCACTAAAATTCCAAAGGTCCGACTTAAGCTCCAAACTTTGATTTTGTGAAGACAAGTTTGATAATCAAAATTAATCCACCTTCTTCTTTTTCTTTTCTTCATTTTTCTTTTCTGCACTTATTGCATAAGTGTTTGCTAGGGACTAGCAAAGGTAAAGTATAGGGGGATGATGAATCCACATTTCATCATCTTTATTCTATCATTTTGGCCTCAAAAACCCTAGAAAATGCATGTAAATGCCCTTATTCCTGCATATTAGCATCCATGCATATGTGTGTAAATAGTGTCTAAAATACTGTAATTAAAGCCAAAATTATAGAATAAATAAAAGAAAAGAAAAAGAATAAAATATTGTAAATATTTTATGACCCGAAACCCCGAGACCTAAGCATCTTGATGAATAGGTCGACAAGGAATAAAGTAGGGGGAGATAAGGGCCATAATACAATAAAATTCCCTTTTGATTTTATTCATTCTTTATTCATTTTGGGACCTATTTTTGGTTCCACTTTTTATACCTCAAAAAAGAAACTTTGTACATGAAAGTTGTAGATAATTAATTAAAGAAAAATACAAAATTGATTTCACTCAAAAATAATGTACAGATAAAAAGTTATGGTCTGAATAAAAATCAAGAATCCTAACTTCCCAGACCTGTATCTCACAAATGAAAACTCCAAATGCATCAAACTCACCTTTAATTGTATATAATTAAAAATAAGCTATTTAATGGCGGTGGTTTCGCATTTTACGGAGTTACGGTTTAAAAGTTGAGTTTTGGAACCCTATTGTACATTTGTACAGATTAAAATATTCATTTTATTATTTATTCATTATTTTTATAATTTTATATTTTTATAATTATCTAAATATTAATTATAATATATATGTACATTAAAACCAGAATAAAAACCTAAATAAAACTCAAAATAAAATACATGTTAATAATACATAGGTAAAATACCTATACAAATACCTATACAATACATACTTATATTTTATTAAATGTATAAAACATATCAGAAAAAAAATAAAAATATTTTTAAGTGTATAAAAGTATCCTATAATTTTATAAAATAATAAACAAAAATAAATACACTAAAATCACAAAATAAAAATAAATTATTAAATTATATAGTTAATATACCTATAAAGGGTATAAAAGTAAACTTGTAAAATTACACTTCATAAAAATAATTAAAAATCACCATAAAATAATTTATAAAATTATAAACATTTTTTATTTTATACTCTAAAATTAAATAAATCGTTTGATATTTTTAAATGATTTAATAAAGGTTTTTTTCCAGAATTTTCCTGGTTCGTCCACGTGGACCAACCAGGGGGGGTCTGGAGAGTTGACCTCGGGTCAACTCTCTGACCCCTCTCCTGTAGCTTCTGTCAGACCTGATTTTTGACCCATGTTCTCTCTATTTTCTAGGCCGACTCATTGCTTATTTCATGATGGTGTCTTCTAGGATGTTTGTCCTCGATCATCGGTGAATCACGCTTAGAGTTTTTTTCGGGGATTGGATCGATGATCCTCCCGTTGTCACCTCGTCTTTCGCGCCCATCGACCACTCATTCAAAACACCCCCTAGTTTTCTCTTCCTCCTTTGAACCGTCTTTGGCAAACGTCCAGACCTCCAAGTGCCAAGCCACGCGTCTCCGGTGACAAAGGATCGACCCGGTGCCTTGTCGAGGTGCAGCGAGGGCCGAGGCGTGTTCCCAGCCATCTCCGGCAGCGGTGCCGCCGTGAGGTTTCTACTTTGGGCTTCCAACCCTTGAGGTTCGTTTTTCTTCATTTGTTTTTGCATTTTTAGCTCCCCCGTAGTTGTAGGATCATCAACCCATCCTCCATTTCGCTTGAAATCCATCTGAGCACCTTCGCCTCCACCTCGCCGGAGCAAGCTCCGGCGAGTTCGCTTTTTCGTCTCCACCGCTTTATCGCCCCACCGGAGGGTCGTGGCATTTTGCCCACGACTCTCGTAACTTTCCTTGCAGGTCCAGGTACCTTCAACGCGTCTGGAGCTCTTTTTGGGAGCGTGATCGAGGTTCTCGGAGCTCACGAGCTTCGCCGCCTCTGACCGGCGCCTCCGGTCCACGCCGGAGCTTTTTGGAGCCGCTAGCACCTCAGAAGGACCTGCAGGAGGAGATCTATCTTTTTTGAGCGACAAGGGACACCGGAGAGGAGCGTTGCAGCGGGAAGAAGTTCGCTCCGGCGGAGCTTCTTCCCCATTCGTCGACATTGCTTCCCCGCCATCGGATCTGGAGCATCAGCCCAGGCAAGCAGCAGCCGTTGGATTTTTGTTCGCACCAGCCATCCGATCCTCGAAGAAACATCTAATCTCAGCCGTTGGTGTCCAACCGGTATCGTGAGACGTGGGGCTGCCATGTGGATAAGTGGGATAAAGCCCACCGTTGGATCGGCCCCCGCTGAGGGTATTTTGCGGTTACACCCTTGGCACTTTTTGTAGTTTATACTAAATGCTAAAACTTTCCTCTGCTGTTTAAAGTTTTGAAAATATTGTGCATCAGCCCTGGCTTTTTGTAATATCACAATTTGGCCCCTGCCAGGTCGCGTGCATCTGCGCACGTGACTTGGCGTTTTTGCAAGGCACACCCCTGGACCTTGTCTTATTTTTGTTTAGTACTTGAACTTCGAATTACAGTTATAAACTTTTTTAAAATTTTGCAATCTTTCCCTCAAACTTCTTGATAATCACATTTTGGTCCCTGTCTGGCGCACGTGCTTGTCATGTGCGTCTGGGAAATTTTGCGTGGAAGGGCCTGCAGCTTTGCGTATTTCTGATTGGTCCAGATAATTTTATATTTAGTATTCTATTTTGGGAAATATTACAATCAGCCCACCTCTACTTTTTGAATATTACATAAATGCCCTTGGCATGTAAGTATTTTCTTGTTGTTTTCTCTAATTATTGTGTGCACTTCTAAAATCCCAAAAATTCCACAAAAATCATTTTAAGCTCCTGTTAACTTGCTCATTCACGCCACATTTTTGTATTACATTTTTATTGCATTTTCATATTTATCAAAAATCAAAAACATGCATTTTCAGTAATGTCTATCTTAGAAAATACCAAAAAATATTAAAACACCTTGAAAAATTCCAAAAAAAAACCTACTATGTATTTTAGTGTCTTTTAGTATCAATCCAAAAATCACTAAAAAATTCAAAACAAAAACCGTAAAAATGAGAAAACACATAAAAACTTCAAAAAATTAAAAAAAATCATAGAAAAATCCTAAAAATATAAACTCAGGTCATGTAGGTTCCCTATTTTATTGTCTTTATTTTAAAATTAAGTTAGGAAAATTTTGTTGTTGTTTGCTATTTTTCATTCCTATTTTACTTTCAGCCAGCAGCTTATTCATTGTTTCCTTGTATTTTGCCTTTTAAAAATACCAAAAATATTCTGAAAAATCCCTAAAAATCACAAAAATAGTATAAAAACATAAAAAGACCAAGAACATTTTATTTCATAATTTTTGAGCATTTTCCTTATTTTTATAAATAGCTTATTACCTCTTTTCTTATATTATTTATATATTCTATTTATAAAAACAAAAAAAATATAAAATATAAAAAGAAAATATAAAATCAGAAAATTAAAAATTAAAATACAAAATTAAAATATAAGAATAAAAAAATTAATTAAAAAAATTAAAAACCCCACAAAAACAATTGCATCTTGTAGACATTAATCACACATCACTCATTTTGCACTTAGCCCGATCTATCCTGCCTTGCTCCCTGTGATCGACCTCTACATATTTACACCTATACACCTTGTTTGTAGAGTTAATAATGAATTTGACTCCACTTGATTTTTCATTGCTCGACTTATATTTTGTGGGATTTAGTTGGATTTTTGAGTGGTCGACACTTCGACTGAGTTCCCGCCTTGTGTGGAACTTAAGACCACCGAAATTTGGCTAAATCAATGACATGGGAGGAATTGAAGTCTGCCTTCCTTGATAAGGGTCTAAAAATCGAGTTTCGCGGCTTTCACTTTTTTTTAAAGAAGAAAGGAAGTTGTCGGTTGTAGCAGAAAGCCGCGAACCGAGAAATTCGATTTCGATTCTTAAACCTATCAAACAATTACGATTTTCTGTCGGAAAACCGTTCACTAATATTTAACCAGGCAAGTGGTCCTGGGTCGAACTCAAGGAGCCAGAATAAATTCCCTAGATTTTCCTATTCGTAATCTTATGTTAATTCTTCTCTAAATCAAAACGCTTTTTTATTGATTTTTATTTTTGTTATTTTTATTTGATTTTATTCTTTTCAATTTTTTATTTAATTTTCAAAAAGGGATATTTTTCAAAGGATTTACATATTATATAATAGGTGGATATAATATAGGTGATACTATATAATAGGGTGAACGGGGTTCGAGCTGCGAACTCGAACTACACAAGAAAATAAAACAAAACGAGGCGGCTTTCGATTAAATCAAATCACTTCGAAAACATGTCAAAACGCCGCGAAAATTTTATACTAGGTAGCTGGGGTAGTTGTGTAACTACCCTCAAAAAATCCTTGAAATCCGAGGTCACAAGAACAAGAAACAGCCCCTACAGCCCAGGGGCATAAGCGCAAGAAAATTTATTAAAAAAATTTGCAATTCGGTCCTTAAGGACTGTTCTGAAAGGAAAATACAAGAATCTTTACATTTAGGTCCCTGCGGAGGGACCTAAATGCAATTATGCAAAGGTCTGGAGGCAGAAGGAAATATCTGGAAGTTGTTGGACTTATTATGCAATTTTTCTACCCTTTCAGAATGTGTGGCCGAGATTAGAACTTAAATGCGCAATCGGACGCTCCTCTGTTAGCCACGTGTCGCAAGACTGTGCGTCGGTTGTTCTTGAAGTTGTTGAGCAGCTGACGGCGGTCCTCTCTTCTCCGATTTATTCCAGTCGTCCGGCGAAGGTTCTGACGCTCCGGCGAGGCCAGAGGGGTGGCTCCTCCACCCCTCGAGCTCGCCCGCGGTAGGGTGGCGGCTGAGTGTGCTCCGGTCGGCGGTGGCGTTGCGACGAAGATGGTGACTCCGTACACTCGGGGATTGAGATGTTCTGATGAAGCTCTTTTGAAGATGATTTTTGAGGAAGATCGAAGGCTCCTGATCCGGATTAATGCCTCGCGACGAATATGGACTTGCAAACAAGAAGCGTGTATGCTCGATTCATAGTGAATCAGCCCAGGTGGTTACAAATCACAATCTCAAAGATGGTAAAAATGTTAAGTTTCCAGCCAACTTTCAGAACGCGTGAAGAAGACGATGGTTTGATGATTAATTTGAGATGAATTTGAAATGAATCGAAGGTGTTTTGTGAATAGGCGTCTAAGCTTAGTGATTAAGCTACTGAAATCACTGGTTAGCGTCGCTAATCGACACGCACGGATCGAGAAATAAAACGAAATAGATGGAGGAAAAAGTTTGTGGAATGTCAAGGTGTAGTACCTGGACGACGAGCTCGACGGCAACTTCAACCGGAGCTGGACGCTGCGATGGCGGCGCTGCAAGGCAAAGCTACGCCTTGGAACCTCCTCCTTCAACTCCTCTTCCTCGCGGGTCCTTGCTTGATGCTGTCACCACCGTGGATTGACCGGAGTCGGGCTAGGAAGATGGGGAGTTGGTGCACCTGGAGCTGGGCTCTGGGGTGGTTAGGAAAGTTAGTTGTAATGGTGGACCTTGGAGCTTATTTATAGGAGAAATGGCGTGGGCTCCAAGTAGAGATGAAGGGTGGCGATGGAGAAGGTAGTTGGGGGAGGAAGATGGACGGGTTAGATCAGCTGGAATGTTCTGGATGGCTGCGGGAGAAATAGGCGAAGTTGGCCGGTCGAACAGAATCTGGCACAACCTCTTCTTGAAGAAGATGAACCAGGTGCTGACACGTGTCAGCACCTGGTTGGCCCAGAAGCGAAAATAACTTATAAAATATATATATATATAATAGTAAATTACATTATTTTAAATAGGTATAAATACAAGAAGTGTTAATAAATTAATTTTCTAATTTATGGTATAAATACTTTTAATAAATAATATATGTTTTAAAAAATATAAATTTTATATCAATAAATATGTATTAATAATTAGTTTTAGATTTTTAATTTAATAAATATTTAAGTAAAAATTAATTTTATATTTTATTAATTATTAGGGTATTAAATAAGACTTGTACGAATTTTTATAGAATTTTATGAATTTATTTACATATTTTAATAAATAGGGTTAGTATCTATATAGGTCATTTATACCTAAGTTTTGGGGGTTTTTTGATTTTATAAAAATAATAAATAGTTTCCAAAAATTATGAAATAATTTATGTAGAAACTACAAGATCATGAAATAATTTAAAAATTATAAAATTAAGAAAATAATAAATAGTGTGTGTTACATAAAATAAATAGCCCAGAAATCCCTTTGTCTTTTGGTCCCAAAACCGACTTTTTGCAAACGGACTCCGAATGTGATGAAATCACCTTTATTAATTAGGTAATATTATTTTATGAACTTTAAAGGTGAGTAGAGTGAAATTGGAGTTCGTATGAGGAAGTTATGATGTTCGGAAGTTGAGATTTTGACAATTTGTAGGCTAGGTTTCTTGGCATATATATAGGATAAGATTTTTAACTTATTTTTTATATTTTTATTTATATTTTTAGAAATAATTAGGAGAAAGATTTGGTGAAAATTTTGTTAATATGAAATAATTAAAATTCTTTGAAGTTTTTGTATTTATTTTATAAATAGTGAAAGGTGTATATACATGTGTTAGATTATTTTTCTTTGGTTTTCTTTCCTTATCTCCCCTACTTATTGGTTTGTCGACCAATCCATGCTGACTTGGTCTCGGGGGTTGGGCTATAAATATATCTTACAGCTATATTTATACTTTAAGTCATATTGTATATATACATATATTCAATCTGCCTTTTTCTCTCTTTTTTTCTGGTTCTTTATTTATTTAGATGAGTTTAGTGGTTAAAAGTGAATATTTACACATGAATGGTGTTTTGTTAAAGTATGAGAATTAATGGGTATTTTACATGCATTTGTTAAGGGTTTTTAAGACAAAATACGACAGAAAAGTTAATGAATCATGGATTCATCAACCCCCTATACTTAAACTTTGCTAGTCCCTTAGCAAACACTTATTTTGAAAAAGTAAGTGAAAAAGAAAGAAAGTTAGAATGAATTTGTTTTCCTAAACCAATTCATGAACACAGACAAAGGAAAGGCTCGATCGGGCCTGAAACAAGCATTTTGTCGGAACCTTAACTAGGATTAGGATTTTGTCCTCAACAGTCTTCAAGTCCATAATCCTTACTCAAGATCAATTCATCGGCTAGTTCAGACTCATTTATTCATATCGCAAACTCTATCATCCTTGAAGTCAACTTGTACAGTGTGTGAATTGATTTAGCTCTTCATGCTTAGAGAACCGAAGAAACCGTCAATCCCGGCTATACACTCCTATGACTTCCTCATCCTGCTACTCTTTCCTCGGGGAGGGAGGTATTCCCTTTCTGAGTTCAGTTCTGCTATGTCCACAATCGAATATAGGGAGAAGTTAGAAGAATGAGAAAAGAAGTGGAGTGCGACCAGTGTAGACGCATCTCCTTGTGAAGCCCAACCGGTGTAGCTGAGTCTCCACTAAGATGTGCAGGCATATTTGGTGGAAGCTTGGACCATTTTGGTCTTATTTGGTGGCTTCTGTATTGCTTTGACTTTGTAATTTGCTTGCACTACATTCATCCTTTTGTGCCTCGACGGATATAGCATCTTTTTAGTCCGTCCATTTTTTGAGGTCTTAGAAAAATTGTCAGCAGATCCTTCCCTCATCCGAAGCAACTATCGCAACCCCAATCTCTCCCGTCTTTAGACGACAATGCCGCAAAGATAAGGATAGGAACGCACTACCAAGGTGTACTGCCCTTCGGAACTCCATGCGAGTTGAGCTAAGTGCAGCGTGTGTGTGTTCAAGGTTGGTTCACTGATGTAGAGTTGTACGGATGACTCCAAATGGTCTACTTAAGCTCAGACGACTTGATTTCCCGAATATGATCTTATGGAACCCAAAGATTTAAGTCACAAGACCTAAAGAGTCTAAATTCTAGATCCTAGTCAGGCTCCTTACAACGAGAGTTAAAAGCCGTAATCAAGCTCCATCCTTTAGACTAGACTCAGTCCTTAGTTCCGGGAAATCAAAATTATTCTGAAAAATGCGAATGCAAATGCAACCATGTTTTTGTGAAGTATATTTTCTGAATTTTACTCATTTTTATGGATTTTAAGGATTCTGTAATTTTTTTACAAATTTTAGGACTTTGTATTTTTATGGATTTTTATGATTTTTATACACAAGGTTTTTATTCACTAATTTTACAAGATATATTTTATTCAAGTTAAGTATCTAATGTATTTTACAAGTTTTATCCACAAAGTATTTTACAGGAGTTGAGTGGTTTTTATACATGTTTTAATAAATAGGATTTTAAATAAATATTATACAAATTTTAAGTACAAATTTTAAATACAAATTTTAAATACAAGTTTTAAATTACAAATTTTAATTACAAATTTTATGCATGTTTTACTCATTTACAAGGATTTTATAAATAAGAGAGTAGATTTTAAATTAACCCGTACCCACTTTTTATGGATTTTATAGATATAGAAAATACATAAAAGTACGAGTTATGGCCGAAAGTATATATACAATATATACGCACCCCCCTATACTTAGCTTGAGCTATGTCCTCATAGCGTCAAAAGAGAAAAGGAGGACATAACTCGTGCTAAGTAAAAGTGGGTGAAAAGGGATACCGATCACAAGTCAGTCAACCCCCCCATACTTACGATCAGGTCATCGTAAGTATCAAGGGAGAGCAAAAACGGGATGACTGAATGAAAAGGATAAATAACGAAAGTTCAAAAGGAAAAGAATACGAAATCATCGAAATCACTCGGTCCCCCCTATACTTAGGATAAGGCATCCAAAGTATATAAAAGAGTGTAGCCAAAATTGAGGATCAGTGATTCGTGAAAAAAAGAATGGCTATACAAAAGAATCAGTAAAAAAATAAAACGTAAATCAGCGGGCAATCGGTCCCCCCTATACTTAGGATCTGGTATCCTAAGCATAGAAGACGAGCAAAAACGGGGACGATTGTGGTCTACGAAGAATATACAAGTGTTGTGAATCTCCAAGATGGCTCAAAAGAATTTGTACAAAAAGAGGTGAAGGAATGATCATGATTCCTGTACAAAGTAGATCACTTCAGTACGGGCCAGATGATTAGTAGTCTCTACGAAGTGCTTCAGCATCTGCCCGTTGACCACGAACGGTTCTGCACCAGGTGACACATCTGATATCGCAATACTGCCATTGTCGTGCACCGTTCTGACTATGTATGGTCCTTCCCATTTTCTTTTCAATTTGCCTGGAAAAATTCTCAACCTTGCATTGAACAGCCAGATTTTCTGCCCAGGGACAAAGCTCTTATGCCGAATATGTCTGTCATGCCATTTCTTCACTTTGTCCTTATAGATAAGTGTGTTCTCGTATTCTTGATTTCGAATTTCTACCAGCTCATTCAGGTCTATCTTCCTCTTGGCTCCTGCTTTCTGTGTATCCATAAGTATCTCACGAATTGCCCCCTCAGATTTGTGCATGATTTCTACGGGCAAGTGGCACGGCTTTCCATAAACTAGCCTGAATGGTGAAGTGCCTAAGGGAGTCTTGTATGCAGTACGATATGCCCAAAGAACTTGGTCTAGAAGAAGTGACCAGTTCTTCCTATCCGGTCGTACTAGTTTCTAGAGAATTGATTTCACCTCCCTATTCGATACTTCGTCCATGCCATTCGTCTACGGGTGGTAAGGAGAAGCTACTCTGTGATCGATGCTGTACTGTTTCACTAGCTTCTTCACCTCCTTATTAACGAAATGGCTACCCCCATGAGAGATAAGAATACGAGGAATTCCGAACTGCGAGATGATGTGTTCCCTTAGGAACTTTCAAACGGTCTTGCTGTCTGCGGTTCGTGTGGGTATAGCCTCCACCCATCTGCTAACATAATCTACAGCGAGAAGGATGTACTCAAAGCCGCTGCTAGAAGGGAATGGTCCCATAAAATCTATGCCCCATGCGTCAAAGATCTCGTAAATAATGAAGGGTCGCATCGGCATTGCATCTCTGGCACTGACTGTCCCTACAGCTCTCTAACAATCTGGACAACTCTTCACGAATGTGCAAGCATCTATGGTGAGAGTCGGCCACCATAATCCGCTTTGTAGTACCTTCTGCGCTGTCCTCTTCCCTGAATGATGTCCTCCTAATTCTAAAGAATGACACAAAGTGAGGATACTATTATATTCCTCCTGAGGAATACATCGCCTATAAACACAATCCGGTCATTCGCGAAAGAATCGGATCCTCCCAATGGTAGTATCGTGCCTCAGAAACTAGCTTCTCAACTCTGTTCTTCAGCCAACCCTGAGGACTTTTCTGTGTGACCAGAAAGTTCACTATGTCTGCATACCATGGAAGTTCTGTAACCGCAAAGATGCTTTCATCAGGAAATCTCTCTGCGATCTCTGGCGTGTACTCATCTGAAGGATGATCTGATTGTAATTGGGAGAGGTGATCAGCTACCACATTCTTTACTCCAGGTTTATCCTTGATATCCAAATCGAATTCCTGAAGTAAGAGAATCCATCTTAGAAGGTGTGCCTTGGCATCCTTCTTTTCCATTAAAAATCTGATAGCTGAGTGATCGGTGTAAACTGTGGTCTTTGAGCCAAGTAGATACGATCGAAACTTATCTAATGCAAACACTACTGCCAACATCTCCTTTTCTGTCACTGTGTAGTTTCTTTGAGCATCATCTAAGGTTTTGCTGGCATAGTGAATAGCTATGGGAAGTCCATTCCTCCTCTGCCCTAATACAGCCCCGACCGCAAAATCTGATGCATCTGTCATGATCTCGAAGGGTAGAGACCAATCAGGCGGCTGTAGGACAGGAGCACTGATTATCTTTTCTTTCAATGTGAGGAAGGCATGAAGACATTTGTCATTTAAAACGAACTCGATGTCTTTGCCAAACAATTCAGTTAACGGTCGGGCAATCTTGGAGAAGTCTTGAATAAACCGTCGATAAAAGCCGACGTGCCCCAGAAATGACCGTAACTGTTTGATGTTGGATGGTGGCTCGAGTTTCTTGATGACGTCCACCTTGGCAGGGTCAACCTCCATGCCTCGCTGGGAGATGGCATGCCCCAACACGATCCCGTGAGTAACCATAAAATGGCTCTTTTCCAGGACAGAACGAGATCTACCTCACAACACTTTTTCAGAACCTGGTCTAGGTGCGCTAAACAATCGTCAAGGAACTCACCATAGACCGAAAAATCATCCATAAAAACCTCTAGAAAATCACCGACCATGTCCGCAAAAATAGCAAGCATGCACCTCTGGAAGGTCGCGGGAGTGTTGCACAATCCAAAGGGCATCCGTCTAAAGGCATACGTGCCAAACGGAAAAGTGAAGGTGGTTTTCTCCTGGTCTTCAGGAGCAATTGATACCTGGTTGTATCCGGAGTAACCGTCATGAAAACAGAAGTACCCCTTCCCTGCCAACCGTTCTTTGACCTGGTCTATGAAAGGTAAAGGGAAGTGGTCCTTCTTCATCGCGGTGTTCAGCTTTCTGTAATCAACACATACTCACCACAACGTGGTTACTCTCTTTGGAATCTCCTCTCCACTCTCGTTTTTCACCATCTGAATTCCCGATTTCTTCGGGACAACATGTAATGGGCTAACCCATTCGGAGTTGGAGATGGGATATATGAACCCTGCATCGCATCATTTCGTGATCTCTTTCTTGACAACTTCTCGTAAAACCGGATTCAGCCTACGCTGAAACTCTCTGGAGGGTTTGCTGTCATGATCGAGATAGATATGATGTGAACACAAAGCAGGATTGATCCCGCGGAGATCGGATACAGTCCACCCAATAGCCTTGCGGTTTCTTTATAGAATCTCCATCAGACGAGATTCTTGATCATCGGTCAAAGTTGAGCTTATAATGACCTGAAACTGTTGATGTGGACCCGCAAGGAAAGCATATTTCATGTTTGGTGGCAAAGTCTTAAGTTCTGGTAAGGTAGTATCTAGATCTGTCGAAACATCATCTGTAGCTGTATGGGGATCTGTATCGGTAGGTGATGTGTCTGCATTCTGATTATCCACCATCTTTATGTGCTCTAGAGTCGGACTACAGAAGATGTTCAAGACATCATCCGACTCCTCAGAATGATCAGAAGAGAATAAGTCAGCTAAATAGAATTCTGATTCATCTGAGACGGAGGAATTGTGTAGAATTTCTGAATCTGAAAGATCTGCATTGATTTCATCAGAAGTCTGATCCCTTTGTTCATCATCATCTAAGCTGAAATATAAGGTCCCATCGGAAGAATTACCCCCTGAAGTCTCGGACCCGTCCTCTGTCAAACATTCTTGGGTCTCTACCTGATATCTTTCGAGGTCGTCAAAACGGACCTCATCCATGTAATCGCAAGAGGCTAAAGAACTCAGAAAATCTGAAGATGCATCACTGGAAGTGTTTGATTCTCTCGCCATCTCTATATGTACCTTTTCACCCTCGGCGCGAAAAGATACCTTCCCTGTATCATAATCGAAGAGAGACTTTGCGGTCTCTAGAAAAGGCCTCCCGAGAATGATCGTGGTAAGGTGTAACTGTGCAGGGCAATTCATATCTAAGACCGTAAAGTCTACTGGAAATTGCAGACCCTGCACGGTTACGATAACGTTCCTAAGTATACCCTTAGGTCTCTTTACGGATCTATCAGCAAACTGAAGCATCGCGCGTGATTTGTAAAGAGGACCTAACTCGAGCTTCTCGAGTAAGGAAGCGGGTATTAGATTGATCGAGGAACCGTTATCTAATAGGGTGCGATCGAATTCAGCTTTTGCGATCTCGCATCTGACATAATGTGCACCTGAGTCTTTCTTCTTCTTTGGAAGCTTATTCTGTATCGCACAGGATGTTGCCTTAGTCAAAACATGCTTTTCTGTTCGAGATCTCTTTTTCCTACGCGTGGTGCATCTGTTTTTCAACTGATTCTTGAGCGTAGGAAATTGATCTAAGGCATCATGGAGAGGGATCTTCAGAAAGATGTGATCTTTGAGTAACTATTCGATCTGTGGAGATTCGGGATTATTTTTGGTCTTTTTCTTTCCTTTTCCAAACAAAGCATCGGGAAAAGGAATACAGTCAGGAGTCAGAAAATCAGAATTTTTATTCAACTCATTGGAATCAGCTTGTACATCGAGAGTCTCAGAATTATTTACAAAACTCTCTAAAACAGGGGAAGAAATATTTTTGTCCGGGGTCTCTGCCTGATCTGGCGTGATATCATCGTCTGAGTCGCCAGTGTCCATATCTGATGAATTGGTATTACTCCCGTCTCTTGATTCTGCGTCCACATCCTCTTGCAGATTCTCCTCCTCGGCATCAGGATCATGCTCGTGCTCTTTTGGTGCCCTCTCTCCATCAGGTGTTAGCGGTGATCTACCGCTCCTGAGACGAATGAAGTTAGACAAAAATTCAGGAAACGAGATCTTACCTGTAGGATCTACCTGGTCTGGATGCCTCCTCTTGTTGTTCGGGTTCATCTGAGGCTGGGCTGGGAGAGCGGTCTTCGGCACGGTTAACTCGTCCAGACGACGGTTAACCTGCTCCATCTCTGCCTTGTGCTCAATCTGGAGCGTACTGAGCATATCCATGATCTGGTTGAGCGCTTGGTCCTGTGAAGACATCTCCGGTTCGATGTGGTGGCCCTGGCTTTCTCCTCTCTCCTGCCTTGGCGTGAAGTGCTGAGAGGTGGAAGGCTGGGAGTAACGCTGAGGTGTAGAAGAAGACTGATGCGGCTGCTGAAAAGGATAATTCGGTGAAAACTGGGCAGGGTGCTGATATGAAGGTTGCGGTCTCTGATGGTAGACATTCGGATGAGACTGCTGCGGCGTGAAGCTCTGGCGGTGCTGGAATTGCGGACGTCCATGCTGTGGATGACCGTACGGCTGCTGCTTGATGATTTGGTATATTCGGCTGCTGCACCAGAGTATACCAAATCCCATTGATCTCGAAAGTGGACTGCGGCTCTACCTCCATTTCGGCAGTGCTGATGATCTGGCCGGAATTGGCATGAGACTGATCCTCATGCCAATCAATCTGCGGAATCTCGGGCTCGCTCTGGACATAGTGTATCTGACGGGTGGGTGGAGCGGGTGCGATCCTCCGTGCTGGCTGTGTGTTCGAAGAAGTCTGGTTCTGCTGATACTGGCTCTGAAAATCAGCGACCTTCTTCGAAAGATCACTTAGCTGCTGAGGTAGAGATGAGAGTTTCTCCAACTCTCGCAGCGGCTGTAGGTCTTGGACCTGCTTATGAATCACGTCCACCAACGTCAACTTCTCGCTAATAAAGCCCATGTTGGTGTTGGATTCAGAGTCTGATATATTCGCCACCTTATGATGCTCTCGGTGATGTGGTGGCTGTGGGGCTTTCTGAAATGCCCGAGTAGAGTCTACAACTCTCGAGTTCTTGGCCATCCCTTCGAAGATGGCCCAGACTGACTCGGCATCTTTGTTCAAGTAGTTGCCGCCACATGCGGCACTCACGAGCCCCTGTACTTCTGGCTGGAGTCCTCCGAAGTAGTTCTGCACTAGCACCTTCATCGGGATCTCATGATGCGGGCATCTCTCCGTCAGGTCCTTGAATCGATCCCATGCCTCATGGAATGATTCGTTCGGCAATTGCGTAAAGTTGGAGATCTGACTCCTCATCATGTTCGTCCTTCCTAGAGGAAAATATTTGCGCAGGAAGGTGGACTTCAGCTCGTCCCAGGTGGTGATTTCTCTCCCCAGATGGCTCAGCCAATAAAGGGCCTTATCGGCTAAGGCAAAGGGAAAAGCCTTGAGGCATACGGCCTCCTGCGTTACTCCTGGATAACAAGCTATTCTGCATATCATCTCAAACTGCTGCAAAAACGTGAACGGCTCCTCTGTGGCATTCCCATAGTACTTGGGAAGCAAGGATATGAAGGACGGTCGGAGTTCGTATGGCCCTTGATTCGGCGGTAGCCGAATCCAGTGATGAAGCGTTCGAGCGCCTGGGTCATACTCATCCCGTAAAGTAGCGGGAACCACAGGCGGTAAATGGTTCCCGGCCCCTGCTCTCAGTGCAGCTATTTCAGCCTGCAGTTCAGTCTGAATTCTATACTGTTCTCGAATCTATAAATTCATCTGCTGAAGTGTATCGAGAATTCCGGTCGTAACATCTGCGTTCTGCTCCTGATGTTCCTCAGCTAGTTGCCTCTCGTCTGCTGCTGATGCTTTCCCACGAGCCATCTGATTGTCTGGAAAATAGAAACTCTCGTAAGAACTCAGCGAAAAATACTCAGGAGATCGAGATGATGTATTGAGGCGAGGGTCTACCTCAATGATCTGGCCAGGAGGCCGAGGGAGTCTTGGTCTGACTCGCCTCGAGATCGGATGGGACCAGCTCGGGAAGAGGGTCTTCTCGAGCCTGTGAAGACATACGCTAGACGGTGGACGGTCGAAAGCTCACAGAGTCTGAGCCGAAAAGCCATCGAGACGTCATCTTCGATGTCAAGAAGAAGTCGGGAGAGCACATGTACGATTCAAATGAGAGAGATATGCGAAAGCCTCGGAAAACTCATGCCCCGCAAACAAACACAAAGCGAACCCCGATTTCACCAACTCAACCCTTGGTGAAGACCGTAAGAGTTCGGTCTTTTATCTTTTCGGTTTTAGGGTTGTAATTAGCAAACGTTGAGGTTACGCGGGCTGAGCAAGCCAATAGGTGCCCGATAGTTTCTCCGAGACACTGGCCCGAATCCTTACGCGAGACCACTTGCACTCAGCCAGTATGGGAGTAAGTACGGACCGTTTCCGGCTACCAGTGTTACTTGAAGACGGAGCCTTGCGCAGTGTCCTCTAAACCTCCCACTCTGCTAAGTAAACCCGGACCGTTTCCGGCTACCCGAGCTTACCCACTGAGGAACAGTGATCAGGTGTATGGACCCAGTAGTATCCCGCAAGAAATACGGGGTTTTGTCTCTATCCTTAAGTATCGGCTCTCAAGCTCGCGCACTCTGAGAAATGTGCGGGGGTTACTCTCCCCAAATCATTTGAATTGTTTACGGTTTTTGATCAGATATTTTTAGCAGTTCCGATTTTAGTTTTGCGATTTTTATGGTTATTTTCAGGCAACGTCTATTTTTTTGTCTTTTTAATTAAAAACCCTAAAGCAAGCACCTAGGTTGCAAGTCCTAAAACTAGCTACGCGGCACAAGCAGATAGAGTAAAAACCTAAACAAGCATCTAGAAAACCGCGGAAAATCGGTGAACGATGAAAACTGCGGTGGGTGCCCTGATCCTCGGATACACGGTATCCGGTGAATCAGGCCCCTAAAAAAATGAAAGTTTTATTACTAAGTACAACTCTCTCCCTTTCTCTCTCTTTTACAGATAAAAGGATACTAACGACTTTGCTCCTCTGCAGTCGACTCGTGAAGAAGAAGCCGACCTCTGCTCTTTCAACTGGCTCGGCTTCCGAAGAAGTCGGTTGATCCTGCAGGCCCTGCAAAGATAGTTAGCAAAGAAAAGCCGATCGAGAAAGCCGTAAGAAAACAAACGAAAAACTCGGAAAGCAAAAGCCGTACGAAAAAACCGTACGAAAAACGAAACAAAGAGAAGAAAAAATAAAATCACGAAAAATGAAAAATCAAAGGAATCTAACGCCTCCCCGGCAACGGCGCCATTTTGATAAGGGTCTAAAAATCGAGTTTCGCGGCTTTCACTTTTTTTTTAAAGAAGAAAGGAAGTTGTCGGTTGTAGCAGAAAGCCGCGAAACGAGAAATTCGATTTCGATTCTTAAACCTATCAAACAATTACGATTTTCTGTCGGAAAACCGTTCACTAATATTAACCAGGCAAGTGTTCCTGGGTCGAACTCAAGGAGGAAGAATAAATTCCCTAGATTTTCCTATTCGTAATCTTATTTTAATTCTTCTCTAAATCAAAACGCTTTTTTATTGATTTTTATTTTTGTTATTTTTATTTGATTTTATTCTTTTCAATTTTTATTTAATTTTCAAAAAGGGATATTTTTCAAAGGATTTACGTATTATATAATAGGTGGATATAATATAGGTGATACTATATAATAGGGTGAACGGGGTTCGAGCCGCGAACTCGAACTACACAAGAAAACAAAACAAAATGAGGTGGCTTTCGATTAAATCAAATCACTTCGAAAACACGTCAAAATGCCGCGAAAATTTTATACTAGGTAGCTGGGGTAGTTGTGTAACTACCCTCAAGAAATCATCGAAATCCGAGGTCACAAGAACAAGAAACAGCCCCTACAGCCCAGGGGCATAAGCGCAAGAAAAATTATTAAAAAAATTTGCAATTCGGTCCTTAGGGACTGTTCTGAAAGGAAAATACAAGAATCTTTACATTTAGGTCCCTGCGGAGGGACCTAAATGCAATTATGCAAAGGTCTGGAGGCGGAAGGAAATATCTGGAAGCTGCTGGACTTATTATGCAATTTTTCTACCCTTTCAGAATGTGTGGTCGAGATTAGAACTTAAATGCGCAATCGGACGCTCCTCTGTTAGCCACGTGTCGCAAGACTGTGCGTCGGTGGTTCTTGAAGTTGTTGGGCAGCTGACGGCGGTCCTCTCTTCTCCGATTTATTCCAGCCGGCCGGCGAAGGTTCTGACGCTCCGGCGGGGCCAGAGGGGTGGCTCCTCCACCCCTCGAGCTCGCCCGCGGTAGGGTGGCAGCTGAGTGTGCTCCGGTCGGCGGTGGCGTTGCGACGAAGATGGTGACTCCGTACACCCGGGGATTGAGTTGTTCTGATGAAGCTCTTTTGAAGACGATTTTCGAGGAAGATCGAAGGCTCCTGATCCGGATTAATGCCTCGCGACGAATATGGACCTGCAAACAAGAAGCGTGTATGCTCGATTCATAGCGAATCGGCCCAGGTGGTTACAAATCACAAGCTCAAAGATGGTCAAAATGTTAAGTTTCCAGCCAACTTTCAGAACGCGTGAAGAAGACGATGGTTTGATGATTAATTTGAGATGAATTTGAAACGAATCGAAGGTGTTTTGTGAATAGGCGTCTAAGCTTAGTGATTAAGCTACTGAAATCACTGGTTAGCGTCGCTAATCGACGCGCACGGATCGAGAAATAAAACGAAATAGATGGAGGAAAAAGTATGTGGAATGTCAAGGTGTAGTACCTGGACGACGAGCTCGACGGTGACTTCAACCGGAGCTGGACGCTGCGATGGCGGCGCTGCAAGGCAAAGCTACGCCTTGGAACCTCCTCCTTCAACTCCTCTTCCTCGCGGGTCCTTCCTTGATGCTGTCACCACCGTGGATTGACCGGAGTCGGGCTAGGAAGATGGGGAGTTGGTGCACCTGGAGCTGGGCTCTGGGGTGGTTAGGAAAGTTAGTTGTAATGGCGGACCTTGGAGCTTATTTATAGGAGAAATGGCGTGGGCTCCAAGTAGAGATGAAGGGTGGCGATGGAGAAGGTAGTTGGGGGAGGAAGATGGACGGGTTAGATCGGCTGGAATGTTCTGGATGGCTGCAGAAAAAATAGGCGAAGTTGGCCGGTCGAACAGAATCCGGCACAACCTCTTCTTGAAGAAGATGAACTAGGTGCTGACACTTGTCAGCACCTGGTTGGCCCAGAAGCGAAAATAACTTATAAAATATATATATATAATAGTAAATTACATTATTTTAAATAGGTATAAATACAAGAAGTGTTAATAAATTAATTTTCTAATTTATGGTATAAATACTTTTAATAAATAATATATATTGTAAAATATAAATTTTATAATAATAAATATGTATTAATAATTAGGTTTTAGATTTCTAATTTAATAAATAATTAAGTAAAAATAAATTTTATATTTTTCTTAATTATTAGGGTATTAAATAAGACTTGTACGAATTTTTATAGAATTTTATGAATTTATTTACATATTTTAATAAATAGGGTTAGTATCTATATAGGTCATTTATACCTAAGTTTTGGGGTTTTTTTTGATTTTATAAAAATAATAAATAGTCTCCAAAAATTATGAAATAATTTATGTAGAAACTACAAGATCATGAAATATTTTAAAAATTATAAAATTAAGAAAATAATAAATCGTGTGTGTTACATAAAATAAATAGCCCAGAAACCCCTTTGTCTTTTGGTCCCAAAACCGACTTTTTGCAAACGGACTCCGAATTCGATGAAATCACTTTTATTAATTAGGTAATATTATTTTATGAACTTTAAAGGTGAGTAGAGTGAAATTGGAGTTCGTATGAGGAAGTTATGATGTTCGGAAGTTGAGATTTTGACAATTTGTAGGCTAGGTTTCTTGGCATATATATAGGATAAGATTTTTAACTTATTTTTATATTTTTATTTATATTTTTAGAAATAATTAGGAGAAAGATTTGGTGAAAAATATGTTAATATGAAATAATTAAAATTCTTTGAAGTTTTGTATTTATTTTATAAATAGTGAAAGGTGTATATACATGTGTTAGATTATTTTTCTTTGGTTTTCTTTCCTTATCTCCCCCTACTTATTGGTTTGTCGACCAATCCATGCTGACTTGGTCTCGGGGGTTGGGCTATAAATATATCTTACAGCTATATTTATACTTTAAGTCATATTGTATATATATACATATATTCAATCTGCCTTTTTCTCTCTTTTTCTGATTCTTTATTTATTTACATGAGTTTAGTGGTTAAAAGTGAATATTTACACATGAATGGTGTTTTGTTAAAGTATGAGAATTAATGGGTATTTACATGCATTTGTTAAGGGTTTTAAGACAAAATGCAACAGAAAAGTTAATGAATCATGGATTCATCATTCCTGCACAAATTTCATCCTCTCGGTCGGCTCAATCAGATGCGAGCCAGAATCAGCAATTTCTCTCAGGGAGCCCACGAGACTATTCATGAAGCCTGGGAGAGGTTCACAGATCTGCAGGAGAAATGCCTCCATCATGAAATTTCGAGAACCGGCTTAGTCCAACATTTCTTCTGGGTGCTGAACATAGAAAGCCAAAGACTCGTTAATGATGCCTATGGAGGATCACACTTCAACAAGGATGAAGGCGTAGTTTGGCAGATTTTTAGGGAAATGGCTGAAGGAGAGGCCGCCCACTCTTCATCCAAGGCATATCAAAAGCAACCCCAGATCCTCCGGAAGCAAGTTCATATGGCAACGTCCCATGAGGCAGAGAGAGATGAGAGCTCCAATCTACCATCATCGGGGGTCATCTCTCAAAAGTTGATATCATTGACAAATGATCGCATGATCTCGAGAAACTCATTGTGATCGGTAAGAGGACGCAGAAACTCGACAAGCTGGATCGGATCACCAAGCAGTTGGAATTGTTGGTGTGCACCATCGGTTATATCCAATCGACAACTCCATCCACAGAACCTCCAGGTGAGAAGAAGGGCAATCCATCACGTCCACATCAACCTCAGTCGTACTAGCAGCTGCAACAGCAGATCGTTGTCAACCAGCCAAACTACCTTCCATCATTAGATCCAGCATTTCCACCACCACGCTTTATCCAAGAAGTCAATGGTGTATGGAGCAATGATGCGCAACTAGCTCGTCCTACCGGACACTCAGAGCCAGCAGCAAGCCAACACGCAATACCACCAACCACAGGGTGGTCGTTTTGGACAGTCCTCACAACCCCTGCCTCAGTATCACCAGCCTCTACAGTTCAACAACCAATGAAGGCAGCATCAGCAGTACCAGCAGCCGCATATGCGGTTGCACCACCTCCACAGTATCAACAATATCCTCCTCCCTCTTACCATCAGTATCAAGTTCCTCCACCTCCTCAGCACCACCAACAATCGCAGCCTTAGCTTCCAAACACTCAGCAGCAGTGTGGTCCTCACGTTGAACATACCGAGGCAAATCCTGTGAACCCAATCCTTGACTGCTTGGCCCAGCTCGTCAAAGGCCTTGCAGACATGACGAGGAAGCTCGAGGACCTCACCGCCACCAAAACTACCATTTCGGGGCAGGTCGAAGCCAACCCCAATAGCTTCAAGAGAAAGTGGCAGGTAGAATGTGATGTCCAGTATATACATGTAGAGTCAGATGGTTGTGTTATTGCTTTATCTAATGTTGTCACTCTCAGGAGCGGTAGGGCCTTACCTTCACCTGCTACCAACAACGGGAAGAATAAAGCTTCAGGTGAATCATCATCTTCTGCATCAACCGTGCCAGCTACAGGGGTGGGTGAGGAAGAATAAGAAGGAGGAGCCATTCCAGCTGCCACTCACCATCATCTCCATCACCAAAAAGAATAAAAAATCAAAAAAAACAAACAGAACAAAAAAAAGAATGTCTCCAATGTGAAGCCGTGCTAGCCATGGAGGAGCCACCAACAGCAGCCGATACTACGCCAGTCGACGGAGCGGAGGCCCCACTTTTTGTTTGTTCACCTGCAGCAGAATCTTCACTTCCATACTATACACCTTTTTGTAATCCGGATGTACACAATATTGTGGATAAGAATTTTGTTGTAAATAAGAACTCTATTTCTGATTTCAGCACTATACATATTCCTTTTTCCTGATGCAATAGAAAATTCCAAAAGTTTTGTAAAAAGAAAAGTGCATTATCTGATCCTGGAGTTGTGGACATTGTTATTAATTTGATTGTTGAGATTCCTTTGATGAAGGCCATGGAGTACATGCCAGCTGTGAAGAAAGGTTTGAAAGAGGCATGTACAAGCAAGCATCGCCCAGAACAGATACCGACAGGTTGAGAAGCACGTTCTCATTATGGCCACAGGGTCAGCCATCAGCAACCTCCCACAGAAGAAGCAAGACAAAGGAGCTCCTCTAATCAGTTGCGACATTTTTTATCAAGTCTTCGAGCGCACTCTGCTTGCCAGCGGTTCTTCCGTCAACCTTCTGCCCTCGTCTTTATTGTAAGAATTTCAGATAGGTCCTCTCAAAAAGACACGAATGATCCTTCAGTTTGCAGATCGATCTATCAAGCGACCTAGAAGTATTTTGGAAGACGTTGTGGTGAAGGTGCGGGAGATGCAGTTTTCAGTTGATTTTGTGGTCCTTGATATGGACTCTCCTGCATCCTTACTCCAGACTCCTATCATCCTAGGCCGGCCATTCCTGTGCACTCCAAAAGCCATGGTTGATTATGGGTCTAGCAAGATTACATCCAGCTCGGGCAGCAACAGAATCACCATATACATGATAAGTGAGCCCAAATTCATAACTGATAAGGGACATGCAACTACAAACTACGACTTCATTGCAGAAATCAGAGATAAACAACTCTCTTTGAATGATCCTTGAACACAGGAATTCTTCTCTCTCGAGGAGGATCTGGATAGCACAGTCGACGTAAGCTCCAGTGATATTTGGGAGACAAAGTCCAACTTGTTGATGCAGCTCTTTGATACAGATGATTCACTCCAGACTGAACGTACTGATTCCATCGCAGAACCGTTCGGCATAGTAACAGAATCTCAACTTCGCACTGAGGCCGGCAACTCTGTTGAAATTCAAGCAAGACATCCTCCCACCAGTATTGTTTCAGAAGTGACTGATAAGTTGGCCAGATCAAAATCGGAACTCAAGCCACTTCCAGCAAGCCTGAAGTGTGCTCTCCTTGTGGGCACAGAAAACATGTATCCGATCATCATCAGCAGCATGCTGACCCTGGAGCAAGAATCTCGACTTCTCGATGTTCTAGAGAAAAATTGCAAGGCACTTGGTTGGCATGTATCAGATCTCTATGGGATAAATCCTACATTATATTCACACCACATTTACCTGGAAGAAGATGCCAAGTCGTCCCACAAATTTCAAAGAAGACTAAATCCAAATCTGAGGGACGTTGTCATGAAAGAAATCACGAAATGGTGTGATGCAGGATTCATTTATCCCATCTCCGATTCAAAATGGGAAAGCCCCTGCATGTTGTTCCGAAAAAGCCAGGGCTACTATTGTTACAAATGACAAAGGATAGGAGATATCTACTCGGGTACTAACATCCTAGCGCATATGTGTTGACTACCGCCGTACCACTTCCCCTTGCCATTCATTGATCAAGTTCTGGAAAGATTAGCTGGCAAGGAGTTCTTCTGCTTTCTGGATGGGTATTCCAGGCACAACCAAGAGGCAATCACCCCTGAAGATCTAGAGAAGACGACCTTTACTTTCCCGTTCGGCACCTATGCTTTCAGGAGAATTCCCTTTGGATTGTGCAATGCACCAGCGACATTCCATAGATGCATGCTTGCAGTCTTTGTCGAGATGGTAGGAAGTTTTCTCGAGATGTTTATGGACACTTCTCCATTTATGGTGACAACTTTGATTCGTGTCTTAAGCACCTGGACAGAGTACTTCAGAAATGCCGAGAAGTCAATCTAGTATTATCATGGGAAAAGAGCCACTTCATGGTCACAGAGAGGATTGTGCTGGGTCACGTTGTTTCAAAACGTGGCATGGAAATCGACCTGGAAAAGGTGGATGTCATTTCCAATCTTGAGACACCTCAGACAGTTAAGAACATGAGGTCATTCCTGAGACATGTTGGATTCTATAGAAGGTTCATCCGTGATTTCCGCCGCATCGCACGACCTCTTACAGAACTTCTATGTAAGGAGACTGAGTTTTATGTGGATCAACATGTTTTCCTTTCATTCAATCAGCTGAAGGAGCTAATCACTCAAGCTCCAGTCCTACAGCCGCCAGATTGGTCTCTTCCTTTTGAGATCATGACGGATGCGTCAGATTTTGCAGTTGGAGTTGTGTTAGGACAACGAAAAGACAAGGTGCCTTAAGCCATTCATTATGCCAGCAAGACATTAGATGAAGCTAAGAGAAATTATACGGTGATAGAGAAAGAGTTGCTGGTTGTGGTATTCGCCCTCAAGAAGTTCAAATCATTCCTACTTGGATCAAAAGTCACCATCTTCACCGACCACTATGCTTTTCGATATTTACAGCAGAAGAAGGATGTCAAACTCAGACTTATCAGATGGATCCTTCTCCTCCAGGAATTTGATTTGGAAATCAAGGACAAGCCTGGAGTTCAGAATGTGTAGCAGATCACCTCTCCAGAATTGAGAAGCAAGAGCCTCTGTTGAGTAGTGCACTGATCATAGACACCTATCCTGACGAGTTGATTTTGGTCGTGGATTCACTCCCTTGGTATGCGGATATTGTCAACTAACTCATTTTGAGTGTAGTTCTGCAAGATTGGATGGAGATTCGGAAGGACAAATTCTTATCAACGATCCATTTCTACCAATGGGAAGATCCTCTCTTATTCAGGGAAGAAGCAAATTGCATTTGGCAAAGATGTATTCCTCATGAGGAGCATCATAGTATCCTCGATGCAAAGTTGAAGATCTTTCCAGGTAAATTAAAAAGCAAATGGACAGGGTCGTTTCAAGTTCGTGAATTGAGTGACAATGGCAGCATTGCAATATCAGAATTGTCTCCTGACGCACAACCATTTGTTGTCAACGATCAACTCTTGAAGCCATACCTCGAGAATGACACCTTCTTGGTTGTCGTCGACTCCATCCAAATACTGTGCTCCGATGATACATCCACAACCGTCAGCATCAAAAGATTCAGATAATACAACTCAAAAACTCTTCCTTTAATCTCTTGTCTTTTCTTCTTTTCTTCTTTTCATTTTCAGCTTTCATTCTCAAAAAAATCCTTTTTAGGTGTATCACCCCTTTTGGTCAGTCTTCTATACTTAGGGTGCACTTTTCCCTAAGTATAGGAGGGTGTACACTCCGATTACCTTCATTCTTTGATCCTCTCCATTGTCTCCTCTTCTCTTATACTTAGGGCTCTATTACCCTAACTATAGGGGGGACAGTCTGAGTATGATCTGTTCATCCTCCCCCTTGACCCTTCCTACCATGTGTACAGTCTGCTATACTTAGGATTATTTCTTCCTAAGTATAGGGGGACGGTCAACTTCCAGTTCATTTATTCAAAACCTCGTTCCTTTATTCTTTAGACTTTCCTATACTCAGTACGAGTTGTGCCTTCTCTATTTCTCTTTGATCTATGAGGACATAGCTCGAGCTAAGTATAGGGGGTCGTATATACTATGTATATACTTTAGCCATAACCCGTACTTTTGTATTTAAAATAATACTCATGGATAAAAATAATAATATTAAAATTATTATAATCTTTTAAATAAAAAGATGCTTATAGCTCCTCGGACTCTTTTTGTACATTCTGGTTAATAAATAAGGAAAAATACTTTTACAAAATGTTTAAAAAATAGTATGAAAACCTTTTTGAAAAATCTTTTAAAAACTGTTTGGAAAATATTTTGTAAAATGTGTTCAACCTTTGTCAAAATGTTTTGTTTGAAAAATTTTATTTTCTTTACGTGAAATAAAAATTTTTGAAAAACAATTTGCAAATGGTTAGAAAAATGGTTGCAAAATTATATAATATATATATATATATATTGTTTGAAATACCTTTGCAAAATGATTTTCAAATTCACGTAAATGTTTGTAAAAATAGTCTATAAAAATTATGTTGGACTATATTTTTCAAAAATTATGGAAAATGATTTTCAAATAAATTTGAGGAGTATACACACCATATTAAAAATTCCTTCTATATATATTGATAAAAGTGATCAATTATCCCTTGTAAATCTTTTAAGAATCAAAACTCTTGTAAATATAAGATACATCTCCGTGTAAATATCTGTACCTATTTTCTTAGCTAAAACCTTCTACTTTCAAAAATCACAAAAACATTTGCAAAAGTAAAAATACCAAAAACATTTTGTATTTTCAAATTTATTAACAAATGTCATTTTTATTCCTCAAAAATTTTTGTATATACTGATTAATAAATCAGGTTAAAAATATTTTTTGTAAAATGATTTGAAAAATGGTGTGACCTCTTTGGAAAACTCTTCGTGAAATGTTTTCAACCTTTGTAAAAATATTTTGATTTGCAAAATTTCTTTTCTTTATGTGAAATAAAAGATTTGAAAACCTATTTGCACATGATTTTGAAAATGATCATAAAAATATTTGGAAAAATTTATGTATGGTGTGAAAAATCTTTGCAAAATGGCTTTCAAATGTCTGTAAATATTTGCAAAAATTATTTTGCACTATAGTTTTGAAAATGTTTTCAAATAAATATGAGGAATAAATGCATCCTAAAATAGAAATAAGTATATAAAAATAATAAATTCTTTACTAATTGTATATATACCTATAAAAATAGTTTGTTAAAACTCGTAAATTCTTTAAAATTCTTAACTCTTGTAAATTAATAAAAAAATGGCACGCCCGTGCAAATAGTTGTGTATATCTTTTATTTTTGGTGCCAAAATTCTTTGTGTAAAGATTCTTTTTATTTTCAGATTCTCTTTGAAAATTGCATCATTCTTTCTGCAGTGTATGTAGCACTTGCATATCATTCACATTCTTTCGGATTGAGTTTGATGATTGAAAAAGTCCAAATAAAGTCAAAGATTGGAGCTTGGTTGGACCTTACTGCATCTAACTACAATGGAACCTTATGGGAACTAGGTTTAAGGTACATCAGGTCAATTGAGACTTAATTCTTTGAGACCTAGTGTTGGGTTCAAGTCACCTCAACTGACTAACCAGAACTTTTCGAGATGCACGCATGACTCTTGTCGGTCGTGACCTAACTTGGACAATTGCACCTTTCACTTGTCTCAACTCAGTTGGAGTGGTGAGGGGAAGGGATTTTCCGATTTGAGAGGCACATGAGTGGAAACATCCGTCCTCGTCTAGGGAGTTAAGTGCAACCCAACCTGATCCAGTTGCCATGAAGTCTATAGATAGGAGAGTGTGGGTTGCAATAATGCTTCAAAAGAGGGATAGTCTTCTAGCTCAAGAGGAAAAACTCCTTATGTAAATGTTGTAGTAAACAGTATGTTGAAAAAAAACTCCAAAAAAGTGGACAACCCTGATTGAAAATAAAATTCCCGCCGGAGTATGTATATATGTTGTATAGTCAATAAGCAAGCTTGAGCCTCAAAGTTATACCATGTGAGCATGCAGCTGCATGACTTGTCTACACTGGTCATGCATCCCAGGATAGGTAGCTACACTGGCTACCGTCCATTCCTCTCTTCACCTCCTCCTCTTGATTTGGATGCCACTTGAACTTAGAAGGGAATACCCCGCTCCTCGAGGACAGAGTGCTGGATTGGGGAATCATTAGGTTATCATTCTGGAGAAGTCAGTTCCTTTGTCATTTCAGTTGGGGAGAACCACTCCCACATACATTGTACAAGTCAGTTTCATACTCATAAGAGTTTACGTATGATGTAGGCTAGTTCTGACATGGCTATTGAGGTGATTTGAACTGAGCTCTGAGACTCTCGAAGACTGTTGTGTTTTTAATTTGGTTCCCGACTAGGTTCCACACACGTTTTCACATCAAGGTCTAACCTGAGCTCCAAACTTTGATTTTGTGAAGGCAAGTTTAATAATTGAAATCAACTTCATTTACTCTTTCTTTTTCTTTTCTTCTTTATTCTTTCTATACTTATTGCATAAGTGTTTGCTACGGACTATTAAAGGCAAGTATAGGGGGTGATGAATCTCCATTTCATCACCTTTATTCTATCATTTTGGCCTTAAAAACCCTAGCTAATGCATGTAAATAACATTAATTTTTACAAAATGACATTCTTGATTTATTGCATTTATTGTGTAAATAATAAGGTTTTTAATGCCAAAATTATAGAATAAATAGAAGAAAAGAAAAAGGAATAAAATATCAACGATATTTTATGACTCTAAACTCCGAGATCAAGTCAAGAATTGAGTTGGCCGACAAGGAATAAAGTAGGGGGAGATCATGGCCAAAAATACAATAAAAATCCATTTATTTTATTTACGAATAAAGAATTTTTGACACCTATTTTATCTTTATTATTTACTCATCAAATAAAGAAACTTTGTACATAAAAATTGTAGATAATGATGTAAATAAAAATACAAAATTGAGTTTGCATAAAAATAATACAGAGTGTTCATCTTATATACAAATTAGAAAGCGAGAATCTCAACTTCACATACCCATATCTTTCAAATAAAAACTCGAAATTACCAAAATCACCTTTAATTGTATATAACTTTTCATGAGCTATTTAATGGAGGTGGTTTCATAATTTTTGGAGTTATTGTGTAAAAAATTAGGTTTTGGACCCTTATTGTACATTATACCCGAATAAAATATTCAATTTATTCATCCTTCATTATTTTTACAAATTCATATTTTTATACTTTTATAATTATTATTTATAACTTGTATACACATTAAAACCAAAATATAACCAAAAAGAATATGTAAAATAAAATAAGTCTATATGAAAATGTAGACAAAATACCTATAGTATGCTTGTCTATAAACAAAAGGGAAACCTATTCTTTTATTCTTTATTATCTATATTTTTATAATATTGTAAATATTATTTATGTTATATTAAAAATACAAAACAAAAATAAAACAAAGGAAAATACATTAAAATAAAAAGGTGTATATAAAACATAGAGGATATACCTATAAATATACCTACATAATAAACATACCTATTTATTTAAGTCAAAATATAACATAAAAATATAACAAAAATATATTTGACTACATAAAAATATGCTATAAATATATAAAATAAGAAAATAAAATCATAAAATAGAATATACAAAATAAAAATAAAATAGTTAAAATATAGGTAAATATACCTATAATTATACCCTTAAAACGAACTACTAATAAATAACATCAAATAAATAAATAAAAATTATGATAAAATATTGTATTAAATAATAAACATTTTTATTTTTATACAAAAATTAATAAAATCATTTTCTATTTTAAAATATTTATTTTTTATTAAATTGGCAGTTTTGTCGTTTTGTGGGCCTATGTGGCCCAATCGTAGCCGCCCGTTGGTTGACCCCCGGTCAACTCAACCCCTAGGCGTCGGATAAGAAGCGGTCGTCCAATCCCTTTTTTTCTGCCCTTTTTCCTGGTTGTTCCATCCATCCATCGTGATCGCTTCCTTCACTAAAAATGATCATTGATCATTGTACATACACGTCGTGCCCTTTAATCCCTTGTATATATGCCCAAATCCTTGATTTTAGTCGATTGAATAAGGGTGTCTTTATGTTCTATAAATAAAAGACCTTCGTCTCCTTCTCAAATTTAGTCACCATATCAAGTCTAGGAGCCCCGATCTTGAGCGTAGTCGAGTTCTTCGTGACAGGAGGCGCTTCTTCGAGGCTGGGCCGAGCTCCAGGAGGACGGGGAGCACCCACGGCCGCCAACTCCGGCGACCATGCTCCCTGAGCTCTCTTAGGTATAAGAACTTCTTTTTTTATGCGTCTGTAGGTAGATTTAGTTCCTATACTTCAATTCTAGTATTTAGTTTCGCAATATACATAGTAGGTAAAGTAGAGTACCTAGGTTCCCTCGCCAGAGCTTTCGAGCTCTACCCTAGTCGCTCGCTGATCTGAGCTATCCCCCCACCTTCCATTCCACAACCATTACCTCCCCTTGCGCATTCTCCACCTGATCCATCCATCGAGACCCCCTGATCGTGCTCTGATCAGCGAAGTGGAGCTTATCCATCGTCGTTCACCGGAGCTCCTCCGCCGACCTCATTCCTTGCGAATTCAGCTTTAGAATTTGGTCGGGGAGCACCCCCTCGAGCCACTCTTCCTTGTTGTGCAGGTCACGCGAACAACAGAGTCCTTCTGGGCTCAGATCAAGCCTGCCTGCAGGTTCTTGGAGGTCCAATTTTCCCCGGGCTCGCTTGATCTCGCCGTGAGGTATTGGAGCCTCTTTTGACCCTCAGTCGCTGCGGAAGGCTTCCCTGGAGGTGTAGAGCCCATTGCCATCGAAGGACCTTGCTGGAGGGAGGAGAAAATCAAGGACGAAAATCAGGGAAGGGGACATTCTTCCCTGTTCTTCACGGACAGTAGGCACCGTCCGATCTGGGCAGGCACCCCAGATTTAGTCACAATCGTTGATCACTCCACGCACCAGCCGTCGATTGTTTCCAGAAGATCTGATCTCCATCGTGCATGCACAAACCGGTATCCGCCGTTAGGATGGCACCATGTAGATAAGTGAACGTAGAGTCGTCATCCGATCGCACCTCTTTGGGGTAATTTGCAAATCTTGCCCCGCATTTTTTTCAGTTAATAATTGGTCCTGTAAATAAAGTATAACTTGTTAAATAAATTGGACATTTTCAAAAGACCCCTGTGTTTACTATATTTACATTTAGGTCCATTCCATGTCACCTCACATATCGTGCCATGGGAGGTGGTAAAATTGCAGGGACATCCCTACAGTTTCTTTGTATTAATATTTGGTCCAATAAAATTTGAATTACATTGTACATTTTTGTAAAAATTACTAGAAGGCCCCTGGACTTTAATATATTTACATTTTGGTCCTTCCCAAGCAGAGTCACGTGTAGTCCCATGTGATGGGTCTTTTGCATGTATGCCCTGGCATTTTTTGTTAATTGTAAAATAAGTTGTAAACATTAAATAAATGATCTTTTGTGTTGAGTTATTTGTACTATTGCCCCTGACATTTATTTTATTTGCAAATATGCCCCTACCAGGATTCATATTTTTATGTTTTTTCTCTATTTATTAAATATAGCTAATGTGCTCCTAGAAATCCACAAAAATAGGGATAAATGCTTCATACCATGTATATTCGTGCTATATTTTATTTGGCATTTTTTGCAATTTATCCATTTATAAAAAATGAAATGGAGCCTTTTTATTCCATATTAACTTATAAATACCAAAACAATATAAAAACGTGTCTAAAATTTCCAAAACATATATATAGTATATTTTACCATATTTTAATTAGATACCAAAAATAACAAAAAAATAGAAAAACAAAAAGCCTAAAAATCGAAAAACACCAAAATCTTTTATAGAAATCTAAAAAATCCTTCATAAATCCAAAAAAATGTGTTTCTTTATATTATAATTTTCTTTATATAAATACCTACATATTAAAATTGATTTGGATAATTTTGGGACATATTTATTATTTTTAATATCCAAATCAATTTCAGGTATTTTATTTATCCCTTATTTGAGGTATTGTTTACGTTAAAAATACATAAAAATTAGCAAAAAATCCTGAAAAATTACAAAAATATTCGAAAAAATGAAAAACCCCAAAAGAATTTATTTTCTGAATTTTATCTATATTTATTTATAAATATACTATTATATCTTGTGTGTGTGTATATATATGAAGTCTTATATATGTTATATTGTTTAAACAAAAGAAAAGGTAATATAAAAATATAAAAAGAAAATATAAAAACAAAAAAATAATTAAAAATTAAATACAAAAATATAAAACAAAAATAAAATAAAAAATATATAAAATCTAAAACCCACAAAAAGATCTATGTAAATACATGATGAATGACTTGTTTGTACACAAATAACCATAACTACCTATTTTGCTCTCTATGGTTCGACCTCTACATGCTTGCTTACTATGCATCTTATGGTAGAGAAAAATAAATTTTAACCTCACGTGTGCTATTCATTGCCTTTATTTAATGTTGTGGGTTAATTGCTAACTAACCGAGGGTTTTAGAGTGATCAACCCATCGACCGCGGTCTCGCCTTGTGAGACCGTGTGACCCTCTATCTCATCCTATGTTTATCAGAAGGTTGACAAGTTTTTATCAGATATTCATTTTTACCAGTGGGAGGATCCTTATCTCTTTCGTGAGGGGGCAAGTTGCATCTAGAGGAGGTGCATTCCTCAGAAGGAAGTCCATAGTATCTTCGAACATTTCCATGGCCGAGAATTAGGTGGAAAACACTCTAGAAAGCATATGTCATTGAAAGTTATACAATGCAGCCTCTGGTGGATGACTCTATTCAAAGATGTAGAAGATTTTGTGAAGCATTGCACTAACCAGAAGATGGGAGGAACCATCTAAATGAGAGATACAATACCCATGAAGTACGTTCAGATTTCAAATGTATTTGATGCGTGGGACATTGACTTCGTGAGCCCATTTCCTAATAGCCAAGGATTTGAGTATATTCTGCTCACTATTGACTCCGTAAGTTGTTGGGTAGAGGCTATCCCAACCCAAGCTTCTGACAGTCGCATATTCTGTCGGGTTCCGAAATAACACATCATTGTAAGGCTCGGGATCCCTAAAATTATGATATCAGATTGGGTAGCCATTTCATAAATAAAGAAGTGAAGAAGCTGACTCAAGAATACTGCATGGAACACCGAGTCACCTCTCCATTCCACCCGCAATCCATTAGACTGAAAGAATGTTCAAATAGGGAGATTAAGATAATTCTCTAGAAGTGTGTATGTCCTAATAGGAAGAACTGGACCCAATTTCTCGGCTCAACTCTTTGGGTCTATCGGACTGCGTACAAGTCACCTTTAGGAATGTCGTCCTACCACCTTGTCTGTAGTAAGACATGACATTTTCCCATCCGATTAATTCATAAATCTTTATGGGCAACCAATGTCTGTAATTTGGATTCCAAGAAGGTTGAGAAGAACAGAAAGCTTGATCTGAATAGACTCCTTGAATTCTGCAACTATGCATATGACAACAGGCTAATGTACAAGGAGAAAGTAAAGAAGTGGCACGACATGCATATCCATCGAAAGACTTTCAAACCAGGTCAGAAGGTTTGGTTGTCCAATGCAAAAATAAAATTATTCCCAAGGAATTTGAAGAGCAAATGGATCGGGATGTTTATAGTGAAGCATGTGCATGACAATTGAAGCATTGTCATATCTGGATTGTCAGCTGACGAACATCCATTTGTCATCAACAGACGGCTACTAAAGCCTTATCTCAAGCATGGAACTTTCCTATCTATGGTTGATATAGGTGGTCTACCATAAAGAGCTTCAAGCGACAGCATCAGTAGATACAGACTAGGCCATCAAAATTATTTTTGATTAGTTAATCTATTTTTTTCTTTTCTTCTTTTCGAATTTTATTCTTTAATTCTTTCGAAATGTTTCACTCATCCCATTCATCAAAGCTATACTTAGGATATGCTTCATCCTAAGTATAGGGGGTGAGTGTGCTCAGGTGTTCATTCTTTGATCCCTCACATGTCTCCTCAACTCTTGGTATAATGTCTATACTTAGGGATATTTTACCTTAAGTATAGCAAGAGATAGGTTGCGCCACTGATTTTATTTGTCGATTATAACCGGGAATGATTTCTCCTCACCTGTAAGTAAGGTGTACTTCATCGACGATGGTAATAGTTTCAGCTCTGGGAGGATCTGAGTCGTGTCAACAGTGACTTCAGCAACTGTGGCCAATGTTGGCTCAATCGATTGTGTGATGTCCACCTAAAGCTATTCAGGCTCAGAGCACAAGACCTCTAAAAGATCTTCAAAGAATTCATCTTGCTCTAGTAGGGATGGATCATTCTCTGTGAATTCCTCTTCCATAACAGCATGGACCTCATCTTCAAGGACAGACGAGAACTCGATTGTGCTTTCCAAGACTTCCTCCTTTAAGAGGAACTCATGTGTTTCCATATTATTCAAAAATAGATCCGTGTCTCTGATTTCTGCAAGAAAATCGTAGTCCTTCTCTTTCTGCATTTGCTCACTCTCATCTGATATAATTATGCAAGATTCAGCACTTGGATCGTTTCGATGAGGACCTTGTCATTGCTCGAGCGAAAGGTGATCTTCTCGATGTCGTAGTCATCTACTGCTTCGGTCGTTTAAAGCAATGGTCGTCCCAATATGATCGGGGCACGCAAAAGGGATTTTGAGGTGTCCATATCAAGCATAATGAAATTCATAGGGAATTGCATCCCTTGGATTGTAATAATGTCATCCTCCAAAATTTCCCTTGGCCGCTTTACGAAAGTATTTGCAAATTACATAATCATTCCGGTAGCTGTAAGCGGTCCTAGCCCAAACTCTTTCAGCAGTGACTTAGACATAAAACTGATCAATAATCCACTATCGAGGAGTGTTCTTTCGACCTCTTGGTTAAACATCTCACATTTGATGAGAGGAGCTCCAATGTCCTTCTTTTCAGGGAGGTTGTTGATTATGTTAACAGTCACCATGGTGATAATGAGATGCTTCGATTTTCTGCATCTAGTTGTATGGGGTAGACGCTTCGTATTACATGCTTCTTTCATTCCTTTCTTCACCATCGCCATATACTCCATGGCTTTCAAGAGTGGCATCTTCAAAATGATATTCTATAATAGCTCCATGATGTTTGATCAGACAAAGCAATTTTTCAATTTTTTTACGGTTTTTAAATTTAAAGCATCAGGAAATGGTACAGACATAATGTAATCAAAAACTTCATTTTTCATGTAAATAACTGTTCTTATTTACATACGGATGATTCAGTTGGGGTATAATCACCCAAGACAGAAGGTAAACTAAATGCGGGAAATGCAGTTGTGTCGCATGGGATCAGCTGATGGCTTTGCCTGGGTTGTATCGGCATGACCTTGATTGTTATTGCTTGATTCATTTTGTTTTTCCTCATTTTTTGTATTCTGGTGAATAATGGTGATGCATGCTCATATGATTCCTCAGACTCAAAATCCAACGAAGGCTCAGCTGCTGGTGATGAAGATTCGTCGTGTGAAAATTGACTCTTCCCCTTGGCTGAAACAGCCAGTTGTAGTGTTCTACTACTCTTGAATGACCAGCATTAGATAACATAAATGAATTTATACCTGACTTGAGAGGTGATTTTGCACTACGATCTACCTGCTCCTTTCTTCGCAAGTTGTTGGGGTTTGCCTTTACCTGTGTCGGAATGACAGCCTTGGTAGGAATGAGGTCATCAATCTTCTGGCTCATCCCATTCATGTTCTTGATGAGTTGGGCCAAGCTGTCCAAGGTAGGGTTCACCGTCGAGGCATCGAGAGATTCTATGATTGGATGAAGCTGAGGCTGGGGATACTATGGCTATTGATGGCAGTAGTGAGGACTATGATGAGGGTATTGTTGATATTGGTAATGAGGATATGGTATTTTTTCTGATATTCAGAAGCCGACTGCTACTAATGAGACTAGTGGGGCTTCTAGTGCTGGAAACTCCTCCTACCATGTTGTTGGTTGAACGGCTAATTCGTTATGTTCAAACCTTGAGATTGTCCCTGAGGACGGGTCACTTGTTGTTCATTTCCCCAGATATCATTTACCTCTTGAATCTACAACGGAGCTGGAAAGAGTGGATTGGCATATGACTGCCGGGGCTCAGGACGGTAGACCACCATCTCTATCATTGGTGGTTGTTGTTCAGGTACCTGCACGTAGTATATGTGTTGGACATGATACTAACCGGGACTCGGTTGAGGCTGGTGTTGCGATGTAAGCTCATTTTGCTCAGCAGGAGTATCAGGGGTGGCTTCCATAGAATTGCAAGCATTGATGGTGCTCACCAACAGCCCAAGCTAATTGGTGATCATATCCAGCTTGTCCAGGCTCTTTGTCCTCTGTTCGAACACATCTAGCTTCTCGATATCTTGTAATCGTTTCCCGATGATGTCAACCTTGGATAAGTGGCTGCTAATGATGTTGAGATATGAGTTCTTGCACATGTACACATCACTTATGTCCACCATGTTTACCGATTTGTAAAGGATCTATGGTTGTATCTGAAAAGAATGAGATGAAGAGAGTGTGGCCTCTCCCTCGGCCATCTCATCAAAGATATGCCACACAATGTCCTTATCGTTGTTGAAATGTGAACCTCTACATGTGAAATAACGAATGTCGAGAGGGTTGTGTCAATACACAAGGAGGATCAACAGTCGCTGAGTTGACCACTTAAGAAATTTTCTAAATTCCACAGTTTACCCACAAATAAATATAGAAATGCAAATAAATGTGTGGAGTTAAAATTTATTTTATTTAACTCTATAAAATGTGTCTATAGTACAAGTATGTAGAGTGTCGAACATAGGGAGCAAACGGTAGATTAGGAAAATGAATTCCGAAAATTAGGTTCTTCTTCTTTTCTAAGTGTTTTTGGTACAGGTTTTAAGTTTTATATCTTTTTACTTTAATTTTTATATTTTTCAAAATTGTTTCAATTTATAAATTTTATCTTATTTTTATATTTTTTGAATTTTCATATCTTTTCTTTTTAATTAGCTAACATAAGAATATATAAAACTATGTGTACAATAAAAAATAATGCAATTATAAGTACTATTAAAAATAATTAAGAAATGCAAAATAAAAATTTCTTGGGTCTTTATATATTTTTCTACTATTTATGTGATTTTGGGGAAATTTTCGCTAATTTTTATATATTTTTAAAGTCAAAAATATCTCAAAATAGGAATTAAATAAATAGTCTGAATTGATTTGGATATTAAAAATAGCAAAAAATGTTCAAATTTTTCCAAATAACCTTTAATATATATTAAATAATATAAAGAAAATTAGAGAACTATTTTTGGAACTTTGGCGGTTTTTTTAATTATTAGTCATTTTCTTAGTCTACTTTTAATGTTTTTTGGTCTAAAGGTTTAAAATAATAAAATAAGTAGAATCTGCTTTTGGGGGAATTTTTCAAATATTTTTATATCTTTTGGTAATTTTCAACTCAAACAGGAACAAAAACATGCTCTTTTTATTTTTAATGAATGGTTAAAATGCCTAAAATGCAAACATAAAATATGGAGTCAACGTTTATGCTAACAGGCACTTAACCCTAATTTTTCATAATTTTTGGAGCAAGGATGGTATTTTTAAAAAAAAATGAACATGCACAAAAAATAGTTAAACTAGCAAGGGTAAATGTAATTAAAAATAAATGCGAGGTTGTTTCTTCAAAATACCAAAAAATATTCAACCAATATTAAAAGTTTCTGGACTAAATCGAAATACACAAAGCTGTGAGGGATTACATGCAAAATCACCACCTCACATAGGCACGTGAGGTGACGTGGATTGGATCCAAAAGTAAATAACAAATAACTCTGGGTTTCCAATGCAAATATTACAAAACTATTAAATGATAGATAAATATTTAAGTACTAAATAATAAAATACAAAAATAAGGGGTTGAAAGTACAAAATATCCCCACTAGTGCATGATCGAACGAGCAAGATTAACTCACTTATCCTCATGTTGTGCTGAGGAGATACGATGACTATTCGACGATCGACACTCTAGATTAGATCTAGAGCTCCATCGGACGAGGGAGGCGTACGGAGATCAGATGGCTACGATCAAAACTGGAGCGATCGAAGGATCCGACGGCTACTGCTCTCCCTCAAGAACATGGAAGAACAATTGACCAGGACTCCTTCAGTTGTTTCCCTCTCCCGATTCGGGTAATGGATGGTATTCCTCCAAGGCTTGGAATGATCCTTGAAGGTGTCTGCAACTGCTAGATGCCTTAGAAAAGTCTAGGACCCAACGGAGGGGCACCGGCGGCTTGGTGAAGTTCATAGCTCCAGGTACCTCTATGCTGCTCAAAATCAACCCCCAATGGGTCGTTAGCCTCCAGGTCCCATAGGAATTCTTACACAAGGAAAATGGGGGTCCTAGGGGGTTTAATCAGTGGAGATGAGTGGAGGTGAGGCATGGCAGAGGTGTTCCGACGAGTGGTGGTGGTGGCACACCCAAATCCAGATCCACATAGGATATGGTTGATTGAAGTTGTGAGGGGCGTTGAGAATCGGTAGGAGAAGAAGGTGAGGGCGATAGGCGAGTCAAAAAACGATCGGATAATGGTGGAGAGCTCGTTGGAGTAGAACTCCGAAAAACTCTTAAGGTGTTTCTATATATTAAATCAAGCAATCAAAAGAGAAAACAAAGCACAAAAATTAAATGCATGAACTAAATATACCAAAAAAAGCAACAAAAAAGCACCTTGAGCAGCCAAAGCTGCAAGATGGGAACCTCATGACAAAGTACCATCGGAGATGGAGGAACTCGTCATAGCAGTGCTTCCTCGATCCAATCAAGAGTTAGGCGAGCTTCCTGTAAAGGAGCTCAGGCCATGGAGAGCAAAAGGAGGAGAAGAAACAGAGCTAGTGGGGTTCAAATTCGGAAGAAAAGAGGAGTTCATCTTATGTACAGGGTTGGGAAGATCGAGGTGAAGCAGTTGATGCAGCGATCCAATCCTCAGGGAGACGACGGCACGTGAAAGACGGTGGATCGAGGAGAAAAAGTTGTCTAAGAATCAACCTGAATCGATGACTACATCGATCGGGGAAAGAGGGAGAAGTGCGGGTCAAATGAGGTCTGGCAAGGTGCATGCTTAGGGTTGGAGAGTTGACTGGAGTCAACTCTTGACTCAATCTGTTTGGTCCACATGGATAATAAATACTATATGAATTAATTAATTTTAAGATATAAAATAAAAAAGGATACTATTTTTGTAGTGTTTTAATATGATTTTTTATGGATTTATTTATTACAAGTTACTTTTTAGAGTTTTATTTATAGGTATATTCATTTATATTATGAGTATTTTTTATTTTGCAAATTTGATTTTATTATTTTATTCTATTGATTTATATATTTCACTTATTTTTATATACATAAATATATTTTTATTATATTTTTCTGATGTAATATGTACACTTAAATAAATAGAAGTATATAACATATAGGTATAATTATAGTATATTCATCTATGTATTTTTGCATTTTATTTTATTTTATTGTTCTTATGGTTTTATTATATTCTAAATCTGTAAATATAGAATTAATAATATTTATAAAATTATAAAAAATATAAAGAATAAATAAAATGAATACTTTATTCATGTAAACTATACAATAGGGGTCCAAAACCTAACTTTTGCATCTTAACTTCAAATTAGATGAAACCCCCTTCATCAAATAGCTTATTAAATGTTATATACAATTAAAGTTATTTTGATGCTTTTTGAGTTCATATAGAGGAGATACATGTCTGAGAAGTTTGGATTTGGATTCTTATTCTGAGTGTAAAAAGTACATTGTATATTATTTTTGTGTAAACTTAATTTTATATTTATATATAATACTTTTATGTACAAAGTTTCTTTATTTGATGTATAAATAATAAAGAATAAAATAGGTCTCAAATAGGACTTATTGATGAATAAAAGAATTGCATTTTTGTTGTATTTTAGGCCCTTATCTCCCCCTAATTTATTCATTGTCAGCCCAGTCATCAAGATGCCTAGGTCTTGGGTTTTAGGATAATAAAATACCTTTGGTATTTTATACTTTTTTCTTTTCATTTTTCTATAATTTATGCATAAAAATTATATTTTACATATAACAAATGGAATAAAAAGTGAATGTTAATTTGTACAAAATAATATTGTTTACATGCATTTAGCAAGGGTTTTTAGGGCCAAAATTATTGAATAAAGGTGATAAAATGGAGATTCATCACTCCCTTATACTTGCCTTTGCTAGTCCCTAGCAAACACTTATGCAGGTAGTGCAGAAAATAAAAATAAAGAAAAGAAAACGAAAGAACTTGGATTGATTTTAATTTTCAAACTTGTCTTCATAAAATCAGTGTTTGGAACATAAGTCGGACCTTTGGATTTTAGGTGCGGTCAGAACCTTATTGGGAAACAGATTTAAAATACAACAACCTTCAAGAACGACTCAACTCTGCTCAAGTCTCCTCAATAGCTAGGTCATAAGAGATCAACTCATACACAAATCGTTATGACTATGAATCTATCTAGGACAGTGTGTGAGACATGTAGCTCTCCTCAGCTGAAGCAGTAAAAGTCAGTCCTCTCCAACATGGTGACCCTAATTCCCCAATCCAACAACTCTTCTCTCGAGAAGCGGGGTATTCCCCTCCAAGTTCAAGTACAATAAGCTCAAGAAGAGGAGGTAGAGAGAAGAATGGATGGTATCCAGTGTAGCTACCTATCCTAGGATGCTTGACTAGTATAGCCAAGTCATCTGGATGCAGGCTTGCATATATATGACTTTGAAGCTCAAGATTTCTTATTTACTATATAGATATATACACTCCGACAAGCATTTAATTTTCAACCAAACTTTTCTACTTTTTTGGAGTTTTTCATTTTATACAGCAACATTAACATAAGGACTTTTTCCTCTTGAGCTAGTAGACTATCCTTCTTTTGAAGCTTTATTGCAACCCACAACTTATGTCTTTAGACCTCGTCGCCATTGGATCGGGTTGGGGTACAATGGCCACAAATGTGTGACTTCCGATGTTTCCATTGGCTTATGTCTGATGCCGGCAAATCCAACCCTCTACCACTTCAACTAAGGTGAGAAAAGTGAAAAGTGCAGGTGTGCAAGCTAGGTCATTATCAACAAGAGTCATGTGTGTGCTCCAAAATACTCTACTTATGTAGTCAAGATGATATTGAGCTAAGTCTCGTGTCAAAGAATTAAGTCAAATTGATCTGAAGTACCTCAATTCCAGTTCATATTATGTTCATGTGATTAGGTAAATTTAAGGTCCAACCAAGCTCTAATCTTCGAATTTTACTTAGGCTTGTTCAATTATCAAACTCAATTCAAAAAATGTGAATGCTATGCATAATGCATAAAATATTTTTGTGATTTAATTTTCTGATTTTGAACTTTTTATCAATTTTTGAAAGGCTTTGCAAATTTTTATGCAATTTTTGAAAATATTTTGCAAATATTTTAGGAATTTTTAATTTTGCAAAAATTTAGGGATTTTTCATAAATAAAAGATTTTTAGGAAAAGAATTAGGTATGGTTTTTTACATGGGAGTGCATCTGGTATTTACAAGAGTTGGTTTTCTAAGAATTTACAAGTTGAATAGGTCTGTAAATGATTTTTATTATGCCCAATTCTCAAAATTATTTGAAAAGATTTTCACAAGTATTTTGAAAACTTATTTTTGCAAACTAATTTGAAAAATACTTTTTACAAACATTTTACAAAATTTGAAAAACATTTTTCAAAGATTTTTCAAACAGTATAGATAGATTTTTCAAAATATTTTTGCAACCATTTTTCAAAATCATTTGTAAATAGATGTTCAAAAGTTTTTATTTCAAAGAAAGAAAAGAAATTTTACAAATATTTTTACAAAGGTTGAAAATATTTAACAAAATATTTTCCAAATAGTTTTCAAAAGATTTTTTTAAAAGGTTTTTCAAACTATATTTCAAATATTTTGAAAAAAAACATTTTAACCTGATTTATTAATCAGTATACACCAAGGTTTTAAAAACCGAATCGAACCGGCCGGTTGAACCGGTTAAACCAAGAACCGGAGGAAAAACATTCCAACCATCTGATTTTTATTCATAAAATAAAAACCAGTCAAAACCCGATTGGACCGCTTAAACCCGGTTGGACCAATTGAACCAAACCATCGGTTCAACCATCCATTTTTTTACAAAAAAAATAATTTCTAATAAATTAACAAAATAAAAACTTTTTTTAGAAATGTTCATAATCTAGTCTCATTCTTACCCCTAATATAGTACACATTTATCTATTCTCGTTCACATGTGTCAATAACTCATTATCGCTTGTCACTTCCTGTCATATGAGCATTACCTCTCTCTTCCCACATTATGTATGGGGTTATCTACTTATAACAATAAAAAAACAAAGAAGACATTGTTAAAATCATATTATGAGAAGCAATAAATAAATAACACTTGTCATTAATTAGTGTTTAAATAGTTTTAAAATTATTAATTTTTACATCACATGTATGAATTTATATAAATTTTGTGAAGCATGATTATTTTGTCCTTTCGAGATTTTTTAAAAACATTTATATCCCTAACTTTTAAGCAACTTCACTTATGCTTTCATATTTTCTTAAATAATTCATAATATCATCCTTATGCTGGTATAAATGGGAGCACAAGTGTACTAATAAAGGCAACTACTATTGATTTTGTAAAAATATATGGGACACATGCAATTGTATTAAAAATAGGGGTATAAGTGTTATTGGAAAGGCTTGGCAGGACAAAAGTAAACAAATCCTCGAAATATATGATGTAGCATTTTTAGTATTTATTTGTATGATACACCGGTCTAACTCGGTTCGACATGGTTGAACCGTATGAACCAAACCAACAATACAATGGTTCGGTCTTTTCCGGGTTTTTTGAACTGGTGACATCATTACCAGTTCGACCGGTCGGTCCCGTTGGTCGGACCATAAAAACCAATAACGACACATGCCCGATTTAATGCCCAGTTCGGTTTTTAAAACCTTGGTATATACAAAGAATTGTGCATGTGTGTATTAATTTTTATTAATTAGCCTTAATAATAAAAATAAAAAAGTACGAGTTATGATTAAGTATATATGAAGTATATATGACCCCTTATACTTAGCTTGAGTTATATCCTCATAGATGAAAGAGAAAAAGAGAAGACGTAACTCGTACTGAGTATTGAAGGGCATGTACTACAATGACGAAAGAATAATGAATTAATTAATGAGAAGTCGACCGCCCCCCTATACTTAGGAAGAAATAATCCTAAGACAGCATGTTGTATCTACATACAAGGAGGGTCGAGGGTGGGAATGAATAGATCGCACTTATACTGACTCCCCTTATACTTCAGGTAAGATATCCCTAGATATAGACAAGATAATCAATAGGAGAGGAGACAATGAAGGGGACCAACTAATGAACAGTCTGGATGCACACCCCCTATACTAGGGACAAAGTGCGTCCTAAATATATCAATGAAGAAGGGATGACACCTTTTTGGAAGAAAAAGAAAATGAACACGAAAAGAAGAAAAGAAGAAAGATCACTCAACTCATCCACCTCCCCTATACTTAGGACTAAGTATAACCTATGAAAGGCAAAACACACAGAATGAGGTGGATGAGCAAAAATGGGAGATGGAAGGAAATAAAATGAAAGAGGATACACAAAGAGATGGATATACAGAGATCAAGAAGGTAGAAAGCGAACCTTCTTGCATGATCGCTGAGGAATGGATCTGACAAGGTGCAGGTCGATATTGGGGTCATCAACAGACACAAACTGATCACGATCGACCTCATGAAGATCCTCAGCAATCTCAAAGCGGAAAAGCACGAACTGGTCAGTGGAAGAAGTATGGTCATGCTCGGCCTGGGAAGTCTCCACTAGGTCACAATCAAAAGGCTTGAATTCCTTGATAAAGAAGGTTAAATTAGGCCTCTGCAATCTCTACTAAGTCTGCCCTTCGCTCTAAAGTGTCTATACTATAAATACCGCATATGTCATCAATGCATTGCTACTCACCGTAAGGGAAAACTCCAAGGTCTATGCTTTTCGAGTCTTCCTCCTTGGAGAGTAATTCTCAGGTATCAGTATCATCCAACATACAGTAAACATCTCTCATATCATCATCAAGGTCATAGTCATATGTGTTGTATAACATGGTCACACTCTCGTGGGATCGATTCTCTGGTAAACAGTGGGTGTAGTGATCAACACATCACCCCCAACATCATAGTGGAATCAAACCTCTCCAAATCCATAATCAAGAATGGCTCTCGCAGAGGTGAGAAAAGGTCGTCCCAGGATCATTGGAGGATGCTCCACTGGGGTGGAGGTCTCCATGGGAAATAGAACGAAGTCAGCTATGAAGCTCATGCCCTAAATCTGAATGACAACATTCTCTGCAATACCCCTCGGCCTCTTTATTGATCCATCAACAAAATTGACAAATCATCCTTGTTTTCTTGAGAGGAATGGTAAAAAATGGTGCATCTCACAAGAGGTGTAATAGTGTTCCCTTTCCTAGAGTGTGGACGGTGAGAGATGGCATGGGCAATGGCCATGGTCGAAATATGACACTCAGATATTCTCCTTTGCTTTCTCTTCTTGGGATTAGAAGAAGATAATTGGGTCATGGCCAAATGAAGTGGAGCTTCAATAATCTCGTGAATAGTTGCCACCTCTTCTGGTTCAGTCAACATTTTTTGAGATTTTGGATCTCCCCCATACAAGGGAGGAGATCGGAATCATCGTCTACACAAGGATGACTAAGAGCAGTCTGTACAGTGTCATCCTTGGGGTAAGAGGTAGGAACTGTGCTGAATGTGTCTGTGATCAAATGGTCTGGCAAGGGTGTCATCTCCTCACAAGCTGACTCGACTAGATGTCTCCCGAAATCTTTATGTATTGTTAAATTTTTCTCATTTTTTGTATTTTGGGTGATTGCAAGCTCTCATGGGTGTCCTCAAATGAATCCATAAATCCAGAAGGTGAAGCATCAACGTGGCTCTTATTTAGGCTCGTGAGGTCATCTATCCTCAAATTCATTTGATCGACTAACCGGGTCATGTACTCAAGAGAGGTATTCATGACAAGTGACTCCAAAATCTCATTATCGGGTGAGTGAGATGATGGGAGATGTGAGGTTGGTGGTGGTGGGTAAAAATTAAAATCCAGAATAAAGTCCTCATGGAAAAGTGGATTATCAAATGTGAGTGTGGTGGTGGTGGGTAAAAGTCAGATGCTTGAAATAGTGGATTGGACTGATATGTACAAAAAGAAGAGTCTAGAGAAAAGTCCTCCTTGAAGAATAGAGGTGGACCAGCCGAAGGGTATAAGGGATCCGCAAAATCCGGATAAAAATCACTCCAGTGGACCATCTCTGAAATAAAAGGAAGGGATCGAAAAATCACTAAGTTCAAGGCAAGATATGTAAGAAAAGGTGCAAATGCATAGAGAAGATTGAATATGCACTAACACAAACAAATATACACAAAACAAACCACTCAATTCACCAACTCAACAAAATGAGGACCATCAAAGTTCGGTCTTTTTATCTTTTCAAATTTTAATGTTAGGTGATAATCACACATTTGTACAAACACGTATGTAGGCCTAGGATTGGGACACTAATCCTTAGTGTGTACATGGAAAATAAAATGCGAATACAATGAGGGGTCACTCTCCCCAAGACAAGTATTTTTTTCTTTTTGATTTTAGGATCAAGTAATCATAGCAGTCCTAATTTTATTTTATTGATTACCACTTTTTTGTATTTTTAATAGAAAGGCACGAACCTAACGAGGTGTCTATTCCTTCCGATCCTAGGTGACAAAAGCAGAGGGAGTGAGTCGGAAAAGCAATGCGAGGCAAAAATAATGATGAATGCTAAGAAGAAATGCTCACCTTGCATCCATCTCTCTTCATGCATGGATGCTAGGAAGAATTGAAACCTATCTATATGCAAATGCAATCTGATGAAATCGCCATAGAGTAGAATATGTTATTAGAGTGAAGCACCAGATGCTAACTATCTAGATATGAGATCCAAAGGTCCAGTCTTGGAAGCTTATTGGTGCCTGCCACAATGGGTCCTGCAAGCGATGTATAGACCTTCTCTCGATGCACGGTCTCAAGTCTAAATAGTCAACAATTAGATTTTTACTATGTCCAAGCATAAATCTGTATGTACATGCAAATATAATTAGGGTTTTGGACCTTAATCAATCGAGCAAGCAAATCCTAGAACATGGGCTTGATCACACAAAATAAACAAAACAAAATCGTGAAACAAAGAAAAAGAAAAGCGAAGAAAATGTGATAAAAACTAACGAGGCCTCCAAGTGAACAATCACTCGGGCAGTGGACCTCGTGAAGTGTCAGAGTCTTGGAGAGTCTAAATTATTACAAGTAATGTATCTCTCTCTCTCTCTCACTTTAATTACAAATAAAATAAAAAATAAAAATAAAAATTCTAAGTGGCACTGCCTTCCAAAATTCTTCAAGTCCTTCTTTATATCTCTCCTCTATCGGCTAGTGCTGAATAGCCAACTCCGCTTTACGTGGGTGAGTAGGCTCTCCTAGGAGAGCCTCTCTCGATTTGCAATCCCTCGCAACGAAGTCAAACAAGGAAGAGGGTTATACAATTCAGAAATAATATCAAATAAAATAGAAAATAAATAAAGGAAAATATAAACAAAAGAGACAAGAAGACACAAAAAAACATACACAATCTAAACGACATTGCTCCCCGGCAACGACGCCATTTGAAATAACGAATGTCGAGAGGGTCATGTCAATCCACAAGGCGGATTAACAGTCGTTGAGTTGACCACTCATGAGATCCGATATATTCAACAATTAATCCATAAATAAATATAGCGTAGAGTTAAAATTTAGTTTATTTAACTCTACAAAATGCATGTATAGTGCAAGTATGTAGACTATCGAACATAGGTAGCAAACGGTAGATAGGGAAAATGCATTCCAAAAATTTATGCCCTTATTGTCTAAGTGTTTTTGGTGTGGATTTATTTATTTATTTATTTAATGTTGATTTTAAATGTTTTTAATTTTATAATTTTTATTTTCTTTTATATTTTTTATTTTTAAATTCTATGTCTTTTTAATTAACTAATATAAGAATATATAAAACCATATGTATAATACAAAATAACATAATCATAAATACTACTATATATATTTATAAATAAAAGGTGAAAAATAAAATGGTTTTGGGTTATACATATATATCTACTATTTTTCTGATTTTGGGGGATTTTTGCAATTTTATATATTTTTAAAGTCAAAAATATCCCAAAACAGAGATTAAATAAATAGGTTGAAGTGATTTGGATATTAAAAATAGCAAAAAATGTCCAAAATTCTCCAAATCACATTTAATACATAATAAATAATATAAAGAAACTTACAGAACATAAATCAATATTTTAGGAATTTTGGGGGATTTTTTATATTTTTATAAAAGATTTTGGAGCTTTATAATTTTTAATAATTTTCTTTTTTCTATTTTAGTGGTTTTTTGTCTGAAGGCTCAAAATACTAAAATAAGCCAAATATTTTTTGGGGAATTTTTCAAAACCTTTTTATATTGTTTTGGTAATTTTCAACTTAAATAGGGACAAAACATGCTCTTTTGATTTTTAATAAATAGTTAAGAGGTCTAAAATACAAAAAACAATTATGGCATGATTGTTTATGCTAGCAGGCACTTAACTCTAATTATTCATAATTTTTGGAGCATGGAAAATATTTTTAATAAATAGAGAACATGCACAAAAATAGTTGAACTGGAAAGGGCATAATTGTAATTAAAAATAAATGTGAAGTTTTTCTGCAAATACCTAGAAATATTCAACTAATATTAAAAAATTCTAGACTAAATCGAAATAACAAAGCCATGAGGGATTACATGCAAAATTGTCATCTCACGTGGGACCGCACGTGAGGTAACGTGGAGTGGACCCAAAAGTAAATAACAAATAATTTAGGGGTTCCAATGCAAATATTACAAAACTATTAAACAATATATGAATGTTATAAGTACTAAATAATAAAATATAAAAATAGGGGGGTTGAAAGTATAAAATACCCCCACTAGTGCGTGATCCAACAGGTGAGATTCGCCCACTTATCGGCATGTCGTGCTGAGGACATGCGATGACGCTTCAACTATCGATGCTCAGGATCAGATCTGTAACTCCATCGGATGAGCGAGGCATGTGTAGATCAGACGGCTATGATCAAAACTGGAACGATCGAAGGATCTGCTGGCTACTGCTCTCCCTCAAGAACATGGAAGAACAGTAAATCAGAGCTCCTTCAGTCACTTCCCTCTCACAATTCCGGTGATGGATGGGCCTCCTCCAAGGCTAGGAGTGATCCTTGAAGGTGTCCTCAACTGTTGGATGCTTCAGAAAAGGTCGGGACCCAACAGAGGGGTACCGACGGTTCGATGAAGTTCACAGCTCAAGGTACCTCCGTGCTACTCAAAATTGACCCCCAATGGGTCCTTAGCCTCCAGGCCTGTAGGAACACCTTACACAAGCATAATGGGGTTCCTAGGGGGCCTTATTAGTGGATATGGGTGAAAGGTTGGGCTTGGCGGAGGTGCTCCGATGAGTAGTGGTGGTGGAGCACCCAGATCCAGAACCACAAAGGATCTGGTTGAGTGAAGTAGTGTGGGGCATTGACAATCGATAGGGGAAGAAGGTGAGGGCCATAGGTGAGTCAAAAAATGGTCAGAGAACAGTAGAGAGCTTGTCGGAACAGACCTCTGGCGAACTGTGAAGGTGGTTCTCTATATTAATCAAGAAATCAAAAGAGAAAGCAAAGTGCGAAAATTAAATGCATGAACTAAATATACCTAAAAAGTAATAAAAAAAGTACCTCGAGTAGTCGGAGCTACGAGATGGGAACCTCACGGCAGAGCACCGTCGGAGGTGGTGAAACTCGCCCTAGTAATGCTTCCTTGATCCAACCAAGAGCTAGGCAAGCTCCCTATCACGGAGCTCGAGCCATGGAGAGCAAAAAGAGGAGGAGATCAGAGCCAAGAGGATTCAAATTCGAAAGCAAGGAGGATTTTGGCTTATGTACAGGGCCGGGAAGATCGAGGTGGAGCGGTTTATGGGTTTATTTATTACAAGTTACTTTTTAGGGTTTTGTTTATATGCATATTCATCTATATTTTGAGTATTTTATTTTTATTTTGCAATTTTTATTTTATTGTTCTATTATATGAAATTTATATATTTATCACTTATTTTTATACACATAAACATATTTTTATTATATTCTTCTGATGTAATATGTACACTTATAAAAAGAAGTGTATAATATATAGGTATAAGTATAGTATATTCATCTATTTACTTTTGCATATTATTTTATTTTATTATTTTTTATGGTGTTATTCTATTCTAAATATGTACATATTTTATAAATCATATCTACAAATTATAAAAATATAAATTTATAATAAATAAATAAAACGAGTTATTTATTCAGGTAAACCATACAATAGGGGTCTAAAACCAAAGTTTTGCATCTTATCTCTAAATTGGATGAAATCGCCTTTAATAAATAGCTTATTAAAATTTATATACAGTTAAAGATGATGTTGGTGCATTTTGAGTTCATATGGAGGAGATACAGGTCTGGGAAGTTTCGATTATGGATTCTTATTCTGAGTGTAAAAAGTACATTGTATATTATTTTTGTATAAACTTAATTTTGTATTTTTTAATATAATTTTATCTACAACTTTTATATACAAAGTTTCTTTATTTGAGGTATAAATGATAAAGAATAAAACATGTCCCAAATAGGACTTATTGATGAATAAAAGAATGGGAATTTTGTTGTTTTCTTGGCCCTTATCTCCCCCTACTTTATTCCTTATCGACCAAGTCATCAAGATACCTAGGTCTCGGGGTATAAGGTCTTAAATACCTTTGGTATTTTATTCTTTTTCTTTTCTTTTCTTTCTTCTATAATTTTGGCATAAAATCTATATTTTATATAGAAAAAATGGAATAAATAATTAGTGTTAATTTGTACAAAATAATTCCATTTACATGCATTTAGCCAGGGTTTTCAAGGCCAAAATGATAGAATAAAGGTGATGAAATGGAGATTCATCAGCAGGCAGCATCAAGCAAATGTTGGTTATTTTCAGTGAGTACCCTGAAGAAATATTAGACCAAACTGGTCTTCGGGATATCATGATGGGGACATTTTTCGATTAAGTCCTTGAATTGCTCCCAGGTCTCATGAATGGACTCTTGAGGTCCCTGGGAGACGTTAACAATCTTGGATCACATCATATTAAGACAATCAAGTCGGTAATACGTGTGTAGAGATGCAGATTTCAATTCTTCCCACATCACTGAAGACTGAAAGGAAAAGTGGTCATCTTGACTACACCCAACGAGATGTTGGGGTAGTGTTTGGTAATGCAGATGCGCCTAAATTATTGTAGATGGATGTAAGGTTCTTCATTAGAATTTCCATGGAAGGTGGGGAGGAGAGAAAGTTGTTGTGGTTTCAGCTCGAAGTGCCTGTGGATCGGAGGAATCTGGATCCACTCAGTAATCTGGCTGGCCTCAGGGTTCTACGTCTGCTTGAGTGTGGGCTTGGGCTGACCTCTCCTTCCCTCTCCCTCACATTCATAAGGTCCATCTATAGAGTGATTATCATCATAATTTCCATGTAAATCATGAACACCCCCTCCTCGTCTCTCTCTATTCTGACTTTCTCCACAAATCATTCAACATCTCTTGGAAGGCGACCTGAGCAAGAGCTTGATTAAGAAACTACTGTTGTACGGCTTGTATAGATGCTAAGAGCTGATTGTTTACATCATTTTGATTGGTGTCCTGCTCTGTACCCTTCTCGGTACTTAGATGTTACGGTCTCTTACCATGTCCTGTGAGAGCCATCTCAAAATCTGAATCATGCTCGGGCTCCAGATTGGGTTCCTGATCTGCAATAGGGAAAATACCCCGATCAGTTTATATGCATGCACCAGATGGAGAGAATAATTTAGAATTAGGGTCAATTATGAATTTATTAGTGATGGAGAAGTATAAGGAGTGAAATAAATCTCCATCCAAAAAGGACACACCTAGAGAAGAGAGTTCTCGGTTTGTAGGAGGTATAAGAAGCAAAAAGTCCTAAGGATGGTTCGCAAATTCAAACCAATCACTGGGGAATAACCCCGAATTATTAGAGATGTCGAACCCGTGAAATTGATGTGGGTGTCAGGGGAGTCCCAATTAAACCATCCAGGGGTTGTCATCTTGAGAGCAAAAGAGAAATAGATGAGGAGAAATGATCATGGAGGAAAACAAGAGGATGAGTGAAGATGAAGAAGGCTCAAAGTGAGCAACTCAACAAGAAATGCAAATAGAATAAAGAAAAAGGATGCAAGTGTGTGAGACTGATTTTTGAATCTTAACTAGATCTAATTAAACACAAAGTAAGGAGTTCACCAACTCAAAAGCCTTAAGGATCAGTTATTTTTATCTTTTCAATTTTATTATCATTTTAGGCAATCTTGTAACACGTCCTTAATGGCTAGCCTTATAGGAGAGTGAGTACTACCAGAAAAGTATCATGTACTTTCCACTTCCTTTTGTATCATGTGATCTGCACTTTTGAGGTCCTCAATATCGGTCTTGGGGGGCTACTCAGCCAGAGAATAAGAGAGGAAGCTGATAATGGCGAATCAAATACTTCGGACCAGGTACGTAAGCGGACAAGGACCTACTCGGACGTGAGATGACGAGACAGGAACCTCCGTGATTGCGTGGCCTATGCTCAGTACTTCAGATCAGGTTAGACATTCTACGAAAGGCGAGAACACCATCATCAACAAGGACCTATTTGTCCACTTGCAATACAAGCATCGGTACTTCATCGATCGCAGATGATAATCGATGCAACCACAGATTGGGTTTTTTTCTATATTCCTTAAGGGTGGTACCTCGCTCTGTTTGGAATGTACCTGAATATAATGTGGGCTTTGTGTATCACAAACAATGATGTATGTTACGAGTTTTAATGAGGGTCAAAGTTTATTAAGCATACCCCTTGTTTTAATTTTTAGATTTTCTCTTTTTTGAGTATTTTTCAAAAATAGTCGCTTAACGATTTTTTTGGATTTTCTTTAAAACCTAAGTGATCAAAAATAGAGGGAGATATCGTTAAAGCAATGCAAGCTGACACTAGGATAAAAATCTCACCTTTGTGTCAAAATGATGAATGCTCATAAAGAAAACTTGTGATGATTCCACTCTCTCCATGTGGGATGAAAGACAAAGAATTTTAAACCTGATATATATACGGTATGCAAAGCAGTGAAATCATCCTAAGCAGGAATTGTTATTGTCATAAAGCACAATTTGAGTATGATCTAGATCCAGAAGTATCGAGACTATAGGTGCAAGCAAATATTAGGGATTCTGATGTAGCTTACTCGATCAAGAAATCCTAAAACTCTATGGTCTCATTCACATAAAATAAAAGAAATAAAGTTGAAAACTCAAATCGTAAGTAAGAAAAGAAAATAAGAGGAAATAGATAGAATAAAAATGTAGAAGGTGATAAAAACATAATGAAAATTGGTGAGTCCCCAAGTGAACAAACACTTGGTAGGCCGGAGAGTCTGAGTGTCCACTTGTATTATTACAATAATAAATGGAGTCTCTCTCTCTCTCTCAAAAGAAAAGAAAGATCTAATCTAATGCCCTTCTAAATTAGGTCTCCAAGGTTGTCTAAGCTGCCTCTCCAACCGGCTCGTGAAGAAAGAGATGATATCCATGTGACTTGGGTGCACCAACCCTCCTAGGAAGGTTTCCCTAGCTCCACTGTCCCTAGCAACAAAGTCAACAATTGAGATGTATTAGCATCGATAAATAATTATTTAAATAAAGAAAAATGAAGCAGAAAATGATAGGAAGAATAATGTGCACAAAATATATCTTAAGCATTGCTTCCCAGCAACGGTTCCATTTGATGAACACGAAAATCAAGGTGTCTAGCGTCCAATCTTGGAGGGCATGCAATGTCCGACAAGTCGGATATGATAATTCCTCTCTCATCTCTTAACACTCAACTCAAGCATGTCTATCAATAATCAACCCATAGAATAAAAAAGCAATGAATCTAAATGAGATGTAGTTTATTATGCAATACAAATAAGTGTGTATACCAAGCAACTGTAGGGGTTGAACCACAGAAAGAAACAACGATATGCACAAAAATTGACAATCAAAATAAAATATCAACAAATGTGTTTCTGTATTTTTATAGGGTTTTCTCATTTTTATGGGTTCTCAATTATTTTTTTATTTATAGGGATTTTAAAATTATATATTTTTTTATATTTTAAATTTTATAATTCCCTTTTTAAGGATATAATAAGTATATATATAATAATATGTATACTATAAATAATATATAAGATATATATGTAATATATAAAAAATTCAAAAAATACAAATAAGAATAGTACTTTTTATGGGTTTTTAAATATTTATAAGTATTTATAGATACTAATTATTATATGTTATATATAGTAGAATTATATATACTGTATATTGTTTTATTTCTATAAATATAAATATATTATTCAAAATTTTTAAAATAAAATGTTTTTGTGCTTTTTTGATTTTTTTTATTTTTAGTGATTTTTGGATAATTTTAAATAATTTTTATGTATTTTAAAAAAGGAAATATTTAAAATAAATAAAATAGTAAATCAAAAATTTTGAAATGGGCTTAAAAAATATCTATTTAATCAGATTGAGCCAATTTTAATTTTCCTAAATACTAGAGATCCTAAAGAAAATACAGGGACTTAAAATTTATTTTTACGATTTTTTAATAGTTTTTAGAAATTTTATATGATTTTCTATTTTTTTCAATTTTTAGGAGTTTTTGGTAATATTTTTCAAAAATAAAAAGTTAGAAAATCAAATGCATGCATAAACACGCATGAAAATGTTTGGGATTTTTCAAAATATTTTATAACTTTTAAGGAATTTGGAATTCAAAATAGGAGAAAATGTAATATTTTATTTTTTATAAGTAGGAATATAATTTTATTTTCCTTATGTGATATATTATATTCCAGGTACTTAAGATAATTATCCTATAATTTTAAGATACAAAATGCTATTTTAATAACTAAATACAATTGAAAAATTAAATCTATAGTACAAGGACCTAAATGAAATTTCCTTAAAGTTTCTGAGCAGTCAAGTATATATGAAATTTATCCATAATTTAAAACATTATCCACACTGAAAGAGGTATAAATGCAAATATCCAAAACTTTAGGATACGCTATGCAAATTTACTAGAAAATAATACACCAATATTCAAAGTTTATGGACTAAATAATAACACAAACCCAGAGGGGTGTCTATTTAAAATACTAAACCCTCTCACATGCACGAGCACATGAGGTGACATGGATTGGACTAAAAGTGCAAATCTATAAAACTCTGGGGGGGCTCAATTGCAAATATTATATAACTTTTACACTAAAGAAAAAAGTTCAGATATTAAAAATAAAATACAAAAAGAACGAGGGTTAAGGGTACAAAATACCCCTTGTATGCTATCCAACAGCTGATGGCGACTCACTTATACATGTGGCGTACGTTGAACGACGCATACCCCTTCGGTGATAGAGGGCTCTAATCAGATTTGACACTTCATCTAACGATTGACACTTGGGATGATCTAATGGTGGCTGCTTCACATGGGCACTCTAGCTTGATCAGATGACTAGGAGAACCCCTGGAAGAACAAGGAAGAACTTGAGGACTTGGCCACTTCGATCAGTTATATCTTGCTTCTCCGACCACTTAGTAGGCTCGTAGGGGGCTCACAATGGATATAGGGCTCCTCTGCTCCTACTAATAACTTCAAATGGTACAGGACCCATCAATGGGGTCCTGAAAGCTTGAGGAAGAATGAGTTCCTATTGATGAAACATCATATCGGCTAAACTAGCATGCACTCGTTATAGCACGGGCCAATCAACATTCAAAATAACCAAGTCAAAAAACTCTATGAAGAGGACTTGGCTTAAATTTATACCTAGGTAAGTCCAGGGTCGAACATAGGGACGTGAAAAATTATTTAATTTAGTGAAGGGTCAATTATCTACTTAGACAATTTATAGGCTATTTAGGTCAAGCAATATGCAAAGGATATAATGTATGCAAATGTTAAAACATTTTATGCATTTATTATATAAGAAAAATAATGATGTAATGCAACACAGAATAGATGCACAACTCACAATATGATATAATTTAAGCAATTAAATAACTTGTGAAATCAATTGATATATTAGTGAACAATCGATGTAATAAAGAATGCAATTCAACCTCAATAAAATTCAACTTTGAATTAATAACATGGTTGAATAGGCAAATTTTACACATTGAAATTTAATGTGTGAATTGTAGATCAATTAGTAAATAAATTGCACTAAACTAAAGGTCATGAAATTAGCTGTCAAATGACACCAATTTCATTAAAGTCGGATAAAAGATTCACAAGTTATTAAGGATATAATACAGAGGCATACATATAATAAAAAAATAATTTAATTACTTACAAACAATTCTAAATTTGACTAAAATGCAAATAAATAAATTCGTTTGGGCATCATTCTAAATTTCATTTTTGTGGGGACTTATCTGCAATTGTGACGAGCTCTAGGGTTGATCTGCAAATTACCCAATCGCATGTGCACGGGTCATGTGACTAGGTTAGGTTTGGGTGGCATCTAGGCTTGGGCCACATGCCACGCTCTAGTGCTTCGGTAGTCGGTTCGGGTGCCTAAACCGCATGAATGAAGCATTGCTTCGATTTTCGGCTCGGAGAGTATATGCGCCATTGGATATCGCCCAAAATTTGGGAAATCAGATGGAAATTGCTCGTTCTCCTTGAAGAAGCTCCTCTGCAAGCCAGCGAAGTCGGAGCTCCGGTGAAGACAAATCTCCTCCTCCTCTGCCTTTTGCTCTGTCTAAAGATCGTAGGACCTTCGTGAGAGTCTCGCAAAGATGTTTGAAACCAAGAAGCAAGCAGAGAAAATCTATAACCTCTGCTCAATCAAGCATCGTCAGAGAAAAAAGTCGAGATCGACATGCTTTGTCTTCCTCCAATTATTGAACTTCCATATCACCTGCAAAGATTAGTGAACAATGCCCATAAACTAGCGAATCTTTGAGAATGAGAAGGAAGATGGAATGGAGGGTTGATGAATCCACATTCATCACTCTTTATTCTTTTATTTTAGCTACAAAACTTTGCAAAACATCATGTAGATACGTGTAAATAGAATAAATTATCAAAATGCATGCATTGTGTAAATATCAATAATGAGCATGTTTTTGTGCAAAAATAAAAGAATAAAGAAGTAAAGAAAAAGAAGGATATATTTAGAATAAATATCGAGTGACCCGAACCCAAGGGAGGACCAAGCATTGGCCTGACCGCAAAAGAAACCAAGTAGAGAGACATAGGGCCATTCACCACAAATATACTCCTTTCTGTATATACTTTATTTTATTAAAAATAAACAAAAATAAAAATAGGTTTTTATTAATTTATATATATATAATAAAATAAAAAATAAAAATAAATAATTTCTCTCTCCTCAGTGTACATATACCTTGTATATATGAATAAAAGACCTATTTATTTTACCTTTGTAAATAATTAATAAAAATCAAATAAAAATTATTTTATATTCTAAATTTTATGGTGCAAATAAATAAAATATAAAATTGTGATAATTATACATAAATAAAATAATTAAAAATAAAAATAAAAAATACATAGGTATTTATACCTGTATATAATATAATATAATGTATATACATAATTTATTTTTCAAAAAAATAAATAAAAATCACTAAACAATATTTTGAAAATAAATAAACATTTTTCATTTTGAAATATTTTGAAATAAAGCCATTTACTATTTTTAATTTAATTTACAAATAATTAATAATTGGCGCCTCCCGATTGGTCCACAAGGGATGTTGACCCCCAGTCAACTCCCCCCCCCCCCCCGGACCACACTTCTCGCAGACCCCGGTCTTCGACCCGATTACTCTAATATTTCCCGGATCGGTCTGCCACCCATTCCCTGAAACCCCGGGCTCCGATTGACCAACATACATCCAAGATTCACGCTCGAGCTCCTTCTTAGGGATCTGAGTCTCGATTTGCGTGTCTGACTCCCATCTTCTCGAACCCTTCATCATATTTAACTCGCCGGAGCTGCACCTTTTCTTCCCATCTTTGGCCTTACCCCTCGCCTCCGATGACATCCTCTCCTTCACCTGAGTGACAGCCGCGTGTGAGAGAGTAGCAGTGACAGACGAGCAGCCGGGAACCACTGATACGGCGACTTCCACCGCCGTGCTCCGCCGCGAGGCAAGCCCGAGCCTCTGGACTTGTCAATCCATTGAGGCAACGACCCCCGAAGGTCCCCGACCTCCAGCATAGATGGATTGCTCAATCGAGTAGCGTAGTTAGCATGTAGCTTCGTTTGATTTTTTATTTTTAGGTTTCGCGCTATCGGCCTTCGCCGGCCAATCCACACCACTCTGTTCACCCATTTTGCTCCCTGACCATACCTGCACCTTCGCGAGACCTCTCTACACATTCTCCACCCTTTCATCCACCCTGGTTCGCCCCGGAACTGGGCATTCGCTCTTCTTCATCGTCACCTCACCGGAGAGCGTCACCCCACCCCACACGGTCACCTCCTTCGCCCATAACCGAGTTGAGGCTCTTTTCCCTTGACCAAGCTTTCTTTATGTGCAGGACTCATCGAAGAAGGACCTCGTCTGGGGGTCCAACCACTTGGGCACAGGAGCTCCAGGTGCTCGTCGTCGCCGGGGACCCTCCAGGTCCTCCCGACCCCATTGGAGCATACCATTCGCTATGGAGCATCACCAGCATCATTTCCCCCATCTTAGCAGCATCTGAGGAGGACTCCATCGCGTGTATTGGCCCAGTGAACCTCATTGGGGAGATGTTCTTCTAGGAGCTTCCATCGTCGTTCGATCAATCCCTCACTCCAGTTAAGATCTCGACCATCCGTTCGCGAGGGACGTCTGACTGTTTGATCTATATGAGGATCAGATCTGAGCCATAGATCATCGAAGGGGTGTCGTCTGTTCTCTACCATCGGATCTCACACGTGGACTCCCTTCAGTCGTGGATCATTATAATGGGGTAATATCACTTAGGCCCCTTTCCTTTTCGCACTTATAGTTTAGTCCTGTAAATATTTAGAGTAGTTGTTTTTATTTTAGGTAATTTGTACTTTGGACCCCTGTGCTTGTTTTATTTGCATTTCCATCCTTGTGTATGTGGTGCGCGTGCTTTGACATGTGAGTTTTTGGACAAATTGCATGTATGGGCCTGGACTTTCTTGATTTTATTGTTTGATCTGTTAAAAATAGGAATGACATTTTAGTCCTTCTAATTGTGAATTACGTGTGTGCCACGTGCCCATCTAAGCTTTTTCCGTGTTTAGCCCCATAGTTTCTGTACGTGTTATCTTTGAGCCCTGAAACTTATTTTCATTGCAGATAGGTCCCTATGTGTTGTAGCTTTTATATTGGTTGAATAAAATAGCAAATCAAATCCAAATTTGGTGAAATTTGGACAGGTGGGCCCTGCCACTGTGTAAAAATTTCACTAGTTTTTGGTACATTTTTTAGTTGTTTTGATATTTTAAAAATTCAAAAACACTTATTTTTGCTACTGTTTGGTTCATAAAATCCATTAAAACTATAAAAACTCATCAAAAAATTATAAAAAAATTAGGTACTGTTTATTTTTGTCTTTTAGCTTCAATCCAATTTTTGTTTAATTTGGATTTATAAAACACCTAAAAACTATAAAACACTAAAAACCTAATAAAAATTATTAAAAAATCTAAAAAAATTCAAAAAAATGCAATTTTTATTTTTATAGATTAGTTTTCATTATAGTTTGATATAAAATTGTTTCCAGATTTGTATAAGCTATTTATATATTTTTAAATAGCCTTTCAAATCTGGTTGTATATTAGTTCTCTGTTTTTACCTTTTTCTATTTTTATAAAATCAACAAAAAATATAAAAATCTGAGAAAATTACCAAAACCACATAAGAAATCATAAAATCCAAAAATAATTTTATTTTAATTTTCTGAGTTGTTTTTGAGTGGTTAATAAATTGTTGATTGTGATCTTTTTGCCTTTTTCTTATATTTCTTCATAATTAAAATTAACAAAAAAATTTGTAAATTCATAAAATCCACCAAAAATCCTTTCTTTATTTAATTTGCTTTTCTGACTACTTCGTAGGCCACTTGGCCAATCCGTGCGCCTTGTGTTTGACCCTGTGACGAGTCCGAAAATGCTGAGTTAAAAAGTTGTTTTTATCTTCGAGTGTGAAAATAAAAGTGTGTCGTTCGTTGCAGGCGGCAATCGAAAACGGTCAAGAAATAACCATGAATTGTTAATCAATTTTAATCAAGTGGTTTTTATGTTTATTTTACTTGGGCAAGTCCCAAGGTCGATCACAAGGAGGCAAAGGAACAACGTAGAATTCTGTCTACCCAATTTCATGTTCGGTTTTCAAGGCGGTCTTTTTTTTGGAATTTTCAATGCAATAAGGGATGCAAAATGCAAATTCGGCCTATTTTAGGGACTAAAATGTAAATTTCGATCAAACAATATCCGAAAAATGTGAAATTTGGCCACAATGTAAATGATGATGAAATGAATGCAATGTAATTTTTTTTGGAATTTTTGGATGCAATATGAAATTTTTATGAATTTTTAAATGAAAAGAGAATGATTTTCAATATTTAATTTTAATAAATATGAAACCTACTTATTTTCAAGAGATAAAGTTATCTAAGATCTACACGAGATGATGGATCTCAGAAAAATCCTAAACCTCGAAAATGTAGGGTTTAATACCTATTAAAAATTAAACACTGAAATACGCAAAATGATTTTTACAGGACAAACTATGCATGCAAATGCAAATCTTTTTGGGCATAATGTTAATCAAATAGTCTCTACAATATGTGATTTTTCGAGGATTTTTAGAGCAACAGTTAATCAATGGCAAATTTAAGAGCATAGATTGGGCAAAATGTACCAATTTCAACAAAACAATTATTTCTTAATTAACCATTAATCAAAAAAATGTTCACAATATATCAACATGTAGAGAATTAATTGAGAAACACAGTGCTATTTTTAAATAAATAAAATAATGTAAATTAGAGGTCTAAAATGCAGCGGGAAAACAAGGGTAGAATTGCAATTTAAATAAAATAAATAAAAGAGCAGCAGGGACCTAGATGTAAATACCTAGATAACTAGGGATGCAGATGCAAATTCACCAGAGGGTCACGTGCATTGCACGTGATCTCTGGATGGAGGGGTGGTGGCGCAAAATGGAGGAACACCAGGGGGTTGTCATGGTCGCTGCTGCAACGGCCACGGGGGTATGGTCGGATCTCGCCGGAGAAGGAGGGCTCGTCGGGCTATCACCACCGGCGAGGCTAGAAGCTAGGGCTATCAGCAGATGAATGGCGTCGAGGGCGTCGATGCCTTTAAATAGGAGAGACCGGAGATGATTGGCGGGTCTCTCGGAGGTGGTTGGGAGGTTAATGGCGACGCGAGGGAAGCGGAGGCGAGAGGCGGCGGTGGTTACGGGAGTAGCGGCGGCAGCGCGAGATCAAGGGCTGAGGACTCGGGGGCCGTTGGGAAGACGATGGGCAGGGGCCGTCCGATCGGCCGAGATCGGACGACCCTATTGTGGCCACGTGGCAAGGGGGTGAAAGGGGGCACGGGGCACGTGCGGAGCATGTGCCTGGGAGGCACGTGCAACGCACGTGCGTGGCCTTTTTAATTCTTTTTAATTTTTTTTAATTTTTTTTATTTTTTTATAAAAACTAATATTTAAAACGTCCAAAAATCACTGACACGTGGCGGCCTCTGGGGCTGTCACGTGTCAGCACCAGAAAATTCGAAGAAAAATATTTTGTAAAATCAAAAAGAAATTGTAAACAACCTCAGATTGAAAAAGTTCCTGCACAAAAAATGCTCGTCTCGACGAGATCTACAACTTTCTTGAAGATATCAAAACCAAAATCGGTCAAATGTAAAAAGTGAATTTTTGGGGTATCCCATGTACATAGAATACCTTGATTTTTGGGTTTTCTAATTTCTTATCATTTTTAAACAAGATAAAAAAACCGGAAAAATATAGAGAAATCAAAGATGAATAAAAGACACTTAAATGTAATTTTTTGGATTTTTATTAATTAAGAAATATATACATAAAATACAAGGTCAAAAACCGCGAAAATATACAATGTACAAAAGAGGCCCAAAATCCAACTTTCACATACAAGCTCCGATTCACTTGAACTTGATCTTGTTTTGAAGGTAATTGAATGTGCATTAGTTCAAAAGTGAGTAGGATCAAATCGGATACTGGATGGGGAAGATATGAGGCGTTTAGTCCGAAAATCCTGAAACTAGGGTTTGGGTTTTTGGTCCACTCATCAGGGTTAGTGATTTTTTTGTATTTTTTATTTATTCTTATTAGTGATATGTACACAGTGGAGGTGGTTCTATGTAATTCGGAGTTAGCATGAAGGAGTTAAAAATCTGGGAAATTAGGCTATTTACAGGTCAACTGTGGCTTGGATTTTTGGCTTCTTATTTTGTGCAGAAATTAATGCTAAAATGCAATTCTTATGAAATCATGCATGAATGCTAATTATGCAGAATAAATGCAGAAATGTTGTTGATTTTGAGGGACTTGAGCTTAATTAATGAGACTTAGAGTGATGAATCTGAGATTCATCAACCCCCTATACTTAAACCATGCTCGTCCCTGAGCATCAAAAAGAGATGCCATTAAGTGAAATCAGACTGGGTTCCATACCAAGACCATGAGCTAAAGGTGAAAATGAAACTAGACTCGACCTTTGGATTAATAGTGTGGTGGAACTTCTGTGAGACTTAGAATTTTAAAATCAACAGCCCTCAAGTTCTACATATCATTGACACAGTTTCGGCTCATAAGTCATCTTAGATCAATCCTCTTCCCAAAGTATACCCTATGAACATTGAATAACCGACTCATGTGTGTAAAGGTTTTTAGCTCTTCCCATCCAGAATGCTGAACTGCCATGCTCCTCTCCTCTCCAGTAACTCGTCCTCGGGGAGTCAGGTATTTCCCTCTGAGGTCAGTCGCGCTGTGTTCACAATCGAATGAGGGAGAAGATAGAAGAAAGAGAAAAGAACTGGAGGGTGGTCAATGTAGTCATCTCTCCTTGTGAAGATGGCCAGTGTAGCCGAGTCTCCACCAAGACCTGCAGGTTCTTGAAGCTTAGACCTTTTTGGTTGGACTTTTATTTGGTAGTTGCTTCTTTGTATTTGGAATTTTTGGTGGTTCTGTGTGGATCTTGTTGTGCCCCTACGGATATAGAATCTTTTTGTTCCGTACATTTTTTGGGGTCTTAGAAAAAATTGTGCCCAGCCATCCATCCCTTTTACGAAGCTTTATTTCAACCCGTACTCCGGTCTTTAGATTTCCACGCTACCAAAAAAGAGACTCACACCGTCTTCCAACATCTCGTTTAAGTTGAGCTAAGTGCATAGTGTGAGAGTACAAATTAATTCCATGTTCCAGAGTTGTACCCAGAATGAAGAGACCAGGTTAGACACTAAGAGTCAAACGATGTACATTGTCATGTGGAACTTAAAGAATTAAGTCAAAAGACCTGAAGCTCTTAAAATCCTGTTTCTCGGTGAAGTTCCTCTGAAAATTAGGTGGATTAAGGTCAAGTCTAGACCACTCTCGGTTTCGGCTCATAACTCGGTTCAGAACCCAATGACTTTTTACATGTGCAAATGAAATGTTGGATGAAGTGCGGGTGTGTGAAATGCAGACACATATTTTTATTTTTATTTTTTTGAAATTTTTTTGTTTGTTTTTTTTTATATTTTATGCAAGAGATTTTTTATGCAAAAATGAAATAAGAAGCCTCTCTCTCTTTTTTTTCAAAATTTTTGGGCAAAGTCAGTGTTAGTAGAAAAATCTTTTTTTTCAGATTAGTAACCCACCTCGTAAATACATATAGACTTACGCGAAAGTACGAGATATGGGTAAAATATATACAAAGTATATACACAGACCCCCCCTATACTTAGCGAGTGTTGTGTCCTCAGAGCACAAGAAGCGGAAAGAAGGCATAGCTCGGGCTAAGCGTAAGGGAGTGAAAATACAAAGAAAAATGAAGCGGTCGGGATATGTGAATGAGGAGAGTATAAACAGGTGGATGTTGGTTCCCCCTATACTTAGGCTTTGGTCCGCCTAAGTATGGAAGAAGGGTGGAGATGGAGCGATCGTGAGGAAGAGTGTGATCCGGGGAAATGATATACACAGATGGCATCGGTCCCCCCCATACTTAGGCCTTGGCCTAAGTAGAGGAAGAAGATGTACAAGGAGACCGATGTGGTCGGGAGGGAGGGTAGGTAGCCAATGATTAAGGTGGTTTTTGGCTAATCTTTTTATGAGCATGTGGTGGGAGATAGTAATGATGAGACGGAGATGAGGTATATGATTCCCAACTATGAGCAGTGTCATCCTCAGTAAAATCATGATGGATAATAGATGAAGTGTTTGAGGAAGATGAAAGATATCCATCATCAGAGTTATCCTCAGATGAGTAGTATTTGAAAGTGGACATACTCCAAGTGTTCTGGTCTTTTTGTTTCTTCAGTTGTTTCCTCAGAATTCGTTCCTTCCTAGGGTCAATTGGTTTGTCTTCGGATGAATACTCAGAAGCACCGGTCTCAGTCAGCTCATACGAAATAATTCCAGTGTATTTGAAGAGGGCAGGAGCATCAGCTTTGGATGAGTAATAGTTAGGAACGGGAGTTGTCCAGCGAGAATTGAATTTTGGATCCTTGCGAAGATATGGCTTTAGAGCTGCCGAATAGACTTCACTCATGTAAGTTACCTTTTCCGGACCTGATGAGAGATCATCAACTGATTCCTCTTCTGAAGGATCAAAGGTAACTCTCGTTTTCTTTCGTCGTGAAGGTGTCGGTTCACTTGAGTATCCAGATGAATAGCCATTGGAATTCTCTCTGGTCGGTGCTCGGTCTGCGTGCTTGTTCTTAGTCTCCCGAATGTTTGAGCACTCTCGATTCGGAATGATTTGGTCAAGATATTAAGATAATGTTGCTCCAGGGTATGACCATGCATATGTCTCAAGATCATAGAAGAAGGATTTGTCTATTTAGAGATCCGCAGGAATTGAAATACTGGGGAGAGTCTCTGCATGTTCTTTCTCAATTGATTCGATGTTGGAGCATTCCTGTGTTGAGTTGATGTAATCCATGTAGTCAAAGTAGGTTGACCCAGGGTGTGCCCATGCATACGTCTCCGGATCATATGATTCATATACATGATTGTCCATGGTGAGAGCGGCTGGGAATGGAGCAGGGGGGAGATTCTCTAAACCAATAGTCTCATCAATAACCGCTATCTCAGGTGTGGCTGCGGGGTAGGGCTCTTCTACCGCTTCATGGTTACGGTTGTCGGGGACTTCGTGGGTTGTCTCAGAAAATCGTGGTTCCTCAAAGATAGGGTCAGATCTGAGTGCTTCCAATGCTGTGAAATTGATTTCTCGAGTCTCACAATCAATACTCGCCTTGGCCAATGCCAAGAATGGCTTTCCAAGAATGATTGGAGACTGGGAGAATTCTCCTTGATGCTCAATATCAATGATCGTGAATTCTACTTTGAGCGGAGCACCTTGGAATTTCATAATAATAGAAATAATTCCTCTCGGCCGCTTTATCGATCGATCCGCTAATTGAACAATCTCTCGTATCTTCCAAATCGGTCCGAGTTTGAGTTCGTGAAATACCGAGGCCGGGAGGATATTGATCGGTGAATCATCATCAATCCAAGCATGGGTGAAAAATGTGTCTTTGATTTCACAGTCAAATCTGGGCAACTGCTTCACTATGCGGCTCTTGGTTTTTCTCCTCAACACCAAGGAGGAGGCTATTGACAAGATATGTCTCTCTGTCTTGGTTCTAATCCTGTCCGACTTTTTCATAGTTAATTTTTCCATTAGCAATCTTTTAAGGTCGGGGAAGTGTTCAATGGCCTGTAGAAAGGGAAGTTCAAAAATCAATTTCTTTCCTAGTACCTCCCGTAAAGCAGGATCCAAATTTCATAGATCATCTTCAGTTTCAATTTTTATAAAATTTTCTGAATTTTCAATTTTTTGTGGTTTTCAAATATTTCCATTTTTTGGGTATTTTCTGGGTGGTGTGGGGGTGTGGTGTGTTCTTCAGATGAAAAGGATCCTTGATATTCAGAGCGATAGTCCGCGGCATAGTCATTTCTAGAGGAGTAATATGTAGAAGTGAAATTGTCAGAATCGTCCCTAGGTCCCTGAATATCCTCAGAATTTTCAATCTCAGATCCAATCCTTTCCTCATTTATTTTAATGTCCGAGCCACCATAGAATGCGATTACTCGATCGGTGAATTTTTGAAATCTATCCTCCATCAATTCGAACCTTGTTTTTATCCTCGAAATATCATCCTCAAAATTCTGTTCATGATCAATAATGGGAGCAGTCGGTATGTGTTCAATAATTTCATCTTCCATTTTTTTGTATGTGTGGAGAGGAGAGTTTCTCGGAATGTCTGACATATGATCTTTATTTTCTGAAAATTTCTCCTCAACAATTATGGAAGGAGGCTGCTCATATGATCCAGACATGTGGAGTTGGTCCGAGTAGAGTTTATTCCTTTGATCTTGAGTGGTCGGATCTTGGTATGGTGGAGTCAGCATACAGGGCTCATGTGTTTCTATGTAGTCAGTCCAGTCCTCTGTATGATCGTCATGTTTGAAGAAGGGGTTGTCATGGTCAATCCAAGCTGATGATTGTTCATTAGTGCTCCAGGGTGGGGTTGATGAAAGAGGTGAAGAAGTGTTCAATTCAATCATGTGGTGATCATCTCCCATGAATGATGGATTGATATTCAATGAATATGATGGATGAATTGCATGATCAGCGTAGAGAGGATTGATATATGAAGAAGTGGAGACCTCAGTCGGTTGTTGATTTGTCAGGTCTGAAAACAGAGGATTGTCATTCATGAAGCATATCGGATTGGTAAAAAGAGATGGTGGTTGAGAGTCTCGTGGAGGAGGTGTTTTGGGTCTAACCGACACGAATTTGTTTTCATAGTATAGTTCTGATGGATTCTCGGTCATTTCTGAAAGAGTTGAAAGGAATGAGGGGTTGGGTCTGCGAGAGTTTTTGGACAAGAGTTCCATTATCAAGTAAAGAGGAGAGATGATTGCACGGGATAGTCAAGAGAAATCAAATGTGCGGTTATTGATCTTGAAATCGGTTCACGCACACCAATGCAAACACAATTCAAACCCTGGGTTCACCAACACACACAATGAAGCCGTAAGAGTTTGGCTATTATCTTTTCAATTTTAGTTGGTGATAAATCAATCTTGGCAAAAATTAAGCAAGCTGAAATTTCGGATTTGGGCTCTAGCCTTAAGTGTCGTCTCTCACTCACTCAGAAAAAATAAAAACATCCAAGGTCGGGGTTGCTCTCCCGCAGAAATTCTTGATTTTATGGGTTATTAAGATCGGCTATAGTTATCAGTCCCAATTTTAATTAGGTGATCACTGAGGAATTTAAATGAGCACAAATACATGTCTACCGTCCAGTCCCAACTTCCTTTAGATTTATGTGATAAAACAAGAGGGAGGTATTCGGGAAAAGCCAATGCACGCGGAAAACTATGATGGATGCTCAGTTAGAAGACTTATAGTGAATCCTCGTAATCTTCATGTGGGATGCTAGATAGAATTGAAAAATTACTCTAAATGTATGCAAGCCGATGAAAAACTGCACCTAAGCAGAAAGTTCTATTAGCGGGGAAGAATTGAGTTAAATTTGGCTAAGTTGAACGATCTATGTGCGTCTTGATTAATATGAAGTGTGGCTTAAGATCCTACGAGCACAATCAAAAAATAAAAATGCTCTGAGAGCCGTATGTGTAGGTCTATCCTAATCGCCACTCAAGTCAGGCCCCACCCTCACCGGAGGGTGAAACAGGCCACGACACACCACAAATAGAGTTCAAAGTCTTCTACACATGCGAGAGTCCAAACGGACACCGCTATAAATGAGAAGAAATTAAAATTTGCAGAAATTAAAAACCTAGACTCTACGCTCTCTCACGACTCGACTCGATCTTAATTTAATTGTGGCTTCTTCGGATGTTGGCGAAGATGCATCGGTTTCTTGAAAAACCGCTCCACGTACGCCGGGTACCCCGTAAGAAAAATAAGAGAGAGAATGTCAGAGAGTAACTCAAAAAATATTCAAAAATAAAATAAAAGAAATAAATGCTGAAAATAAATGAAATTTACAACGAAAAATTCGGGGTTCAGACTACCCGAATATGGAAAACCGAACAAAAATTTTTCAAAACACAAAACTAAGCCGTTTGCCTCCTCGGCAACGGTGCCATCTGACGAGTCCGAAAATGTCGAGTTAAAAAGTTTTTTTATCTTCGAGTGTGAAAAAAAAAGTGTGTCGTTCGTTGTAGGCGGCGATCGGAAACGGTCAAGAAATAACCACGAATTGTTAATCAATTTTAATCAAGTGGTTTTTATGTTTATTTACTTGGGCAAGTCCCAAGGTCGATCACAAGGAGGCAAAGGAACAACCTAGAATTCTGTCTATCCAATTTCGTGTTCGGTTTTCAAGGCGGTCTTTTTTTCTTGGAATTTTCAATGCAATAAGGGATGCAAAATGCAAATTCGGCCTATTTTAGGGATTAAAATGTAAATTTCAATCAAACAATATACGAAAAATGTGAAACTTGGCCACAATGTAAATGATGATGAAATGAATGCACTGTAATTTTTTTGAATTTTTGGATGTAATATGAAATTTTTATGAATTTTTAAATGCAAAGAGAATGATTTTCAATATTTAATTTTAATAATTATGAAACCTACTTATTTTCAAGAGATAAAATTATCTAAGATCTATCACGAGGTGATGAATCTCAGAAAAATCCTAAACCTTGAAAATGTAGGGTTTAATACCTATTAAAAATTAAATACTGAAATATGCAAAATGATTTTTACAGGACAAACTATGCATGCAAATGCAAATCTTTTTAGGCATAATGTTAATCAAAATAATCTCTGCAATATGTGATTTTTCGGGGATTTTTAGAGCAACAGTTAATCAATGGCAAATTTAAGAGCACAGATTGGGCAAAATGTACCAATTTCCACAAAACAATTATTTCTTAATTAACCATTAATCAAAAAAATGTTCACAATATATCAACATGTAGAGAATTAATTGAGAAACACAATGCAATTTTTAAATAAATAAAATAATGTAAAGTAGAGGTCTAAACTGCAGCGGGAATATAGGGGTAGAATTGCAATTTAAATAAAATAATAAAAGAGCAGCGGGGACCTAGATGTAAATACCTAGATAACTGGGGATGCAGATGCAAATTTACCAGAGGGTCACGTGCACTGCACGTGACCTCTGGATGGAGGGGCTGTGGCGTAAAATGGAGGAACACCAGGGTGTTGTCTGCAATTGACCCAGCGGTCACGTGCAATGCACGTGACCTGGGAGGTGACGTTGGCCGATGACGTCCCCCGCCCCACGTGCGACGCACGTGGCGGGGTCTCGGGTCCACCGCCCGGTGGTGGCTGAGGCGAGGCGGAACGGGCAGAGGCCCGGCTTCTGGAGGCGTCGGAGGGGAGAAGTCGCGGCGGAGGGCTGGAAGGCTGTGGCTGCTAGTGGAGGAACCCAAATAAAAGAGAGGCGGAGGGGGACCTCGGGCTTCGTGCCCGATCTGTGCTGAGGAGCTCCGATGGCTGGTGGAGGAGCTTGATGGGTACGGCCGTAGCGGGCGGCGTTGGTGATGTCGAAGAAGACGAGGAGCTCGAAAGTTGTCGTGGATGGTGGAGACCAGTGTCGCAGGTGATGGTTGGCGTCCGGTGGCTCCTGCTGGCGGTGTCGAAGTCACTGGTGATGAAGATGGCGTTGCGAAGCTGCTGGAATCGAAGATGGTTGGTGAAGATCGTGACGGCAGAGGCGGGTTGTCGGAGAAGTAGGTCGTAGGCTCGACGAAGCTCAAGCTCGGAGCGGAGCAGAAGAGGCGATGATGGTCGCTGCTGCAACGGCCACGGGGGTGTGGTCGGATCTTGCCGGAGAAGGAGGGCTCGCCGGGCTGTCACCACCGGCGAGGCTAGAAGCTAGGGCTATTGGCGGATGAATGGTGTCGAGGGCGTCGATGCCTTTAAATAGGAGAGACCAGAGATGATTGGCGGGTCTCTCGGAGGTGGTTGGGAGGTTAATGGCGACGCGAGGGAAGCGGAGGCGAGAGGCGGCGGTGGTTACGGGAGTAGCGGCGGCGGCGCGAGATCAAGGGTTGAGGACTCGGGGGCCGTTGGGAAGACGATGGGTAGGGGCCGTCCGATCGGTCGAGATCAGACGGCCCCGCTGTGGCCACGCGGCAAGGGGTGAAAGGGGGCGCGGGGCACGTGCGGAGCACGTGCCTGGGAGGCACGTGCAACGCACGTGTGTGGCCTTTTTAATTTTTTTTATTTTTTTTATTTTTTTATAAAAACTAATATTTAAAACATCCAAAAATCACTGACACGTGGCGGCCTCTGGGGCTGCCATATGTCAGCACCAGAAAATTCGAAGAAAAACATTTTGTAAAATCAAAAAGAAATAGTAAACGACCTCGGATTGAAGAAGTTCCTGCACGAAAAATGCTCATCTCGACAAGATATACAACTTTCATGAAGACATCAAAACCAAAATCAGTCAAATGTAAAAACTGAATTTTTGGGGTATCCCATGTACATAGAATACCTTGATTTTTGGGTTTTCTAATTTTTTTGTCAGTTTTTAACAAGATAAAAAAACCGAAAAAATATAGAGAAATTAAAGATAAATAAAAGACACTTAAATGTAATTTTTTTGTATTTTTATTAATTAAGAAAATATATACATAAAATACAAGGTCAAAAACCGCAAAAATATACAATGTACAAAAGAGGCCCAAAACCCAACTTTCACGTACAAGCTTCGATTCACTTGAACTTGATCTTGTTTTGAAGATAATTGAATGTGCATTAGTTCAAAAGTGAGTAGGATCAAATCGGACACTCGATGGGGAAGATATGGGGCTTTTAGTCCGAAAATCCTGAAACTATGGTTTAGGTTTTTGGTACACTCATCAGGGATAGTGATTTTTTTGTATTTTTTATTTATTCTTGTTAGTGATATGTACACAGTGGATGTGATTTTGTGTAATTCGGAGTTAGCATGAAGGAGTTAAAAATCCAGGAAATTAGGCTATTTACAGGTCAACTGTGGCTTGGATTTTTGGCTTCTTATTTTGTGCAGAAATTAATGCTAAAATGCAATTCTTATGAAATCATGCATGAATGCTAATTATGCAGAATAAATGCAGAAATATTGTTGATTTTGAGGGACTTGAGCTTAATTAATGAGACTTAGAGTGATGAATCCGAGATTCATCACCCTGGTCGCTATACCAGGTTAAATAAATAGCGAGATCGCTATTCGGTTTTTGACTGATTATTTTTATTTGGTGGTATATTTTCCTTGTTGATTCCGATTCAAGGGATTGAGGTCGTAATGACCCGTGATATTTATCTCCCTTAGTCTCTCGTGATTTTCGGCTTATCAGAATGGCGGTGTTGTCGGGGAGCACGGCTTAGTAGTCTTTTTCTTTTTCTTTTTGTTTGTTTTTTAGCTTCGTGGCTTTTTTTCCACGGCTTTTCACAGCTTTTTATTTTGTTTTCTTTTATTTTTGATTTCTTTTATTTTATTTTTGTTTTTGTTTGTTTTTATTCTATTTTGGTTTTGTTTTTGCATTTTCTTTTATCTTCCTTTTTTATTATAATAACTGTGTCTGATACTCTTTTGTTTGGTTTCTTGCGAGGGCTCGAGGACCGAGGCAGCTTTCTTCGGAAAGCTGAAGCAACCGCAGAAGCAGGAGGCGGCTCCCTTCTATATGGAGCCGCAGGAGAGCGCAAGGAGTTAAGCAGGAGAGAGGAGAGGATTAGCTTAGAGTAGTTAGTTTATTTTCAATCAGACCATTTGATTATTGTAATAATACAGGTACCGGGACTTTTAGACTTGTGACTTCTCAGGGTCTGTTTCGCCAAGCACCGGTGTGCTCGGGGTACCCCACCTCTGTTTTGGTTTTTGTCGCTTTTATTTTCTTTTTGTTTCATGTGGATTTCTATGCTTGAGCCCCTAGATTTAGGTTTTTATTTCATTGAGCCAGGTAGCATTAGGTCCGAAGCCCTAATAAGAATATCTATTCCTATAGATCACGCTTGGACTTAGATAAATAAACCGGTGCTTCACGATAATAGAAATTTCTTTTTAGGATAGTTCTCGTCTTTGCATCCATATAGATTAGTTTTAATTTATGTACGGATCATAATTGCATGTAGACTGTTGGAGCAAGGTACGCCTTCTATCTCAAGCATGCATCATTGATTTCCATGCGCACCGGCTTTTCTGTCTTCCTCCCCCTGTTTTCTGGATTTAGGAATAAAAAAGAAAACGGAAAATTCATTAGACGTTGTTTGCTTGAAAAATACCTAAAAACAAAAACAATAAAATCGGGACTACTAAACACACTTGACCCTAAAAGACATCTCATTTAAAAATCTGTCTTAGGGAGAGTAACCCCCTCCTTGTTTGGTTTGGATGAGCGAGAGAGTGACCCGCATCCTAGGCTAAAGCCACATCCGATTTCTTGACAGACTATCAGCCTTTTATTCGGGACAGTCTGTTAAGAGTATTGGATTCCTATCAGCTCACGTAATCGCTCTGAAAGACTGACTTGATCACCTAAATAAAATTGACAAGATAATTGATCGAACCTTTACGGTCTTCAGCTCAGTGTTGAGTAGGTGAATCGGGGGTTTCTTTTCTCATCTTGTGTGTTTCCATATCCCTTCCACATTCTTCCATCTATCTTCTCCTCTGCCTCTCCTCCAGTCATTTTTCTCCCTCCCACCCTCCCTTAAGTCTCCTTCAACTTGTTCCTCTTCTTTACCTCTGGATGATGGACCCCCCTCACTTCTTGCTGACTCTTGCGGCTTCTCCATCTTCTTCCCATCAATTTAGTCCACCCTCGAGGGAGGTCGGATCTCCGACTAACCTCCCGATCCCTCCCTCCCATCCCTTTCATTCTTCTGGGCATGTTGCGCTAGACGTCCGTGAAGATCAGATCGAGCAGATATCAGTCCCGGACGATGCCATAGCTGAGTTGAGAGTGCACATAGTACGCGATCATAGAGAGCATATGCGAGTATCAGATGCCTCCTATGACAGTATGATGGATGAGCAGATAGGATAGGGAGCTGAGTCAGCTTCTACATTAGGACCATTCATTCTGGATTTGGAGTTTATTCTGAGACTGTCGACATTTTCAGGGGAGGTGCATGAGGAACCCTATCTTCACCTGTCCTAGTTCGAGGAGTTTTGCAGGATACAGATCTATTCAGACATCACTGCAGAGGAGTTGATGCTGAAGACCTTCCCAATCACACTTCATGATAGAGCCATGAGATGGCACAGACGATTGGGAAGAAGATTCTCTATGTGGGGAGAGTTACGGTTCGAGTTCCTATAGAGATACTTTCCCCAGAGTAGAGCAGATATGATGCAGTCTTTGATCATGGATTATTCAGCAGACCCCCAAGAGCCACTGCATGAGGCATGGCTGAGGTTTCTTGACCTCTTGAGGAGATTTACTAAGCACGGACTTTCACTGACAGACCTTATTGAGATCTCCATATGGGGGATGACCGCGGATCAGATAGCACTGGTGATTACCTCATGCGGCAGTTCACACCGCAGTTCCGACATTGAGTTATTGGATGCCATCTCGAGATTACTTTCACAGATACCATCTTCATGAGATGTCGTAGTCGGGGCAACACATGAGGATGTTGCAGTACCAGTGGGGTGTGTCACACTACATGAGGATACAGCTTCTACACACCCGATCGAGGACTTGGATTCTGCCGCAGCACAGATGACAAAGGAGATGACTACCAGAGTGGAGGTTCTGACCCAGAGACTACTCGAGTTCCCGTTGGTCTTCCAGCTAGAGTTCGAGTCAGCCCCGGAGTTTTCGGTTGACCAGTCTTGGATATCAGATCTTTTGATATTCCAGGAGATGGAGGAGCCCCCACTACTACATCCATTGATCCAGCCATTTCAGAGCCCAGTCCCGGATGATTCAGCTTTTATTCTGTAGAGGCACCTCTCGGATTCATAAAGATATCATGACTCATTCCAGCAGCCAGGGCTCGATATAGGATACCACTTTGAGATACCAGACATAGATAGTCCTGTATTTGAGCCTGGTGTCCTCCATATTGATGAGTCAGATACATGTTCTGAGGACCAGATAACAGCCAGCATTGCCGCAGAGCGAGGATTAGTTTCAGCCACATTGCCAGCCTCCGCGTTGTTAATCGGTACCTTCTCCTACTTCCAGATTGACTAGACACAGACTGTAGATGATGATGCATCCTGGTGCACAGAGTGGGTGCTTCACAGCAGCACAGATGCCCTTATAGATACTGATCCTCTATTTCTCACCGATGATCTTGCATTCTTCCCTGAGGGTTATCTACGGGAGAACGCCCCTTGCGATGTGTACTCGGTTTCACCTTCTGAGAGTGTATCTGATCTGGCAGATCACAAAACCAGGTCTTCCGATCCTTCTGATTCTGAGTCATCTCACCTCGACGACCCTCGCGAGGATGAGCTGATCCTTGAGATATTCGATGATCTGTTTGATTTGTCTCCATTATATACATCGGATATCAGTTTTCTTAGAGAGTCTCATGATCTTCATTTTCCATACCTTTTCGAGACACTGATCGACGTGGAGGATTCTATGACTGATCCATCCTTCTCCACATTTGATTTCTTCGGCTCTACACCTCCACTCCAGTCTGATCCCGAGCCGAGGATTTCTTTTGTGCTACCGGATCCCGATCACATCTTCCCATATCCTTGGCCAGTAGCAGACACCCGCCTGATTGCATACCTGGGTGTCTTTCTTTACACTGTTGATTTTGTCGTTGTTCTCATATCGAGACTGCGATGATAGTACGGCATTTGCCTTACAGATGCCATCATGAACCTTAACACAACGTTATCCTAGCCTTTGCGCCCAGCTAGGGGCATAAAATCTAGCGCTTGTTGAGAGGCACCTCAACATTGTACCCTTTTGTATATACGTGTTTTGTCATGAGTTGTTCCTTCTTTCTTCCGTGTTTGTTTTCACCCCAGGTCTCGCTTAGGATTATCTTTGCTATACTTAGGATATACCTCATCCTAAGTATAGGGGGTGGAAACACAGAGTTGTTCTATTTGTTATGTTTCATTACTCCTGTTGTTGCCTATACTTAAGGATTTTCCACCTTAAGTATAGGGGGAGTGATGCCCTTCCATCTTGTATATACTTGTTTTCTTCATCGTTTTCTACCTCTGTTTTGTTGTCTATACTTAGGGATATTTTATCCCAAGTATAGGGGAGGTAGAACCTGTACATTCTCACTCGGATTTCCCTTCGTGTACAGCCTTCTATACTTAGGATTACTAGATCCTAAGTATAGGGGGAAACCCCCAAGTTTCTTCTTCATTTCTATTCTTTCATTCGTCTTTGTATATAGTCTTCCTTTTCACTTCCCTATACTAAGCACGAGTTATGTCTTCTTCATTGCTCTTGATTCACTCTGAGGACATCGTTCGAGCTAAGCATAGGGGGTGTCGTATATATTTCATATATACTTTAGCCATAACTCGTACTTTGTATGAGTGTGTTAATAAATAAAAATGGCTAAAATCCTTAAAAAACCATAAAAATTAAAAAGTTACCTTGTAAATAAAATTCTTTTATTCCACATACATAGCTAGTTGTACAAATTATTTTTGTAAAAATGTTTGTAAAAATCTTTTGTGTAAATAGCTTGTAAATATTTCATATCAAAATTATGTGTATAGTACAAAATTTTTGTAAAATGTTTTGAAAAACCAAAGTTTGCAAAAACCTTGCGTAAATTTGTGTAAATATTTTGCAAAACTTGCATTCATGCATACATCCATGTTTTCAAAACATTTTTCAAAAAATTTGCACATGTGTAAATGTTGTAAAATGCATCTTTGTAAATATTGTATAGTTTTTCCTGAATCATAATTGACATTTAAACTAGCCTGGAATTAAATTGAAAAATGGAGCTTGGTTAAGATCTTATTCTACCTAATTCTCAGAGGAACCTTATAGGGCTTAGGATTGAGACTTTTCAGGTCCATGGTGACTTAATTCTTTGACTCATTCAGACAATGGCTTTACTTAGACCAGCACTTTACACCGATCTCTCTACGGATGAGGTGGTGAGGAGGCAGTCTTCCTTGACTTGGGGTAGCATATGAGAGTAGTATTTCTAGGCGGAACCTCTCTTCTTCTTATAGTGAAGGAAGTGCGTCTCAACTTGGTATGGTCGCCATGTGGTCTAACGACGGGAGTTGTAGGTTGCAATAATGCTTCAAAAGAGGGATAGTCTACTGGCTCAAGAGGAAAAACTCCTTATGTATATATGCTGCACTTTGTAGATATGTTGTATATATGCACATCAAAAAAATGCAAAAAGAAAATAACTCCAAAAAAGTGGTGGGTCTGAGAGAAAATGATAATCCCACCGGAGTGTATATAGTGCAATAAGCAAAGCTTATGGTATCCATGTTCCTTCTTATGAAGCTTGCAGCAGGGAGACTTAGCTACACTAGTTGAGCTCCCAAGGATACATGGCTACACTAGACATGGTCCATTCTCTTCTTCCCCCTCTTCTTAAGCCGGTTGAACGTGAACTTAGAAGGGAATACCCCGCTCCTCGAGGAAAGAGTGGCCAAACTAGGGTCTTAGAGTTACCTTGTTGGGGAGGGTTGTCATTTTGCTACTTCTGAGGTGGAGAGCTATACCTCACTTACATAGTACAAGGAAAGATTCATGGTCTTCAGGGTTTGTGTATGTAGACTTGTTCTGATATGGATAGTTGAGGAGTCTTGACTATAGAATAGTGGAACTTAGAGACTGTTAAGTTTTAAACCTAAGTCCAAATAAGGTTCTGACACATTAATAATCCAAAGATCTGACCAAGCTCCATACTTCAATTTAATGAAGAAAAGTTTAATAATCAGCATTGATTCATTCTTTTTCTCTTCTTTTTCTTTTTCTTTTCTGTTTCACTTCTTTTTCAAATAAGTGTTTGCAAAGGGACTAGCAAAGTAAAGTATAGGGGGGTGATGAATCCCCATTCATTATTTTTTATTCTTTTATTTTAGCTACAAAACTTTGCAAAATACCATGTAGATACTTGTAAATAGAATAAATTACCAAAATGCATGCATTGTGTAAATATCAATAATTAGCATATTTTTGTGCAAAAATAAAAGAATAAAGAAATACAGAAAAAGAAGGAGATATTTAGAATAAATATCGAGTGACACGAACCCAAGGGAGGGCCAAGCATTGGCCTGACCGCAAAAGAAACCACGTAGAGAGAGATAGGGCCATTCACCACAAATATACTCCTTCCTGTATATACTTGATTTTATTAAAAATAAAACAAAAATAAACATAGGTTTTTATTAATTTATATATATTTATAAAAATAAAATAAAAATAAGAAAAATAAAAGAAAAATAAATAATAAATAATTTCTCTCTCCTCAGTGTACATATACCATGTATATATGAATAAAAAACCTATTAATTTTACCTTTGTAAATAATTAATAAAAATCAAATAAAAATTATTTTATATTCCAAATTTTACATTGTAAATAAATAAAATATAAAATTAGGATAATTGTACTTAAATAAAATAATTAAAAATAAAAATAAAAAATACATAGGTATTTATACCTGTATATAATATAATATAATGTATATACATAATTTATTTTTCAAAAAAATAAATAAAAATCATTAAAAATACTTCGAAAGTAAATAGACATTTTTCATTTTGAAAATATTTTGAAATAAATCCATTTACTATTTTTAATTTAATTTACAAATAATTAAAAATTGGCACCTCCTGATTGGTCCATGGGGGATGTTGACCCCCGGTCAACTCCCCCCCCCCGGACCACACTTCTTCGGACCCGGTCTTCGTCCTGGTTTCTCTGATTTTTCCCGGATCGGTCCGCCACCCATTCCCTCAAACCTCAGGCTCCGATTGACCAACATACATCCGAGATTCACGCCCGAGCTTCTTCTCAGAGATCCAAGTCTCGATTTATGTGCCCAACTCCCATCTTCTCGAACTCTTCATCATATTTAACTCGCCGGAGCCACACCTTTTCTTCTCATCTTTGGCCTTCCCCTCGCCTCTGATGACCTCCTCTCCTTCACCTGAGTGACAGCCGCGTGCAAGAGAGTAGCAGTGAGGGACGAGCAGCCGGGAACCACTGATCCGGCAACTTCCACCGCCGTGCTCCGCCGCGAGGCGAGCCCGAGCCTCTGGATCCGTCAATCCATTGAGGCGACGACCCCGGAGGTCCCCGACCTCCAGCACAGACGGATTCCTCCACCAGGTAGAGTAGTTAGCATGTAGCTTCGTTTGATTTTTGATTTTTAGGTTTCGCGCCGCCGGCCTTCGCCGGCCAATCCACACCGCTTCGTTCACCCATTTTGCCCCCCGACCATACATGCACCTTCATGAGACCCCTCTACACCTTCTCCACCCATTCATCAACCCTGGTTCACCCCGGAACTGGGCATTCACTCTTCTCTGACGTCACCTCACCGGAGAGCGTTGCCCCGTCCCACACGGTCACCTCCTTCACCCATAATCGGGTTGAGGCACTTTGCCCTCGACCCAGCTTTCTTTCTGTGCATGACTCATCGAAGAAGGACCTCTCTGGGGGTCCAACCACTTGGGCACAGGAGATCCAGGTGCTCGTCGTTGCCGGGGACCCTCCAGGTCCTTCTGGCCCCATTGGAGCATACCATTCGCTGCGGAGCATCACCAGCATCGTTTGCCCCATCTTAGCAGCATCTGTGGAGGACTCCATCGCGCGTATTGGTCCGGTGAACCTCGCCAGGGAGTTGTTCTTCCAAGAGCTTCCATCGTCGTTCAATTGATCCCTCACTCCAGTTCAGATCTCGACCATCCGTTCGCGAGGGACGTCTGACCGTTTGATCCATCTGAGGATCAGATCTGAGCGCAGATCATCGAAGGGGTGTCGTCCGTTCTCCACCGTCGGATCTCATATGTGTACTCCCTTCAGTCGTCGATCATAATAATAGGATAATATCACTTAGGCCCCTTTCCTTTTCACATTTATAATTTAGTCTTGTAAATATTTAGAGTAGTTGTTTTTATTTTGGGTAATTTGCACTTTGGACCCATGTGCTTATTTTATTTGCATTTTCATCCTTGTGTATGTGGTGCACGTGTTTTGACATGTGAGTTTTTGGACAAATTGCATGTATGGGCCTGGACTTTCTTAATGTTATTATTTGATCTGTTATAAATAGGAATGAAATTTTAGTCCTTCTAATTGTGAATAATGTGCGTGCCTCGTGCCCATCTGGGCTTGTTGTGCGTTTAGACCCATAGTTTCTGCACGTGTTATCTTTGAGCCCTGGAAACTTATTTTCTTTGCAGATAGGTCTCTATGTGCTGTAGCTTTTATATTGGTTGAATAAAAAAGCAAATCAAATCCAAATTTGGTTAAATTTGGACACGTGGCCCCTGTCACTGTGTAAAAATTTCACTAATTTTTGGTACAATTTTTAGTTGTTTTGATTTTTTTAAAAATCAAAAACACTTATTTTTGCTGTTGTTTGGTTCATAAAATCTATTAAAAATATAAAAACTCATCCAAAAATTTTAAAAAATTAGGTATTGTTTGTTTTTGTGTCTTTTAGCTTCAGTCCATTTTTTGTTTAATTTGGATTTACAAAACACCTAAAAACTATAAAACCCTAAAAACCTTATAAAAATTATTAAAAATTCTAAAAAAATTCAAAAAAATGTAATTTTTTCTGTAGATTAGTCACAAAGACCACATGGTAAAACATGCAAATTCACCAAAACTCATGTGTCGACACACGTGTCCATCATGTACAGGGGTAGAAATGCAAATAAGACAAATAACAGGGTCCTCTATGTAAAATAAACAAAATAAAAACAACTACGAAACGTATTTACAGTACTAAATATTAAATGCAGAAAAGAGAAGGGCCTACATGGTAATTTACCCTTTTATTAAGCGGAGGGTTGGATGCACGCCACGTAGCTGATCGGACGGTGGAGGAGGCGCGACGCATCAACGAAGGAACCCTCGGCTCTGATCCAACGGCTGGTGTTGCGCCACATATCTGATCAATGGTCGAGAGGCGCTGGATCTAATCCTCGCTATAAAATTATTTCCAGATTTTTATAGGCTATTTATATATTTTTAAATAGCCTTTCAAATATGGATGCACATTAGTTCCATGTTTTTACCTTTTTCTTTTTATAAAATCAACAAAAAATTATAAAAATCTGAGAAAATTACCAAAAACACCTAAAAATCATAAAATCCTAAAATAATTTTATTTTAATTTTCTGAGTTGTTTTTGAGTGCTTAATAATTTGTTGATTGTGATCTTTTTGCCTTTTCCTTATATTTCTTCATAATTTAAATTAACAAAAAAATTGAAAATTCATAAGATCCACCAAAAATCCTTTCTTTATTTTATTTTCTTTTCTGACTACTTCGTAGGCCACTTGTCCAATCCGTGCTCCTTATGTTCGACCCTGGTCGCTATACCAGGTTAAATAAATAGCGAGACCGCTATTCGGCTTTTGATTGATTATTTTTATTTGGTGGTCTATTTTTCTTGTTGAGACTGATTCGAGGGATTGAGGTCATAACAACCCGTGATATTTATCTTCCTTAGTCTCTCGTGATTTTCGGCTCATCAAGGGTTTCAAGTGGTAGGGGAATCAAACCCTGACGGGTTCTCCAAGTTGTTTAAGCGTGGACAAAGATCGAGATGAACACACCAATGGAGAAGCGGATTTTTTATGAGGAGGTACAAGTGTGTATGTAGAATGATCGTCAAAGGTGATCATGATCTCAATTAAAGTTTTTATAAGATACACTAGTTTTAATAAAAATGACAATGTCAACACAAGACGACAGTATAGAGTCTTACCTGGAAGAAGAAGAAGAAGAAGAAGAAGAAGATGATGATGATGATGATGATGATGATGATGATGATGATGATGATGATGATGATGATGATGATGAACTGGGTTGCATGGAGATAATGGAACATGACTGAAGTTATAGAAACAGATGCTTCAATCTTCGCTTGTGGGACCTGAGGCTACATGACAACAACTCGAATAGTTGAGAAGCTGTAACTCGTAGGAGAAGATGAGGATCTCGCCTGAGGGTCAAGCTCTATCGTTTCTTAAACTTGCTCTCAATCTCTATCATAGATGGAAAGGGGAGAGCTCAAAGCTTCCTCACATAAAAGCGGATATGCAAATTTTTTCCTGGTGGTAGTGCATTTGAAGGAGAAGATAGAGGCAGTTTGGGTGGTTTCATGGTGTTTTCAACCACTACTCTTGATCATAGAAGTTTTTCACTAAGGATGTGGAAGTTAGCGTGGAGGAGAAGGAAGTTAGGGCTAGAGAATTGTTGAGGAATCGAAGAGAGAAGATGATGGAGGAGGTTGGGAATAATGGGAGAAGTTAGGGTAGTTTCCATATGCGCAACGCTTGGAAGTCGAAGCAGGAGGCTAGGGACGAGCCCACAACCATCCATTGGGGTATATCCTACAGTCGAGAGAAGACGGGAAGTGGATGGCAGTTATCGCATTTGATCACAGGATCAAACGCCCTGGAATTAGGTGGGATGAAAACGATCGGAGCCATCTGATATAATTGATCAGACGTCCCAAATTAGTGGTGGCAAGAATTAAAAAAGCGGGACACGTAGCAAAAGGGAATTGAGCCATGTGGCCCAATTAGAAATGAGGAAAATATAAACAAACAAAATTAATTACAAATAGAATAGTTAGGAATTGAATCAAGAAAAATGATGAAATGAGATCTACAACTTTCATGTAGAACTCAAAAGAAATAAAGTCATCTATACTAAGATCTACAACTTTCATGTAGAACTCAAAAGAAATAAAGTCATCTATACATAAAAAATATTTTTACAAGTAATATAAGGTATTACATTACTTATTTTCATTTCTTTTATTATTGTTTTGGAATTTAAATTTATAAATTTAGTTAAATTAATTGTGTACAATATTAATCTAATTTATTCTTTTTTGATAAAAAATAAACATATAAAATAATAAGTTATTTAATATAGAATAAATAAGGTTAATTATTTACAACACTATATAAATTAATGGGTTTTTATCAATTGTGCCCCTATGAGATATTGCAATTTCAGTTATGCCCCTCCCTTTTTGGGAATATCAGTTGTGCCCTCGACTTTTTATCGTTCTATCACTTGTGCCCTCGGGTTAGTGATCGTCCATAACCAAGGCAAATGGGCGTTAAATTTGAGGACACAAATGGAATTAAACTTAAAAAAGAGGTCTGAAAAGTCTCTTGCGCCATCTTCCTCCTCCCCTATCTTCTTCCTCTTCCTCCCTTCTCTTCCTCCTCCTCAGCTCCTCCCTCTACCCCTGCTCCTCCTCCGCCACGAGCTCTCCTGCAGCCTCCCCTACCCCAACCTCCCCGCCCCCACCCCCCATCAAACCACCCCCCGCGCCTCGCACCTCCGTCCCTGACCTCCTCCGCCTCCTCCATCTCCGGCCTCTTCCGTCGCCCCCCTATCCTTCCCCTCCCCTCTTCGCCAACAGCCTCCCCCTCCACCCTCGCGCCTCCCGCTCTTTCCCCTCCACCGTAACTGACCCCTCTCCTCCCCCCCCCCCCCCCTCCGTCAACATCCTCCCCCTTTGCCCACGTGCCTCCCCTTCTTCCTCGACCTCCCTATCCTCCCTCACCCCCCTCCTTCTCCTCTGTGCCCCTCCCCCTCCAGTTGTACTAATCGCTACCACCAGCGTAGTTATCCTCTACGTCATGCACCAGATCAAGTTCTCAGAGCTAATCGAGGACTAGGAGGAATAATACGGACCCCACAGATTCCCTTTCAAGATCTTGTTGGACGCTACGAAAGGATTCTCATCCTCAGAGCTGTTGGGTTCCGGCAGATTCGGAAGCGTCTACAAAGGGTGCCTTCCAAATTCCAATACCCAAATCGCCGTCAAGCAAATCTCCCATGATTCCCGCTAGGGGATCAGAGAATTCGTGGCGGATATCATGTCCCTCGAATGTGTACAACACCAGAACCTCATGCAACTCCTGGTTTACTGCCGACAGAGGGGCGAGCTCATGTTGGTGTATGAGTACATGCCCAACGGTAGCCTCGACAAGCTCCCCTTTCTCACCACCGAGAACCCGCCACTTTCTTGGCAACAGAGGATCCACATCATCAAGGGAGTTGTCTCAGGGCTGCAGTATCTCCATGAGGAGTGAGAACAGGTGGTGATCCACCAAGATGTGAAGGCCAGCAATGTTCTCCTTGACGCGAACCTCGACAGGAGGCTCGGGGATTTTGGGCTGGCGTCAGGCTACAGGCAGAGGCCTTCGGAGGCATCGAGGCCGCTCTTGAATTCGACTACGTCATGTCCCCGGCAGGGTAGAGTTGGACGGCTATGCCCCCACTTAATCTCACCATGATTTGAGAAAACCATGGTTAAGTTCATATCATTGACGGTTAAAGTAACGGAGGGGCACAAGTGATAGAACGGGAAGAAGTCAGGGGCACAACTGGTATTCCTAAAAAGGAAGGGGCATAACTGATATTGCAATATCTTAGAGGGGCACAACTGATAAAAACCTTAAATTAATTAAAGTTTATTGTGAGTGAATTTTATTGGTTTTCTTATGGAAGAGAGATTATATATATAAACAATGTAAATAAATATGGAATTTATCAGCCTCTATACTTAAGCTAAGCTCGTTCTCGAGCTAATAAATAAAGAAATAATTAGAGAGTTAGTGAGTTTACTGAATTTAATGACATATGCGTGTGAAAAGACAAATCTTAAGAAAATCAGAACACTTAATTATTAGAGATCCTATGACTCTAACCTGAATCAGGTCCTAATCAAAAGGAATTCAACTCTTCCAATCATCAAACTCTCAATGCCTATATATACACACACACACACGAGGATAACTCTCATTTTTAGTCATTCAAAACTTGTAAACACCCCCTAGCCATCGTTTTCCACCACATGAATAAAGCTTGTTCCCGTTACCAAGGGGACCATGAGAATGGTGGCGGAAGACAGGCTCCTCACGTGCCTGGTAAAGTTGTCTCCATGGAATGGCAACGGAGCGTAGGATGGTAAAAAGAGAGAGAAGAGAAGCTCCTCACATGCCTAAGACAGAGCAAGCTGTGATAGGAGGTGTGCATGCAGCTAGGGTTGGGCATGGGCCGGGCTGGGCCGGGCCCTGGAGGGCCCAGGCCCAAGCCCATCTTAATAGTTCGGGCCTTGGGCCGGGCCTAGGCCCGCAGTTTTTGTAAATCATCGGCCCAAGCCCAGGCCCGGCCCAACTTCATCGGGCCGGGCTTGGGCCGGGTCGGCCCATCTGCACACACACATCTATTCCGCTTAGTTCTTGAGAGTAGCAGATGCCATATTTGTTCAACTTGGTGCTTCCTCCAGTATATCAATACCCACTATCCTCATCAGTACAAGCATAATATAAGATCGGGGTAAATTTTTTTTTAAAAAAAGGCAAAACTATGACCCAATTCCATATAACAGTCTTCATTTTTTAAACGTAACAGAGTGTATTAAATTTTCAAATTTAGGAGACATAAGAAGCTAGCAGGAGCTTTGAGACTCCAGTGACAATCAAACCTTCTCTGTACATATTGGATATATTTGAGATTGAAAAGTACTTTCACCTTTACTTTTCATCAGAAAAACAAAAACAACATCTCACAGAAAAAGCCAATAGTCTGGAAAGGAATAGTATTTGAAATTAATATTAAAAGAAAATGTAGCAAATGGAAACGGTAGATTTCAACCCTTAAGTTCAATGGACCAGAAACAGAACACTAGAAAAGAATGGGAAGCTATGGTTCTTGGCATGAAGAAGATAAGACTAGCATATGTACAGTACTGACTTAGCATATGACAGGGGCAACAATGTAAAAGTCCCAAAGAAATAAGGCTGACCATCTGCATATTTATAGTCCTCTGCAGTCTATATGTATAATCATAATATGTGGGTGTTTGTGTAGCACAGTTCGCAGGGACGAAGAAAAAAGCTGCAGAGGAGGATGCGGTTCTCAGGAGCTACATTGAGAAGAACGGCACAACGCACAGGGAACAACTGGATTGCCTTGCCTCACAAAGCAGCTCCTCCTCCTCCTCTACATGCCTTTCGTATCCATAATCTCCTTGAATTTCCAGCTTCATATCCGGCAATACATGTTATTATACTTTATCTTTCTGGGTAGATTACAGCGTCTATTCAACTGGTCAAAGGCAAAAAGTTGTTGCCTGTTGAATTCAGCATGATCTCTACTGTGATTCGATCACCGAACGAGTTTCAAAATTCCTTTTTTACTTTGGAATAAATTATATTTCCTCACATATATCTTCTCTGCAGTGGTTTTCCTCCGTTACCCATACCTCGTGTTCCAGGTTTTTTTCCTCCGTTATACTTTGGAATAAACGACACTTATGCATAAAAATACACATGAATGGGCGTTGATATAATGCTGACTTAAGAACTTATGCAGCTATGCTATATATTATCTCACAAACGGAGGTGGGATTGAAGGCGTGTAGGGGGATCGTACACTCACAGGTGGGAGATCGTGGCTGTTGGCGGAGCCGCGGAGCACCGGAGCCTTGAGTTGGAGGAGCACGACCGCGGGCTCTGGTAGCGAGAGGGAGGGCAGGAGCGGAGCTCGCGAGGGAATGGGAGCGGTATGGGTGGCGACCGCGGGCTCTGGTAGGGAGAGGGAGGGCAGGAGTGGTGCTCGTGAGGGAATAGGGATGGGTTAGGGCAAAAGGGGTTCGGCCCTTCGGGACCTCGGGTTAGGGCTAAAGGGGGGAGGGGTCTTGGGCTGAATGTCGGGCCACTTATCGGGCCGGGCTATGCGGGCCCAAATCGGGCCAAATGTCGGGCCGGGCTCGGGCCAATTCTCGGGCTATTAAACGGGTCGGGCCTCGGGCCAAGTCGGGTTGGGCCGACCGAGGCCCGAGCCCGGCCCAAACTAATTTTGGGCCCAGATTTTAGGCCCAGGCCCGGCCCATTGCTCTATTGGGCTTGGGCCGGGCTGAGTTTTTTGGGCCGGGCTACGGGCTGGGTCAGACCGGCCCAGCCCAATGCCCATCCCTACATGCAGCCCCCCCCCCCCCCCCATTGGCAGGCGTGGGCTTAAATGCGTGCAACTCTAGGCATCTTTTTTTCTCTACTTTCGAGGAAGAATGTGCTGTCAATAATCTCGAGCCATACTCTCCTCTGATCCCAATATTTTTATAAGTTGACTTCAAAATATTCGTGCTTTTAATGTGTTTGCGGATTACGGTTCCTATTTCAAACGCACCCGTTCAGTGGATGCACTTGTACATTTCATTCAAAAATAAATGGTTTGCAAATCGTACACCCGATATTTACTCTATCCCCTTTTATCCGAATTTCTCCTTTTGTACTTGCTTTTTTAGGTATTTAAATTTGAACGAAATGCGAACGTTAGATTGGCATCTTGGTCCTTCTTAAAGTAATACTGCAATCTTTGGAGAGTTTTTTGTTTGTTAATATGGACAAAACAAACGAATGAATTTGGATTTCGCAATTTGGTGTTCTTGTACGATTGTGCTCGAAAGGAAAGTCCAAAGTTACTCATTTACGCCCTTTTGGTGCATGAAGAACTGTATGATTCGCAATCTTAGGTTTGAAATATTAACGTGAATAATACATGTCCCAATCCCAAAATCTACTTAGTTTATTGGAATTTTATCATTTGCGTCCTTCTTAACTTCTGCAATATCAGGTATACCCCTTCTCTTTTTATAATATCATTTGTGCCCCTTACTCGACACGAAATTCATAATTCTGCCTTTTTGTTATATCAGTTATGCCCCTAAATTACCTTAACAGAAAAGCATAATTGTGGATTCTAAGTCAAGGGCACATCTTATATTAGAAAAAAGAAGAGGCATAACTACTATTGTAGATGTTAAGAAGAGCATAAACGATAAAATCTTAGCTTATTGGTTTTGTAATTTTGATGCATAAATATACAAAAATTATACAATCCATGATGATTTGACAACCGAATAAATTTAAGACTTGTTACTTGAGAAATGGCATACAACTATATTCAAAATTCGTAAATACTGATAAATCATATGCAAATCATGATTTTGAACAAGCTGTAATAGGCTGGAGACCATAATAACTCATTGTTTGAGAATAAATAATTGGGATCCAATAAATCATACTTCAAACCACATCAATCCATAAGCTCAAATATTTTATATTAAAAAATCCAATGATAATAGTGGAAAAATCAAGGACAAAGAGATCAAATCCATTATAAGGAAAAAAGAAATGCATACTCCCAAGAGAGTTCTAGCGGTTGTCATACCCATCTAAGAAATATAATATTGAGAAAAACAATTTGCATACTATTGTGAGGACCGAGCATAGGTTCTTAACGCATTGCCTTGGAGGGCCTGAGGTGCCCGACAAGTCAGGTTCAATAATAGTTGTGTCGGTCACTCTCGCAGTACTAAGAACGTGGACAATCACTCAAACAAACAATCAACCCACAATGTATGAATAAATCAACTAACATTGTGCAAGGTGAAATTTATTATATCCTACAAATAAATGTGCATAGCAAGCAAGTGTAGGGGTAAAACCACTAAGAACAAATTGCGGATAGGGTATTTATTGCCTATTAGTAAAATAAAAAACAAATGTTTATCATTTTTAAATTTTTGTTGATTTTTTAATCATATTTAATTTTTATGGATTTTTAATTATATATATTCTTGTTTAAAAAATTTTTATTTTTTATTTTTAAACTTGGAAACACTGTCCTTTTTTAAGGATTCTTAAATATTAGTATTTATAATTAGTAATAATAATTATAAGTAATATATAGTAATATTATATATATATATGGTTTTATATTTATAAACACAGCTATATATAGTTAAAAAATATAAAATAAAATGTTTTTGCGTTTTAAATATCTTCTCTATTTCTTTGTAAATTTCTATACAATTTTTCTTAATTTTTAGGTATTTTTAATTGATTAAAAATATCAAAATAATGACTTATGTTAATATGCTAGATTGTTTTAAATTTTAAAAATAGATATTAGGTCCAAAATTACTAAAAACTATTTTTAATATATATTGTATAATATAAAGAAATTTATACAGTAGAAAACCATTTTTTGGATTTTATAAATTTTTTGTAAATTTTTATACTGTTAGGAAGATTTTTTTATTTTTTTAAGGATTTTCTTTTATGTTTTAATGATTTTTGATCTAAAGTTATATTATATAGTAATATATGATATTTTTTGTAGTTTATATCTAAACAGGGAATAAATTGCACCTAAATGATTTTTAATAATTGGAAAAAATGCAAGAAAATGATAAAATAAAAATGCACCATGAACAATCACAAATGAAGCATTTACTATGATTTTCCAATATTATACATGCATATGAACTATTTTATTAAAATAAAAGACAATAAATTAATTTACAGCACTAGCGAAAGTATATCTGCAATAAAAATAAAGTTCGAGGATTTACATGCAATTATGCCATAAAGTTTAATACTAAAATTAAAAATTTAAATATTATAAAAAAAACTTGGAGGGGTGTTGCTACAAAATTCCCACCTTACGTGTGGACACATATGAGGTGAGCTAGCATGGACTAATATGCAATATTGATGGATGCTTGGGGCTCCATGTAATTTTTATACTTTTATTTACATGGCAAATAATATTTACAAAATTATAAAAAAACATACAAAAGGCAGAGGTTTGTGCAATTACCCCATCAATGCACGTTATCCAACGGCTATGGATCCTTCACTTAAATGCATCTGACGGTCCTAGGCGTGTCATACCACTTCATTGATCAAGGGTCAGGATCAAAGCTTTGGTGTCATCAAATGGGTGAAGCTTGATGCGATCCAACGACCATGATTAGAACTGGGCCGCCCTTCCAATCGAACGGTTGCTACTCTCCACAAAGAACATGGAAGAATCGAGTCTTCCTTGCTTCAATCTCTTTCTCCTCCCTTCGACGACTATAGATGCTTCTGAGATTCTCAAATGATGGCTGCAGATTGTTCGCATCGAATGGTGGTGCTTAAAGGGGTTCAGGCTACATCGATTAGAGCCTGGAGCTCCTGAAAGGTGGGAGCACTTGGAGTCTTCAGCATGGACAAACACATGCCAAACGGGATCCTTTGGCTCTAGTACTGATGAATCTGCGATTCGTCATCTTTATTCATTTATTTTAGCTTAAAATCCCTTATAAAATACCTGCACATAACACTAACTCCATATTCTTACTAACTTGCATCTGTGTGTAAATATTGTACACTTCTTAATAATTTTAACCTAAAATAAATAAATAAAGAAAGAAAAATAAAGAAAAAAAAGGAAGATTGTATACAGGCTGATCCGAACCCCGAGAGAAGGTCAAGACTTGACCTGATCGACCAGGAATAAAGTAGGGGGAGATAGGGTCCTTAAGCAGAAAATCCAAAAAAATGTGTGTGTGTTGTTGTAAATACTTCTCACTTATTTTGTGTATATCTGTATGAAACTGACACTAATTTATTTGTGCATTAATTGACCTCAAATCAAATGACTTTCAAAATCAAAGTTGTAAATAAAAATGTGTTCTAATTAATAAAAAAATTACACAATTAAATTATGTACAGAATAAAAGTAACCACACTTGAAAAAAGCCACTAAGCACTAATTGAAAGACCAATTCCGGCTCCATATGAACTCAAATTGAACCAATCACACTTCCATTGGATTCTAACTTAAATTGTCTTTAAAAGGATGTGATTTCATAATTTTTGGAGTTACAGGTAAAATGTTGGTTTCCGGGGTAGTTTGTACAATTTTCCTATGTATTTTGTAAATATTGTATTTGTATATATTTATAAATTATTCTTACTAATATTTAATAAAAAATAAAAATAAATTTTTAAAATAAAAAAACAAAAAAATCAATTTACTCATTTACCTTTGTAGATAATGTCATATATGTATATAGTATATGTATATAGTTTCTATTTTTAATTAACCACCACAAAAAAACAAAAAAATAATTTTTATTTTTTTCAATAAATAAAGTGACAAAAATTCAAAAAAAATAGATACTTTTGTAAAAAGCTTTATATCTTTTTATCTTTATCTCATTTCATTTTTTTCATCTCTCTTAACTCTTTATCCAAAAAGTCAAAAATTCAAATTTCATCTCCATTATCTTTTCTATTTATATGGCTCATTCTCCCTCATTCCAACTTGATCAATCTTTAGAGAGAGCAGCCCGATCTCCGAGAGAAAATTTCGTCAAGAAAAGTGCCTAGCCTCCGAGCTGCCCGGTGACAGCGAGTCGGCCTTCGTCGAGGAGATCATGGTCCATTTCCGCTCCTAAGGTGAGATACACATTTTTTCTTATTTTTTTATCTAGGTTAATCGTAGTTTTATTTCTTGCACTTTAATTTCGTCGTCATTTTTTATTTAGATCATTAATTTCATCATGATTTGATCCGCTTCGACTCGATTTTTCATCTCACGTTCTTGGTCTCTCCGCATTCAATTTCTATCTTCCACGATCCATCAACTCCGACCACGCACGGTGGTTGGAGAATCGGATTCGATTCCTTTCATTTTCTCTTTTTAATTTTTAGGATTTACAAAAAAAATAATAAAATAATAATATCTTTTTGATTCATTATTTACAATTAAAAAATAAAAAAAATAAACAAAATAAAAAAAGAGGAAGAGGGACGGCCGCCCTCCAGGCGCCGCCGCCCCTCCCCATTATCTTCTCCGACCACGATCACTGCCATCGCACCAGCACCAGGACATCCACCACCGCTGCCTTGAGACGGACCTCCTCCATCGACCGCAAGCCCGCCGCCATCAGTCCTCCATCGTCGGCCACCTCCGCGCGCTGCCATCGCCATCTCCATCACCGCGCAAGGCCATCTTCATCATCCCTTCAACTCCTCCTTGACCGCAGCTACCTACGGCAGGACCTCCTCCATCGACCACAAGCCCGCCACCATCTCCGCAACCCTTCGTGGCGCCCCTCTAGAGTGCCTCCATCTCCTGACAACCACCACCGCACGAAGCGCGCCTCCCCTCCATCAACCTCCAGGCGCCACTCATCCTTACCAAGCTCGCCCCCAGCCATCACCGCCTCTGAAGTCTTGAAGATCCATGCGCGCTGCCATCGCAACCAAGCCATACGCCGCCCATTGTCCAACCTCTAGCCCTCGCCCCTTGTGCTTGGGGAAGAAGGAAGGTCGGGTGGCGCCCCCAGTGGTGCCTTTGGCTTTTGAACGAAGAAGAAACCTGGAACCCTAAAGACATTAGTTTATTTGGAAAATTACGTGCAAGCCCCATAAGTTTTCAAAATTACAAAATCGCCCCTGCACTTAGCTTAGCACGTGTGACGTACGCGCAACTTGGGTAATTTACACCTTCTTGCCTCTTTTTATTTTTGTTATTTATTTGATGCAAAAACAAAACTTGTTTACATTTAATCCATGTTCTCATACATTGATTTACATGATTCTTCTATTGAAATAAATGTTTTTATTAGTCCAAAATTTTTTCAAAAGTTATGATATGCTTCTAATGTGCATATCCATCTAGCATAAAATTTCCAATGCATTTTGTCTTCATTTATTATTATTAACAAATAAAAAACAGTGTCTTTTTGCCTGCCCAAACTTTGAAAATTCATAAAAATTCGAAAAAGTGCTTAAAAATTCTAAAAAAATAGTATAGATGTATTTTGGTGTCTTTTAATTTCTGACCAATTTTTGTGATTAACTCTTTAAAAAAACCAAAAAATTACGAAAAATGAAAATTCTTAAAAAAATTGTAGAAAATTATAGAAAAATCAAAAAATTCTGATTTCAATTTCTGATTGTAGATATTGATTTGCATTTTATACTAAAAATAATTACTAGGAGTTTTGGGCATTAAAATATTTTATGTTACAAATTACTCTAGGATGTGCACACATTCGCATTTTCTCACTGTCTGATTTTTAGAAAAATACAAAAACATCTGAAAATTCCACAAAAATTCGCAAAAACATTTCAGAACTTTAAAACCCAAAAACATTTTCTCTGATTTTTTCCTGAGCATTTTTAATAAATTAAAAAATTACAAAAAGAGTTGGTGCGCGTATTTTTGATCTTGTGAATGTTGCTTCGTATTAAATAAAAAAACTGCAAAATCAAAATCACTAAAAATTTGAAAATCAAAAAATAAAAAAATTAGAAAAAAAATATTTAAAAAATTAAAAAGATAAAAAAATCACAAATCACAAAAACCAAGGATAGTTATCCTTTGAGATTCACGTTTTCTCTTAATTGATTTTTGATTAATTGGATAACCCTCGGGATTTGTAGCCTCCCTGAATTCGACCATGTCTGCTATACAGGTTAATAAGTAGCAAAATAGAAAAAATTGTTTGTTTGTTGTGGGATTTTTTGGATAGCAACGACATTATTTATCATCAATTTTCGATCCTCTAGAAAATCATATAACAAAAAGTATCTCCACATAAAGAGTCAGAGATTGAGGGCAAACTGCCTTGACCTCGTTTGGCATGGAATCGGGGTGAGGGGAGGGTGGCGGAGAGGTCCGACGAAGGATGGTGTAAGAGGACCTTAACAACTCGATTCTGGGGAATCGAGGTGAATGGGTAATCTGGGACGGTGGAGAAGCGTCAGGTCAAGATGATGGACATGGTAGCGGGTCGAAACAAGGACAGTAGATGGCGTAATAGTGGTCGAAGCCTGCAACTACAACAATTGACTAATCTACGAATCTATGCTAAGGCAATGAGTAAACACATGAAATAAATGCCAGCATTAAAATACACGACTAAAAATTTTCCTAAGAATGCAATAAAAATAGCTCATACCTAGTTGTAATGCTAGGGAGCAGAGGGCACAACAGAGGCGGAACTCCAGCCATGGGATCGAGCCATCCTAGGCCTTTATCCTCACCAACGAGTCTGGGGAGGCGGCGTTGTCACCACTATCTCGACCCAGGAGGGTCCTCTTGGGGTTACAACCCAGAAGACTGCATCAAAAAAAAGAAGGTAAGATCAGGAAGCTTATTTATGCACAGATGAGAGGGCTCCAAAGATCAGGGGATCATGGGTGATGGCGTGAATGTTACATGAGATCTAGGGTCATAACGAGATGCAGGGATGCCTGGGAAAGAAAAATGGTGAAGGGCTTCGGGGATCGGAGTGGTGTGTATGAAACATAAAAAAGGGAGAAGATGGGGTATCAGAGGTTCTAACAAGAGGCGGAGGTGAAGATCGTGCAGTTGACCGTGGGTCAACGCACGAAAGAAACCGGTTGGTCCACGTGACCAACCTCAAATCAGGTAGGAAAACCCTAATGACAAATGATTTTATTATTTTTTTGTCAAAACATAAAAAATATTTGTTATTTCATGTAATATTTTATTATGGTTTTATTTATTTTTACAAGTTGACTTATTAGGTTATTAATTTTATAAGTATAATTATATGTATAGAATACTTATATATGTAGTATTTTTATTTTTATTTTCATTTCCATTTATTTTTATATATATCTTTTATATTTATAAAAATATTTAAATACATTTTTATATATTTTTATTGTTTTTCTGATATTATTTGTTAACTAAAAGAATTATATATATATTATAGGTATATTATAGGTATAAGTTACCTATATATTCTATAACTTTATTTATTTTAATGTATTTTAATGGTTTTATTTTATTTTTATTATTTATATGTGTGTTTGTATAATATTTGCAAATATCTACAAATATAATAAAGTTTAAAATCATAAAGAGTAAATAAATAAATATTAGATACATGTATATTACACAATGAGGGCCAAAAAGCAACTTTTGCATAACTCCAAATTAAATGAGACCATAGACATACAGTAGATGATTTAATTTTATGAATAGTAAAGGTAGTTTGGTCAATTTTTAGTTAGTATGGTGAAGATACAAGTTTTTAAAGCTTTCTTTCAACCTTTTATTATGTGTGTCCCGGGTACACTTTGCATTATTTTTTAATTAAATAAATATTTGTATTTTTCTTTGTATTTATATGTACAAATTTCATGTAGAAGGGTTTATTGATTTGGAGGTTTAAAATTAGTAAAATAAAATAGGTCCCAAAATACCTATTATTGAGGAATTAAATTAGTATTTGTGTCTGTTCAATTAGATTCTTAATCTCCCACTACTTTTATTCATCGTCGACCATGTCAATATTAACCTAATTAAGAGCTAGGATCATTCAATATCTTCAACACTTCATTTCTTTTTCTTTTCTTTTATTTATTTTTAATTTGGAATTAAATTAATGAATTTATACAACTTTTATAGTACAAATAATGATGTTATTTTGTACAATTTAATGCTATTACATGCATTTAACTAGGGATTTAAGGCAAAATGAAAGAATAAAGGTAATGAAATGGATATTCATCACACCCCTATAACTTGCCTTGATAGTCCCTAGCAAACACTTATGATAATAAGTGCAACAAAGAAAATGAAGAAAAGAAAAAGAAATAAATTGGGTTGATTTTGACTTTTAAACTTGTCTTCATAAAATCAAATTTTAGAGCTCATTCAGACCATTGGATTTTAGGTTTGGTCAAGACCTTATTGAGAAGTGACTTTGAAACTCAACAACCTCTAAGAAACGGCAAAACTCTGCTAAGTCTCCTCAAAAGTCTGGTCAGAACAGGTCTAATCCATTTGTAGTCCATTATGACCATGAGTCTATCTTGTACAGTGTAAGTGATATGTGTGCTCACTCTCAGTTGAAGCGGTAAAGAGAACAATCTTCTCCAACATGGTGATCCTAATTCCCCAATCCAGCAACTCTTTTCCTCTAGGAGTGGGTATTTCCTTCTAAGTTCAAGTGCACCAGCTCAAGAAGAGGAGGTTGAGAAGAGAATGGGCGGTAGCCAGTGTAGCAACCTATCCTAGGATGCTTGCAGTGTAGCCAAGGCATCCAGCTACATGCTCACATGTATCTTCAACTTTGAAGCATAATATTTCTATTTGAATATATACATACAGACTCGATGGGAATTTATTTTTATTTGAAATCTTTCCCATCTTTTTTTGAGTTTTCGATTTTGCATTTTTTTTGAAATAATATTTACAACAGCAATTATATAAGACATTTTTCCTCTTGAGCCAGTAGACTGCCCCTCTTTTGAAGCATTATTGCAACCCACATCATCCTGTCCTTGGACATCGTTCTACTAGATCTGGTTGGAGCACAATGACCATAGATTGTGACTTCGTATGTTTTTGTTCGCTGTGTCTCATGCCGACAAGTGTAAGATGCAGGTGTGCAAGTTAGGTCAGCTATTGACAAGAGTTGTGCATGTATTTCAAAATATTCAACTTAAGCAATCAAGATTACATATGAACTTAGTCTTGTGGTCTCAAAGAATTAAGTCTAGAAGACATAAAGTGCCTCAATTTGAGTTCCTATAAGGTTCATGTGATTAAGCATATTAAGGTCCAACCAAGCTCCAATTCTTCAAATTATATTTAGAATAATTCAATTGTCAGTATCTATCTGAAACTTGCAAATGTTATGCTATGAAAAGAAAATATTTTATTGAAGTAAATTTCTGATTTTGAATTTTTACGGATTTTTGAAAAGTTTTGCAAATTTTTATGCAATTTTTAAAAAATTTTAGCAATTTTGTGGTTTAAAAATTTTGAATTTTTAGGGATTTTTTAGTAAAGATTAGCGAAAGAATTATGTGCAGATATTTACATGGGAGTGCATCAATATTTACAATATTTTTACATTAATATTCACAGGTTTAGTGTTAGTTGTATTTACAAGTTATTTTACAAGAATTTATCTACAAGGTTCCCAAAATAGTTGAAAATAGTTTTACAAACATTTTGAAAACTTATTTTTTATAAATTTGACAAACAATTTTGGTAAATATTCACAAAATTTGAAAATCATTTTGCAAAGATTTTCAAAACAGTATGTATAGATTTTTCAAAATATTTTTACAACCATTTTTAAATCGTATGCAAAATAAATTTTTAAAAAATATTCAAACAAATGGAATATATTTTTGCAAATATTTACAAAAAAAATTACTTGAAAATGTTTCATAGAAGTTTTCCGAACGGTTTTCAAAAGATTTTTCAAGATATTTTTCAACTATTTTTCAAATCATTTTGCAAACATTTTTAAATCAATTTATTAATCAGTATATACAAACATTTTTGAAGGATTTTTTACATAATTCAGGTGTATTCTTTACAATTAGTTTATTGTATATTTCCAACCCATACAGTATCTTGGCCATATTATTCAAAAATACGAAAGTGCAACTTATGGCTAAAGTATATACAATGTATATATGATCCCACTATACTTAGCTTGAGCTATGTCCTCATAGGTCAGAGAGAAAAAGGAAGACATAACTCATACTAAGTACAGAAAAGCATATGCTGCAACAACTAAATAAGGAAAGAATGAGAAGTCGAACCGCCTCCCCTATACAAAGTAGGGAGGGTCAAGGGTGGGAATAGACAAATCAACAGCTCAACATGTCTTCCCTATACTTAGGGTAAAATACTCCTACATATAGTAGAGAAAACAGAAAGAGAGAAGATCGGCGAGGGACAACAAAACCAATAAAAAGGGAAAAATATGATGCGAGAAGGAACTCATCGCTCCCCTGATACTTAGAGGAAGATACCCCTAAGTATAGGTAACAATAACAGTGCCGAAACAGAACATACATGAATAATATGGTGGCTACACCCCCTATATGTATGACAAAGTACATCCTAAGCATAAACACAAAGATATGCCGAATGATCCGGAGTGTGGGTCATCATGCGGAAGGGGGTAGGGATGAAAGACGAAACATAGTATATACAAGCAATAAGGAATGGTGAAGTGCAGGACGGTAGCTGACAATCAAATACCGTACTCTTGTCGTCGTCACCCTGTGAGAATGACGATGCAGTTACAAGAAAAATAACACCTGAATATGCAATCAAGTAGGTGTCTGCTACCAGGAAATGCGGATCGAAAACTAAGTCAGGGTCCAGTAGCGGGAAACAGAACATCAACTCATGAGAACAGCATGCGGGAAGAAAGTTGATATAGTCGGACATGGAGGAAGAAGAAACAATACAGAATCCTCCATGTAAATCACAGTCTCAATAAGATACAAAAAGTAAAGATCGGGAGACTCTCTATATAACTCGATATCTGGTGGACATAAGGTCGAAAGACCGAAGATAACATCGAATATAATAAGATACAACTCATCCTTGCGAGGATTGTCAAGGAGAATTCTCACATCGGGGAAGTAGTCTCGACGGGGGACAGATCGACTACCCATTAGAGGAAGAGACTGAAAATCAGGAGAATGTCGCAGTCTCCTGCAAACAACCCTCGGGGAGTACTACGAACTAAATGAAGAATAATCAGAAGAATGACACTCATCCTTGTAAGGATTATCAAGGAGAGCAGACTCGAAGAAGCCAAGTCAGCTAAATTAATCAATCTCGTGATTTGACAGGTCAGATACACAAGCAGTCAGTGAGACCGAATGCTCACATCATACGACTCCATTTCGTGCTCCACCAGAACGAAATCACAAGCAGCGGGTGAAATCAATTGTAAAGAAAATGTTGCATCCTCCCATAGATAGTCCTCGAGGAGTAATGCAAACTAAGTCAATGAAAATCAGGACAATGCTGACATCTAGTCTAAAGACCTCAAGAAATAAATCAATCGTCGTCAACAAGAGGGTGTAAGGACATGGGAGGGATAAAGATCATCATGTACAGTCATAATGCGATCCCTCAAACAACCAGATCAGCTGAAATGGCTCAAGTTATCAGTCAGAACTTCTCTACATGCCTAATGGGGATAGGAAAGCTCAACATAATGTAGGATGGATCGGTCGAGAAGACGAGTGAAACCATACGAGCTCCAAGCACCGTCATTTTGAAGCACAGATTGAATCATACATCAAAAGTCTGAATCAAGACAGACAAAACCAACAAAAATATCTGGTAGTCACAGCTCAAGGTATCAGTCTCATCGTCAACTACTCGAGAATGAATCACATTCTCAATCCGGTATGCTAGATCAAGAATCCTCTATAAATCAATTACACATATGATCGTGTAAATTAAGAATCTTCAATTATATTGGTGCACATATCAGATCCACTATCAAACAAAGAGAGCATAGTCATCTCAGCATCCTCACTCTTCTCGGCTTATTCATATAATTAATGCAATCGGGAACCTCGATGTGGGCCTCATTTAGTAGCACAACATTCCCGAATGAAAGAATGGATGACACGAGAGGAAACGAAAAGGGTGAGCGAGATCGGACGAAACAAAAACAAAATTTTGGTTCAAGATGAGAATCTTCTTGAACTGGACCAGAGATCTAGTTATAAAGGAAAAAGCCGCGAGATTCAGCTGCTAAAATGGAGATCAAGACCCGATACCATGACACTGATGAAAATAAAGAAAACAATGATCTGGACAAAGAAAGGGGGAAGGACTCAATAAATAAAGAACTCAAAAACTCAGGGGTCGGAAAACTTAAAGAATGATGAACATGAATGGATCCAAAACCACAATCAATGTACAAAGCAAACTATGTGTTTACTTACATTACACAACACAGTAAAGACCGAAGATAACGGTCATTTGTCTTTTCAATTTAGAGTTAGATGACTTTCAATCAGTTATACAAGCTCACATGTGCAGTCTCCTATTGTGACCATGCCCAAGTTGGCGTAGCATACCGGCTTGAACATGAGACACTTTGTCTAAGGTCAGAGGCAAGTGCTTGCAGCAAGTAACATGTCCCAAGAGACGACCCAAGCGCTTAGGTCACAAGTCCATGGATGGGGGCTCTAGTCCTTAAGTGTACGTGTGTCACTCAATCATAATACAATCTGTGACCAATGTGTGTTGCTCTTCCAAAACAATGAGTCCATTACGTTTAATTTTGGAGTCAAGTAGAGTAAGCAGTCTCAATTTTATTTAGGTTATCACTTTTTTTAGTATTTTTCAATGTAATCGTCTAATGAGTTTCCAAGTCCATTAACATCATAAGTGATCAAAATTAGATGAAGAATATCAAAAAAACAATGCAATTCGGGAATCGATGATGCTGCATAGTTAGAAGACTTACATTGCTTCCTAACTTTCTCCATACGGGATGATAGAAGAACTGAAAACTGCCCTATATGATATGCAAGCCAATGAAATCGTCCTAATATCAGAAATGTTATTAGCATGAAGAACCAAATGTTCACTACTCAAATGCGAACCCCTAAAGGTCCGGTCTTGGAGGCTCATCAGTGTCTACCACAACAGATCTTGTTAGCATTGCATAGAGATCGCTCGTGACACGCGGTTTCAGATACAGTTAATGAATATTAGATTTGATCTAAATCCAAAGGTATCAAAGACTATAGGAACATGATTCCATTTGGGATTTGGACCTAAATTAATTGAGCAAGCAATCTTAAGTCTAAGGGCTCAATCACATAAATCAAATAAAAATAAAGATGAAAACACAAATCATGAGAAAACATAGAAACATAAGGAGAAAGATAGGGAGAAACAAAAGGAAGAAGGCAAAGAAAACCATGAAAACCGATGTATCATACAGGCATTGAACCTCGGAGTTCAAGTGTCTCTGAAAGTATTGCCCCTATTTATTACAATAATAATTACAAAAATAAAAATGTCTCTCTGACAAAAAGGAAAATGAAAATTCAAGTAATTGCTATGTTGGTCTTCTCCTTCTCCTCGTTCTTCTCTTCCACTCTTTCCTACCAGCCAGTAAAGAAAGGAATTGTCTCCACTGTATTTGGCTGCCCCGGTCTCCTAGAAGACTGTCCTCACGTAGCGAGCCCTAGCAGAAAAGTCAACAAAGAGAGATGATTAGAACAAATAAATAATTATTTGACAAAAAGAAATAAAAGATAGGAAATATAAATAGACACCGCGCATATAAAATCCTATCTGATATTTCTCTTATGATGAATCTCTGATTAATCATCACTCTTCTCTCTTTTTATCCTCTAAGAATAAGAACTTCATTGCAAATCGTCATTAATTCCGCATCTTTCACAATAATCCTCCTCCCTACAATTAACCCTAATTACTAGCCCTTATTATTGTATACTTATCACTAGCATTTCTTTATTTTCTCTTTTATTAAAAATCTTAAAAAATAGATAAATATTGTAGATATTTATTTTGGTATCAAAAAGAAATTAAAATACAAAAAATAACAAAACTATTAAAATCGAGTGTTTTTATCTATTAAAAATACTACTAAAACTTTGCTTTGTGTTTTTGACTTCTTTTTACTTTTTATCCAACATGAAACTTGTAGATCTCATCGAGATACATAACTTTTATGCTTTGACTTTTTTTTCTAATTCAACCTTTAGTTATTTTAGTTTGATTTTACTTGAATTTTGTTCTTTTCTATTTTTTATTGGGCCACGTGGCGTCCCCTTGGCCGCCCACATAGCCGCTCCTTTTTCACACCACCTAACCCCCCTTCTGGCCGTCCATCTCATCCCACCCACCTCCATCCTAGTCGTTCAACCATGCTCGATCCTCAGTCGTCCAATCATCTCACTTTTGCTTTATCTGGTCCACCCGCTCCCGCCTTCACCCTAGCCGTTAGATGGAAATCCATCTAACGAATGTGCATCCTCCACGTCACCTATTCCACCCCCTCCGTTGGATGAAACCCTCAGATCCCATCCCAGTTGTACGCCCGCACCCCATTCTTAACCACTCAATCAGATCACAAGATTTATCTTAGCCACCCACTAGCACCCTCATCTGGGTCGTTGGATTGGGAGATCCGACGGTCCCCACTCATCGCCTACCCCCAGCACCCTCCTTCACTGAACGTTACAACCCATGCCACTTCCCGATTTTGTCAACCACTACAACCACTCCCCCCTCGATCTAACACCTCCTACACATTGTCCTAATATCCATAACCCTCGCTGGCCATTAAACACCCTTAACCCACAACACCCACCACTCCATCCTACTGTTGCAAATCATGCCCTACCTTCATAACACCCAGAGCTCCTCCGCCTATAAAACCTCCACCTTTTCCTCCTCTTTCCCTTGTCCACCAATCCATGCTCGAGTCCTAGCCATCCTCCTCCTCCCGTGACATACGAGGATGGAGTTGATGCACAATAATGGCTCCTCCGAGTAGGTGTCGACCCATGACGATGACCATTGTGCTACGGCTTCCCTAGACGCAGTGAGCTCCCTGGCATGGCTGACCAGGTCTGAGCGACGACCCAAGAACCACACATGTCGACAACCCAAGCTGCCTCCTTCGCCCATGCACCTGCTCCAATCAAGTAACCTATCTCCTCTCTTTTTCTATGATTTTCTTTTAATTTTCTCGCCGCACATGATGTTTTCTACCTCCACCTGACCATCCTTTGAGCTACATCGCACTTAAATCCCCTACATGCTCGACCCCAAACACCCTCTCTCTTCTCCAGATCTCCGACCACCTCTGCCCCATCTCCTCTTCAGCTTGTTAGAGATGAGACCCAAGTCTACCATCCTTCCACCCGACCTACACCTCCATTCCACTCGCCTCGCACTCAAAACACATGCTTCGGCTATTACAAAAGCTTGCAGGTACACGCTCCTTCAATGGCCAGAGCCCCGCAACCAGCTCTGTTCAAGCACCTCTCCTACGACGATGCTTCACAGCCACGACTCCTCCGCTATCCCCAGGCCATCACTTCGCTGCCACCTACCCCACCAGGCCTCCAGCACTCTTCATCGACCTTCTAGCATATGTGTGGATCATGGAGGAGGAATCCATACCTCATTGGAGACCCGTTATCACCGCCACCCATGCGGATGTGGACGGAGAGCAGTTACCGTTGGATGGCACCTCCACGACGACCATCCAATGACCCTGATACATCCACATCGTAGCACCCCATGCCAACAGCTTCAGTGGACCTGTTGCTCCATGGCACGTCACATGTCCCAACCCTACCGCTGAGCCTTAATCTGAGCCTAGCTTTACACGTGTAGTTGGGCAAATTATAGATTACCCCTGCCAACTTTCGACATTTGCAAGGATGTCCCTCCCAATCGTGCGTGCCTTACGTACCGTACCTAGGCAATTACAAGGCAGCCCAGGTGGTTTCTTAAAAATTACACTTATGCCTCTGCATGGACCTATTTGCAATAGTTATCTTTTTATTTTTCATGTTTTTCTTTACATTTATGACCCTAGCGTTGTTTTCTTCATAACTTGAGCATTTGAACTCCAAATTAGATTCAGTTTCATTGGATTGCAAATTTTATTATCTATCTCATTACATAGTTTATTTCTGATCTAACAATTAAATTATATAGCTAAATTCTTAATCATGTAGTGTCTACTGCTGCTTTATTTAAATGCCATTTGATCGATATTAATTTATACTATTGCAACAATTATCTCTGAAGTTGATCTTTATTTAAATGCTCATACATTTGATTAATTTGGGGCATATCTCTATATTTCATGCATGGTCATCTATTGCATCACATAGCATGATGTCACATATGATTTTTTAATTGCACAAAATCAAATAAAAATGCATGTATCATCATCTTAGTGCCATCTTATTTGCATTGTATATTTTTGCATGCATTGTATCTACATTATGAAGGCCAAAATAATTGAATTTAATCACTTAGATTTAATCGATAATTTTTGATAGATATATGAGGAGGCATTTGTCCCTGTATTCGACCTTGATATCTTTCCAAGTAAATAATTTCCACATATTCGAAGATGTGATTTTTATTGAATCGTTCTCACCACATGTGCTATGATAATACACAACAATTAAAGTGGTGAGAATGTGGTTCATCACTCCCTGGCAACATTGTCATTTTATTGTGAGGATCGAGCAGAGGTTCCTAATGCCTAGTCTTGGAGGGCCTACAGTGCTCGACAAGTCAAGTCTGACAATCGTTGTGTCAGCCTCTCTCACAGTACTTAGAACATGGACAATCACTCAAACAACACAATCAACCAACAATGTATGAATAAATAAACAAACATTATGCGGGGTGAAATTTATTATACCCTATAAATAAATGTGTATAGCAAGCAAGTGCAAGGGCTGAACCACTTAGAGCAAATCGAGGTAGAGGATTTATTGACTATTAATAAAAATAAACAACAAATGTTTTTTGTACTTTTTGTTTTTTTAATTTTTATGGCTTTAATTATATTTAATTTTTCTAGATTTTTAATTTTATATGATTTTTGTTTTAAAATATTATAGTTTGTATTTTTTACATTTTCTGGTTTTTTGTTCTTTTCTTTTTAAGATATAATATGTGTTTGTATATCTATATAAAATAAAATGTATAATATAAATACTGTATAAGATATATATTATAAATAATAAATATAGACCTCAGGAAATACAATTAAGTACAATCCTTTTTATTTTTTTAAGATTTTTTAAATATTTATAGGTATTTATAATTAGTTATAATAATTATAAGTAATATGTAGTAATATTATATATAAGATATATATAGGGCTTATATATAAATATAGCTATATACATGCACAAACTAAAAGTAAAATGTTTTTATGTTTTAAATATTTTTCTCTATTTTGTAAATTTTTATGTATTTTTTTGTTAAATTTTAAAGTGATTTTAATTGATTAAAAATATCAAAACTGTGACTTATGTTAATAAGTTAGATTGTTTTGCGTTCTAAAATAGATAATAAGTCCAAAATTACTAAAAACTATTTTTAATATATATTATATAAATAAAGAAAAATATATAACAAAAAAGTATTTTTTTTTATTTTATAGAATTTTTGCTAATTTATATAGTGTTAAGAGGGTTTTTTTAATTTTAAGGTTTTCTTGTATATTTTTGTGATTTTTGGTCTGGAGTTATATTATATAATAATATATACTATATAATATTTTGGAATTTTTGAAAGTGGTTTTATAATTTTTGTATTTTTGTATATAAAAGAGGAATGATTAGATCCTAATGATTTTGATATATGAAAAAAATGCAAGAATATTTAAAATAAAAATTGTTGCGTGAAAAAAATAAAATAAAATGAAGAATTTACTATAATTTTTCCAAGATTTTACATGTACATGAATTGTTTTATAAAAAGAAAAGACAACAAATTAATTTACATCACTAGCGAAGGTATATCTACAATAAAAATAAAGTGTGAGAGTTTACATGCAATTATACCCTAAAGTTTAATACTAAATTATAGATTTAAAAACTAAATAGAAATAAAAAAACTGAGAGAGGGTATTGCTAAAAAAATCCCACCTCATCTGTGGATGCACGTGAGGTGAGCTGGCATGGCCTAATATGCAATATCTATGAATGCTTGAGGGCTCCATGTAACCTTTATGCTATTATTTACATGGAAGATAATATTTACAAGTCTAAAACAAAATATACAAGGGGGGTTGTGAAATCACCCCCATCAATGCGCGTTATCCGACGGCTCTGGATCCTTCACTTAATAGCATATGATGGTCCTGGCATGCCATACTGCTTCGTCAATCAAGGGTCAAGATCAAAGCTTTGGCATCATCGAATGGCTAAAGCTTGATGCGATCCGACGACCACAATCAGAACTGGGCCGCCCTTTCAATCGATCGGCTACTTCTCTCAATGAAGAACATGAAAGAGCATCGATTCTTTCCAACTTCAATCTCTCAATTCTCATCCCTCTGACGGCTACATATGCTTCTGAGATGCTAAAATGATGCATGGAAGTTGTCTACAATGAATAGTGGTGCTCAAAGGGTCCGGGTTCCATCGATCGGAGCCTGGAGCTCGTGAAAGGCGGGAGATCCTGGAGGTCTTCAATAGGGAAAAAACACCCTAAACGTGTTCCTTTGGCTCAGGTACCTGCACATAAAGAGTCAGGAGTCAATGAGAAACTACATTGACATCATTTGGCATGGAATCAGGGTGAGATGGCGGGTGGCGTAGAGGTCCGGCGAAGGGTGGTGGAAGAGGAACTCAACAACTTGATTCAAGGGGAATCAAGGTGAATGGGTAGTATGGGACAATGGGGAAGCATCAGGTCAAGGTGATGGACGTGGTGGCAGGTCGAAACAAGGTTGTAGATGGTGCAACAGTGGTCAGAGCCTAGAGCTCTGATGAACAATTAATCTACAAATCTATTCTAAACTAAAGAGTAAATTCATGAAATAAATGCTAGAATTAAATGCAGGTAAAAAATCTACCTTAGAATGTAGTAAAAACGATTTTTACCTAGTTGCAATGCCATGGAGCAGAGGCACGATAGTGGCGGATCTCTGGCCATGGGATCGAGCCATCTCGACCTTAATCCTCATCGACGAGGCTGGGGAGGCGACATTGTCACCATCATCTCGACCCATGAGAGTCCTCTTGTGGTTATAGACATGGAAGACTTATCAAAAAAAGAAGGGAAGATTTGGAAGCCAATTTATGCACATATGAGAGGGCTCCAAAGATCGGGAGATCATGGGCGATGGCGTGAATGTACAAGGGATCTAGGGTCATTGTGAGATGCATGGATGCACAGAGAAGAAAAATGGTGAAGGGCTCGAGGTCTAGGGTGACATGGATGAAGCGTGAAAAAAGGGAGAAGGTGAAGCGTTAGAGGTTCTGACAAGAGGTGGGGGTGAAGATCATGCAATTGACTAGCGGTCAACACATAGAGGAAGCCGGTTGGTCCATGTGGAATAAAAACGATAAATGTTTTATTATGTTTTTTTCAAAATATAAAAATAGTTACTATTTTATTTAGTAATTTATTATGTTTTTTATTTTTTACAAGTTGATTTATTAGGTATTAATTTTACATGTATAATTCTAGGTATAACTACTGATATATGAAGTATTTTATTTTTATATTTTGTATTTTAAATTTTATTCTTTTATATATATACTTTATATATTTATAAATTATTTAAATACATATTTTCATATTTTTATTTTATTTTTCCGATATCATTTGTTAACTTAAAGAATTAAGTATATATATTATTTAGGTATATTATAAATATAGGTTGCCTATATATTCTATATATTTATTTGTTTTAATTTATTTATAATGGTTTTTATTTTATTTTTATTATTTAAATGTATTTTGTATACTATTTACAAAATTTAAAAATATAAGAAAGTGAAAAATATAAAGAGTAAATAAATTGAACATTATATGTATGTAAATTGCACAATGAGGGCCCAAAAGCTAACTTTTGCATCTTAACTCCAAATTAAATGAAACCACCTTCTTTATATAGAAAATTAATTTTATGAAAATAAAGATGAGTTTGGTCAATTTTGAGTCAGTATGGAAAAGCAGGTTTGTAAAGTTTTCTTTGCGGCTTTTTATTTTGTGTTTCTCGGACACACTGTGCATTATTTTTGAATGAAATAAATTTTGACTTTTTCTTTGTATTTTATTTACAACTTTCATGTAGAGGGATTATTTGATTTGGGGTTTGAAAATAAAAATAAAATAGGTCCCAAAATAGATATTATTGAGGAATTAAATTAGTGTTTTTGTGTGTTGTCTGTTCAATTAGGTTCCTTGTCTCCCCCTACTTTTATCTCTAGTCGATCATGTCAATATTGACCTGGTCTCGGGGGCTAGTACCATTCAGTGTCTTCGACACTTCATTTCCTTTCCTTTTCTTTCCTTTATTCTTTTTTTGGAATTAAATCAATGAATTTATTTAGTATTTTCAATACAAATAATGAAAGCTATTTGTACAATTTAATGTTTTTTACATGCATTTATCTAAGGATTTAAGGCCAAAATGAAGGAATAAAGGTGATGAACGGAGATGCATCGCATACATAGATGGGTTAATGATAATCGAATCTTGAAAATCCCATCATGAACATTTCTGCGTGGCATCCCCTGTGTTGCAAAAGATCCTTCCTAATATGTAAAATTCTTATCAGATCATGGCTTCAAGGTATATCCAACTAATCTCCACCTTGACTTGAACTCCATAAGGAAGTAGTGAATTTTGTGTAATGCCCCCGCCCCTACGATCCAGATACTCAGCAAAAGATGCAATTCTTATATCACGATTAACATTCAGAATGTTAAGTAGGAAAAGAAATAATTAAAATAAAATGTTACAACAGATATATTATATTCAAGGTTCCAAACAATTTATACATGATCAATTATAACCATAATCTACATTCTGTTAGTATAGTTTACAACACCGAATAGCTCTACCAACAACACATATCTTGAATGGTGCAACTACCTTAGAATCGATTCTAATACCAAAGCCTCACTACTGCAACAACACTTCAATCACATGTTAGATCCACACAAATTGGTATTTAATAAACCGTGGATCTACCCTTTTGATGTTATCGAATTAACGATTTCGTTGCAGTCAGATAAATCCGGATCGATAAAAAATAACTACACGGATCGATGATTCGTTGACTGAAATTAAATGTGGTTTTATGTTTGTTTAAACTGGGAAAGCTCCAGAGTCGACTCAAGGAGGCAAAGGAACAACTCAGGATCAAGTTAGAGGGATTAGATTGCGGTTTTCCAAGTGGATTTTTTGGTATTTTTTTATGCAAAAAAAATGCAGATACATTGATGCGGAGGAACTAGGTTATTAAGAAAATCAAGAACTTAGCAAAAAATAATTTTAATCTGAAAATTAGTCCAAATTGACCAAATTGTATTTTTCCTATAAACCTAATTCAACAATGAATGAAAAATGTATTTTTTTGGAATTTTTGGATTAAAATGCACAAATGAAAAATGCAAACTTTTTTAGGGTTTTTATGCAATTTTTCGTGCAAATATGAGAAAATTATGAATATTTTACTGGAAGTGAAATATGATGAAATTAAGCTACACTATTTTTTTTGGAATTTTCTGATACTCTATGATTTTTTATGATTTTTTTTACTGAAGACTGAGTGACTGTAAGTATTTAATTCCTAATAAATCCATCAAATCAAATTATCTAAAGAAAGAATTATCTCAAATAGATATTTTAATCAGGAATCCAAGAGAGTTGAAATTTCTCAAAAATGGTCTTCATAGATTTAATTAAAAATCATTTACTTAAATCATTGAGGAATTTATTTTCTGCACAATACAATTGTAATTTGGATGAAATTTGGATTGTAATTAAAGCACAATAGAGGCATCAAATATGAAATTTTCACAATTTTTGGAGTCATAAATATGTCTGTGCAAATTTAAGAGCTTAAATGGACAAAATATTACTCAATTTCAAATTTTGATTTTTAATAAATATTCTGATGCTCATAAAAATATAAATAAATAGCCACAAGATAAAGATTTAGATGCTCTACAAAATGCTATTTTTGATTGAATAAAATGATGCTATTTTGAGGTTCAAATTATCATGCGAAGTCAGGGTATCAATGCAATATTGAAATTGAAGAAACAAACTAAAATGTGCACAGGGGCACTTTTATAATTTCAAAAACTTGAAATGAAGCAAATGCAATTTTCACAATATAAAAAAAAGAAAATGGACATTCTTTTCCCCCAAGCTAGGGCAAAGGCACGAACTGGGCGGCGCGCCTAGCCGCGGGGCGACGGAGCGCGGACGTGAAGGCGACGGCCACGCGGCGCAAGGCCGGGCGGAGCTGGGGGCACGGGGATCTGCATGTCGAGAGGGCGACGGCCTGGAGTACGCCATGGGCGGAAGTCGTCGAAGGGTTTCAAGGCGGCACGGGGGCGTGGCTGGCAGCTGTGGGTGGCGCTACGACAAGGTAGCGGGATGAAAGAGCGTTCAGGCCACGGGGTGGCAGCGAAGCGATGAGGGCCGCGCATTCAGGGTGCGGGAGTGGCGGTGCGGAGCCCGCATTGGTCGGTCGCAGCTATGGAGCACGGGCGTCGATGCACTGGACGGGTGTAGAGGGGCGGCGCGGAGCCCGGCGGGGCTGCCAACAGCGAGGAGCGACGTCGGAGGTCGGTGGAGGGAAGGAGGTGCGGCGGACGCTCCAGGAAGTGGCGGCTGGGCACGTGGGGACGCGCGGCTGGGTTGCCGCCGGGTGGAGGACGTTGCCTCGCTTTGGAGTGGCATCGAGATGCGAGGCGGCTGAAGGCCTGGCGGAGGAGGGCAAAAGCGATGCAGGCGGACATCGGCCTGGGGACGGAGGCCATGCCCGGTCTGGAGGCATGTGGAGGTGGAGCGGGCGACGACGCACACGGCTGTAGGGCGGGTTGGTGCGGCAGGCCACCAGCGTGGAGGCAGAGGGAGCAGCGGCAGATGCTTCCCTGTTTCCCTTTTTAATTTTTTATTTTTATTTTCTGTATTTTTTGTATTTTTTGTAAATAAGGAATAAATATGCAATAAAAATGTAGTGAAGTGGTGAAGTATGATGTAGAATAATGATGGTGTGATGATGCAATGAAGGTAGATGATAGCTAAAAATAGTGAATGTGTATGATGATAGTGGTGTGAATGATGAAAGTGATTTGGTGGTGATAAAAATGATGTTGTGTTTGTGATGGTGATCAACACGAAAATGAAAAAATGATTTTAGATAAAAAAATTTGAGAAAGTTAAAGATAGGAAAATTACCTGAAATTTCGCCAGAGGCGGAGCTACGATTCGCGGCTCCTGTCATCGCTTCAAGGAGATGGCAGGTGCTCCGAAGCTCAACGAGCGTTGTGAGGCTCGTGACGGTAGTGCAGACCACCGGATCTCGCCTTGAGTTTGTCATCGCTCAACTCATCTCCTACAGCTGTCACCTGAAGGTTAAAGGGGCTCGACCTCACTTCTCTCGAAACAGCGGATGATGGAAAATGATGGAGATGATGGGAATAAAAAGGGAGAGGAGAGGGAAGTTGGAGAAGAAGTGGGGATAATAGAGTGTGGAGAGAGTGGTGACTTGGAGTGGAAGACAAGTAAGGAGGAAGAAGTAAAAGGGAAATAAAAATAAAAATAAATAAAAATGTAATAAGTAAAATAAGTAGGCTACTAAAAATAAAGAAGAGAAAATAAAGGTAAAATAATAAAAAAATAAAAAAATAAAATAATTAAATAATTAAATAAATAACAAATAAATAATAAAATAAAATAAAATAAAAATCCAAAAATAATAAAAAAATGGGGTGACACGTGGTGGCTCCAGGAGCGGCCAAGTGTCGCTCCCGGAATAATTAAAAAATTAATTGTAAAGAAAAATAAAAAAGAAATAACAAAAGGAGTTAAATCAAAAAGTGGTCAACACAAAAGTTTCTCGTCTCGACGACATCTACAACTTTTGTAAAGGATCAAAAACCAATAGAAGTCATATGTACAAAATGTATTTTTAGGTGGTACCTTATAGATATAAAATACCGCATTTTATCTTTTGTATTTTTTTCATCATTTTTAAATAAGAGAAAAATCAAAATAAAAATAGAGAAAATATAAAAAAGAATATTTACAACTTAATCTATTTTGTTTGTATTTTTAATAATTAAGAAAATAAAAGGATAAAATGCAAGGGTATTTTGGTCAATATGTACAATATACAATTGGGGCTCAAAACCCAAGTTTCACATACGAGCTCTGATTTTAATGAAATTGGTCTTGTTTTGAAGGTCTTTGAATGTATATTACTTTAAAAGTGAGTAGATCTAAATCGAAAACTGTATGAGAGAGATATGCACATTTTAATGCTCCTAGTTTCAAACTTGGATTGGGGTTTTATTGGTCAATTTTACAAGTTAGTATTTTTTGATATTTTTCTTTTATTAGTGCTAGTAATATATACATTATAGAGTTGGTTTTATTGGATTTGGAGTTAGTATAAAATATATACAAATAGGTGAAATATGGTGAATATACATGTGAATATTTACAAGTGAATTGGGCTTCTTATTCTATGCAAATATATATGCTAAAATGCAGATATTATTTATGCATGCATGAATGCTAATTGTGTAATATAAGTGGAAATATGCATCTAATTACTCGGGAACAAAGCTCTATTTTCAACTTTTAGAGTGATGAATCACAGATTTATCAACCCCATATACTTAAACTCTGCTTGTCCCCGAGCAACTAAAATGAAATGCAAAAGTGAGATGAGATTGGGTTCCATACTAAGATCATGAACAAAAGTTGAAATTGGAGCTTGACTCGAACTTTGGATTAATTATGTGGCGGAACCTTATTGGGATATGAACTTAAGACCTAACAGACTTCAAGTGCACAAATCTTCTATTCAAGACGCCTCAATAGTCAGGTCCGAACAAATCTTCAAACACAAATTTCTGATGACTATGATTCTTACTTGTACTATGTAAGTGTAAATTAGCTCTTCACATCAGAAATGGCTAAGAACCAACCTCCTCTAACAAGGTAACTCTAATTCCTCGGTCTAGTAACTCTTTCCTCGAGGAGCGGGGTATTCCCTTCTAAGTTCAAGTGCGACTAGCTCAAGAGGAGGGGTGGAGAAAAGAATGGACTGGAGCTAGTGTAGCTACTTATCTCAGGATGCCTGACTAGTGTAGCTAAGTCATCCAGCTACAGACTTCTTGCTAATATACATACTCCGACAGGTATTTTATTTTCTATTTGGTCTGTCTATTTTTTTGGAGTTCTTGCATTTTTTATTTTTTTTGAACTATATACAAGGTGCAGCATGTACATCAGGAGTTTTTCCTCTTGAACCAGTATACTATCCCTCTTTTGAAGCATTATTGCAACCCACAACGTCCCGTCTTTAGATGTCAACACCACCAGACTAGGTTGAGATGCACTACCCTCCCTAGAGGAGGACGGATGTTTCCACCCGTGTGCGACTCCAAGCTAAAGGATTCTACCTCCTCACCACCTCATCAATGAAGAGCTACGTGCATTGTGCTTATCCATGTTCAGTCACTGTCTATAAGAATCATGCATGTGCACGAGATATTCTACTTAGACTAATCAAGATGACGTGAACATAGACTTGCAGATACAAAGAATTAAGTCACTTGACCAGAGAAATCTAAACTCCAGTTCCTATAAGGTTCCTCTGAAATTAGGTGGATTAAGGTCAAATCAAGTCCCTCCTCAACATTTACTCATAACTTGGTTCAGAACCCACTAGCTTTTCACCTTGCATATGCAAGATATGCAGATGAGATGTAGATGACATGCTATGTAGATGAATGAAATGCAAGACTCTTTTTTTAATGCAAGGATGATATGCAAGAGTAGATAAGAAGCCTTTTTTGTGTTTGTTTTTTTTCAAAATTTGGTATACCTCCTATGTTACAACAATTTTTTCAAGAGTTTTATAAGTGTTATACAATATACTATACAAGTGTTATACAATATACAAGTATACAATTTTTTTACAAAAGTTTTACAAGTATTATACAAGTAAATTTTTTTCCAATTTTTACCCACCCGTAATTATTGCATAATATATACAAAAAATACGCGAAAAATACACGAAAGTACGAGCTATGGGTAAAGTATATATGTAATATATACACGCCCCTAACTTAGCATGTGTTATGTCCTCAGAGCATGAAAAGAGAGGAAAAAGACATAGCTCGTGCTAAGCGTAGGAAAGCTAAAATAATAAAAAGTATAGAAGTCGCTCCGCCCCCCTATATTAGGCTTTGGAAGCCTAAGTATAAAAGAAGATCAAAAATGGGACGGGCGAGGTTAAGAGGGGGAAGGGAAGGAGTATATACACGGCGGGCATCGGTCCCCCCTATACTTAGGCTCTGGTCAGCCTAAGTATAGGACATGAGTGAGTATGAGAACTGATGAGATCTAGCGAATATACAGCGAACGGTGAAGAGAGTCGGGTCACTCCCCCCTATACTTAGGATCTGATCATCCTAAGTATAGCCATAAAATGAAATGATATGGAGCCGGGGCGAGTGATTCGAATCACTAGGGAGGGAGGGAAAGAAAATATATACAAGGAGGATTGAGAATATACAAGGATCAAGAAGGTTTGTGACGAACCTTCTTGCGGGAGCGAGGAGGTAAGGAATAAACAAGTGTGTCGCTGTCGGAATCATCCTCCGATGAATAGTAGTGAGGTGAAGGGATCATCCAACGAGGGTCGACACACGGCTGCTTGCTTAGATATTGCTTAAGAACAACCGAGCTAAGCTCACTCATATAAATCACCTTATCCGGACCAGATGAGGACTCCTAAGAAAATTCCTTCTCTGGAATGTTAAAGGAAATTTTCTTGGTCGGTTTTCTAGAACCTGAATCATTGAGAGGGAGATGAGAGCGACGTGCCTTGAGAGGTCTGGGGGAACACCTCGAGGAATCAATTCTCGACTTCCTCTCACTAGATAGCCGACTAGAAGAGGGAGAAACCACGTTTTTATGTGGAGTCAATTTAGTCTCGTTTGTCTCCTTTAAAGGTCCGAAATGTGGTGCGGTGCTGACCATGGGTTCCTCATCATACGAGTCACCATATAGATTGGAATATTCATGAAGAGTCAGCACGCATCTCGGGAAAGTGCTAGTGATCTCAGTTGGGTTGACATTATTGGGCTCTTGTGTTGGATCATCAAAATGGTCAAGGCAATCAGCAAAAATCATGTCCGACTCAATGGCAGCTTCTTGTCGTGAGTCCTCCTTAGAAGCTGTCACGGTGGTGGTGTAAGAAGTTGATGAAGTGGAGGTATGGGGAGTCTCTGAACTAACGGTCGTCCGGATAGTCGGTCTCTCAGGTGTAACAAAGAGGTGGGACTCATCTACCTCTCAATGGTAACGACCGTCAGTGGATGTGCGGGTCACCTTGTAGTAAAGTGTATCAAAGATTGGGTGAGGTCAAAGAGATCCCATTGCTGAAAAAATGATCTCCCGTGTCTCGGAATCTATAGTCGCCTTAGCCAAGGCTAAGAACGGCTTCCCAAGAATAATCGCAGGCTGTGAGAACTCTCCTTGGTGCTTAATGTCAACGACTGTGAAGTCTACCTAGAGTAGAGCACCTTAGAAAGTAACGATGACTGAAATGTTTCCTCTCGACCATTTGCTAGATCAATCAGCCAGCTAAACGATCTCTCTTGACTTTTTGATTAGTCTGAGTTTGAGCTTGTCAAACACAGAGGTCGGGAGGATATTTATCGGTGAGTCATCATCGATTCTTGCATGGGCAAAGATGGTGTCTTTGATTCACACTCAACTCGGGCCAACCGCTTCACTCTACGGCTCTTGGTCTTTCTCCCCATCACCAAGGAGGTGGTCATAGACACTATGTGTCTTTTAGTCCTTGTCCTCTTATTGCCCGACCACTTGGGCATCAATTTACTTTTCACAAATCGTTTGAGATCGGGAAAGTGATCTATGGCCTTTATTAAGGGAAGATTAAAAATCAATTCTTCATCGAGTGCTTCCCATAGGGTAGGATCCAATTTTTTAAGTCATTTTCATTTTCTATTTTTATTTTTTTCTAATTTTTCCATGTTTTTGGTCTTTTTGGGATTTTCAATTTTTTTGATATTTTTGGTGGATGAATGATCAGACTCTAGATTGGAAGGCAAGGGGTTAGTAGAAGAGGGAGATAGAATGGACTCCAGTTGTACATGATGTGTAGGTTCCCTAATGTTCGCTCTGTTTTCAACCTCAAAACTACTCATCTCCTTTTCCATTTTCATTCCCAAGCTGGCAGAAATTGAGTGCAATATTTCCATGACATCTCTCAACTTGTTACCGAATGTTTCATTTTTCTCAATAAGTTTAGAGATGTCATCCTCCGTAAAATTCTCATGACGAATCATGGGAGAGTTCTGCTCAATTGGAGGATACTGCTGAGATATCGTGGTCTCATACTCAACATACCTAGACTCTGACATGTTATGCTGGGTCGAGTATGGACCATCCAAATGGCAAATATTGGTCGGAGCCTCATATGATAAAGTCAATGAAACGGGGACTAATAATTCTAGCTCATGAGTCCAATCTTGTGAATGTATAGGCTCTTCGAATGTGTGATATAAAGGCTGGTTAATGGAAGCTTGATCACTAAGGTCAATCAAGTCTGAGAAATCATGATGTGCAGGCCTCTCCATTTGGGTTGTTCGACCGACCATGTTATGCCCCAAGGTCAAGTCAGGATTTGTATATGTAAATTGTTGTATGGTCCCTACTTGAGGTGAGAATGAAGTATGTGGGGGCATATAATTTTGCCAATCATTTGTCTCAGTAGTGGCTGGCTCTTCATTCGATTCTTTGATTCCTGCAAGCTCTCGAGAATAGGGACAATCAGCCCAAGATGGAAGTGGATCCGGAGTGTTAGAATATGGAGTAGGTGAGAAATGCAAAGAAATGGAGAAGTCAGTCGAAGTTCTGACTTCATAATCGGGTTGAGATGGAACCGACCATGGGCAAGGGTCTCCCGTGGATGACGGAGGATACATTGAAGAAGGAGAAGGTGAAGATGAACGGTATATGGTCGAGGAGGAACGACCAGAGGTCTCAGGGTATGGGGACCAATATCCCGACATCTTGAAGAGAAAATAATGAATGTAAGAAGATTGAGGTAGAGAACGTGCGATTACAAAGGATAACACACATGGAAAGACACAATAACAAACGCAAAAGCAAACCCCGAGTTCACACTCAACACGGTGAAGGACCCGAAATCGAGTCCGATTAGCCTGGTTGATTTTAAGTGTGATTGTTCAAGGAAGTAGCAAAGGTTACGCTGCCTATAGGGGAGTCGGCTCAAAGCCGGATGCGTCTCCCCTGTTTAACCTGTCGCCTAAGATACCAACGCCCTTCCTTTCTCCACCCTATCACCAGCTGAAAGTTCAAGGACCTGCCCCTATCTACCTACAGAGTAGGCGAAGGCTGACAAAGCTGTAACTTCGCCCCTATCTACCTGTTGGAGCATGCGGAGGCTACTAGCAACTTGTTGTGGTGCACTGCAATGTCGCCCCTATCTACCTACCGGAGTAGGCAGAGGCTACTTGGCGCTGGTCAGTTGAACCCAAAGCTCAACCGGTGATATTTGCTCGGATCGGGGTACACGATATGGAAGGCGTGGATTTTTGTCTCTACCCTAGGGTGCACACACACTCTAGTACCCTCACTCAGCCTGAAAACAAGGTCGGGGTTAATTTCCCACAAATAAGGGTTAATTTTAGTCAATTTTTTGTCCAATTCAATTACCAGTCCCGATTTTAGAGATTTGTCATTGATATTAATCCACACAAGCAATCACGTCTACCATCCAGTCCCAATACCTTTATCCTAGGTTAGAAAATTGAGAGAGAGAATCGGAAAAAGCCGAGCAATCGAGAATACAATGATGAATGCTTGAGTAAGAAGACTTACAGTGCCTCCAGCTCTCTACAATACTGATGTAATACTAAATTGAAATTTTACACTAAATGAATGCAATCGATGAAAACCGCTCCTAGACAGGCAGTTCTATTAGCGAGTGAAGAACGAATTCAAATTTGGCTAAAGTCATGCGGTCTAAGTGTGTCTTTTAATGGTGAAGTGTGGTCCTAAATATTACGAGCACAAACAGTCCTAAGAAGCTCTAAGAGCCGCAAGTGCAAGTCCTATTCTACGTAAAGCAACCACACAGCACACGGGGACTTGTTTTATTATGATTTACACGCACGAGAACCCAAACGGGAACCGCTGGAAATGCAAACTTCTTTTTTTACAAGTTAATAAAAATTGAAAAATCCTTTTGGCGTCTCAACAGCCGACTTGATCCACGAATCGTCGGCCTTCGATGCACTTCGAGATGCGCCGACTTCAAGAAAGCTGATCCAAGTCCACCAGGCCCTCGCACAACAAGATACAAAAATGTTAGAGAGAGAGAGAATAAATAGAAAAAATAATTGAAAAAAATAATTACAAGGTGGTTCGGGGATCAGACTACCCGAGTGACTGGAAAACGTAAATCAAATTTTCTAAAGTAATCCTAAGCCGTTTGCCTCCCCGGCAACAACGCCATTTAATAAATCGCGGATATACCCTTTTGATGTTATCGAAGTAACGATTTCATTGTAGTCAGATAAATCCAGATCGATCAAAAATAACCACACGGATCGATGATTCGTCAAATGAAATTAAGTGTGGTTTTATGTTAGCTTAACCTGGGCAAGCCCCAGGGTCGACTCAAGGAGGCAAAGGAACAACTCAGGATCAAGTTAGAGGGATTAAATTGTGGTTTTCCAAGTGGGTTTTTTTGGTATTTTTTATGCAATAAAAATGCAGATGCACTAATGCGGAGGAACTAGGTTATTAAGAAAATCAACAACTTAGCAAAAAATAATTTTAATCTGAAGTTAGTCCAAATTGACCAAATTGTAGTTTTCCTGTAAACCTAATCAAACAACGAATGCAAAATGTATTTTTTTTGGAATTTTTGGATTTAAAACGTACAAATGAAAAATGCAAACTTTTTTAGGATTTTTATGCAATTTTTTGCAAATGATATGAGAAAATTATGAAAATTTTACTGGAAGTGAAATATGATGAAATTAAGCTACACTATTTTTTTGGAATTTTCTGATACTTTATGATTTTTTATGAATTTTTTACTGAAAACTGAGTAGCTATGAGTATTTAATTCCTAATAAATCCACGAAATCAAACTATCCAAAGAAATAATTATCTCAAATAGATATTTTAATCAGGAATCCAGGAGAGTTGAAATTTCTCAAAAATGGTCTTCATGGGTTTAATTAAAAATCATTTACCTAAATCACTAAGGAATTTATTTTATATATAACACAACTCTAATTTGGATGAAATTTGGATTGTAATTAAAGCACAACTAGATGCATTAAATATGAATTTTTCATAATTTTTGGATCAATAAATATATCTGTGCAAATTTCAGAGCTTAAATGGACAAAATATTACTCAATTTCAAACTCTGATTTTTAATAAATAATCTAATGCTCATAAAAAATGTAAATAAATAGCCACAAGATAAATATTTAGATGCTCTATAAAATGATATTTTTGATTATATAAAATGATGCTATTTTGAGGTCTAAATTATCATGCGAAGTCAGGGGTATCAATGCAATACTGAAATTGAAAGAAACAAACTAAAAATGTGCACATGGACACTTTTGTAATTTCAAAAACTGGAAATGAAGCAAATGCAATTTTCACAATATATAAAAAAAAGAAAATGGACCTTCTTTTCCCCCAAGCTAGGGAAAAGGCACGAACTGGGCAGCGCGCCTGGCCGCGGGGCAGCGGAGCACGGACGCGAGGGCGGTGGCCATGCGTGAGGTGCACAGCACAAGGCTGGGCGGAGCTGGGGGCGTGGGGAGCTGCGTGTCAAGCGGGCGGCGGCCTGGAGTGTGCCGCGGGCGGCAGTCTTTGAAGGGTTTCAAGGCAGTGGGGGCGTGGCTGGCAGCCGTGGGCGGTGCTGCAGTGAGGTAGCAGGCTGAAGGAGCAGTGGAGCCGTGGGGCAGCGGTGAAGCGGTGGGGGCCGCGGTCGCTGGGTGCGGGAGTGGCGGCGCGGAGCCCGCACTGGTCGGTGGTGGCTATTGAGCGCAGGCAGCGTTGGGCTAGACGGGTGTAGAGGGGCGGTGGGGAGCCTGTGGGGCTGCCAACGCGAGGAGCGGTGTTGGAGGTTCGTGGAGGGCAGAAGGTGCGGCGGATGCCCCAGGCGGTGTCGGCTGGGCTCGCAGGGACATGCGGCTGGGCTACCGCCAGGCGGAGGACGACGCCTCGCTCTGGAGTGGCGTCGAGATACGGGGCGATCGACAGCCTGGCGGAGGAGGGCGAAAGCAGCGCAGGCAGACGGAGGCCGGGGGACGGAGGCCATGCGCGGTCTGGAGGTGCGTGGAGGTGTAGCAGGCGGCGGCGTACACGGCTGGAGGGCGGGTTGGTGCGGCGGGCCGTCGGTGTGGAGGCAGAGGGGCGGTGACAGCTGCGTCCCCTGATTCCTTTATTTTATTTTTTTTATTTTCCTTTTGTGATTTTTTTGTATTTTTTTGTAAATAGGGAATAAATATGCAATGAAAATGCAGTGAAGTGGTGAAGTATTATGTAGAATAATGATGGTGTGATGATGCAATGAAGGTAGATGATAGATAAAAATAATGAATGTGTATAATGATAGTGGTGTGAATGATGAAAGTGATTTGGTGGTGATAAAAATGATGTTGCATTTGTAATGGTGATCAACACAAAAATGAAGAAATGATGTTAGATAAATAATTTGAGAAAGTTAAAGATAGGGAAATTACATGAAATTTCGCTAGAGGGAGGAGCTATGATTCGCGGCTCCTATCGTAGCTTCAAGGAGATGGCGGGTGCTCCGAAGCTCAACGAGCGTTGTGAGGCTCGTGACGGTAGTGCAGACCACCGGATCTCGCCTTGAGGTTGTCGTCGCTCAACTCGTCTCCTACAACTGTCACCTGAAGGTTAAAGGGGCTCGACCTCACTTCTCTCGAAATGATGGATGATGGAAAATGATGGAGATGATGGGAATAAAAAGGGAGAGGAGAGGGAAGTTGGAGAAGAAGTGGGGAGAATGGAGTGGTGGAGAGAGTGGTGACTTGGAGTGGAAGACAAGTAAGGAGGAAGAAGTAAAAGGGAAATAAAATGAAAATAAATAAAAATATAATAAGTAAAATAAGCAGGCTACTAAAAATAAAGAAGAGAAAATAAAGATAAAATAATAAAAAAATTAAAATAAATAAATGTAAATACATAATTAAATAACTAAAATAAATAAATAAAATAAAATAAAATAAAATCTGAAAATAAAAAAATGGGGTGACACGTGGCGGCTCCAGGAGCGGCCACGTGTCGCTCCCGGAAAATTCAAAAATTAAATGTAAAGAAAAATCGAAAAGAAATAACAAAAGAGGTTAAATCAAAATATGGTTAAACTGAAAGTTGCTTGTCTCGACGAGATCTACAACTTTTGTGAAGGGTCGAAAAACCAATAAAAGTCATCTGTACAAAATGTATTTTTGGGTGGTACCTTATAGATATAAAATACCGCATTTTATCTTTTGTATTTTTTCATCATTTTTAAATAAGAGAAAAATTAAAATAAAATAGATAAAATATAAAAAGAATATTTACAACTTAATCTATTTTGTTTATATTTTTAATAATTAAGAAAATAAAAGGATAAAATGCAAGGGCATTTTGGTCAATATGTATAATATACAATAGGGGCCCAAAACCCAAGTTTCACATACGAGCTCCGATTTTAATGAAATTGGTCTTGTTTTGAAGGTCTTTGAATGTATATTACTTTAAAAGTGAGTAGATCTAAATCAGACACTATATGAGAGAGATATGCACATTTTAAAGCTCCTGGTTTCAAACTTGGATTGAGGTTTTATTTGTCAATTTTACAAGTTAGTATTTTTGATATTTTTCTTTTATTAGTGTTAGTAATATATACACTATAGAGTTGGTTTTATTAGATTTGGAGTTAGTATAAAATATATACAAATAGGTGAAATATGGTGAATATACATGTGAATATTTACAAGTGAATTGGGCTTCTTATTTTATGCAAATATATATGCTAAAATGCAATATTGTTTATTGATGCATGAATGCTAATTATGCAAATATACATCTAACTACTCGGGAACAAAGCTCTATTTTCAACTTTTAGAGTGTTGAATCACAGATTCATCAGTATTGTAATGAGAAATTGCTCAGTATGGTGCTAAACAACAATCAAATGTATAAGTAACTATTAAGTGTACAAAAGAAGCTACACAAGTATCTTACGCACAACTGTGAAACAATCTCAACAAAGTGCAGCTCAACCCACTCCGTAACATAACTCCATTATTATAGGGTTTTAGAGATCTGGATATTGAAACTTGTGGTAGCCTACCTATCACAGAGTCCAACTCAACGCCAAGTACCATGAAGATGTTTACACTCTTTAATTTAATTCTCTTGTTCTCCAATACTACATTCTTTAAATGTACACACACATATGCACGCACGCAGATGCCCCCACAAGAGTACTATACAAGGTACTTGCAATCCTCTAATTGTTGAGCTTCAATTATGCTATAAAACCTCAACACTTGTATACCTTACATTGGAGTAACCAACTCAAGCAAACCAAATCTCAACACTTCAAACCATTTACCCCAGCTTATATCCACAAGGAATACCCGAGAACAAGTACATCGCGACTAAAAAGGACACTACTGAATAAACCCCTAAGATGAAGGACAAGTCTTCGATGAGTGTCATACTAGGGACGTGGACATAACAGTAGTACCCTTAGCACTACACCCAACTGACATTGTCGCAGAACACATCGAACGACGTGGAATCGAAACTAGAACTCAATATAGAACTCATCACGACCAAGAGAAATGTGCTACACTCAGGTATACAAGCTTCTCCATGATTAAAACATGAAAACATTCATTCAGTAGTTTGGTTTACAACCTTAATTTCTTTTATCTTTTATTCTCATCTCACTGACTAAATCTGATGAATGGAATATTTCTATTTATAGTATATTCAAGTCTATATATATCTCATCTCAAGTTGACCAAATCGACGGGTAAGTCTAAACACTAACTCATGTAAGAACAGTTGCAAAATGCCCTAGACCACTACCCATCGCTGAAGGTCCACGATGGCATAAGGTACAAGTCATGGAACAAGATTATATACAATGATCAGATCTCTTATTCAATCTCAAGTAGTCGACAGAATCTATGACTACCTCTGATTTTCTCTGGATACAGGAAGCTGTTACAACTCATAGTCATCTCAATATATTTTAGGCCATCAAACATCGCATATCATGTCACCATATGCATTATCATTTATCATATATTTATCCATATGGTTTATGCTTAGATCTTAAGTTGAACTACCCGTTTCCACGGTTCATGCATAACCTAGTCTGTTGGTCCACTAGGACACCAACACTTAACCTTTTCATTATGTGTCCATTTAGTTATCAATTTTTTAATATCATGGATAGCCTACAGTTGATGAATCTCATATTCATCAACTTTATTTATATTAATTAACCCTCTGTCTTAGACTAATGAATTAACTTAACACTTAAATAATTAGAATTAACTTTTAACAGCATGTAAAGAATTAAGGCCGATTATTATACATAAAGTATCTAATCATTGCATATGTGTGTCTAATGCTTCCCTTATTTTCTGTATTTTTCTTATTATTCAAAATCCAATAAGGTAATGTTGTACATAGTATATCACACATTATTTATCATTCAAAAATACCAAAAATATAACAACGCAAGTAAAAGAAATATTTTTATAAATAAAAATACTTACGAAAATATTACTATGTATGTATGATGTATTTTGATTTTAGGTTCTACAAGAAAGTTGTAGATCTTTAAAAACACATAACTTTTATATTGGACACTTTTTCATTGGCTTCATGATGAATATCCATTTTATCACCTTTATTATTTCATTTTGGCCTTAAACCCCAAGCTAAATGAATATATATAGCATTAATTTGTACAGAATAACATTCATTATTTAACACATAAATATTGTATAAATACATGTATTTAATCCCAAAATAAAATAATAAAGGAAGGAAAAGAAAAGGAAATGAAGTGTCAAAGACACTAAATGACCCTAAACCCTGAGACCATGTCAATATTGAGTTGGTAGACAAGGAATAAAGTAGGGGGAATAGGGATAATAAATCACACAAAAATACATTGAAACCCCTAATTTAATTCATCATTAAATAATCCTTTGTATCCTATTTTATTTTGCATTATATACACTCAAATAAAAAACCATCAACTGTAAACTTGTATATAAAAATACAAAGAAAAATACAAAAATGCATATAAAAATAATGCACGGTGTGACTGGGACACACAGAAGAAAAGGTTGAAATAAAACTTCATAGACCAATAACTCCTCTATACAATTCAAAATTGACCAAACTCACCTTTATTACTCATAAAATAAATTTATCTATCTAATGAAGCTGGTTTCAATTAAAATGGAGCTAAGATGTAAAAGTCAACTTTTTGCTCCCTATTGTACCGTATACCTGATTATTTTTTATTCAATTTATTCAGTATTTATACTTTTAGATTTCTTATATTTTAAATATTTGAAAATATTATTTTAAATATATTAAAAACATAAATAAACATAAAAGAATGAAAATTAGATCAAAATAAATAATGTATTAAAACATATAGGTATATTATACCTATAATATATAGACACCTATTTATTTAATTAAAAAATAAAATCAGAAAAATAGAATAAAAATATGTAAATATGTATTATATATTATAAGTATATAAAATATGTGTATATTATAGCAAAATATAAAATATTAAATAAAATATAACACCTAAAATACATGTATTTATACTTATATATAAATGTAAAAATTAACCTAATAAATTAACTTTTAAAAATAAATAAAATATCCCATAAAATTACACATAAAATAAGAAACCACTTCTCATGTTTTTACTTTTATTTAATAAATTCATTTATTATTTTCAATCGATTTTATAAGGAATTTACTACCTAGAATTTTTCTAATTGGTGCACGTGGACCAGCCATAGCTCTGCTTTTGTTGACTTGCTAGTCAACATTACTTCCAACTCCTTTGACCCCTGTCCAAGTCACGTTTTCCACCTACCACCGCCTCTTCTCCATTTTTTGGCGTCGATTCTCTGATCGAGGAAGCTTACTTCCTGGATCGAAAATGTCAGCAGCATGACCCTCCATCTCGCCCTGCCATTACCATCATCAAACGATGAGGCATCTGATCCATGTATCCCTCATAAAGATAGCTTCATCCTTCACTTATAAATAAACTCCATCTCCACAATTTTTGAGTTTGATCCCTTTTGACGCCACCGTAACCCCAAGATTCATCAAAGATTGAGACCCTCAGTGATAGGGAGATGTTGCTATCTGAATCGAGGCAACAACAAGGCAGAGGGAGGTGATCTAGGGACTTGTCGGAGCTCCTTCGATGAAGCCCTCTTATGATCCTTGTCTTAGTTCAGGTCGAGACGATAGTTAAGTTTTCTTTTCACATTTTAATTCATCATTATAGTGTATCTTTTAATTCCTGCAAGTAGTGGTTAACTTAGTTTAATTTTTAAGATCTTTATAAGCTGGAGCTTTAGGCTCCAGCTCAAAATCATCGTGGACCTTGACCTGTTTCGATCCATTACCATCTCCATTTCATTCCTTTTCGCATGCTTCACCTTTGCCTCATACTTCCACCTCTGATTTTGCAAAGATCAAATCTTCATAGCTCCTTCCACTGCATGTCGTTGGATCTCACTCACATACCATTTCCGTTCTGCTTCCAGCTTTATCAAAGGATCAAGAGTGACCCTCTCATGCCTCTCTATCTTTTGTGCAGGAGAAGCAACTGGGTAGCTACCTGGAGTGAAGATTCAAAGCCCATCTTGTACCTCCATGTGTCCCTGAGCTCCGGGCCCCTATCGATGGGGAACAAACCCATTTAAGGCCACCTACAGATGCAGCGAAGCTCCCGCAACGTGTTAGGCATGTCAGATCTGAAGATGGAGGTCGAAGTGGGGAGATATCACTGATCAAAGCGTCGCTAGGAGGTCCTTCTTGGTTGTCCTTCCTAGGGATGCAGGAGTCGTTTGATCAAGAACATGATCCGATATAATCCGAGTCATCCAATCTCAAACGAAGCACTGCCCAGCTCCGTTGTTCAATCCATTTAAGTGGAGTGATGTGGCGCTTCCATCGTCATTGGATAGCTCCACTTATAGGGTATATTTCACTTCTACCCCGCCACACTTTTTTTATTAACTGTTAAGTCGTGTAAATATTAACATTTTAATATTTATGTATATTTTACAAAAGGGTCCCTAGAATTCTTTATAATTACATTTTGGTCCCTTGATAGGTCACTTCACGTGCCCCCCCCCCCCCGTGAGGCGCTTGGGCTATTTGTGTGATGGTCCTCATGGTTTTACGTATTTCTGTTTAGTTCTATAACTTGTATAATTAATGTAAAACTTTTGGAAATAATGCAAGAAGGACCTCGTCTACCATTTTATTTGCGTTTATACCCCTGCCATGCAATTATTAAATTTTAATTTAATTGGATAAATTGATAGCGTGCCCTTGGATTTTGTTTTTATTGTTATTAAATGCATAAACTTTATTTAAATTGCGATGAGGTCCCTATCGATCTAATTTTTATTTCTTGTATATTTAATATTATAAATAGCATATTATCTCTATAAATTGTAGGAAAATCACTTAAGGTGCATGCTAGCTTTATTTCTTACATATAATTTTTGCTGGGCATTTTAAGTTATTTTCATGTTTATAAAATAAAAAATATGCATTTTATTCCCTATCAAAGTATTAAAATCCAAAAAACATAAAATCATCCTTTAAAATTCCAAAAAAAAATTAAGTAAGTATACTATTATATATTTTACCTTCAGACAAAAAATCACAAAAAATAAAAAAGAAACTTAAAAATCACAAAACCCTAAAACTCTACAAAATTTGTAAAAATTCCACAAAATTCTAAAAAATGTTTTCTTTTCTTTTTTCTTTATAATATAGAGTATATATTAAAAACAGTTGTGGGAAATTTTAAACTTTTATCTATTTTAAGAAAAACCCAAAACATTCAACCTGTTTATTAAATTCACTATTTTAACATATTTAATGCATTAAAAATACGTAAAAATAGCAACAAATACATAAAAATCCCAAAAGTAGAGAAAAATATAAAAAAAATACAAAAATACTTTGTTTCGAAATTTTTACTTTATTTAATATTTAAAACTTTCAAAAAACAACTGTTCATTTATATATATTTGCTATACACTATTTACACTATACATTATTATCATTGTTATTATATATAATTATATATTATATCTAAAAAATTCAATAATAAAAAAGAAAATAAAATTTTAAAATTTTAAAATATAAAAAATATAAAACACTTAAAAATACATAAAAATTAAATATAATTAAACTCCACAAAAATTTAAAAAAAAGGCGAAAATATAAAAAAAAATAAGTATTATTAGTTATTATCAATTAATAATAATTATACCTATCCTCATTTTTCTCTTAGTGGTTTGACTGCTACACTTGTCAACTATACACACGTTGTAGGGTATAATAAAGTTCACCCTGCACATTTGGTTTTATTTCATATTTCATGGGTTGATTGTTAATTTAGTAGCATTGATTTTGTACTGAGTGTTGTGAGATCAACTGATCGAACGATCGTTGGATCCGACTTGTCAGACACCGCATGCCCTCCAAGATCGGAATATAGGTACCTCGATCCTTGCTGATTAATCAAATGATGTTGTTGTTGGGGAGAAACGCGTAGGATATAGTATACCTTGTTTATTTTCTTATATATATATATATATGCTTTCATTTCTTTTAAAATAATTGTTTATTTATTCTAAACCATTTATTTGTTGACTTTTCTACGAGGGCCCGCTACGGGAGGACGATCTTCTAAGAGACCGACGTAGTCGAGTAGAGCAGAGGCCAACCCCTTCTTTGCAGATCGATAGGAGAGAGCAGGAGAGTATACCAAGGAGAAGAGCATATCAACATAGCATTAGTGTAGATTTTATTTTCTTTTGTGTGAGAGAGAGACTCATTTTAATTTATAATAATACAAGGACATACTTGGACAATTGAACATTAGCAAGCTTATTTTACTAGGTATATGTTAACCTGGGGGCTTGCCAGTTTTCCATGTTTTTCTCTACTTCTATCTTTTATTCTCCCTAATTTTATCATTATTTTCTTTTGTTTCCCACGATTTGAGTTTTCCACCTTCTCTTCATTTGTTTTATGTGAATGTGCCTCAAGTTTATAAGATTGCTTGATTGAGTAACTTAGGTCCAAGGCCCTAATATATGCATGTGCCTATAGTCACTACACTTGGACCTTAGTCAAACTAAAATTGTGCTTCATGTTAATAGAAACTCATGCCTAGGGTAATTCATTGGTTTCATTGCATGTAGTATACTTTTCAACTCTGTCTATCATCTTGCATGGAGAGAGCTGTGAAGCATTGTAAGTCTTCTGACTATGCATGCATCATCGATTTCGATCTTGCATTGCTTTTCTCGGCCCTCTCCCTTGGATTGTGATCACCCAGGATGCTAAAGGAATTGGAACCCGTTAGGCAATTGCATTGAAAAATATCAAAAAAGGTGATAACCTAAAATAAAACCGGGACTGCTAATCCAACTTGATCTTAAAATCAAGCGTAATGGATTCATCGCCTTGGGCACGAGCAACTCCCACATTGGACACATGTACTTTCCAGACCAAGTGAGTACGTGCACTTAGATAATAGAGCCCCCATCCTTGGACTTGTGCCCTAACCGCTTGGGTCAACTCTTGGGCCATGTTATTGCTGCAAGCACCTTCCTCCAACCATAGACGAATTATCTCATGTTCAAGTAGGTGTGGTACGCCGACTTGGGCGCGGTCACTCTAGGTGATTGTACCTGTGACCATGATTAAACAACCGTCTGAATCACCAAACTCTAAAACTAAATAGATAATGACCGAACGATCTTCACTGTGTCGAGTAGGTGAAAATATGGAGTTTGCTTTGTGTATTGATTGCGGCTTTTAGATCTGATAGCATTCATTTTAATTTAAATCGTCATAGTCCTCGAGTCTTCTTAGGTCTTGAGTCATTCTTCCTTTGAGCCTTGTTTGTTTTCCGCATCATGATTATGGGTCGCTCGTCACTTTAGTCGGGGGCCACCCGGTTATTTTTACCCATATCACTCAAGACTTTTTCAGTTTTTGGGTCTCTTTTCCTTTTTATTTTGTTGGCATCTGCGTCATGATATCGGGTCTCTCTTCATCTTATCAGTCAGATCTTGCGATTTCCTTTTCCCCCATATCACTTAGATCTCTGGTCCGATTCAAGATGACTCCCTTCTTGAACCACAATTTTGCCTTTATCTTGCCCACTCTCTTCATTCCCTCCCATGTCATCTTCTCTTTCAACTGGGAATGTTGTGCTACTATATGAGGTCCACATTGAAGAGACATCTCATATATTTGAATCGGGCATATTTCTGAGGTTGAAATGATTGTGCTCTCTTCGATGGATCTTTTTATGTATAGGTATGATGCCATTCTTGAGTATTTCTGATCTTGTACACCGGAATGAGGATGTGGGACCATTTAGGTTTTGGATGATGGAACCGATGTGTTGAGTTGTGATTTCCATATCTTCTATCGTATTCCACCCATCATGATTCAAGTGTTTGTTGTACCATCTCTTTCTGTGCTTCAAGGAATTAATTTGGCATTCATTGACCAACTATTTTTTGAAATTGATTAAGGGGTATGGCTTGTGGATTAAAATAGTGTGGCTGGCTTGCTTGCTCCATCAACATTGTGTCATTTTGTTGACCATTTAAAACTCATAACATTACATTTATTTATTTTATTCTAATACATTACATAGCATTATTTCTTGTATTAAAATATTTGTAAAATTCATGCATCATATTTATTTAAATGAATTATATCTTTTGAATAATAAATCCATAAAAATTGAAAAATAAAAAAGAACTAAAAAAATCTTCTTTTGAAAACCTAAATTTTTTGAACTATTTGAGAATTAATTGTAGACCCTCATATTACCTCCCTGAGTTGACCTTAGGACTTACCCAAGTAAAAACTAAATAAATTGACTGCATTGAGATTTACTTTTCCATATTATATCTTGTTGAGGTCATTTTTGATCACGTACTCTCCATCACCTGCTGCAACCGACTTATTTCTCATTAATTAAGCGTGTTGGGGAGCGCGTTGTCACCTGCATCAGGAGTGTCCGTCATATATCACTCTTTGGGGAATATTTCATCTCTTCTTAAAATGGAGATCCTTAGTGACTATCACTTAACGATGACGAGTGTGTCCTGGATCTATCTCTTTAGGTCTACAACCCTGCATCAGCCTATATGATCTAGCTATTTAGATAATGCTACTATAATGGGCATGGTACATAACCCTTATCGTAGCAAGGGGTGTTTTTAATACAAAAAATTAATTATATATTGTTCCTCAAATAATGGAATGATATAATTTGCAATAACAATTATTACGTAATGACTTGCCATGGGCTCACATGTCTAATAGTATTTCAATGAAGATGTGTCGACAATACATTTACAACAAACACTTTTGAGATCTTTTCCATCCACTAGAGTGTAAAATACATTTTTTATTAGAAGGATCTAACATGAGATAAGTATATGGTTGGAGTTACCCAAGTATTACAATTCTATGATCATATATCGCATAGGGAAGGCCAACATCACATAAGATACATTGAACTGAGTACTTATTGCAACCAAGGTCAGAGCCTACATGTAATGTGGGAAATTCTTACAAGGCTAGCGAAGCTGAGGCTACAATAGTTGCAGCAAGTCACTCTCACCATGAGTAGAGTAGACACGTCAACCTTTTTTAGAAGATTATTCATGGTCAGATGCTAGATGAGGACCTCATCTGATATTAAGAAAGAATACTAGTCGATCGATCATATGATTTTACTATTGATTATGTCATTATTCGAAATCACTGTTGACTCTATATACTAGTATACAATGAGATGAAGTGATAGCTGATATATCGAACACATCATCTTCGATGATCTCTCATTCAAACAAACATGAGCCCTATTAATCACTCTAGAACAAAGCATATTGATTTAAGTCATCATTTTCTACATGAATGTTCAAAAAAGGAGAAATCTATTTGGAATATATTTCCACAGACAATTTACAGACATTTTTACTAAACCTCTAGCTACACCTTAATTTGTGAAGATAAAAAGAGACCTAGGTTTGTGTAATTTGAGAGATTTTTTTGTATTTTGCTACAAAATGGATTTCTCAAAGATGCTGTGATGATCTATCAATAAGTGTCTTTTCAATGACCATAGGTGATCGATCAATTAGGAAGCTTAATCTGTCAAGCATGAATGATCATTTAGCTTAGGTTGACCAATCCGATCTGGGCAAATTTGAACTCATGCAGAATTCTTTTGGAAAGATGTGCCCAATATCCCATGTTGTCCATATTAGGGGAACCACCATTAGGATCCCTCCTTTTGAGATGTTTTTAGTTTTGAAAACATGTGAACATCCTCCCATGTTTTCCTTAAAAGGGGATTCACCCTTAGGAGTCCCTCAATGTTTTTTTTATCAAATCCTCTTTTTCTAGCATAAATCACTCAAATCACTCATAATCACATTAATTTCTCTTAACAGACAACTCTCTCTTCTCTATTTAAGTAACCCTCCGGTCAACTCTCCTCATACCCTTCTTTATACCAAAAGACTAAGTTTTCCATCTTTCAAAGAGTTATAGAAAACATTGATTAATCATCAGTACCATGCTGATCAATCACACTATTGATCGATCATCGATTGTAGGCTGATAGATCGTCTAAGAAAATAGGATCTTGTTTACTCATTGTTTCTTTATTTTTCCTGGAAGAACCTTGTTCTAATAAGACGTTCTTTTGATCCAAGATCATATACTATAATACTATGGCACACAAGAGGATCAAAGAGTTAAGTAATCATCAAGGGAACCCCAATTCTCATCTGCATGCGATTGTATCATGACCTTCTCGAGACTCTCACTCTCCATGTGTCGACCAATCCTTAAGAATGTTATCAGGGATTATTTCCCTTAGTTTTGTGACATATTTATCCATAAAAATATTTCAATCTTTATTTAAACCTTCATGTTATCTAGGTTTTCAGCATTCTCTTGTCGACTCTATCTCTCCACCAACTATTATAGGAATTTTACATAGATATGATTGACGTCGATGATTCCTTCAACTAATGTTTCATATTACCATCCACTCGCTCACCTTTATGATGGATGGATCAATGATCAATCACATATTAGGTTGTCTCAGCTCAGGATCAACCCTAAGTGACTTGATGGAGCACATTGTTCACAGTGAGTGTCATGATTATCTTTTGTTCGTTGTCAGCACAAGTATCTCATCGCCCTCTGAATGTTCCATCTTTTAAACCCATCATTTGATTCAAAAATCATTTCTTCTCCAGAAACTTTAGGAATATGACTATCAATATGTCCCATGTCACCTATAACATACTAGCATGATTTAGACTATCATGAATGGTAACCTATTCGATTGGTGCCATTTCATTTTGTTGATTATGGTAACATACCTCTCTCACTGTCTCTATCTCTCTCTCTCTAGATATTAATCCCTCGTATTTTTTCACTTTTTGTGATGATTTTGAGATATCCTCATTGCATCAATAACGTCAAGCATTTTAGACTTGATGTTATGAATTTTAGTAAAGAGTCTTATGACAACCCTCCTCAATCTCCACCACTGTCATATAGACCCAGCCTTGTCCTTCTTACACTTACTCCTCACTTCCATGGTTATGTCCCTCATCATGTATACCCTTACCTGCCATATTATGGCAAGGTTTGGGCTGATTAGGACTATCATCTCTCCTTCAGATATTGTGATGCCCTGCTCCCCCACAACCTATTTTGGGACATCTTATGACCTCTACTCTTAACTTCCTAGATCTGGATACTAACAATAATCATAACAAGTACATATAATCATCATTAAAAACATAAAGAAAGAGAAATAATATTATGTATATGTCGATAATATTTTTATTTACATGTAGAATTAAATAATCCTTTAATCAAATGCTATATCCCGTTATGTCAGGTCTACAATGTTAAAAGAAACTAAAGAAGATAAAAACTTCAAAGTCTTGTACTTCACCTACTGAAGTACTCGCTAATGCATACCATCTTAATTTTCATAACTTGTAAACCTGTAACTTGATTGGGAAATAAAAGGGTACACCGGGTGAGCCAAAGCAGTCCAATAACAAAAATGACATAAACTAAATATAACAATATATATATATATGAAAAAGGAAAGAAAACAAGCTAGTGGTTTCATGAAAAATCATATATATATATATATAGCAACATGTTATATGCAACAATTCGAAAGTGTCTCAAAGTTAATAGCAAGACTAGATTTCGCAATAACAATTAGAAATTCTTTAGTAAGGCATGTAGTACGATCGGAAGTGTGCAAGTAGATGGACTAGCTAACAAAGTAGATGATAAGTAATCATCGTGTTCATTACTATTAATTTGATTTAAGATTATGCTTACAAAATAGGGGATTTTGTTCTCAACGTATATATTCTCGTCATGGTGTGTATATTTCAAATTAATTGTTGACCAAGTGCGAGCACTATCTATTAAACGGTCCAGCTAACTCACATCTCATATAAAGGACTAAACAAATTATTCACATAATATTGCACCACTTATCTCAGTAGGATTTGATGTTGTAAAATAACATCAAAACATGATGACTTGGACAAACGTTCACTTTCTTCTTGACTACTGGAAAAGGATTCTTCGTCTCTCTCTGTCTAAGCCCACTAAGACCAAACTAGATTTGATGGGCATTTGATATTCTATCATATATATTTGTAAGGAAGCACTCGTAAAAACCTTGATCAATAATAACATAAAAGATCATAAATGAAAGTGAGAACTCAAAATCGAATTCGGGCAAGCCTCTACTAGATAATATATAATAAGCAAATCATGAAAAGCTATATTCATATATATAATCATTAGATGATACTCATAGAGATGTTATTGCTTGTGCATATATTATGATATACTCTGCTAATATCTATAGTACAAATATTGTGAAGATATTCTTTGATTATTTTGATAGGACGCAGAACACTTTTAGCAAGCGATAGTATAATGATGATATTATTCTTGTGATTTTTCTATCTTATTCACATGTGCTCACTAACAAAGATGTTATTGTTTGTGCATATATTTTGATATTCTCTACTAACATATCTACTACAAAAATATTGTGAAGATATTCTTTTTTTATTCTTTCATAACACTCTTTGCAGGAACTTTTGGTGTTAGATTAAAAAATTTGCAGGTGAATGTTGGATCCTCGGAGTTATCCCCATCTAAAGAAGTTGGGAAATAGGAGTTTGTCCACCACCGACTTTATTGTATTGTTAAATATGTGGTGTTTACTTCGGTGTTTGATCTAGAAATGTAAAGCTAACAACTTTGTAAACAGTGAGATATCTACATAGATATATTGGGCTATAATAAAGCAGTTGATTGAGTCAGCTAATAGGAATCATGAGTTCTAAGGACTTAGGTTGTGGTTTGCACCCGATTAGGCTTCCACGGCAATCATCTTGTGCAGTATCCTAGATTGGCTTGTTGCTTATGTTGTGCTTTAAGATTGTTCTGCAAAATATTTTATTCTACCATCAATTCTATTATTCACCTCTAGTAGCATCTCGATCATCAAGAGCTCATAGACCACGTCATGGAGATTATAGATACGTACGGTAACCTGAACATCTAAAAATGATATTTCCGGGTCGAAATAATACTCAGAAAAGGAATTGATCTACTTATACGTAGCCATGAATATCCAAATGACATGAAAAGCTTTCGTAATCATGACTACATTCTTTTTCTTTCAAAATCTAGAGAATAAGTTATCCATATGCCATTCTACCAAAAGAAGAACGGGAAATATAGTTTAAACTCATGATGGAATCAAAGAAAAATCAAGAATCTTCAAATTCAAAAAGAGCAAAAATAAAAATCATATGCACGTATAAGGCGAAACGACTACACTCGTTAGCTCCATTTTAGGAACCCGACTACACTAGCTGATATTTAGCTTGACTACCGAGTTGAACCATGAATAAATAGTTTTGAAACTCAAGGGATGTAGTACATTAGTAATCCAAAGGTCTAAACTAGCTCTGTTCTTGGCCTTCATCATACATTTCAAGTAACAGAACAAATTCATTCTTAAGATTTTTCTTACTTTTTTGAATAAGTGTTTACTGGTTCGTTTGGTTGCAGGGTTGGGCAGGGTTGGGTTGGGTTGGGCTGGGTGAATAGTAAACTGTGAGGAGGGGGTACCCCTGTGAATAGTACCCCAACCCAACCCAACCCTGCCCAACCCTACAACGAAACGGACCCAAGAGTCTTGCAAAGTTTAAGTATAGGTTGTTGATGTATCTCATATTCATCAACTCAAGATATCCATCTTGAGAAAAAAACGTTATTATACACTTGTAACTTCAAGCTAAAATCTCCTTCTTATGATTATTTTTGCATAAATAAAACCATGTTATTAACACAAAAACATACAAAAGATGCAAAACTAGAAAAATTAACGAAAAAGAATCATAAGGAAGGCCACATCATATGAACAGATGTACATACTAACAAATAAAATGTAGTTAATAGGTTGTATATGCAATTTATGATGCCTACCCTAAAGACCTGTATAAACTGACCTTGACGACAAATAAAGTAAAGAAACCCCAAAACTAGAAAACTTAGCAAAAAAGGAATCACAAAGAACATATCGATGCAAAAGTGTGCATGACCAATACATAATGTTATGAAAGCTCGTATCGGTGTCGGCGCATCCAACACCTCCACATGCATGTCAAGATTTGAGCCTAGCTTCAGGCCATTACAAACAATCGCCAAGAGTTTTCCAAATGGTACCATCAAGGTTCTAATTTTCTCAAAGCTATGGCATGGGACTCCCACCATTGAAAATGTTCGTCGTCTCTCAGTCTGGTGCTATCATGAAAGATGAGTCTTGATAAGCCTCCCGCACCCTTAGTTAATCCGGTCAAATTAATGTCCAAATCAATTAATGATATTCGTTGCAGTCGGATACGAGGGATTAATCAAAAATCACTTAGCTATTAATGTTAAGTGATGTAGTTTTTTTTTACTTGGTGAAGTCCAAGGTCGATCTCAGGGAGGCATCTGTCTCCTTAGGTTGATTACATCAATTCACAAGTGCTCGAGATTCGGGGAACGATTTTTTTTTTTTTTTTGGTCTTTTTAATTACTATGTAGACAATGCAGACAATCCTTAGCCAATTTCAAGTTAGATTTAATTGATATATCAAATTCAGTCCAAAAATTATGAAAATTGGCCAGAAGGTTGCTTATGATGAAAATGACCTACACTAATTTTTTTGGAATTTTTTGACTCAAAATGAATATTCTATGAATTAACTAAACAAACAGTGTGATTTTCAATGTTTAATTTTTAATAAATATCAAAACACAATATTTCTCGGAACTAAAATTATCCTAGGAAGGTCTAATGATCAGGAACCTAGGAAAATTGACAGAACTAAAAAAATGTTGTGAAATGAATTAATTAAAATTAATCAAAGGAAATCACTAAACTATTTATTCAGGCCTCGTTATGCGTGCAAATGATGTGAAATTTTTATGGGATGTTAAAAACAATGTCCTTAAGCTACTGTGATTTTTTTGGTGATTTTTGAAGGCACAGATAATTTACTAAAAATCAAATGGCATCTCTGGGCAAAATATGACTCAAATCAACCAATTAATTCATTAATAAATCAAGAAAACCAACAAAAATACAACACGTGTGCTAACAGGTAGAGGACAAAGTTCTCAACAATATGCAACTTTTAAAATTCAAAAATAATCAAAAATGCATGCTATGGACACGTGCAAACATAGGGGTCTAAATGCAATACTGAAAAATAAATGTTCAAGAAATAAACATGCTGACAGGGACTAAAGTGCAATTACCAAGACTATGCAGGACTTGAATGCAAATTCTCCACGAATCACGTGCGCCTCACGTGATGTCTGCTTCACAGGGACCTTTCTGCAATTTTGGAAACCTCCAGGGGTGTCGGTGCAATTTACCCAGGCCGCACGTGCTCCTCACGTGGGGCGGCCTAGGCTCGGAGGCGTCGGAGGCTCGGATCGAGGGTCGGGGCTTCTGGAGGCTCGGGTTAGCCTCGGATCTGCTTCGGGGGACCCGAGCCTAGGCTTGGGTGCCGAGGCTCGGATCGGGCGACGTGGCGGCCTGAGGGCCCTTGGATCTGGATGGATCCAAGGGTGGTAGGTGAAGACGCGTGGCAGCGGGTGGAGCGTCCGATCCTTGGTGCGATCGACGGTCGAGGACGAAGGCGGTGAAGAGACGCGTGGCGGGACGAGGGCCGTTCGATCAGAAGATCGAACGGTGGCTGCTGTTTCTCCTTCAACGCTCCTCCGCCGCCTGCGGAGGAGGGGCCTGTGCTCCGGTGAAGGGGGCTGACCTCCGCCTGCCTCGCTGAGCTCCGTCAGTGAGCTCTGTCAGCTCCCAGCTAGCTCGGAAGCAGCGGATGAGGACGGCGAAGCCTCCGGTGGTCTCGGATTGGCTGGAGGAGGGCTGGAGCACCTGGTCGATGAAGCTCGAAGAAGGATCCGATGAAGCTCCGGCCAATGATGATCGGGTACCTGCAAGGGTTATGTGGATAGCCGAAGCGTGCTGATACGATCGTGGAGAGGATGGCGTGGTCGGTGAGGCCTGCGGGTGCTTGAGGTGATCGGGCGAGGTGGCTCCGGACAAGCGGCGGAGCTGCTAGTCGACGATGGTCGAAGTGCGGTGAATGGCGAAGTGGAGAAGCCCGCGAGGATGCTAGCACCGTCGCGGAGCTCGTCGGGATGTCGAGGAGGTGTGGAGATGTCCGTGGAAGGCGAATAAAATCGGAGAAGATCGGAAGAAAAGAAGAGGATGATCGGAGAGGGGATGAAGGAGGTTACCTGGGGTTTGGGGCTCGGTTTTGAGCTCCAGGGGTCGTCGCTCCAGAGGTCGGTAAGCCTCGAGCTCGTGCAGCTACGCGGAGGGCGGCTGCGGCACGGCGGTGCACCGTGGATCTCGCCGGAGAAGAAGGTCCTTCGTCGCTCAACAATTCGGCCGCTTGCTGTCACCAAGAGGAAGCTTGGAGCTCGGGGTTCTTTCCTGGAGTGGCGGATGGGCTTGAATGTGGTCGGAGAGGGTGTATTTATAGGTCGAAGGTGGCGGCAGAGCTGGGTGAGTGGCGAGTTTCATGGAGGTGGTGGAGCGAGTGTGGCGGAGATGGTGATGTTCGAGGGTGTTGGCGAGGGAGAGGGAAGAGTGGGGAAGATCGTGGGAGAGTCAGTGGCCGGCGAGGGGGGCTGGAGTGCGGCCGAGAATAGAAAGGGGCGGCCCCTCCCGCAAGGCGGAGATCGTGGGAGAGAGGGGCTGCCCGAGGTAGGGGACGAAGTCCTGGCCGTTGGATCTTGTGATCCAACGGCCAGATGGAGGCGCGAAGCGGGCGGGTGAGATTAGATCTGGAGTGCCCAGATGAAGGGCTATGAGGGTGACACGTGGCGTGACGCGGGCGAAGTGCGAGCGGGCGGCTAGGATCGGGTCTAGGTGATTGATCTGAGGGTCACGATCCGCTGGAAGACGAGCGGTTGTGATGAAGGGATCGGGGGCGCGATCGGGCGGCCTAGAGGTCGCCACGTGGCTCGTTGAGGATGCGGCGCTAAGGAACGGTCCAGATGGAATGCGGGGTGGATCTGATGGCTGTAGAAGAGAGCGGACGTGGTCAGGCCTGGGCCGTTGGATCTGAGGTGCGATCCAACGGTGGAGGGCGCGGGCGGAGCAGACAAAGGGCAGCGGGCCGCGTGGCGCAATCAGAGGGCGCCACGTGGCCTGCTGTGAGTGGTCGAAGGGAAAGACACGTGTAGAAAGAGGAGGAGGCCGAATTTGGAAAAACTCAAAACATGAAAGTTGTAGATCTTGATGAGATCTACAAGTTTCATGTTGACCAAAGACGGAGATGAGGTCAAATATGATACATAAATACAAAGTTACATAAATATACATATGTAGTATACAAAATGACCCAAAAACCCAAGTTCCTCATACAAGCTCCAATTTCAATGAAATTAGTCTCATTTTGAAGGTCTTTTGATATGTAGTATTCTAAGAGTGAGTAGACCTAAGTAGGAGTTTGTATGCGGGCTTTATGTGTGTTTTAATGTACAAGGGTGCTCAGGGTATTTAGGCTCTTTTACAAGGGTGATTTGTGGCTTTCTTCCCTATATTCTTAAGGAGTATATACATATATTATAGAGAAGGAGTTATTTGATGAAGAGGTCTTTTACAGGTGATTTTTGGCTTCTTATTTAAATGCAGATGAGCTCCTAAAATGCATGAATTATGGATGCATGCATGAATGCTATTTATGCAAGATAAAGGGAAATATGCCTCTATTTTCTCGGGAACAAGGCTCTATTTTTGACTTTTGATGTGATGAATCACAGATTCATCAACCCCCTATACTTAAACCTTGCTCGTCCCCGAGCAACTAAATGAAATGCGAGAGTGAAATGATTTTGGGTTCCATACCAAGGTCATGAACAAAAGTTAAAAATGGAGCCTGACTCGACCTTTGGATTAATTGTGTGGCGGAACCTTATTTGGACCTGAACTTAAGAGCTAACAGACTTCAAGTTCCACAAGTCTTCTATTCAAGACGCCTCAATAGCCAGGTCAGAACAAATCCTCAAACGCAAATTTCTGATGACTATGATTCTTACTTGTACTGTGTAAGTGAGATATAGCTCTCCACATCAGAAATGACTCGGAACCAGCCTCCTCTAACAAGGTAACTCAATAACCCGGTCCAGTAACTCTTTCCTCGAGGAGCGGGGTATTCCCTTCTAAGTTCAAGTGCGACCAACTCAAGAGGAGGGGGTAGAGAAAAGAATGGACGGTGGCCAGTGTAGCCACCTATCCCGGGATGCCTGACCAGTGTAGCCAAGTCATCCAGCTGCATTTCTTCGTACTCCGACAGGTAAAAATTTTTTTCTTTGACTTGGACCTGTCTGATTTTTTTGGAGTTTTCTTGCAATTTTTTTTTTTTTTTTTTTTTTCACTATATACAATGTGCAGCATGTACATCAGGAGTTTTTCCTCTTGAGCCAGTAGACTATCCCTCTTTTGAAGCATTATTGCAACCCACAGCATCCCGTCCTTAGATGTCAACACCACTAGACTAGGTTGAGATGCACTACCCTCCCTAGAGGAGGACGGATGTTTCCACCCGTGTGCTACTCCAAGCTAAAGGATTCTACCTCCTCACCACCTCATCAATGAAGAGCTACGTGCATTGTGCTTGTCCAAGTTAGGTCATTATCTAAGAGAATCCTGCGTATGCACGAAATATTCTACTTAGACTAATCAAGATGACATGTGAACATAGACTTGCGGACTCAAAGAATTAAGTCACTTGACCTGAAAAATCTTAATTCCAGTTCCTATAAGGTCCCTCTGAAATTAGATGGGTTAAGGTCAAATCAAGTCCATCCTCAATATCTACTCATAACTTGGTTCAGAACCCACTAGCTTTTCACTTTGCATATGCAAGATATGCAGATGATGTGCAGATGACATGCTATGAATGAAATGCAAGACTTTTTTTTTTTTTTTTTTTTTTTTTTTTTGAAAATGCAAGATAATATGCAAGAGTAAATAAGAAGCCTTTTTGTTTTATTTTTCTGGTATACAACAATCTTTTTTTTTTATTATTATTTACAACAATCTTTAGTTGATATAATTTGTACATTAATTTATTATTAATTTTTTTTTAATTTTTACAAAAGGTTTACAAGTAGTATACAAGTGTACAATTTTTTTTTTTTCAATTTTTACCCACCCATAATTATTGCAAATATATATATACAAAAATATGCGAAAGTACGAGCTATGGGTAAAGTATATATGTAATATATACACGCCCCCCTATACTTAGCGTGTGCTATGTCCTCAGAGCACAGAGAGCGAGGAAAAAGACATAGCTCGTGCTAAGCATAGGAGAGCCAAAGAGGAATAGAAAGTATAGAAGTCGTCTTGCCCCCCTATACTTAGGCTCTGGCGGCCTAAGTGTAGAAGAAGATCAAAAATGGGGCGGACGAGGAAAGATGGGAATGGATGAATATACAATATGGGCATCGGTCCCCCCTATACTTAGGCTTAGGTCAGCCTAAGTATTGGTAAGAAATGCGTATGAGGACCGATGTGATCTGGAGAATGTACAGTGAAACGACTCGGGTGACCCCTTCCCCCTATACTTAGGATCTGGTCATCCTAAGTATAGTCCGAGATAATGATTCGATGATGTGGGGATGGGTTACTAGAATCGTGGAGGTAGAGGAAAGGATATACAGGAATGATGATATATGTACAAATGAGTCGGTCTGAATCTTCTGAAGATGCTGCTGATGGCTGGAGTTCATTGCTGCAAGGTCTCATGCACGGCTTGAGATGTATCTGCTGTATCTGTCTCGCGCATGAATACAATCTCCTCCACATGGACTAACTGTTCATTAGATTCAACGAAGTGCTTCAACAGCTGCCCATTAACCAGGAATGTCGGTGCGTCATCCGCGAGATCTGAGATCTCGACACATCCACTATCATGCACCGTTCGGACTACAAATGGTCCCGTCCACTTGGATTTCAGCTTGCCTTGGAAGGTCTTCAGCCTGGCATTGAACAACCATACCTTCTGTCCAGGAACAAAGGTCTTTCGTCTGATAAATCTATCGTGCCAACGCTTCACCTTGTCCTTGTACACCACACTGTTGTCGTATGCGCGGTTTCTGACTTCCACAAGCTCATTCAGATCCATGTCTCTCTGTTTTTGGCCCAGGTGTGTGTTCCAGTTGACCTTCTTTATTGCCCATTCTGATTTATGCACTAACTCTGCGGGCAAATGGCACGGCTTTCCGAATACCATTCGGAATGGGGAGGTACCTAACGGTGTCTTGTAAGCCGTCCTATACGCCCAGAGGACCTGATCCAAGATCTGAGACCAGTCCTTCCTGTCTGGGCGGACGAGCTTTTGCAGTATTGTTTTTACCTCCCTATTTGACACCTCAGCCATACCATTGGTTTGTGGGTGGTAAGGACTAGCGACACGGTGTTCGATGCCGTAATCCTTCAGGAGTTTCTTCACCTCCCGATTCACAAAGTGGCTACCCCCATCTGATATCATCATTTTGGGGATCCCGAACCTAGAGATTATGTGCTCTCTGATAAACTTACAGACAGTCCTGCTGTCTGCGGCTCGGGTCGGGATAGCCTCCACCCATCTTGACAGATAATCCACCGCAAGAAGGATGTATTCAAATCCGTGGCTGACAGGGAATGGGCCCATGAAGTCGATGCCCCAGGCGTCAAAGACATCACAAATGATGACCGGCTGCATCGGCATCTCATCCTTGGAACCAACGGTTCCTCCCATTCTCTGGCATACTGGGCACGACTTCGCGAAGGTGGTGGCATCGCGAAACAGAGTCGGCCAGTAAAAGCCACACTGAAGCACCTTCCATGCGGTCCTCTTCCCGGAGTGGTGTCCTCCTGCCTCTAAGCTATGGCATAAAGAAAGGACACTCTGGTATTCCTCCTGAGGAATACAACGTCTCCAGACGCAATCCGGTCCTTCAAAGAAAAGGATCGGATCCTCCCAATGGTAGTGTCTAGCATCCGACTTTAGTCGGTCAATTTGGCTCTTGGGCCAATCCTCGGGAACCTTCTTGGAGACAAGATAGTTCACGATATTGGCATACCATGGGAGTGAGTCGATAACAAAAATCGACTCGTCAGGGAAGGAGTCTCGAATTGGGGAAACCTCGGAAGTATTAATATTTTCGAGACGAGAGAGATGATCAGCTACTACGTTCTTCTTTCCAGGTTTATCACGGATGTCCAAATCAAATTCCTGGATAAGTAGAATCCAACGAAGAAGACGCGCCTTCGCGTCCTTCTTCTCCATCAAATATCGTAGTGCCGTGTGGTCTGTGAACACAGTCACCTTGGATCCGATTAAATGCGATCTGAATTTGTCCAAGGCAAACACTACCGCCAGCATTTCCTTTTCGGTAACTGTATAGTTACGCTGAGCAGAATCAAGCACTTTGCTTGCGTAGTGGATTGCAAACGGGACGCCATCTCTTCTTTGTCCCAATACAGCCCCAACAGCATAATCTGATGCATCCGTCATGATCTCAAAAGGGAGAGACCAATCTGGGGCTTGTAAAATGGGTGCGTCCATAATCATTCCTTGTAATAGCTTAAAGGCCGCAAGACACTTGTGATCGACAATAAACTCCGCGTCTTTGCCTAAAAGCTCAGTTAGCGGTCGGGCAATTTTAGAAAAATCTTTGATGAACCTCCGATAAAATCCGACATGCCCGAGGAACGACCGCAACTGCCGTACGTTGGTTGGTGGCTGGAGTCGTCTGATCACATCCACCTTGGCAGGGTCAACCTCCATTCCTCTCTTGGAGATGACGTGCCCCAACACTATGCCCTCCGTCACCATAAAGTGACTTTTCTCCCAGGAGAGCACCAGATTGACCTCACAACATCTTTTGAGGACTCGGTCCAGATTCCTAAGGCAGGAATCAAAAGAGTCGCCGTGGACCGAAAAGTCATCCATGAAGACTTCCAGGAATTCGCCGACCATTTCGGCGAATACAGCAATCATGCACCTTTGAAAAGTACCTGGAGCATTGCATAACCCAAAAGGCATGCGCCTGAAAGCATAGGTACCAAAGGGGCATGTGAACGTGGTCTTTTCCTGGTCCTCTGGAGCTATGGCTACTTGATTGTAGCCCGAGAACCCATCAAGGAAGCAGAAGAATTCTTTCCCTGCTAGTCTCTCTAAGATCTGATCAATGAACGGTAGGGGGAAATGATCCTTCTTCGTCGCGGCATTCAGGCGTCTGTAATCCACACAGACGCGCCACGACGTGGGTACTCTCGTCACGATCTCCTCTCCGTCCTCGTTGGTGGTCGTCTGAATTCCCGACTTTTTCGGGACAACATGGATTGGGGCCACCCACTTAGAGTCGGAGATTGGGTAGATAAAACCCGCGTCGCACCATTTTTCTATCTCTTTCTTGACAACCTCTCGTAGATTTGGATTCAACCGACGTTGGAATTCACGAGAGGGTTTGGCTTCATTCTCCAAATATATATGGTGCGAACACAGAGCGGGATTTATCCCGTGGAGATCGGAAATGCTCCAGCCTATTGCCTTGCGGTTCTTCTCCAGGATCTCTAGCAAGCGAGATTCCTGCTCCTCGGTCAATTGCGAACTGATAATGACCGGAAATTTCTTGGCTGCGCCCGCAAGGAAGGCATACTTAAGGGTTGTGGGTAAGGGTTTGAGCTCAGGGATGGTATGATCATCTAAGAAGTCTGGCTCAATCCGATCTGGTTCGGTGTTGGAAGTGGCTGAATCTTGATCTGCAGTGGCTGCCACCAAGCTTGGCTCTGGAGTCGGATCGTCAAAGGTCTCCATGCAATCGGCAAACGCCTCGTCCGACTCGTCTTCCTCATCTTCCGATTGTCCTAAGGATGTAAGGACTGACAGGCCCTCTTGGGCCTCTATGTCATCGAAGATGTAGGGTGATGCAGGCTCAGAGCTGTACTCGTTCCTAATGATCTCGCAGACTGACTCATGTACTGGATCATCTTCAAAGGAGATGGACATATCGGTGCTGGCTGGGTTCTGTCTCCATGGCCCAACTAAGTCTACATGTGCACTGTCTGTTTCGATCGAAGAGTACTCGGTGCTGGATTCGGAGTCCGGTCTCTGCCATCTGGTCTGCTTCATCTCTAGTTCCTCATCTCCGCCTGGAGTTTGGAACTGAATCTTCCCATTCTTATAATCGAATAAGGCCCCTGCTGTTCTAAGGAAGGGCCTACCCAAGATAATCTGGGAATCTCTCCAATTACGAGGGGTCTCCATATCAAGGACAGTGAAGTCCACCAGGTATTCCTGACCCTCGACTTTGATCACAATGTTCCTTAATTCTCCTTGGGACCTCTTAGTGGATTTATCTGCAAACTGCAGAATAGCTCTAGATTTCCTAAGAGGTCCGAGATCAAGCCGCTCATAGAGGGCTGTGGGCATCAAATTGATCGAGGAACCATTGTCAAGGAGAGTGCGTGCAAACGCGATGTCATCAACATGACTCACTACATAGTGTGCACCCATGTCTCTTCGTTTCCGAGGAAACGAGTTCTTTATTGCACAAGTCGTGGCTACTGATAGAACGTGTTTCTCAACACGGCTTTTGGTCTTCCTGCTAACCCTAGTAGGTGTGCATCGCACCTTAAGGTATTTCTGGAATGCAGGGGTCATTTCCACGAACTTGTCGAAAGGGATTGTGACCTTGATATGTTTGTTACAAAATTCAGCCATCTCAGGGTCATCTTTTTGGATTTTTGTGTTTTTCTTCTTCCCACCCTTAAGAGCTTGGGGGAAAGGGATTATTAACTCAGGATCTGGAACTGAAATATTTTCATTAGAAACTGAAACTGAGTTCTGGACAGGACTCTGACTCGGACTTTTGTACAGACTCTGATGCTGACTCTGACGAAAGGGAAAATGCTTGGGCGAAACCGGTGATGCGTCTTCCGCTTCTTCTGACTGGTCCTCCTCAGATGGAGGTGCGGGCTCATCGGTGCCGTCGGACTCCAGGTGGATGCGGGGGTGCTGCTTCGAGGACTCAGATGTCCTCTTCTTCTGCTTGCGGTGGTGGTGGTGATGCTCCTCTTCCTCCTCCTCTGAATTCTCCTCAGGTCGAACTTCGGAGGTTCCTTCCTGTTGTGCCCGTGCCCGATCAGGTATGGTCACGGTCCTTCCGCTCCTGAGGGACATATGGTTAACATTATCATACGAAAGGATCTCATGTTCAGATAAATAATTATCTGAATAGTCTACCTGATCTCTAGGTCGGTTCTGGCCTTGGTGTATGCTGTTCGGGTTGGCCTGAACCTGTGCGGGAAGTGGAGTCCTTGGCGCCGTTTGTTGGTCTTGAGCACGAGAGACCCGATTGATGTCGGTTCTCATGTCCAAGTAATCGTTCTGCATCTGCTGGACCCTATCAGACAGGGTCTGGATCGCCAAGGTGAGGGACTCCAACTCGGTGGGCTGGGCTGGCTGCTGCGTGGATGCCGTCCTGAACTGGCCCTGCTGGCCGTGCCGATACTGCTGCTGATGGGGTGGTGCTGGCCCCTGCTGGTAGGTTCGCTGCTGCGGCTGGTACCCCTGGTCTGGCCTGGACTGGTATCGCGGGATTGTGACGGGTCTGGTCTCCTGGTATACTGGGGTTGGGCGGTGTGCCTGATCCTTCCCCATCTCAATTTGCCGGACTAGTGGGTCACGGCTATACCAGAGCCCGTTGATCTCGTAGACGGGCGGAGGCTCCTCGTATGCTGTCTCAACTGGTGGGGGTGCTTGATGGTTCTGCTGGGTGTAAGTCTGATCCCAGCTGCTTTGAGACCCCGGTGCCTGTTCCTGTACAAGATGAACTCGATGTACAGGTACAGGTGGTGCAGAAGGGGTGGGTAGCTTCATCTTGGCTACCTTTTCAGAGAGTTCCTCCACCTTCTTGGGAAGGCTCGAAAGAGACTCCATCTCCGCGACTCGCTTGTGGATCTGTTCGACCATGGTGAGCTTGTCTGCAATCATCCCCATGCTGGGGATGAGGTCCTCTGTCAGATCAGCAACAGTCCTTTTAGTTGTCTCGTTGGATAGAATCGAGGGAGACAACTGATAGGCCCTTGTGGCCTGTGACCTGCCGGTTTCTGCCATCTGCTCCAGGATCTTCCATACGGCGTGTTCGTTCTTGTTCAGATAGCTTCCTCCGCAGGCGGCGCTGACTAACCCCTGCATCTCTGGGGTTAAGCCGCAGAACAAGGTCTGGACTAGGATCGCCTTTGAAATGCCGTGGCATGGGCATTTCTGCACTAAATCATTGAACCTGTCCCACGCCTCGTGGAACGGTTCGCAGGGTCCTTGGGCGAAGCTGGCAATCTTCGTACGCATCTGATTGGTTCTACTGAGTGGGTAGAACTTCTTCAGGAAGAGGTCCTTGAACTGCATCCAGGTAGTACAAACCACCCCTAGGTTCTTCAGCCAATGTGCAGCCTTATCTCCTAAGGCAAAAGGGGTGGCTTTCAGTCTGATATAGTCTTGGCCAACATTGGGATGGCTCAGATTATTACAGACTAGTTCGAAGTCACGGAGGAAGGTGTACGGCTCTTCGCTGAGGTTTCCGTTGAACTTCGGCAGCAGGCTAAGGAAGTGGGGCTTCAGCTCGAATGCCTGGTCGGGAACTGCAGGTGCTAGCCAATTCTGGATCTCGTTCTCCGCCGGGTTATATGTATCGACCATTGGCCGGTCGATTCCTTCTGCTACTATAATCTGCCCCATTCGTGCAGTGAGATCGGCATTCTTCTGTTCAGCTTCTGCCAGACGTCTAAGGATCTGTCTCATCTGGTCCTCGTCGGGCGGCATCCTTGGCGGCATTTCTCCCTCCAGTTCTGGGATATGGAAAATAGGTCCGGTGTTAGAGGGTAAATCAAGGAATGGATTACCGAGGCAATGGTCTTCCTCGGTACTCTCAGAGGAGATAAAAGGGTTGGTTTGAGGGTAACCACCCTGAGCAGGAGGGAACCAGGACTCAAGAGGGTCATGAGTCCTGGGTGGTCCAAAGTGCGTTTGGACCGAAAAAGACGAGTTATCTGGGGGACTCATAGAGGGATCAGTGAATTGTGTGTCGAGATCTCCCCATTGACTCATCTTGATAAGCGAGAAGAAGATAGGATTTTACTCCTACCTGAAGCAAGCAAGAAGAACAATCCAAGACCCTGGTTTTCACACTCAACACAGTGAAGGACTCAAATTGAGTCCAATTTATCTTGTAATTTTTAAGTGTGAATTTCAAGCAAATCTAGCAAGGATTACGCGGCCTAGAGGGAAGTCGGCTCAGAGCCGGATGCGTCTTCCCTGTTTATCCTGTCGTCTAAGATACCGCCGCTCCTTCCTTTCTTCGCTCCTATCCCAAGCCGAGGGATTCAGTGACCACGCCCCTATCTACCTGCAAGCAGGCGGAGGCTGACAAGGCCGGAACTTCACCCCGGGGGGTTACTGGCAGCTTGTCGCGAAGTACCGCAATTTCGCCCCTATCTACCTGAGACAGGCGGAGGCTACTTGGTACTAGTCAAAGAATCTGAAAGTATCCGGCTTGTGATATTTGCTAGGATCAGTCAGAACGATGATATGGAAGACGGGGATTTGGGCTCTACCTTAGGGTGTTCACACACACTCAGGTACCCTCACTCAGCCTGAAAACAAGGTCGGGGTTACTCTCCCGCAAACAATTTTCAGTTTTATTCCCTTTTTATTGTCAATACTGTTAGCAGTCCCAGTTTTAAAGTAGGTTATCACTGAAATTTAATCACCACAAAGCACGCCTATCGGACAGTCCCAATTTCCTTTAATTAAGTGAGAAAATCAGAGGGGGAAATCGAGAAAAGCCGATGCAAGTTAAAATCTATGATGCGTATGCTAAGTAGAGAATACTTACAGTGATCCCTTCGCTTGTCGATGCAGGATGCTATACAGAATTGAAAACTCTATCCTATATGCAAATGCAGGCGATAAAAGCCGCTCCTAGACAGGCAGTTCTATTAGCGTGAAGAACAGATTGATTTGAACTAAGTCCTGCGGTCTAAGTGCGTCTTTTAAATGTGTTGTGTGGTCCTATTGATTACGAGCACAAACAAGTCCTAGATTGGCTCGAGGAGCCGCTAGTGCAAGCTAAGTTACCAATCAACCACACAGCACACGGGACACGGTTTCCACTATTTTTACACGCGCGAGAACCCAAACGGGAACCGCTGGAAACGATGCAAAAGAAATAAAATAAAATGAAAATTACAAGGCCTCTCTTTCTCTCACACAATCTAAGTGCTAAGTCTTCGAAGCGTCGCCGACTCCTCGCGTTCCTCGCACAAAAATTAAGATAAGGTCAGAGAGTGACACAAAAATAAAATAAAGCAAAAATAAATGAGAGAAATAATTACAAGAACAACCGGGGGTCAGACTACCCGGGGGTTAGAAAATCAAACACTCAAAATGTGATGTAAATTAACCTAAGCCGTGCCTCCCCGGCAACGGCGCCATTTTGATAAGCCTCCCGCACCCTTAGTTAATCCGGTCAAATTAATGTCCAAATCAATTAATGATATTCGTTGCAGTCGGATACGAGGGATTAATCAAAAATCACTTAGCTATTAATGTTAAGTGATGTAGTTTTTTTTTACTTGGTGAAGTCCAAGGTCGATCTCAGGGAGGCATCTGTCTCCTTAGGTTGATTACATCAATTCACAAGTGCTCGAGATTCGGGGAACGATTTTTTTTTTTTTTTTGGTCTTTTTAATTACTATGTAGACAATGCAGACAATCCTTAGCCAATTTCAAGTTAGATTTAATTGATATATCAAATTCAGTCCAAAAATTATGAAAATTGGCCAGAAGGTTGCTTATGATGAAAATGACCTACACTAATTTTTTTGGAATTTTTTGACTCAAAATGAATATTCTATGAATTAACTAAACAAACAGTGTGATTTTCAATGTTTAATTTTTAATAAATATCAAAACACAATATTTCTCGGAACTAAAATTATCCTAGGAAGGTCTAATGATCAGGAACCTAGGAAAATTGACAGAACTAAAAAAATGTTGTGAAATGAATTAATTAAAATTAATCAAAGGAAATCACTAAACTATTTATTCAGGCCTCGTTATGCGTGCAAATGATGTGAAATTTTTATGGGATGTTAAAAACAATGTCCTTAAGCTACTGTGATTTTTTTGGTGATTTTTGAAGGCACAGATAATTTACTAAAAATCAAATGGCATCTCTGGGCAAAATATGACTCAAATCAACCAATTAATTCATTAATAAATCAAGAAAACCAACAAAAATACAACACGTGTGCTAACAGGTAGAGGACAAAGTTCTCAACAATATGCAACTTTTAAAATTCAAAAATAATCAAAAATGCATGCTATGGACACGTGCAAACATAGGGGTCTAAATGCAATACTGAAAAATAAATGTTCAAGAAATAAACATGCTGACAGGGACTAAAGTGCAATTACCAAGACTATGCAGGACTTGAATGCAAATTCTCCACGAATCACGTGCGCCTCACGTGATGTCTGCTTCACAGGGACCTTTCTGCAATTTTGGAAACCTCCAGGGGTGTCGGTGCAATTTACCCAGGCCGCACGTGCTCCTCACGTGGGGCGGCCTAGGCTCGGAGGCGTCGGAGGCTCGGATCGAGGGTCGGGGCTTCTGGAGGCTCGGGTTAGCCTCGGATCTGCTTCGGGGGACCCGAGCCTAGGCTTGGGTGCCGAGGCTCGGATCGGGCGACGTGGCGGCCTGAGGGCCCTTGGATCTGGATGGATCCAAGGGTGGTAGGTGAAGACGCGTGGCAGCGGGTGGAGCGTCCGATCCTTGGTGCGATCGACGGTCGAGGACGAAGGCGGTGAAGAGACGCGTGGCGGGACGAGGGCCGTTCGATCAGAAGATCGAACGGTGGCTGCTGTTTCTCCTTCAACGCTCCTCCGCCGCCTGCGGAGGAGGGGCCTGTGCTCCGGTGAAGGGGGCTGACCTCCGCCTGCCTCGCTGAGCTCCGTCAGTGAGCTCTGTCAGCTCCCAGCTAGCTCGGAAGCAGCGGATGAGGACGGCGAAGCCTCCGGTGGTCTCGGATTGGCTGGAGGAGGGCTGGAGCACCTGGTCGATGAAGCTCGAAGAAGGATCCGATGAAGCTCCGGCCAATGATGATCGGGTACCTGCAAGGGTTATGTGGATAGCCGAAGCGTGCTGATACGATCGTGGAGAGGATGGCGTGGTCGGTGAGGCCTGCGGGTGCTTGAGGTGATCGGGCGAGGTGGCTCCGGACAAGCGGCGGAGCTGCTAGTCGACGATGGTCGAAGTGCGGTGAATGGCGAAGTGGAGAAGCCCGCGAGGATGCTAGCACCGTCGCGGAGCTCGTCGGGATGTCGAGGAGGTGTGGAGATGTCCGTGGAAGGCGAATAAAATCGGAGAAGATCGGAAGAAAAGAAGAGGATGATCGGAGAGGGGATGAAGGAGGTTACCTGGGGTTTGGGGCTCGGTTTTGAGCTCCAGGGGTCGTCGCTCCAGAGGTCGGTAAGCCTCGAGCTCGTGCAGCTACGCGGAGGGCGGCTGCGGCACGGCGGTGCACCGTGGATCTCGCCGGAGAAGAAGGTCCTTCGTCGCTCAACAATTCGGCCGCTTGCTGTCACCAAGAGGAAGCTTGGAGCTCGGGGTTCTTTCCTGGAGTGGCGGATGGGCTTGAATGTGGTCGGAGAGGGTGTATTTATAGGTCGAAGGTGGCGGCAGAGCTGGGTGAGTGGCGAGTTTCATGGAGGTGGTGGAGCGAGTGTGGCGGAGATGGTGATGTTCGAGGGTGTTGGCGAGGGAGAGGGAAGAGTGGGGAAGATCGTGGGAGAGTCAGTGGCCGGCGAGGGGGGCTGGAGTGCGGCCGAGAATAGAAAGGGGCGGCCCCTCCCGCAAGGCGGAGATCGTGGGAGAGAGGGGCTGCCCGAGGTAGGGGACGAAGTCCTGGCCGTTGGATCTTGTGATCCAACGGCCAGATGGAGGCGCGAAGCGGGCGGGTGAGATTAGATCTGGAGTGCCCAGATGAAGGGCTATGAGGGTGACACGTGGCGTGACGCGGGCGAAGTGCGAGCGGGCGGCTAGGATCGGGTCTAGGTGATTGATCTGAGGGTCACGATCCGCTGGAAGACGAGCGGTTGTGATGAAGGGATCGGGGGCGCGATCGGGCGGCCTAGAGGTCGCCACGTGGCTCGTTGAGGATGCGGCGCTAAGGAACGGTCCAGATGGAATGCGGGGTGGATCTGATGGCTGTAGAAGAGAGCGGACGTGGTCAGGCCTGGGCCGTTGGATCTGAGGTGCGATCCAACGGTGGAGGGCGCGGGCGGAGCAGACAAAGGGCAGCGGGCCGCGTGGCGCAATCAGAGGGCGCCACGTGGCCTGCTGTGAGTGGTCGAAGGGAAAGACACGTGTAGAAAGAGGAGGAGGCCGAATTTGGAAAAACTCAAAACATGAAAGTTGTAGATCTTGATGAGATCTACAAGTTTCATGTTGACCAAAGACGGAGATGAGGTCAAATATGATACATAAATACAAAGTTACATAAATATACATATGTAGTATACAAAATGACCCAAAAACCCAAGTTCCTCATACAAGCTCCAATTTCAATGAAATTAGTCTCATTTTGAAGGTCTTTTGATATGTAGTATTCTAAGAGTGAGTAGACCTAAGTAGGAGTTTGTATGCGGGCTTTATGTGTGTTTTAATGTACAAGGGTGCTCAGGGTATTTAGGCTCTTTTACAAGGGTGATTTGTGGCTTTCTTCCCTATATTCTTAAGGAGTATATACATATATTATAGAGAAGGAGTTATTTGATGAAGAGGTCTTTTACAGGTGATTTTTGGCTTCTTATTTAAATGCAGATGAGCTCCTAAAATGCATGAATTATGGATGCATGCATGAATGCTATTTATGCAAGATAAAGGGAAATATGCCTCTATTTTCTCGGGAACAAGGCTCTATTTTTGACTTTTGATGTGATGAATCACAGATTCATCAAGTCTCCGCCAAGGGCACCATAATAATGGCTCGACCTCCCCCTTTAGTAGGTGATCTTCCTCACTGACTGAGACACCATGAGCACAAACCAACGAACCATCAAGCACCACGACATCATTTTCAAAATCTGAACAAAGCAGGAGTCAGAGGTCGTCGATCGCAAAAACAATATCCATGCATTGTTTCAAGGAATAATGCCTCGAGGTGGATGCCTCGGGCAACCTCATTGAGGTGTGTACCTCACAGATGTGAGGCCTCAAGGCGCTGCCTCTGAACTCATCTGATTTTTCATTTGTTTTCTACTGTATATTCTTCTCTTCTCTTTGATTGTGAGCCTTTCATCTTTCGTAGACAAGTTGTTTCATGTCCTTGAGCTCAAAATCACTAAAAGTTATTTGATTAACACTCCCAAGCTGGTTGATTTAGTGCATTTATTTTGCAATCTATCAATATATTAGGTACCTTTTTACTCAATTATTTATAAAGCAATATGAGCAATAAATTTGCTACATTTATTTTGCAGTTTATTAACACATTAAGCTTATTTTTTACTTTATTTTGATGTTTGTTATAAATCAACATGAACATAAAAAATGATTCTTGATTCTTTGGATCTAATGCCTTTACTCCTTAATATGAAATGATTTTTTTATTGAAATGTTTGAATGCACCCCCTACTTGGACCTAAATCTAAAAGAGTATGTTTTGTAAACACGTCTTATCTTTACTTCTATTCAGTCGGAACCAAAATATTACACATCAAAGTATGTATGAACAAGGACGATCATAATATGTAATATTCAGGTATTTTATTTCCCATTCCTTATGGTAATATAAAAAGTGATCATTGCTTACTCTCTTGTCTTTCTCAATTGATTGGCACAAATATATACCACAACTATTTTTTAAAGAAGGTGTGGACATCTAGGCCTTTTAGTTAAATTTTATTCAGAATTTTATTATTACCGATACTAACTCATTGTTGTGCTTGCAAGTCCATATTTACTTGACTCCTTACAATTTGAGAGTCTAAAAGAAGAGAGTTATTTAACAACTTACGTCAGCTTATGATTAAATTTAATATTTCCCTATTTTTAGAGATGTGACATTGATGTGTTAGAGATGCATTGATAACTTGTTTATGTTTGAACTTGCTTTATTAACTTCTAGAACTTGCAAAATGTAATTACAATTAGTTATCACGTTTTATGACATTTTTTTCTATGTCTCGAGGCATTACTGGAAGAACTCCTCGATATGCCTCACATTTTTTAAAATCTTGATCTCGACCATACCTCTCCTAACACCTAATAAGGGATGTGCGGAACCATCCCTTGGGTAGTTTTCACATGCCATAACCCCTCTCCTCAAGCACTTGCTATGTCGATGTCTAGAAGCATTGCATTGGAAACATACCACATCGAGTGCGCATGCACGAACAAGATGCCCCTCCTCACCACATCTTAAGTACTCAATGAGCAAACTTTCTCGTCACCTACATCTCCGCTTAACCACCTGGGACCACAACCGATCTGAGCAGTTCGTTGCTTCCTCCATAGCCACATCACACACCTCCTCTGTCGTACCACCTTCCTCTTCCTCCTCCGATATCCCTCCTCTTAAATGACTTATGGTGGCACTCTCTCATGTCTCTCTCCCGTATTACCTCCCTCCATATGTTGTTAGAATTTATCTGTGGTATTGGATGGAAATCTTGTTTTCAACATTTTGGGTATATGGACCTCAAATCCCTGATCTAATGTTGATACAATCTGATCTACCTCGGATGTATCACTAGAATATTGATGTACATTCAATTATAATAAATATATTGGCACGAAGTATGTAATGAACCCGACCATCCGATAATGATGCGGAAGCGAGAAATCATTGGACATCTCGGGATCGTTGCTCGTAGCATTAAATATAACATAAAAGAGCAGTAAAGAGCTAACTAAAAATCTTTTCCTTACTAATAATAAAGACAAAGGTCCAAGAGTTCTTTAAATAATACAAAAGATAAATGGACTAGATGAAACCATCTCCACGATTTCCTTATTCTAGTGGACATAAAGACATCCTTCCAAAGTGATCCAATAGTAATCCCATACCAATTCTACTTTTTGAAGATGGTGAATTCTTCCTTGAGCTGTAAATGATTTATTCCTCACATTCTCCTGAAAAGAATAACCACACATGTTATGAGCCTAACGTTCAGTATGTGCCGAGTTGAGGTCAAGCCAGCTAGCGAAGAAATCATGTCACAACTAACAATTCCATCTGTAACATAAGGTAATTATTCCCATAAGAAAACTTATAATTTTGGTTCTATATCCTTGTCATGTTGCATAAACTATTTGATTTGACACATGCAAAAATATCCTACAAATCATTAATTATCATTAATTAACTTAATTATGCAATATAACTCATATCCATGCATCACATGCCATACTTGCATATATAGCCTTAAGTTTTGACATATTTGCATGTATGGCCACAACATTAATATAAATTACACATATGCATTTAGCACCAACATAAATTACACATATGCCCATAGCATTAATATAATTGCACATATTCCCAAAGCATTAACATAATTGCACATATGCACTTAACATTAACATAAATTGCACATATGACCATAACATTAACGTAATTGCACATATGCACTTAATATTAACATAAATTGCACACATGCCCATAAAATAATTGCACATATTCCCTTAATATTTTCAATATTTAGAGTTGTCTTGGTTGTTATATTATTAGACGGCTTTGATGGCTTTGATGACTTTACCGCAGGCACAAAGGGTCCATAAATAGAACATACCATGATAGTGTAGCTAGAATTGTAGAGGACTTATCTTTTGCCTCACGCCCTGGGTAGGCGTTGGTCCTTTAGGTCCTTGATAAACGAACTCTAGAGGCGGCTCCCACCATTAGGTGGAGCACTTACTCCGCTTACCATTATCGTGCCATTAATCTTGATATCTTATTAAAATCTTACAAACAATATTATTATTATCCTCGTTATTTAAAAACCATAAACAAAAAAATCATATCATTAATCTCGAGCATCATGGAATTAAATTCGTAAGACATGATACAAGATGGTTACTTGAATTACTACGCATATTGTACATTCCACGTATAACTTAAGATCTTGGCGTACATTATAACATATCATTCCAGTAGAATCACAAACTAACTAATAGTATATTATATTCATAAATGTTATGTTTTTTTATTAATAAGTGGGATCAGATAAGGTTAGGAATCCGTTAACATTGAGCAGACTGGATGCATTCTGAAGTTAATTGATCCCCACATTCATGTTTGATGGGTATCAATATCCCATTATTTACAGTCTACAGTATGTTTGCATAATTAGTTAAATAAATGCTAGCAGGTAGAAATAATCTTCAAGCTTTTCTTCCTCTTTGATTCACGCCACTGAAACATATACTCCATGTAATGAACATTTGATTGGAAGGAAGATAAACTTCATCGTAGTCAACAAATTGATGTATGGGACTTATACAATAATAATCCTAATATCGTCAATAATATTCAGACAGAAATCACTTATAAACTAAATTATTGGTTCAACAATCAGTGAGAATGGATGGTCCATAATTGATGAACAGTGGTCAAACATCGGTCCACATTAATCTCAAAATCAATTTATACAGTATCACACACACACACACACATATATATATATATATATGGAATTTATCCAACAGGCCCTATGCCCATTTGAATCATGGTGAGGACCCAATCGCAGCCGTCCATCCACAAGATTCAATCCCGAAAAAATAGGAATCGATTATAATGGAAAATAGAATAAATTCGGAATTTAAAATATTTCTAAAAGTAGATCTACATTTCTTGAAGTGGAAGGCTATATTCAATTGATAAATCCTATGGTTTCATTCCAAAGCAAGACGATTCTTTCGTTCCAACGCAAGGTGGAGGTATGCTATTTGTTTTCATGATTTAATCATTTATTTCTATCATAATTTTATTGTTTTAATAATTTTTTCATGTCTATCAACAATGTTTATAGTTAAAAAGATTGAGACGATGAGTTCAGTAATACTTATTTCATGAATGCTGCATATTTTCGATCATAAGCAAATTTTATTCATGAAAGTTTATAGAGTAATGATAAAGTTGTGTTCATAATATCAATTTTTATTTGTTTTGATCACGATCTCAAGATATAATTGATTTTTTATCAAATGCATTTTGATTTCATATAATATAAAGTTACAATGGACAGAATTGTTACTTTTTATGCATTACTTTGAAAATATACTGAGTTGTTAATGTATTTACTTATTTTACTTGTAAAATATTTTACATTACTATTGTTAACACAATTATTACTTTTTATGTGTTACTTTGAAAATATACTGAATTACTACTGTATTTACTTAATTTACTTACAAGATATTTTATGTTACTATCGTTAACAAAATTATTATTTTTCATGCATTACTTTGGAAATATACCGAGTTACTAATGTATTTACAATTTTTAATGAGATGATATTTTTATTTTACTATTGCCTAAATAATTTCTACTACTTCTTCTTTAGTTCTTACAACTCGCAACTATTAGTTTGCTAATTTATTTTTATTTCAGGTATGCCAGATGCCCGAACACTTCTGATGTATTACAATTCGCGACACACACACACATATAGGCACGTACATATATATTCTTTAACACTAACTAAGGATGTCAGAAATTACATCTTACGGTCATTAATGCATTTAGTAATATATCATGTGATCTGAATATTTGTGAACGACCAACAAAGAATCTTACTTCAGTCTACGATGTGAATGATATTACATGGTACGGAGCCTAAAGAATTCGACACATCCTCGACGACTCAAGAATTCTGTCGACCAAGATCCTACGTATCCGAATCATTGTAGACAATGTCGTTGTTCCTCCGATTTACTGGATCAAAACCTCGATGCCAACGAAGAAGACTATAGTTGTCGGATTCAAGAACAACACAACAAAAGAATGCCGTCACGACCTCTCCCTCTCTCTCTCCCTCCCCCTCTCTCTCAAACTTTTTCTCACGTAAGGCAATTGGAGAGGATTTGTTGTGTCATGGACTTTTAATGATGCTCAAAATAACATATTTTTTCCAAATTAATTATTAGGATAAATTAGAAAACAATAGTATAATTTTGGAGTAACTAATGTTGATATATTGGTGGAATTTTCTATAGGTATTAGCGATTAACTCCACATTTAATCGGTGATTAATCGCATCATGGGCTTTTTTTTAAACCAATCCGTTGCAAAGTATCATCTTCTCAAAAAAAGTCTGATTCATTTAATTTTACAATCAATTCATCAAATCAGCATATAGTCAAATAGATCATGCAAATTTAAGATGTAATTCGTCAAATCAAAAGCTGCACATTGGTTCGCGATCAAAAGGAAAATGATATAAATAAAAAGAGATATTTACACCTATAACCTCGAATAGTTTCATAATTAGCCTAGGTACTCATGATAATCACGAATTACATCCAGGACCCTCAATAGTACTGAGCTCTTACACCCATAACTCCGTGTTAACTTTCCCGTTAACTATGATGGTATCCATCAAATATTTTACATTTCTTACCCTTAACTTCCCAATATTTACTATCGGAAATAGATTTTAACATCTAACAAAGTACCGAAATTCTCAATAGCTCCATGGAATTTCTCACACCATCGAGATCTTTTCCTCTACTGATCCCCGCAACGGCCGCGAAAATGATCCCGAAGCGGCAGCCGCCAAACCGCAAAAAAAATGTACCTCGCCCGCACCTCTGGTTACAAGAAGGAGCTTTCCAATCTCATCGCAGAGCGATCCTCCAACTCCAACCTATTGCCCCAATAGCTCCATGCTGCGAAAGCCGATGCGCCTGACCGAAATTAGGTGTGCTTTTCTCCTGGTCGTCACTGTTGCTCCGAAGATCTTGGATTTGTGGAGTCTAAGGGTAGATTTTGATATATGTTTTTATTTTCAGACCAAGGAACATAATATCCAATGGATCAAACCATCTCTAACAATAATCATCTCCACATTCAACCCCTCCATGCTCCCCCTCTATCTCGCATGACCTTCCATCTCCGACCGAGTCAGTGGCCGGAGACCCGCTCCTTTCCATTGCAACGACTAAGGAGCCCGCCCCTTCCTCTTTGTGTTGTAACGTTGAAACTGAGCCATACAAAAGCTCGAGCTCCATCCTATATTGCAGGTCCTGACGACGCCACGCATCAACAAGTAACCTCGGAGCACTGTCGTGCATGATCGTTGAGGATGAAGACCCTCAAGCAGCAGCGTCATCGACTCCCTCACGCACAGGTGCCACCATATCCCAGAACTAATCACATGCATAACACGAGGGAGCAACAAAGGGGGCATCGGAGGGGATCTGTAGGGAGCAACAGAGGGGCAACGGAGCTGCATCGAGGGCTAGAGGAGGGGCTTGGGAGTGGCGGCAGAGCCTCGTAGGGTGCTGGAGAAGGGGGCCTCGGAGGAGAGGTGGTCGATGCTTGAGGGTGTGGGGAAGGGGAGGAAGATGAGAGTGTTTTTTTCCCTTTTCTTTCTTTTTTGCCATGGTTTAATTTTAGCCATTGGATCGATGCTAGGTTAGATTAACTCGATGGTGTGGTCAGGGTTAACGGTTGAAACTAACTGAAGGTTATGTACGTGAGATGTAGTAACTATTCGGGGTTTCTCATGTAATTCATGATTATCGTGGGTACATGAGATAATTATGAAACTACTCAGAGTTATAAGTGTAAATATCCCAATAAAAATCGAATTGGAGAAATACATACACTCAAAAGGCCGAAAAAAGAAGGTTTGAAGTCTTTGTTTTTGTCTGAAGTGTTCCAAAGCTCTCGTAAATCGTAGAGCATCATTCTATACCTTGGAGCATTAATTCGAAGATGGAAAATGGTGGCATATGGTAGAGCCATAAATGGACCGTAAATAATGGTTAATATATCCTTCTTTTGCATATCATCATATGGTGAGACCGCATCTCCTTACAAAAATTAGACCCACCTTCTTTAACCTCCAAACAAGATTCAAAATTTCAATTTTAATTTTCAACCTTCATCCACTCCGAATAGTTGTTATCTGATTTACTTGAATTTACCTTATTTCAAATCAATACATCATCAATTTACGATTATAAATATCATTCAGATTTCTTTAATTAATGCATAAATTTGTAATTGTCGTCCAATTGGACCTCAATTAATCGATATCCACCACCAATTTCGATCAATTTAATTCTCAAAACTTGTATCGAATCCCCGTGTCCAGTCTTGATAAATTCGATTAGTTATCAATCAATCAAGTTCCGATTTGCTGATTGGGACCCGCTAACACAGTCAATATAAAAATATGGATGTGTGCATGTATGTTTCCTGAAGTATATTTCTAGTTTTCCTACACTAGTCGGACTGCAATTTATCACATAAAGTCTTCATGTGATGTGAGATAAAATTCTGCAAGCAACAATATTATAATTTCAACATTGAATTCGGTAACTCTCATAATTTCATCTAATTCTTCCAACTAAATTAAGGATTGGTAAAACACCATAAGAAGAATCGGCATACCAGCAAACAAGGGAAAACAGAGTGGGTTTCTCTTGAATCGAGAGAAAAATTGGATTTCTAGCATCCGTATTTGTTATATTTCTCATAATTTCATCCAATTCTTCCAACAATATTTGCTTGTTGGATTGTTACATAAATGTGCTGTCAAGGTATACAACGCAAGTCATCGAGACAAAAAAACACCATTGCAATTATTTCTTATAATTTGAAGTACAAAATTAATGGACTCTTATTCGGGGTTCGCGATCTGTTCCTCAATCAAAATAGGATTTGTTTCATAATATTCCACCTAAATTAGGCCTAATTTCGTCTGAGATCATCTAGCATCCTGACAACGAAAAGAAGAAGCAGATTTGGTGCAAGATCTGATGGATGTTGGAATAAGGAAAAAAAGAAATAATATTGTTGAGAATTGCCTGTGGAATCCTTTTTAATCCATTCGATGTAATTTGACGGACGCAGGTATGATAATCAACATTAATCAGGGGCATCGATGCAACAAGACGGTGAAATCGGCGAGAAACGTAGAAAATGGGTTGGTTCGATTTGACCATCTGTGGCGACAAGTCGAAAGCCTCAGCGCCACACCCACACCCACCACGTAAAAGCCGTGGCAGAGGAGAGACGCCGAATAAGAGAGAGGCAGTACGACGCGTTTGCCGCTCCTCTCTCCTCTCTGTCCCTTGTCCTCCTCCCACAAATTCCAACAATGATGTTGCGGCCATTTTTCCGGCCGCTCGAGCGTTGCTTCGGACGATGGAGCTCCGGCGGCGACTGCCTCCTGTGGAATATGGACCTGAAGCCCCACGCCTGCGGCGACTTCTCCATCGCGGTGGCGCAGGCCAACTCCTCCCTGGAGGATCAGGCCCAGGTCTTCACCTCCCCCTTCGCAACGTACGTCGGCGTCTACGACGGCCACGGTGGCCCTGAGGCCTCCCGCTTCCTCAACTCCCGCCTCTTCCCCCACCTCCACCGTACGTGTATATCATTATTCCGACCACCGTGCATGATTAGTGAGCTCATGGCAATCCTCTCAACTAACGAGATGTTAATGATGCCAGGACTTTCCGTGGAGCAAGGGGGCTTGTCGGAGGACGTGATAAAGAAGGCGCTGGGGGCGACGGAGGAGGAGTTCCTGCAGGTGGCGAGGAGGTCGTGGCTGTCGAGGCCGAAGATCGCGGCCGTGGGATCCTGCTGCCTCGTTGGGGCCATATCAGAGGGGGTGGTCTACGTGGCCAACCTCGGGGACTCCAGGGCCGTCCTTGGGCGGAGGAGCAGCGCCGGAGGCAGGGACGTGGTGCCGGAGAGGCTGTCGAAGGAGCACAACGTGGCTCACGAGGACGTCCGGAAGGAGCTCCGGGAGCTTCACCCCGACGATAGCCACATTGTCGTCTTTAATCGCGGTGCATGGAGGGTCAAGGGAATCATCCAGGTATTTCTCGCTTTTGATTCCATTTCCACGGCTCGTCCTCGATCCTTCTCATCATATCTATAACCAATGAAACCATCACGAAAGGACTTGCATGGTCCAACCCGTTAAAACAACAACACAAGGTGCCACATGGATTTGGTACGTTTTAGATACAGAGGGATCGATATTATTTTTGGCGTTGCTAATTATCGTGTGATGTCATACCATGAGAAATGTCTTAATCAGGATCCAATTTTCTATCCAACGAGTGCATGCTTAGATTGTCATTATGACGTAGTATTATTTCCCGCAGTAATTTCATATATGCATAATATTTCAGTATTTAATGTTCTTGACGAAACATTGGCTTTCTAATTAAGTCAACCTGCGAATAAGTAAGTAGATCGTGTCAAAACGTCTTGTTCGTTCTGTTTAGTTTAGCAAAAAAAATGCACTCTTTCATATATGCATTCTATTGGAATAATTTGATAAAATGGGAATGGTTTTTTTAATCCAATTTGATTTTGGGTACCAGTAGAAGGATTGTGAAAGCATTTTACTGAGATGTTTTACTGCCGTATGCTCAGTACAGAATGTCCCTACTTTACTTAAAATTTTGACTGATTTTCCCTATATATTTCAAGAGGCTTGCATTTTGCTGAGTATCTCTGAACCAGCATTAATATTGTTTGATTCTGGATGAGTTGGTCTTGGGGTTCTTAAAGCTTTACAATTATCTGAGAACCAAAGCCTTTTCTACCTCTATTTTTAACTTACTAGCATTGCCTGCACTATTTGAAACGGGAAATGTTCATGCAACTTTATTCCTTTGTTAGGATCAGATTGCGTTTTTTGACATTATCTTCCAGACTGAGACTGGAATTCCTTTTTAAAGTTGGTCACGTTGTTCTTGGAAGTATATGCTTCCAGCTTTTCATTACTTTCTTCTTAGATGTGTAGTTCTTTGGCCAAACAAGCATGAATTGTTGGCCTTCTCATGAAGATTTTTTAGAAGTTGTGTGTTTGAATTTATGTGGAAGTGATTCCACTTGTCTACGTTTCCTTTATTCTCTTCTTCCTTTAGATTCATCTGTTATTGAGACTCTTCCCTTATCGAATATATTCCTTGTTTCACCCTTTTCCAATCTTATCAACATTAACCCCTTTCTTCTTTTCTTTCAATATGATTTTTCTTATGAGCATTCCCATTGCTTTCGTCGAACAAGGAAAAAGTAAGCAGTGTACTATTGACTTAATTCTGACCACTGAATATATAAAGGAGTCTCATGTACAATGATAACATACAATCACACACAAGGACGCACTTTCCATTAGCCCGAAAATATTTGGATTTTGCCAACGATTTTTTTAAGTTATCCAAGCATTTTTATTGATACATATTTTCTCTGGTTTAGTACCGTTGAGATTTCCCTTGAAGATTCAATCGTTTAGGATCTGATACATTTCGTACAGTATATGGATATTGCACCGAGTAATGGGTATGGGGACAAAGCCCTAGTGGTTCGGACTTTTGGAACCAATTAAGGATTGTGTTAAATTGTATCCTATATATACTTATGCTAGGGTTAGGCATGTGCTATCTGAGAGTCGATCCAGGGAGAGCGTTGTCTCCCACGATTTTTTGTATGATGTACTCCGGTTTTTTTATAATGATCACTTTCTTTGCTAGTAGTGTTCCGCACTACACTGATGCGGTTTTCCATGTAAATTTATTGTCTTCTCTATATGATTGCTCTGTGTTGGATAATGTGTTGTTAACAAGATCATTAGGGCATACATTAAACAGTAATTTCCATGACTAACACGAATCAATGCATTAAAAATTAACAAGATTATAATCCAACATATCCGATTCATATAGTAATTACAAGATGCACACGGGAACCAATCAAACCATTTATACATCATTCTAAGATGAGATCAGGGAAATACAAAGCAATAAATAAAATGCGGCAAACAAGATAGAAAACAGATTAGAGTAGAGATCACCGAAGCTCCCATTATAGACTGTCCTTAGAGAGGATATCGCCCCCAGAATACCGGTGTGAAAGGTACTGGCAATCCGCTCCCAAGATACAACGGCACACGATCATCGTCCACGCACGTCGACGAGATCGTCCTCTTACCTCAGAAAACTGCAACCAAGATAAGAAGAAATTGTAGGTCGCAGTTGCGGTGGAACAGAGAGCAAAAGATGGCGAGAGAATTTTCTTGCGAGTGAAGAAAATGACGTCCAGGGAAAGGATACAGGAAGACCTAGAGCATGACTTTTCATCTTCCGAAAACGCTCCCACTGATGCCTCTTCAGATTCTGAAATGACAACTTGATCAGAGTCATTGGAGTCAAGTCGAATTCTTTAATTACGATCGAATCACAATTAATCCATAGAATTAATTTATTCGATCTGCTAATAAAATTTGCAGTAAAAGTATCGAGATCCGAGATCTGAATTAACTCTCCCGAGCTCGGGACGAAGCAGAGCGGAGCACATATGCGTGCGGTCCTCCACTCCTCCATTCTACTATTGCTACAAGAGCTTAGGTTGTAAACTCATATATAAGCCCACCAAAAGTTTAGAAATACTAGATGTGGTATTAAACTTCCACCCAAGCGTTACTTTATTTCAAATTTGGGAATTCTCAACTTTTCCTCCATCATCAATTTGTTTTCCAATAGAGAACAAATTGATAATTCAATATAATTCCAAGGTTTGCCAAGTTAAAACCTAATTACATTAAGTCTAAATACAACAATAGTACACGAATTCATTAATTTGAAAAAGTGATTCAAAGAGATTCAAAAGACATCTTTCGCCTGCCATACTTTACTTTCAGTAAGGGTACCTTCCAGTTTGAATCTCTACATGAGTTTACTACTTTTACCTTAACAAGAATGAAGTGAACTACGTCTTGAACTTCATACCTTAGTGTTAAAGTATACCATAAAAACAACAAAGTGTTGTTCCTGGTACAATCTTAAGGGTTGGTGCTCTGAAAGGCCATGCACTTTTATCCTATTTTATGAGTGTATTCAAGAAAGACCCTCTTCCTTTAAGTGCGGCCCTCAGTAACACTAACATAGGTTGCGTTCTCAAAGGATGCACTGCTAACATCCTACTCAAAGCTTGAAACCATTCAGAGCCTATGTTCTTCCTAAACTTGTAGCTGAAATGATACTCAGACTTCCAGGGATAAGATACTCGTGCATAAGCAATAAAATAAGAGTGCCAATCAGTTCTTTAAACAACTTGTTATTATCACATTGAACCTACTTTGTGGGACCTCCAGTCAGATAGGTTAGGTTGCTATTGTAAATGAACTCCTAATGAGTCTCAATCCCATCTCAAGTCTAAACTTTAGGAGTAAAGATGTATCAAGTCCCTTAGTCAATGAATCTGCCGTGTTGTCTTTGGATCCAACTAAATCCACAACCAACACTCCTCGAGACACCAAATCCCTTTACATCTTAAGTCTGATTTGTATATGTCTCCTTGTTTTTTGATTGAACTTTGAATTCTTGATTTTAACAATTACGGTCATGTTGTCACAATGTACCGAGATCGCAGGAAATGGTTGACTTACAATGGAAATTTCAGAAAGAAATTCCCTTAGCCATTCAATCTCAATTCCAATGGTATTCAAAACACACAACTCAACCTCAAAGGTAGACCGGGTTAGAATGGTATGATTTACAGACCTCTAAGAGACTACACCACCGCTTCCAAGATTAAAGACACCCAGTAACAAAATTACTCTTAGACTCCTCTATTTTTCTCATCCAACTTGCATCACTATGTCCTTCTAGTACAGATGGATGCCTACCATAATGCAAGCTAAGGGAAATAGTTCCCTTCAAGTACTTTAGTACTCTATCCAGAGCCTCCCAGTGAGATGGTCGGGACATCTAGTATATCTACTCAGCTTTGCATCCGAGAATGAAATATCGTGTCTCGTGCAATTTGCAAGATACATTAAGCTTCCTATCACTTGTGAATACCTTATCTGAGCTACAAATACTCCACTCTTGTTCTTAAACAACATTTTGATGATCAAAAGGAGTGCTTACAACTTTGAAATCTTTATATCCAAATTTCTCGAGTACCTTCTCAACATAGTGAGATTGAGAAAATATATTCCCATCAACTTCCCTTGTCATTTTGAGATCCAAAATCACATTAGCAACACTCATGTCCTTCATCTCAAACTTGCTACTTAAGAACGCTTTAGTCTCATTAATAATCTTCACATGCGATCCAAACAACAACATGTCATCAACATACATGCACTAGACAATACACTCATCACCTTTCACCTTAGAATATATACAATTTATCGGATTCATGAACCTTAAAGCCACATAACAAAATATTTTTGTCAAATTTTTCATGTCATTGCTTTGGTGCTTGTTTCAATCCGTAAAGAGCTTTAACAAGCTTGCAAACCTTTCCCTCATTCTCAGGAGTCATAAGCTCATCAGGTTGATCTATATAAATCTCCTCCTCAAGATCGCCATGCAAGAAGGTGGTCTTCACATCCATCTGGTGGATAAAGATATCATATACAGATGCCAATGCGATAAGCGTCTCGATTGTGGTCATCCTAGTCTCAGGGAATAGGTATCGAAATAATCGATACCTTCCTTTTGTCTAAAGCTCTTATCAACCAATCTGGTTTTATACTTTTCAATAGATTCGTCAGGTCCAAGCTTTCTCTTAAACACCCACTTACACTCAATGGTAGAGCACCTGATGAAAACGGGGTTCGGTGTCGACGTTGAAAATAATTCTTTTTGGTGGAAATTTTGGTAGAAGAAAGAGAGGGGTTGAGAAGAGAAAATAGAGGGGTTGAGAAGAGAAAATAGAGGGGTTGAGAAGAGAACTCGCCGGGAATACGAGGGGTTGAAGGAGGAGAACCACGGAGATCGCGTGGAGGGAGAAGGGAGAGAGGGGAAAGAGATAACAATCTCAATTTTTAATTCATACTTGACTGCATAAAAACATGGGACTACCCTCTCTTTATATAGGAGAGATGGGTTTACAAAAATAGTAAACTAATTTAAATTGACAACCCACTTGCCTAAATTGACTCTAACTAATTAATTGACCCAATTTCAAATTAAAATCTACGAAATAAACGTTGATATCACAAGCGATCTCAATTATTTAATTAGACAATTTCGACAACCTAAAAACGTAAATAAAATTGACGATTAACTAATTAAATAAATACAGCCCTATAATTTGGGGTCACGCTGCATCAGCACCTTTTGGGTAAATCAACCATTTCTCAAGTTCCATTAACCATAATGGAATCCATCTCAGATTTGACGGCTTCCTTCCATTGTTTTGCTTCAGATGAATCCATAACTTCCTTGTAACTTGGTGGATCACCCTCGATCTGGTAGATAACAAAGTCGTTACCTAGATCCTTGGCTATCCGTGATCATTTACGCCTCCTTAGTTCAATTTCTTCTGAAAGGTCATTGGGTTTAGGTTAAGTCTCAAGTCCCACATTCGTTATCCTTTCCACTTGATGTTGGAATATATTCTGACGTGGAGGCAACATCATTCGTCAGATTTTGAGGAATCCCAGTCTTTATAGGGAAGACATCCTCAAAGAATGTAGCATCACCGAGTTCAACAATAGTATTGACATCTATGCCAGGTATCTCAGACCGAATTACCAAGAACTTTATGTATAACTATTTTCTAAATAACCTAAGAATATCCCATCAACAGTTTTAGGACCTAGCTTCTTTCTCTTGTGTTCTGGGATTAAAACCTTAGCGAGACAACCTTATACTTTGAGATGCCTTAAGCTTGATTTCCTATTTCTCCAAAATTCAAAAAGACACTTTTTCATGTCTTGAAGGGACCGTATTCAGAATATGACACATCGTAATCAAGGCATCTCCCCACATATAGGTTAAAAGTCCAGAACTCTGTAGGAGAGTATCAATCATGTCAGTCAATGTCTTATTTTTCCGTTCCTCTATCCCATTTGATTGTGGAGAATATGGAGTAGTAACTTCATGAACTATGCCAAACAACTTGCATTGTTCATCAAACAAGTTAGAAGTATATTCACCCCCTCTATCTGACTTAAACGTTTAAGCACTTTTCATGTTTGTGTCATGGTATGAAAAGGCTAGCCTCAAGGAGGAACGAGGCATGGCTTTTTAGCCTCGAGACGGACGCCTCAGATGGTATTGATAAGACTTGCGCCTTCGAAGATCGAGACGCTTCGAGGTGGTGAGGCAATCGAGGCGGTCTGTGAGGCGTTTTCTGGATTTTCAAGCATTTTTTAAAGATTTAAAGTGTCTTATTAGTAGTTTTAGATGCTTATAAATGTATAATTGTTTAGGATATATATTTACAAGATGAATGCTTGGAATTTTAAGTTTGTTCATATTCATATTGAGCATTAATCTTGTCTAATGTTTCAAGAAATTCTTAATATTGCACTTTTAAATACACAATCCACAATCATCAAACAAGTTAGAAGTATATTCACCCCCTCTATCTGACTTAAACGTTTAAGCACTTTTCATGTTTGTGTCATGGTATGAAAAGGCTAGCCTCAAGGAGGAACGAGGCATGGCTTTTTAGGCTCGAGACGGACGCCTCAGATGGTATTGATGAGACTTGCGCCTTCAAAGATCGAGACGCTTCGAGGTGGTGAGGCAATCGAGGCGGTCTGTGAGGCGTTTTCTGGATTTTCAAGCATTTTTTAAAGATTTAAAGTGTCTTATTAGTAGTTTTAGATGCTTATAAATGTATAATTGTTTAGGATATATATTTACAAGATGAATGCTTGGAATTTTAAGTTTGTTCATATTCATATTGAGCATTAATCTTGTCTAATGTTTCAAGAAATTCTTAATATTGCACTTTTAAATACACAATCCACAAATCTTAAAGAAAAGGCAGTGTTAAGAGAGGTGACATAATGAGAGATGCAATATTCCAACTAGAAAAAAATAAGATTAGATTCAAGGCGTGCCAATGTTGTCATATTTTATTTATTAGTCATATAACAAGTATATCTAATCATAATTTTTTATGCACCATAATATTTTTAGCAAAAAATATGTTATCTTTGATACTTTAATGACAATTATAGCCAATGATTCTATTTTTGATTGGGTAGAAATTTAGTAGATAGGTTTGTGAAATTCATATATCCTTTCTTTCATGTTTTTATCTTCATAATTTCATCGTATATTACAATGTTATATATTATATATGTCAATTTAGATAATTTCATCAGTAAATATATTTATTATACTTTTTGTAATTATTTTCCTATATAAACTGAGGCTTACGCCTCGCCTTCAGGGAAAACGCCTCATTCCGCCTTTCACTTATTTAAACCTTGGTTTGTGTCTTAGTCTCATTCTTAAAAATAAGAAATTTATCTAAGGCTTTCTTATTGTCTCTGGTCAACACACTATTAAAGTCAGAGTGCACTAGATCCAAAATCTCACTATCTATAGAGACAGATTGAAAAGACTTCTTATGTCTCTTATCTTACACACATATTTCACATTTTTTAGTTTTATCAATAATGTGTTTAGGGATCAACTCTAAAATAATCATCCTTTTAATTGAATTTAATTTCACATGTCCTAATCTATCATGTCACAGGTCACAAGATTCTAAATTATTAACAACATGAGACACATAATCAGAACATCCAGAATTCAAAACATTTATTGAATCCATGTTTATTGAATCACATCTAATTCTAAATAAAAAATCAAAATCCGCCAAATAGCATTTTTCATAAAAAATACCATGTCTCAGAATGAGAACTTTATTACATTTAAAGTTCAACTCAAAACCATTTCTGACTAAGATAGATATAGATAAGACATTCTTCTTTACGTCAGGGACATACAACACCCTGTGCAAAGTTTAGACACGTCTAAAGGAGAACCTCAAGTTGACTTTGTTAGAGTTATTATATTTACATCTATATTTGTAACCCTTCGGGTTCTGTAACCCCTGATGACCCTTCGGCTTCCGTAACCTTCTGTGTCCCTTCAAGTCCGTAACCTCCAGTGACCCTTCGGGTTCCGTAACCTTTGTACTCTTAAGGGTTTTCTCTCTATATAAGAGACCCTACCTCTATGGAATAATCATCTCATCCCATCTCATTTTATTCCTCTTCTCAACATGGTATCAGAGCAACGATCCTAGACCATAGCCTAATACCCTAAATCCGCCGCCACCACCAGCCCTCACTCCACTGACAAGGAGAGAGGGCTGGACCTACCGCATCGCTCATGGGTTCCTTGGTCTCGCGCAAGGTAGTCCAAGTCCCCAGCATCACCAACAGCACCTAAAGCGCTGCCCGAGGCTCCAACAGCTCCAGCCACATCTCTTGTGTCGGCGGCACCGCCTGGAGCCCCTCCTCTCCATCAACCATTGCTTCACCACGACTTATTTCTCCCAATGACGTCTGCTGCCCTACCACAACTGATAGACTGACACTCCAGACTACTACTCAGATCATCCGTCTTCACCGAGCATCGACTTCTTCGTCAGGGCGTATACTTCTTCTTTTACGACCCGACTACTACTCCGCGCTGGACTTCTTCTATAGTGATTCTTCTCCAGGCACGACAGAGATATGTTCCGGTGACCTGCAGGCACGACAGAGATACGTTCCGGTGACCTGATATTGCAGTGACTCTACAGGCATGGCAGAGATACGTTCCGGTGACCTGAAAGCCACAGACCCGTCCTCGAGCGAGGTCCTCTACCAGCAACGGATATATGTTCTTATGGTGCATCGTGTGAAGATGTGGTGTATACTTTTTCTTTTTGTTACAAGCTGCAGCTTTCTCAGCTCCAGCTTGAGGGGGAGTGTTAGAGTTATTATATTTACATCTATATTTGTAACCCTTCGGGTTCTGTAACCCCTGATGACCCTTCGGCTTCCGTAACCTTCTGTGTCCCTTCAAGTCCGTAACCTCCAGTGACCCTTCGGGTTCCGTAACCTTTGTACTCTTAAGGGTTTTCTCTCTATATAAGAGACCCTACCTCTATGGAATAATCATCTCATCCCATCTCATTTTATTCCTCTTCTCAACAGACTTGTCTTGACTCTAGCACCCTGACCGCAGAATCGTTCCCCATCTTCAAAGTCCCACCACTACAGGTCTGATAGGAAGAAAATAAATTTTTGTCAAAATAGATATGCATATTGGCTCTCGTATCTACGTGCCACTCATTTGGATGATATGATATAGTTCATGTTTTACAGAGACGTACACTTCACTAGCTCCAACTCCCACAGTGATCATATTCACTTAAGGACTCTCATCTGTGGTCTTTGGTTGAGCTTCAAGTACGAACAATCCTTCTTCTAACGACCAACCTGATTACAGTGCCAGCATGGTTTATTCTTTGCCTTTTTCTGCCTCCGTCTCTTTGGTTTCATTTTATTGCTGTTACTACCCTTTCCCTTATCTTTATCCTTTAAGGTCATGAAATTTATCTTAGTCTGAATATTAACAAGAACTCCATGATTTTTTTTTCATGTTTTTCTCCTATATGGCAATTTCCATCATCAAGTCATCTATATAAATCTTCCCTTTTATGTGTTTCAGGGTCATACCTAAGTCTTTCTAAGACTTGGGGAATTTTCTATGATGCATATGACATGAAACTTCTCTAGAAAGACTTTGGGAATTTTCTATGATGCATATGACCTGAAACTTCTCTAGAAGTTTCATCTCGGCATCTTCTAAACCTTGGAGCAGGAGTAAAAACTCGTATGGATGTTCATAAACCGACTTTCCTTCGGCCATGGAAAGCTTTAAGAACTTAGGAACAATGTATTTCTCAATACCAAGATCCTCGGTATTATACTTCCCGTTTAGTTCTTCCCATAGCCCCTTCGCAGGCTGCGTATATGAATATTATACATCAAACAACGTGTTGGACAGAGCTAACAAGAAGCAACCATGACATATACAGTCACATTCCTTCCACATAGATTGCGCCTTCTGGCTATTGGGTGAATGAAATGCGGCAAACAAGATAGAAAACTGATTAGATTAGAGATCACCGAAGCATCCATACGGACTGTCCTTAGAGAGGATATCACCCCCACAATACCGGTGCGAAGGGTATTGGTGATCCGCTCCCAAGATATGACGACACACAATCGTCGTCCACGTACATCAACGAGATTGTCCTCGAAAGTACCTCATAGAACTGCAACCGAGAGAAGAAGAAATCAAAGGTCGCAGTTGTGGTGGAACATAGAGCAAAAGACGACAAGAGAGATTTCTTGCAAGTGAAGAAAATGACGTCCAGGGTAAGGGTATAAGAAGACCTAGAGCATGACTTTTCATCTTTCGAAAATGCCCCCAACGCGTGCCTTTTCGGATTTTGAAATGGCGACTAGATCAAAGCCATTGGAATCGAGTCGAATTCCTTCGTTACGGTCCAATCACAACTAATCCGTAGAATTAATTTATTCGAGCTGCTAATGAAATTCACAACAAAAGTATCGAGATCCGAGATCCGAATTGACTCTCTCGAGCTCGAGTTCGAGCCCGAGATGCAGTGGAGCAGAGCGTGTCCTCCTCTCTATTATCGCTAGAAGAGCTTGGGTTGTGAACTCATGTATAAACCCCACCAAAAGTTCAAAAATACTAGATGTAGTACTAAACATCCACCCAAGCCTCACCTTATTTCAAATTTGCGAATTCCCAAGTTTCCCTCCATCATCGATATTGGTTTTCCATTTGAAACCAAATTGATAATCCAATATAATTCCATAGGTTTATTAAGTTAAAACCTAATTACATTAAGTCTAAATACAACACAATGACCTTGTGTGTTTATAACCTACGAGTGCATGGGTGGAAAAGCCCCAAATGAGCATTGAGGTTATTTACCCCTTTATTCTATTTGTCTCATGGCAGACAAAATTGTGTGGGCCAATAGAAAACTGAAGAGAAGAAAGATTGGACGCAGTTGTGCCCTAGCATCCCTTTTGTCTGCTCATCTTATTCCTCATGTTGGTGACAGTTCTCCCCATCTCCTTGGTTCCGAGCTTACCGTTAGCTCGAGTTAGAGTGTTGGAAGGATTTTCAAGGTGTGACGGAGAGTTCTAGTGGAGAACAAGGATATGTTTTTCATTCTCGGTGACATTCCTTCAACTCCATTTTATCTGGTTTGGTGGTGACACTTTGTGTTGTTAAAAAGATTACCAATGCATATATTAACCAGTAAAACATCGGATCCAAATGAATTAACAGATAAACAACATCGAATAAAATTATATCAATCGTATGTTTCCCAATCATTACCCGATTATAATATGCAGACAGGAACCGATTACATGAACGGAAACATAAATAAGGGCATGATCCAGAAAGGGTAAAGCAATAAACATATTGCGGCAACCAAAATGAAATACAGATTAGATTAGAAGTCACCGAAGCATCCATGAAATGGACTATCCTTAGAGAAGATATCGCCCCAACAATACTGGTGCGTAGGGTACTGGCGATCCGCTCCCAGGATACGACGGCTCACGATCGTCGTCGGCGCACACCAACGGGATCGTCCTCGATTGTACCTCAGAGAACTGCAGCCGAGAGAAGAAGAGGAAGACGTTCGTCCGTGAGAGGAAGAACCAGAGAGAGAGATGGCGTGAGTGGGTTTTCTTGCGAGTGAAGAAAGACGGCGTCGGGTGAGGGATATATAAAGAGGGGCTCGCGTGCCCTAGCGCGCGGTGACCTTTGGTTTCCGAAAACGCCCCTTAACGGGCGTGTCCATTCGAATTCCAAACCCGCGGCTAAATCGAGCTGTTTGGATTAAGTCTGATTCCCAATGTGATCGCGATTAAATTAATTTGTCTAATTAATTTAATCAATCAGCCAAATGAAACCCACAGCAAAAGTATCGAGATCCGAGATCCGAATTGACTCTCCCGAGCCCGAGCCCGATCCCGAGCGCGAGCCCGAGCGCGAGCCCGAGCCCGAGCCCGAGCCCGAGCCGGAGACGGAGACGGAGCGGAGCGAAGCGCGCGCGCGCGTGTGTGGTCCTTCATTCCTTCTCTCTACTATTGCTACAAGAGCTTGGGGTGTGGACTTATATATAAGTCCACCAAAAGTTTACATCTCTAAGGTGTGGTACTAAACTTCCACCCAAACTCAACCATGTTTCAAATTTGGGAATTCCCAACTTTCCCTCCAAACCACTTGGTTTCCCAATTGAAACCAAATTGAATGCCAATTGTAATTAATAGGTTTTCTAATTAAAACTAAACACAATTTTTAATACAACAATCCCCCACGAATTCACTAATTTGAAAAAGAGATTCAAAATGATTTAAGAGACTTCTTTCGGCTACCCACACTTTGCTTTCAGTAAAGGTACCTTCCGGTTTGAACCCTTACCTGAGTTTACTACTTTCACTTTAACAAGAACGAAGTGAACTACGTCTTGAACTTCAGACCTTAGTGTTAAAGTATACGACAGAAACAACAAAGCGTTGTTCTTGGTACAATCTTCAGGGTTGGTGCTCTTAAAGGCCATGCACCCTTATCCTGTTTCATGAGTGTGTTCAGGAAAGACCCTTTTCCTTTAACTGCGGCCCACAGTAACACTCACATAGGTGGCGTTCTCCAAGGATGCACTGCTAACATCCTGCCCAAAGGCTTGAACCCATTCAGAGCCTACGCTCTTCCTAAACTTGTAGCTTAAATGGTACTCAGGCTTCCAGGGATAAGACACTCATGCTTACGCATTAAAATTAGAGTGCCAACCAATTCTCCAAACAGCTTGTTATTACCACATTGAACCTACTTTGTGGGATCTCCACTCAGATAGGTTGGGTTGCTACTGTAGAGGAACTCCCAATGGGTCTCAGTCCCATCCCAAGCCTAGACTTTAGGACTAAAGATCTATCAAGTCCCTTAGTCAACGGATCTGCCATGTTGTCTTTGGATCCAACAAAATCCATAGCCAACACTCCTCGAGACACCAAATCCCTTAACGTCTTAAGTCTGATTTGTATGTGTCTCCTTGTTTTCTGATTGAATTTTGAACTCTTGATCTTGGCAATTGTGGTCATATTATCACAATGTACCGAGATCGTAGGAACATGCTGACCTACCATGGGAATTTCAGACCGAAGTTCCCTTAGCCATTCAGCCTCAATTCCAGTGGTGTCCAAAGCACACAGCTCGGCCTCAAAAGTGGATCGAGCTAGAATGGTCTGTTTCACAGACCTCCAGGAGACTGCACCGCCTCCAACGGTAAATACATACCCTGTAACACCATTACTCCCAGACTCCTCTATTTTCCCTTTCCAGCTTACATCACTGTATCCTTCTAATACAGATGGATGTCTACCATAATGTAAACTAAGGAAAATAGTTCCCTTCAAGTACTTCAGTACTCGATCCAGAGCCTCCCAGTGAGTACGGTCAGGACAGCTAGTGTATCTACTCAGCTTTGCAACCGTGAATGAAATATCAGGTCTCGTGCAATTTGCAAGATACATTAAACTTCCTATCACTTGTGAATACCTTAGCTGGGCTACAGGTACTTCACTTTTATTCTTAAACAGTGTTTTGGATGAATCAAAGGGAGTGCTTACAGCTTTGTAATCTTTATATCCAAATTTCTCAAGTACCTTCTCAACATAGTGAGATTGAGAAATTACAATCCCATCAACTGACCTTGTCAGTTTGAGATCCAAGATCACATCAGCAACACCCATGTCCTTCATCTCAAACTTGCTACTCAAGAAAGCCTTAGTCTCATTAATAATCCTCATATGTGATCCAAACAACAATATGTCATCAACATATAGGCACAAGATAATACACTCATCACCTTTCACTTTGGAATAGACACACTTGTCGGATTCATGAACCTTAAAGCCACATGACAAAATAGTCTTGTCAAATTTTTCATGCCACTGCTTTGGTGCTTGTTTCAATCCGTAAAGGGATTTGACAAGCTTGCAAACCTTTCCCTCATTCCCAGGAGTCACAATCCCATCAGGTTGATCCATATAGATCTCTTCCTCAAGATCGCCATGCAGAAAGGCGGTCTTCACATCCATTTGGTGGATAGAGAGATCATATACAGATGCTATTGCTATGAGCATCCGGATTGTGGTCATCCTAGTCACAGGGGAATAGGTATCAAAATAATCGATACCTTCCTTTTGCCTAAAGCCCTTGGCAACTAATCTGGCTTTGTACTTTTCAATTGATCCATCAGGTCTAAGCTTTCTCTTAAACACCCACTTGCACCCAATGGTAGAGCATCCTTTGGGTAAGTCAACCAACTCCCAAGTCCCATTAGCCATAATGGAATCCATCTCAGATTTGATGGCATCCTTCCATTGTTTTGCTTCAGATGAAGCCATGGCTTCCTTGTAACTTGGTGGATCACCCTCGATCTGGTAGACAACGAAGTCGACCCAGATCCTTGGCTATCCGAGGTCTTTTACTCTTCCTTGGCTCATTCTCTTCAGAAAGATCATTGGGTTCAGGTTGAGTCTCAACCCCCACATTCGATATCCTTTCCACTTGATCTGGAATAGATCCTGATGTGGAGGCGCCCTCAATGGTCATATTCTGAGGAATCCCAGTCTTCAACGGAAAGACATCCTCAAAAAAGGTAGCATCACGGAGTTCAAAAATAGTGTTGACATCTATGCCCGGTATCTCGGACCGAATTACCAAGAACCTATATGCATAGCTATTCTCTAGGTAACCTAAGAAGACCGCATCAACAGTTTTAGGACCAAGTTTCTTTCTCTTGTGTTCTGGGACTAAAACCTTAGCGAGACAGCCCCACACTTTGAGATATCTTAAACTCGGTTTCCTATTTCTCCAAAGTTCAAAGGGACACTTTTCCATATGTCTTGGAGGCACCCTATTCAGAATATGGCAAGCCGTATTCAAGGCTTCTCCCCACATATAGGTTGGAAGTCCAGAACTTTGTAGGAGAGCATTGATCTTGTCAGTTAAGGTTCTATTTTTCCGTTCTGCTATCCCATTTGATTGCGATGAATATGGAGCCGTAACTTCATGAACTATGCCAAAAGATTTGCATCGTTCATCAAATAAGTTAGAGGTATATTCACCTCCTCTATCTGACCTAAGGTGTTTAAGCACTTTTCTTGTTTGTGTCTCAGCCTCATTCTTAAAGATAAGAAATTTCTCTAAGGCTTCATCCTTGGTTCATTAGATATACATAGCAGTATCTACTGCCATCATCTATAAAGGTGATAAAGTATTTCTTATTGTCTCGGGTCAACACACCATTAAACTCACAGATGTCCGTGTGCACTAGATCCAAGATCTCACTATCTCTAGAGACAGACTGAAAAGACTTCCTAGGTGTCTTAGCTTGCACACATATTTCACATTTTTGAGTTTTATCAATAGTGTGTTTAGGGATCAATTCTAAATTCATCATTCTTTTAATTGAATTTAGATTTACATGTCCCAATCTGCCATGCCACAGATTACAGGATTCTAGATTATTCACAACATGAGACACAGAACTAGAATATTCAGCATTCAAAACATTCATTTCATTTATGTTTACTGAATCACATCTAATTCTAAATAACAAATCAAAATCAGCCAAATAGCTTTTTTCATAGAAAGTGCCATGTCTCAGAATAACAACTTTATTACATTTAAAGTTTAATTCAAAACCATTTCTAACTAAGATAGAGCCAGATAACACATTCTTCTTGATGTCAGGAACATGCAGCACCCTGTGCAACGTCCAGACACGTCCAGAGGAGAACCTCAAGTTGACTTGTCCCGACCCTAGCACCCTGGCCGCAGAATCGTTCCCCATCTTCACAGTCCCACCGCTGCAGGTCTGATAAGAAGAAAACAACGTTCTGTCAGAACATATATTTACATTGGCTCCCGTATCCACGAGCCACTCATTTGAATCATGGATATTGTATAGTTCAGGTTTTACAGAGACATACCCCTCGCTAGCCCCGAATCCCATAGTGATCATGTTCACTTGTGGACTCCCGTCTGTAGCCTTAGGTTGAGCCTTCAAGGACGGACAATCCTTCTTCCAATGGCCAACCTGATTACAGTGCCAGCAGGGTTTATTCTTTGCCTTTTTCTGGATCTTGCCCTTTGGTTTCATTTTATTGTTATTGGGACCCTTTCCCTTCTTATCCTTGCCCTTCGAGGTCATAAAATTGACCTTTGCCTTAATATCAACAGGAAGCACATGTTTTTTTTCCTGTGTTCCTCCTCTATGGCAATTGCCACCATCAAGTCATCCATAGAAATTTTCCCCTTCCTGTGTTTCAGGGTCATACCAAAGTCTTCCCACGACTTTGAGAATTTTTCTATGATGCACATGACCTGAAACTTCTCTGGAAGTTTCATTTCGGCATCCTCTAAACCATGGAGTAGGAGTAAAAACTCGTGTGCCTCAGAAACAGACTTCCCCTCGGCCATGGAAAACTTTAAAAATTTAGCTATGGAGTATTTCTCAATACCGAGGTCTTCGGTGTTATACTTCCGATCCAAGTCTTCCCATAGCCCCTTCGCAGTCTGCGTGTACGAACAATATACGTCAAACAAAGTGTTGGATAGAGCCAACAAGATGCAACCAAGACATATACGGTCGTGTTCCTTCCACGCAGATTGCGCCTTATGGCTATCGGGTGAGAGGTTTTCCATCTCCACCGTAGGACAGTCGGTTTCAAGAATCGAGATTAACCCTATGGTGGTTAACCAGATCTTCATGCGTTGTTGCCAACGCTTAAAATTCTGTCCACCGAATTTTTCAGGCATACCCGTCATATCTACCCTCGATTTAAATATGGTTTCCGACATTCTAGAATCGGTTCGGGATATCTTCTCTAAGATTGTTGTTAAAAAGATTACCCATGCATATATTAACCAGTAAAACATCGGATCCAAATGAATTAACAGAGAAACAACATCGAATAAAATTATATCAATCGTATGTTTCCCAATCATTATCCGATTATAATATGTAGACATGAACCGATTACATGAACGGAAGCATAAATAAGGGCATGATCCAGAAAGGGTAAAGCAATAAACATATTGCGGCAACCAAAATGAAATAAAGATTAGATTAGAAGTCACCGAAGCGTCCATGAAATCGACTATCCTTAGAGAAGATATCGCCCCCACAATACCGGTGCGTAGGGTACTGGCGATCCGCTCCCAGGATACGACGGCTCACGATCGTCGTCGGCGCACACCACGGGATCGTCCTCGATTGTACCTCAGAGAACTGCAGCCGAGAGAAGAAGAGGAAGACGTTCGTCCGTGAGAGGAAGAACCAGAGAGAGACGACGTGAGTGATTTTTCTTTCGAGTGAAGAAAGACGGCGTCGGGTGAGGGATATATAAAGAGGGGCTCGCGTGCCCTAGCGCGCGGTGACCTTTGGTTTCCGAAAACACCCCTCAACGGACGTGTCCATTCGAATTCCAAACCCGCGGCTAAATCGAGCTGTTTGGATTAAGTCTGATTCCCAATGTGATCGCGATTAAATTAATTTGTCTAATTAATTTAATCAATCAGCCAAATGAAACCCGCAGCAAAAGTATCGAGATTCGAGATCCGAATTGACTCTCCCGAGCCCGAGCCCGAGCCCGAGACGGAGACGGAGCGGAGCGGAGCGCGCGCACGCGCGCGTGTGTGGTCCTCCATTCCTCTTGGGGTGTGGACTCATATATAAGTCCACCAAAAGTTTAGGTCTCTAAGGTATGGTACTAAACTTCCACCCAAACTCAACCATGTTTCAAATTTGGGAATTCCCAACTTTCCCTCCAAACCATTTGGTTTCCCAATTGAAACCAAATTGAATGCCAATTGTAATTAATAGGTTTTCCAATTAAAACTTAAACACAATTTTTAATACAACACTTTGTCGAGGAGATTTCACATTGCTTTCATTGAACAAGAAAAGTAACCAGTGTACTATTAGACGCAATGATGCTGAATGTCGATTGTTGCCATTAAACATAGAAAGGAGTCTCATGTACAATGAAGACAATCATACATAAGGAAGCATTTTTTCATTAGCGACAAATTATTTGGATTTTGCCAATGAAAACATATTTTATAAACTTATCTCATCATTTTTTCTTGATATGTATTTAGTATCCTTTAGTACCGTTGAAATTTTCCTTGAGAACTCAATCGTTTAGGATTCGATACATTTGGTATATGGATGTGTGCCCCAAGTAATTGGGTTTGGGGGCGAAGCCCCAGTGGTTCGAATTTTTGGATCCAGTCAAGGATCGGTTACATTGTACCCTATATATACTTTTGTTAGAGTTAGATGTGTTATATGAGAGTCTGTTATGGGAGAGCATTGTCTCCCATGGTTTTTTGTATGATGTACTCATGTTATTTTATAGTGATCTCTTTCTTTGTCGGTTGTGTTCCACACTACACCGATGTGGTTTTCCCATGTATATCATTGTCTTACTAATATGATTGCTTCGTGTTGGACGGCGACTTTTTATGTTTCCAACCTATGGCATCGGTGCAAAAATCCCAAATGAGCATTGGGGATATTTACCTCTTTATTCTCTGTCTTATGGCAGACAAAATCATGTGAGACAATAGGAAAGAGAAGAGAGGAAAGAGGGGCCGCAATTGTGCCCTAACATCCCTTTTGTCTCCTCATCTTATTCCTCTTGTTGGTGATGGTTGTCCCCATCTCCTAGATTCTCTTCTCGGTTGGCCGTTAGCTCGAATTAGAGTGTTGAAGAAATTTCAAGGTGTGGTGGTGAGTTTTAGTAGAGGGTAACAAGGATATGGTTTTCATTCTCGGTGACATTGCTCCAACTCCATTTTATCTGGTTTTGTGATGATACTTTGTCGATACACTAATTTGGAGGGTTGGCTTGTGTAGACTCGTTTGGAGTGCTTTCTTATCACTGAATATATTTGAGAGTTTGCATTGAGTTGGCCACATTGTTTTTTACCTCACATTTTTAAGATTTTCCACGTTAAATTTCTTGTGCACATTATAATTATGGTTGATTACATGGACTTGCTTGTTTTTCTTGCGCAATTATCATTGTTATTTGCATAGGCTTTCGACATGCTTCTGTACCATTGGTGGTAATCGGTTCCCAATAAAGTTGTATCAGAGCTATAATGCTGGATTATAAGTCAGATTTTAGTTCAAGATAGACATCTAAATGGGGCTAATTACAGTTTCTAGAAGAACAAGATGAAGGATCTCTTGTATGTAAAGCCTTTGCATCATCCCGTATTCTTCACCTAAAAGGTCGAAGCCAAGTTAGATAGAGAATGAGAAATTTTAAACACGATAAATTTTATGGTTTTATTAGACAATTTGTTGATAAGAACATCTATAGCAATATTCAAGACTAGATTTATGGATGAAGCATGTGATTAAAGTTGGAAAACCTAAATGCCTCTAAAGAAGAAGAAATAAATTATTTTTTCTCAAGAGATCAGTGTAACTGATATTTAAGAGGGCAAATATTTGCTAGATTTTTTAAATGATTTCCAAGGAATTACTAGTAAATTGTCAAGCATGGGAATTGAATTTGAAGATGAGATTTCAAGCTTGTTATTGTTTGCTGCATTGCTGGATTCATGGAAGATTTTTAGCGTCTCTCTTACAAACTCTACATCCAATGCATTTGTTTCTTTAGAAATTGTCGAATCAAGTATTTTAATGAGGAGATACAAAGAATTCTCAAAGCATCTTCACTTCATAGGAAGAGCAGATTCAATAATGAGATAAGCAGAGATAGCATTAGAAGCAAGTCAAACCAGATAGAAGAACATGAAATGCCACTAGAAGAAATGACACATAAATAAGTATTATTTTCAACTCAGAGGGACAATAAAAATTGAGGAGATAAGCAAGAGAAGAAAATTGAGAATGTTGATGCAGTTGTCCAACATGACTTTCTCAGTCTGTGATGAAGAGATGGAGAATGTTTTCCATGATGGTACTTCCTATATTATTGACAGTGACTCTGCACTCTATGCTACCTCTTACAAGGATTTCTTTTTTCATACACATTTGGTGATTTTGGCAATTTGAGAATGTGAAATGGTTGTCTCATGCAATAAGTATTGACAACATGGCATTGAAGAACACTAATGTAGTGTTTTTGACACTCAAAGGTGTAACACGCATATACATGCACTTTAACCTTATTTATGTAGGGAAGTTTGATGATAAATTATACCAAAATATATTTGGTGGCAGGCAATGGAAGCTTATCCGATGATCCTTGGTTGTTGTTTGAAGTAAGAAATATAACAAAGTAGGGAAGTTTGTGACACAAGATGCCAATTCTATTGAGTGGTATTATCGAAATCTAGGTCATATGAGTGAAAGGGGTTGCATATGTTGGTGAAGTGCAATCTTGCTGATATGAAGAAAGAAAAATTGGAGAAGTGCACACTTGTTTGATTAGGAAGTAGACACGAGTCACTTTCAAGATCCATTCATCTTCGAGAAATTCGCAAGCATTGAAGTTGGTTCATACATATGTTTGCGGTCCATTTAAAGTAGGTTCTCTCAATGATACTCTTTATTTTGTTACATTTATCAATGAGTTTTCCAGGAAAGTTTAGGTCTATGCTTTAAAGAGGAAGGGTCAAGTTCTTAGAGTGTTGAAGGACTTTCACGTGCTAGTGGAGAGACATACTGGAATGAAGATTAAATGCATCCGCAATGAGAATAGTTGTGAGTATATTGGGCCATTTGAAGAATATTGTAGATCTCATGGAATTATGCATCCGAAGATTCCACCAAAGATACCCTAGCTAAATGTCATAGTAGAGAGAATGAACAATACCCTCATGAAAATAGTCAAATGTCTCATATCTGAAGTTAAGTTCCCTAGATCCTTTTGATGTAAATCACTCTACATTTTAGTTCGTGTTATTAATCTCTCTCCACATATTCCTTTGGATGGTGATGTTCCAGACAGGATTTGTCATGGCACGGATGTGTGATCCAACCATTTGTGTGTATGTAGATGCAGGGCAAATGTGTGATCCAAACATTTGTGTGTATTTAGATGCAGGGCAAATGTGTGATCCAACCATTTGTGTGTAATTAGATGCAGGGCATTTTTGTATGTCCTAAAGGATGAAAGATCCAAGCTGGATGCAAAGACCAGACAATGCATCTTCTTGGGATACCATCAAGATGATCTTGGTTACAAGTGTTATGATTCAGTTGCGAAGAACATGGTGAGAAGCATGGATGTGGTCTTCTCTAAAGGCCGGACCATTTAGGACATCCAGAAAGCTACAAAGAACTCTCCCTTAGCAGCTATTAGCCAGTTAATGTGGAGTCGTTTCCATTACAGAATTCTCCAGTCGTACTGCTAGAATAAATGTTACTGAGCAAATGCTAGATGAATGAGAAGATGAGGAAGTGTTATAATTTTTCATTTCAGACGATGATGTTGATGGTGATTGGCATGATGCTGAGAGCTCTTCTTCCGATGCACTTCCACGGTAGAGAATTGTGAGGGAGAGGTAACCCTCCATCATATATCTTGCACGAGAGCATGTCTTGTTGACAGATTGTGGTGAGCTTGAATGCTACGAGGAGGCCTTAAAGGATGTGAAAAAATGGGCAGAAGCCAAGCAAAAGAGATGGATTTACTTCATGGCAACCACAAAGAGGGCATTGCAGAATAAGTGGATTTTTAGAGTTAAACATGATGAACGAACCTAAGTTATAAAGCTTGCTTTGTTGTAAAAGGTTACAACTAAAGGAAGGGAGTAGACTTTGAGGAGATATGTTCTCCTGTAGTTAATATATCTTCTATTAGAGTGGTACTCAGCTTGGTAGCTAGCCTATACTTGAAGGTTGCATAAATGAATGTAAAGACAACTTCCTCCATGGTGACCATCAGGAAAAATGTATACCTTGCAACCTGAAAGTTTTGCGGTCAAAGGTAAGGAAAATTATATTTGTAAGCTGAAGAAAAGTCTCTAGGGCTTGAAGCATGTGCCTAAGAAATGGTACAAGAAGTTCAAGTCTTTTATAGAGGAGCATAGTTACTCCAAGACTATTTCAGATCATCGTCTTTTCATGAAGAAGTTCATCATTTATTGATTTATGTTGATGGCATGTTATTGTTAACTGTAATGGAGTGAGACCTAGGAGCTTAAAGAGGACATGGGAAAGTCCTTTTCAGTGAAGGATTTGGGGGTATGCAAACCAAATCCTTGGCATGAAGATCACATGTAATAGGAAGACTAGGAGGATGTGGCTATCGCAAGAAAAGTGCATTGATAAGGTACTTCAATTTTTTATGTACAAGGCAAAGCCAGCTCGTACCCCCTCTTGAGCACATTTCAACTTGAGCTCCGAGCATAGCCTGCATACCAATGAAGAGAAGAAAGACATGGAGAGAATTTCCTATGCATCAACTACATGTAACCTAATGCGTGCCATGGTTTGTATAAGGCCTATAATTACTCCTAGGCATGGTACAAGATTTTAATGGGAGAAAATCCATATCAAGTTACTTGATGTCATTGATAAATGGCACATTTTTTAGCAATCTTGATTTCAAAAGGATGCAGCTTTATCTACTACGCATGTTGAGTTTATTACAACTATAAAGATCCTTCAAGGAGTTGTTGGGGATGCGGAATATCATGCATGAACTTGATTTTGGTCAAGTATATGCTTTACTATGACAACCATAATGCTATTAATTGTGGAAGAATCAACTTTCCATGCAAGGTGAAAGCACATTAATGTAAGGTATCATTGAATGCATTAATTCTTAGAAGAAAATAACTTGTTCTTGACAAAAAACCACACAGATGACAATGGTGCATACATGATGGCAAACCTTTGCCACTCGAAAAATTTAAAAACTGTCGCCCCATTGTTGGATTGGAGCAGACCCTCCTCGTCGATGAGTCAGAGTTGGGATGGTAGGTTCCTTTCCATGTGACCATTGTTTGGACCCCGGTAGTCCTTATTCTCAACATGGAACATGATAATTGTTGATCTCTCTCATAGTCTGGAGGGGAGATTTATTGACAACAACCTTTTGTGTTTCCGTCCCATGAGGACATGGGTGTAAAAGCCCCAAATGGGCTTTGGAGATATTTACCCTATACTCTCTTTGATTTTAGGAGGATAAATTGTTTGAAATGGGCAATGCAGATGGAAGCTCACAAACTCCTTGGTTCTCGGTTGATTGTGAGCTCGAGTGAAAGTGTACTTGGTTCTCAACACTTCGTGGAATGTTGTGTGCTCGGATCATTTCTTTGCAAACTACTACCAGAGCGATTGTATTGGTGATTCTCCATGTATTTTATTATTGTTTAAGGGTTTCTACAAAAATATGTCTTGTTTATGGCTTCCACCTTGTGTTGAAGACTCATGCTACAGATCGCTCTTGATCAAATTTGGTATCCAAGGTAACGAAATTTGAGATTGAGAAGTTCGAACGAAATGTCAATTCTGGAACGTTGAAGCCTAAGATGGAATCAATCCTCATTTAACAAGGAATCTCTAAGGCCCTGAAAGTCATGGAGAAGATGTCTGTAACATCGACTCAAAATGAGAAAGATGATATGGATGCAAAGGCTAGGGAAAGTATACAACTTTGCCTGTCCAATGATGTTTTTTAGAAGTTACAAGGGAGGTATATCCGAACAACTTCATGATTAAAGCTTGAGAGCCTCTACGTGATGAAGACACTCATCAATCATATGCATCTCAAGAAACACCTTCTTATGTATTGCATAGTCGAACATACATCTATTAAATATCTTTTAGGTGTTTTTGATTCAATTATCTCTGGGTTAGAAAATATATAGAAGGGGTTAGCGATGAAGATTAAGCATTGTTTTATCTTCATTAACACCCTCATTTATACAATTTAGAGAAATCCTAATGTCTGTGAAGGATGAAATCTCATTAGATGATGTAAAATCATTAAGCACCGAATGTCAAGAAGGTTGATGTACTCCATGTGAGGGGTAAATTTATGGAAGGAAAGAAATATTAGTAAAATGAGATTAAGAAGAGAGAAATCAAGTTCTTTTGATACTATTATCAAGGGAGCCTACGAATGATGATGGTTGAAAACTTCAAAACAAGGAGGAGGAGAGGAGAAGCATAGCTAGTAAATCCATCGAAGGATGTGCCTAAACAAGTTACGTTTAAAATAGAATGCACATATGTGGGCTATGTTTTAATGATTGATACACTACATAGATAAAAGGTGTGGAGAGGAAAAGAAGTTGTTTATTCCATTGGGCCTAGGGTTTCTTATATAGCATGAAACCTTAGGAGCCAATAAGAACAAATTACATAAGTGCCCCCAAATGGGCTATAGTAATTAAATATGATAATACCAACACTCCCCCTCAAGTTGGAGCATATTTGTCAATCATGCCCAACTTGGAACTAAACCAGGAAACACGTTTCTTAGGTAGAGCTTTTGTGAGAATGTCTGCAATCTGACAATATGAAGATATGTGGGGCGTGCAGATCTTCCCATCTTGAATAGCATCACATACAAAATGGTAGTCAACTTCCATATGTTTGGTTCTTTCATGAAAAATCGGATTGGAGGCAATATATGTTGCTGACTTGTTGTCACAGTGTAGTGGAACAGGAGTAGATAGAGGATAGCCAATTTCATTTAAGAAAGATGTCAACCAGGTAATTTCACATGTTGCTTGAGCCATTGCCCTATATTCTGCTTCGGCGTTTGACCTGGACATCACAGTTTGTTTCTTGCTACGCCAGGTAACAAGATTTCCCCCAACAAACATTGTGTACCTAGTGGTGGAACATCTGTCTTCAGGCATGCTGGCATAATCCGCATCATCATATGCGGAAATGTTGGAGTGGCCATTTGCCTTGTAGAATAAGCCACCGTGGAGACCCTCTAAGATAACGTATTATCAATAGAACGTCCAACCAATGACTAGCAAGGGTTTTCCATATGTTGACTTGCCCTGCTCACTGCATATGAATGTCTGGTCTGGTAACAGCGGGACATAGTAGTTTGCCAACAATGCTTCTGTATCTAGTAGGATCTTCGAACTCAGGATCCAAGGAGATAACATGCTTTCGTGTTTCAGCTAGAATACCTGAAGGTTTGGAACCAAGCATTCTTGCCTCTGTAAGAATATCCATGCAATATTTTCTTTGTGATAGATGCAGTCCTTCCAGTGTGCGAATTGCCTCTATGCCTAAGAAATAACGAATTTGGCCAAGGTCCTTGGTGACAAACACCTTCTGAAGAAAGTCCTTGGTTTATGTAATTCTTGCTTCGTCATTACCAGTTATCATGTCATCAACATAAACGGCTAATATCACTGTCCCATTACTCCGTCGCCTCACAAATATAGAGTAGTCAGATGCCATTCTATTAAATCCAAGGGTGAGAATTTCTGTGGTCAGCTTGTCAAACCAAGCTCGTGGGCTTTGTTTCAATCCATAGATAGCCTTGTGAAGTCGGCATACATACTCCCCCTTGACTGAGTATCCCGGTGGTTGTAGCATGTAAACTTCTTCCTCCAGATCCCCATATGTGAACACATTTTTCACATCAAGTTGGAATATAGGATAATTATAGTTGACCGCAATAGATAGAATAATGCGTACGGATCCCAATCTGGCCACTGGCGAGAAGGTCTCAAAATAATCCACACCAAAAGTCTGCATAAAACCCTTAGCCACAAGGCGAGCCTTTAACTTGTCAATAGTGCCATCGGGAGACTGCTTGGTTGTAAATACCCATCTGCATGCAACTGGTTTCACCCCTGTAGGGCATGATACTAGATCACATGTATTTCTATAAGTAAGAGCATTCATTTCCTCGTCCATGGCCATTTTCCAACCATGGTCTTGTAAAGCCTCATTGTAGTCTCTTGGGACAGAAATTGTCATCATTGCATCTGTAAATTGTCTGTCACTACTCGAAAGATTGTCAGTGGACATAAAGGAGGTTATTGGATGAATAGTGCACTTCCTTTTTGTTCGTCGTAGAGTTATAGGAAGATCCTGAGGAACATCCATATGAGCGGTGGGAGGAACAATTTAAGAATGAACATCATCCTGTATGAACGGAGTTGGCAGAGGAATAGAGGGGGTAGGCCGAATATTCCTTCTTGTGTATACAAGAAATGGTGGTGGTAATTCTAAGGGTATGTCATTGACAGGTTGAACAAAAAAACTGGTTTGTTCAAAAAATGTGACATCAGCCGAGACGTAATAGTGATGTCCAACCAGATCATAGCAACGATATACTTTTTGAGTCCTTGAGTACCCTAGGAAGATACATTTGATAGCTCGAGCTGTCAACTTATATGCAGTATGGAAATTATGAACAAATGCAATGCATCAAAAAATGCGTAGAGGTAAGTGGCTTTCATTAGGATAAAGTAGTGAGAAAGGAGTAGCGCCCTGTAGAACTGATGAGGGAACTCTGTTTATTAGGTGAACAACAGTAAGATTGACATCCCCCCAATAACCTTTAGGCACCTTCATATGACATAAAGGGACCTGGCAATGTCAAGAAGATGGCGAAGCTTTCACTCAGCAATCCCATTTTGCTGAGAGGTATAGGCACATGATGTTTGGTGGAGTGTTCCCTGAGTGTCAAAAAAAGTTTTCAAGTTATGTTGAGTAAACTCTAACGCATTATTAGTTCTTAGAATCTGGATACACAAAGAGAATATAGTTTTAACAAACTGAAAGAAAGATGGAACAATCTTATTAATTTCTGATCGTTCTTTTAATAAGTAGACTCATGAACATCTACTATAGTCATCTACAAAGACAACAAAATACTTGTGACCACCTGTAGCACGAACCGAACATGGTCTTCAGATGTCACAGTGAACTAAAGCAAAAGGAGTAGACTTTCGAGGAACACTTCTAGTAGGAAAATACTTCCTATGATGCTTTCCCAACTGACACGCTTCACATTCAAAAGGTTTTAGAGTAGAGAGTTCTGGAAACATCATGGAGAGAGCTTTGGCAGATGGATGGCCAAGACGAAAATGCCATAACAGGGGATCATTAGTAATAGAAACAGCTCCGACAAAGGTAGAGTCCTTTGGAATGTCTAGGTAGTAGAGTCCATTCTTCTCATGTCCCCCACCAAAAATCTGCATCGTCTGAATATCCTGAAAATAACAATATATCTCATCAAAAATCACACATCAACGTAATTCAGAACATAATTTGTGAACAGACAACAAGCTCAAAGGAAAATCCGGAGCACAGTAAACACCGGTAAGTCGTAATTTAGAAGAGAATTCCACAGTCCCAACAGTGGTAACGGGGGAATGTGCCCCATTTGCCACTATAACGGATTTTATACTAGAGGAAGGCTGAGATGAAGTCAGTAGACTACCGTCTCCTGTGATTTGAGTTGATGCTCCAAAGTCAATGATCCAATTCGGCACATGAGCAGTTGCAGTGTTAGCAATTGTACCTAATGGAATGGCTAAATGAGCAGATGAGGTAGCTTCATTGGATGTATTTTCAGATTGTTGCAGTATTTCCATTAAACGAGAATAATCTAAGATTGAGAGTTGAACATTCTGTCCATTAGATGCTTGAGTAGAATTATCTGTTGGAGTATTATCATATGCAAGATGTGGATTCCCAAATTTTACCAAACAAATTTCGAAAGGGTGGCCAATTTTCTGACAATGAATGCATGACGCGAATGTTCGTCCATGTCCTCAACCTCGTCCATAGTCACGACCACGAGCCCCTCGGAATTGTGAGCGACCTCCTCGCCCATGGGTTGCAATAAATCCGAATGTCTCAGCAGGCTGCTGATGCTGAACCTGAATAGTGGAATTCTCAATTTGTTGGAGTCGTCCAAATATTACCTTGTGTTGATGGTAAAGTATCTGAAGTAAGGAATTGTTCTTTGACATTCTGGTAGCGAGTATGTAGTCCGACAAAAGAAACGATACACCTGCCATTCTGATCTCTCGGTTACTTGTTTTGAGCAACATGCATGTTAAAATATAACAAGTTCTTCATAGATCCCCATGAGCTGACGATAATATTCCACCAAGGTAGATTCTCCTTGTGATACGTGCCAATCCTCATATAGATATATGCTAAACATGACTTCTTAGTTTGTTGGGAGTATGTCCGTTCTAACTCATCCCCCATCTCTTTAGTCGTCCCTTTGAACAGAAGGTTGGCTGCAATATGCGGTTCGACGCTGTTCGTCATACAATTCATCACTTGATAGTTGTGTGTAAACCATGTTTCATATTCTTGATCTTCCTCTTTTAGATGATCTTTAGTTAGTATTGAAATCTTCCTCTGACCACCAATAAAGACCTTGAACGCTTGAGACCATAGCACATAATTTTATGTGCCTTTTAGTTTGATAGAAGTACTCTGCATCATCATATTTGATGCGGAAAATGGAGGTTTTGTCTCAGTAGGCGTTGCGGCCATTGTGTCAACGATAGATAATCACAGAGTTATCGATCTTATTTCAATCAAGCATAGACGAAATGCATTAATCAAGCATTGGAATCAAGAACGTTGTCCAAAAGAAAATTATTTAGTGTATTACCGAGACAAGGCACACGATTGCTGGCAGCGAGATCTCTTCGAGATCTTGTAGTGGTGACTTGTGATGGGAAGTTCCCACAGACTCCAGAGATGGGCGATAACTTTCAAGATCTCCGGTGGTGATGCCCAAAAAATGGGATTGGAAAATGGCACACGTGCGGAATCTGCACGAGCGTGAAGTGCCCTAGCAGGATCTGAGCGAGAGACACCCGAGCGGGATCCGGGCGAGCGATGCCCTAGCGTGATGACCTTCGAGATCTGGGCGAGCGTTGCCCTAGCGAGATCTGGGTGAGCGCCTTCGAGAGGTCTGGGCGAGCGATGCCCTAGTAGGATCTGGCGATCACCTTCGAGAGGTTTGTGCGACGACGCCCTGGATGGGATTTGGGAGCAGCGATAGCCTTGACGGAGCCCTGCGCGGGGCCCTAGATTAAGAGAGGGCCCACGCAAGGGAGAGAGAGAGAGGCTTGTGGTGGTGGATGGAATTACTTGGCCAAATCCCCGGCATAGGACCGTTGCTCTGATACCATGTGGAGAGGAAAAGAAGAAGTTGTTTATTCCATTTGGCCTAGGGTTTCTTATATAGCATGAAACCCTAGGAGCCGATAAGAACAAATTACATAAGTGCCCCCAAGTGGACTACATAAATTAAATATGATAATACCAACAAAAGTATGCTTCACTCTTTGATTCTGCTACCACATTACTAAATCGACGTCAGTTCTCCTCTCCCACATTACTAAATCGACGTCAGTTCTCCTCTCCTCATATAGATCAATTAATGGATGAGTTATTATTAACGGAAATGACTCATAGTCTATAACTATAGGTTTGGAGAACATTGAATTGAAGATTGATAATGAGGTCACCTTAACAAATGTTTACCATGTTCCGTATATAAGGAAGTATCTTATATCACTTAATATTCTAGAGGAGAAAAAGTACGAGTATGTTATAGAGGGTGTTATACTTACAATTACCAAAGATGATCTATTTATTATATCTAGTAAGAGATCCTGAAATAAGCATGTGTTGCAAGGAGATACTGTTACTGACAAGGTTGCAAAAGTCGGTAGTCGGTACTCGGTCGGTCAGGTCACTGACTAAGGATTAATCAACAGTCGGACGATTAATCGGATTTAGTCGGGCTTTAATCAGCTTTGAGTTTCTAAATATATAAATCATTTTTATACATATATTATTATATATTTACATATATTTATATATTTTTTTATTATCTAATGAATAAAAAGAAGTAATTGGATTTAAATAGAACATTAAGTGTATTAGAAGAAGTTTGCTTTTAAAAAGTTATAAAAATATGGTATCTCCTAGCAAAAATTGGTTGACTAGTGGACCTAGTCGGAATTAGTCGACTCGGTCGACCACCCCACTGACTAGATTAGTCGGACCTACTAGTCGGGCTAGTCGGGTGACTTTTACAACATTGGTTACTGATGTTGCATCTGTTTCCATTGTTTCAATGACAATTGACATTAAGTTGTGGCACCTCATGGGACATCTAAGTGAGACAAGCATGACTACTCTCATCAGAAGATGATTACTTAACAATCATGGCATGCACAATTTAGGCTTTTGTCAGCATAGCATTCTTGGCAAGCAGGCACTTAAGAATTTTGGTTGCCAAACATAAAACTAACAACACTATGTTCACTCCGATCTATGGGAATCTTCTCAAGTTCCATCCCAAAGGTGGTGCATGTTCACTCCGATCTATGGGAATCTTCTCATGTTCCATCCAAAAGGTGGTGCACGATACACACAGACTTTCATCGATGATTACTCCAGATGATTATTCTAGACGGGATTTATGCCCTTAAATCTAACAATGAAGTATTTACCAAGGCCTTAAATGTCGGTTTCGGTCACCATTTCGGTATCGACCAAAACAGAATTTCGATGGAATTTCGGTGGAATTTCGACCGAAATTTCGGTCATTTCGGTCATTTTTTGTACTATGACCCCCATATTTCGGTCATTTCGGTCATTTCGGTCGAATTTCGATTTCGACTGGATATCGATATTCGACAGAAATTCGACCGAATTTCGCTGAAATTTGAGGCCATGGTATTTACACACTTCAAGCAGTGAAAGACAGCTAGAGAAGCATGCTGGAAAGTTGATAAAGAGGCTACACAATGGTTTAGAATTTTATTTTACAAGATTCAAAGACTTCTTCAAAATGAAGGCATTGTTGGATTTCGAATAGTCATGCATACTCCACAACCAAATTGAGTTGCATAGTACATGAACAGAAATGAATTAGCGAGAGCCCGATGTATGCTTTTGAATGCCTGTTTGATGAAGGATTTTGATGCCTAGCAACAGCTACAATGACATTCCTACTTAATTGATTTCCTTAATCGGTTTTGGACAACCTGACACCAAAAGAGGCATGGTCTGGACATCTCCATGATTATTCTGATATGAAGATTTTTGGTTGTCTTGTTTACGCACACATTATACAAAGAAAACTTGAATGTAGATTTATTAACTGTATATTTCTTGGGTATGCCTCTAAGGTGAAGCGATATTGATTGTGGTGTCGATTTGAAATCACTTAAATTTAGCATTCAGAAGAAGAATGTCGTATATAATAACTGTCATTTTATCTCCGGAGACAATTTTTGTTGTTTTTTTTTGATGCAGTAGTAGATGTGAGACAGACGAGCAAGTAGAGGTTGAGGTGGACCCGGTCCAACCACAACATGTTAATTTATTTGACTCAGAAGAAGAAGATAAGGTACCATATATGGAGAGTGATCAGTGATGATGAGGAATGCATTGCATACATACTATAATTGGGAGTGATCAAGACACCTTCCACATATGCAAATATAGCATTGTGTATGAGGAATCAATGATGTAGGAGAGCCGGGCAATTTTTCTGAAATTGTTTCTTCTGTAGAATGGTTTAAAATTGTGAATACTAAGTTGGAACCTCTTCATAAAAATCATACATGGGCTCTTGTTCCTTTATAACGTGGATGAAAAGTTATTGGTTGCTAATGGTCTGTAGAAAGAAAGAAGGTATTTTTGGAGCTGTTGATGTGAGATATAAAGGAAGATTAGTTGCCAAAAGCTTTAGTCAGGTCGAAGTTATTGATTGCAATGATATCTTCTCATAGTTATAGATCACACCTCTATTTGGGTCGTACTAGCAATTGTTGATGTAAATGATTTGGAGTTGGAGCAATTACATGTGAAAACAACCTTCTTATATGGAGAATTCAAAGAGCAAATTACATGCATTAACCTAAATGTTTTGAAGTACAATAATAGGAAGATCATATGTGCCTGTTGAAAAAATCTCTATATGGGTTGAAGCAATCCCCAAGATAGTGGTACAAGTGCTTCAAACTCATCCATGGCTGCACAAGGTTTTTCTAGGAGTAGTTATGATGTTTATGTCTATTATTGATATCTTGTTGATTACTCCTTTTCTAACATTTTTTGTTGATGATTAGTTAATAGCTTTCAGAAACAAATTTGAAGTAACTTGGTAGAATATTCGAGTTGAAAGATCTGGTAGTCAAGAAGATACGGAATGGAAATACATAGAGATCGCAAGGCTAGGAAGCTGTGTTTGAACCAAAAAAGCTACCTATAGAACGTTTTGGAGTACGCTGGCATGATCAATGACAAACCTGAGAAGATTCCACTTGACTCTTATTTCTAGTTATCGATATAGTTTTCTCTACTGACGGAGGGTCGTCGCGAGAATATGTCATGAGTTCTTTACACCAGTTCTGTCTGGAGTACTATGTCTGATATGATATGCATTCATCCGTACATGTATTGTGAGTAGACATATGTCAAATCCAAGAAAGGAGCATTGGTTTGCTTTGAATGGAGTACTTGGCTTTGTTTATGTTGACTACTAGGTAAGTGTGACAAAAGAAAATCCATGGCATGCTATGTATTTGTTATTGGCTAATTTGGGATTCAGTGGAAAGCAAATTGTGTCTTCATCTGCCACAAAAGCGGAATGTCATATATGATGGCAGTTCAAGCAATCAAATAAGCGATTTGGTCAAGAGGATTATTCGATGAGGTCAATCATGTTCAAAAAACAATTGCATCCAGTGTGATAGTGAGTGGCATACACTAGAAAAAGGACCAAATACACCATAAGAGAACAAAACACATTGATGTCAAATACCACTCCATTAGAGAAGTAGTCACAAAAGGCAACATTCAGATTAAAAAGATGATCACCAGACAACTATGCATATATGATGACTAAACCAGTTCTACTAATCAATTTCACAACTTGCATGAATTTGGTTGGTCTTTCTAGGGTAAAGGTCCCGTTGGATAAAGAGAAAATTTTTGCTACTTCCAGGTCGAGTTCAAGTTAGGGTAGAGACTTATTGAGAATTAACTTGAAAACTCTTCCATTTAAGATCCAATACATTTTGTAAATAGATCTTTGAGGGTGTGAGGTTTAAAAAAGCGTGAGGCGGTTCGAGGCGTTTCCCTGAAATGTGAGGCGAGGCGTAAGCCTCGAGGCGGTCGAGGCGTAAGCCTCAATTTTTTTAAAAGAAAAATTAAAATTAAGCAAAATACATTAAAATGTATATAATAATATTAAGTTTTGCCAAAGACATATTCAAAATCAACTCACACTAGTAAAAGGTACAACACATAAGCGATGAAAGCATAGAAGTTCAGAAAACTAATATTAGGCATGTGATTGTTTCTGCTATTCACAACAATGCATAATAATTATTCTGCTCCATGTGTTTCTTTTCAACTTTGCTTCTTCGTATATGTGATAACTATTTTAAGAACAAACAAATAACAACATCAAGTTGCAAACTTACAAGTAGTATAACAATTTTATTACAATTCAAACACAATCGTGTATGTTGTGTACGATAGAACTAGTATGTGTGGATGCAATATGATAAATTGAACATGATGTACAAGATCATTGAGCTTCACTTGTTTCAAGCAATCTCTTCTCTTTATATGGACATATTTATAGAAATATGCAAGGTTTAACATGGAAACAACAATACTAGCAAAAAAAATGTATAATGTTTATGGCAAAACAAGGTCATGTGCGAAACACATAACCTAAAAATTAAAAAGAAAGCCATGCGCTTGAGGCTTACGCCTCCGCCTCGCCTCGACCGCCTCACCGCCTCGTACGCCTCACACTACCCTGAGGCTTAAGCCTCAGAAGTTCTGGGTGAGGCTTAAGCCTCGAGGCGCTTTTTGTCAAAAAACGCCTTGAGGCTTACGCCTCACCGCCTCGAGGCGCGCTTTTTAAAACAAGGTGTGACAACAGCACCCCGCGGTAGGGATTTTTTTCGAACCGATTAAGGATCCGTTTACCGTATACCATATATATATACTTATGTTAGGGTAGATGTGAGTTATTTGAGAGTCTATTCCCGGAGAATGCAGTATTATAGTGTTTCTTGTATCTTATACTTTAGTTTTTCACAGTGATTCTCTCTTTGCCCATGGTTTTTCCCACTACATTGATGGGGTTTTTCCGCGTAAATCTCTATCTTCTATATGACATTGCTTTATAGATTGCTGTGTGCTTGGATTGTTTTCATGTATCACCCAGTCAACTAGATGATACAGTAATGGATTTCTTAATGAAGTATTTTCTTACTTTTCTAAGTTTTCTTGTATCACCCAGTCTACTAGATGCCAATCTTATGGATAGATATCTAAGGTGGCTTGGACACTTCTAGGAAAACTCTATTGATGCACATTCTGGAGGTATTATAAGCTGCATGTCTTACAGGGGTTGCCGGGACTAAAAAAAGTGGTTGAAGGAAATGATAAATCACGTTCTCGCATATGAAGATTTTATCTTGCATCTTGAAAAAAAGATACGTAGCCTGATAGTTCTGATTTTCAGTAATAGGGAAAGATTATAGTTCTTCCCTAGTTATGGTAGTTCTTATTTTCTCCTCTTTCTCTGTCAATGGGATTTTTTCTCCATCAAATGTATTGCCATAAGTAATGATCTGAACTTTGCAGTTGGATTTTTCTCATCTGGATGTATAATCAAAATGATAAGTAGTAGTTCCTTTCTAAAGAAATGTTCTCCATTACACAATCCATGGGTTGACAAGAGTTGGCTGCTTCATTTGACGAACTTTTGAGCCTTTTAAGTCATCATATCATGTTTGTACGTTTTAAGTGTAGCATTCTTTGCACATAATTATCTCATTAATAAGATCCTGAGAATATACCTGACATCTACAACTTGTATTGCCAGGTATCAAGGTCCATTGGTGATATGTACCTTAAAAAGCCAGAACTCAGTAGAGATCCTATCTTCCGACACAATGTCTCTCCAATCCCTTTAAAACGCCCCGTCATGACTGCAGAACCGTCCATACATATTCACAAAGTAAAGACGCAGGATTTGTTTCTGATATTTGCATCGGATGGTCTTTGGGAACAATTGACTGATGAAGATGCTGTGGAAATCGTCGTCAAAAATCCTAGAGCTGTAAGTTTCTGCTTGAGCAAATTATTCTACAAGTTGTTGCTTATATCCTGTAAATGGACCTATTTTAGTTGAAGATGCTTTGAGATCGCAAGATAGAGATTACATCTGTCAAACAAAATTGCCTTGAGTTCAGTTTGGTGATAACTAACAGAAAATCCTGAAATTCTTCTACAGGGGATAGCGAAACGCTTGGTTCGAGCAGCGCTACACGAAGCTGCGAGGAAGAGAGAAATGAGTTACCGTGAAATGACAAGAATAGAGAAAGGGATGAGACGGTATTTTCACGACGACATCACTGTCATCGTAATCTATCTGGATCATCCTCCCAGGGGATCCGGCAGGTTCAAGAGCATTCCTGCAAACTGCACAAGCGCACCTGTGGACATTTTCTCCCTCAACTCCGATGAACCGCAAGACGCTCTCCTTCAAATTTAGAGGAACTAAAAGTCCCCTTCCTGGTATAACGATCCTGATGGTATTTTATGACTGCCTTACATATTGTTAATCACTACCATGATTTCTCATGTAAATAATGCATGCATGAGTTGGGTTATGATTGAGACCTGCATTTTGATTGCGGAGATGGTTGTCATCTTAGTTTTTGTGTTGCACATAGGTTTTTCTGCTGTAGGATGATACCTTCCTGGTTATTTGTAAGTTGGTATTCCCATAATAGGTAGATAAGTCCTACTTGGCATTTCTGTAAACAGTTGCTGCAGCACGTCCTGTAAAAAAAAATCCAATTCTACATTTTTTTAGATATAAAAAGACAAATAATTGGAAAATAGTTTCCTTGTTTGACTTCGAAGTATTATAATTAGGGGAATAGTATTAAAATGTTGGATTAAAGCAGAATGGGCTTAAGCATGAGAAGTAGATGAATGCTTAGCATTCCTCTGTACTGTGCTGCTTTATCAGTGCATGTCTACTTGTATGCAAAAATGCTTAGTTCAACTGATGGTGTTACTCTTTCTAATAATGAGATGAAACATAAAGCTCATTAAGTTCGTGTGGGCAAATATGAGATTTTTGCCCAACCTAATGCAAATCCCTAAACATGGCTATGATGATCACCTTAATGTTATCAAGATAAAAAATATCTCTGCATCTTCCTTGTAATCTATTTTTCTGAAACGTTAATATAATAATATAACAAGTAGAAACATAACTTTAACCAATCACTACGATTCATTTTAATATGTTGATTAATGTACATCCTCGTAGGAAGAATCGTGCTAGTAGTTTGATCAACATATGGTTGAGTACGACCCTTTATGTGTACCACATATTAGTTTAATCTGAAGTAGACGCAATACTCAACCATAATGTCTCTTTTCGTGAATAGTCAAGACGTCTTGCAAACATGTTTGCATACAAACTTAACGTTACTAAGATATAAAAAGGAAACAGAAACATAACCATAATTCCCGTTATTCCAACGTGAGTAATATATGTCTCAAGTAGTAAGCTTTTCGTCAATTTAGATCCACAACCATGAGGTTAATATTTAGGGATTTTATCAGTTGTGCCCTTCTGAGATATCGCAATATCAGTTATGCCCCTATCTTTTTGGTAATATCAGTTGTGCCCCCGACTTCTTGCCAATATTTCACTTGTGCCCCTCAGAGGGGCATAACTGATAAAAGATTTTTATCAGTTACGCCCCTCCGAGGGGCAAAAGTGAAATATTGGCAAGAAGTCGGGGGCACAACTGATATTACTAAAAAGATAGGGGCATAACTGATATTGCGATATCTCGGAGGGGCACAACTGATAAAAACCCTAATATTTATATGCTCGATGGGCATGCTTCATTTCTGAGCTTCCTCGTTAACTGTCAATTACTTTATTAGAAAATCAAAATAGGATTTTCATATATGATTAGAGAATCCTACAGCTCCTTATATAGTTGGAGATCTAGGGTTAGAATTACAGGAATACCCCTATGCTTTACGAACATAGTTCTCAACACCCCCATTCAAGTTAAAGCATATACATCAATTATGCTCAGCTTGTTACAATTTTTTTAACTGTGCATGCGAGTGGTTTGGTGAACATATATGCAGCATGATCTATAGAAGGTACGCTATGAGTATGATGTAACCCTCTTTTATCAGATTTCTAGTATAATGGCAGTCAACTTCGACATGTTTGGTGCGTTCGTGAAACATGGGGTTGTTGGCTATATGCATAGTTGCTATACTATGGCATCTGAGCTCCATGATATTGTTGGGAATGATGTGAAGATATGTGAGTATTGATCGAATCCATATTAGTTTTGCTGCAGCATGAGACATAGTTCTGTATTCACTCTCAACACGCGAGAGATCACTGCTTGTTTCTTGCTTCTTCAAGTAACTAGATTTCTGAGGTAAATGCAGAAACCTATAGTGGACTTCTATAGTCTGTATCTGAATATGCCATGAGTTGGAAGCTGTTATTGTTAGCAATGTGAGCCCGAGGCGAACCATTCCTACAATAAATGTTATTGTAATAAATGATTTATCAATAAAAGTTATTGATTATGTTTCACTCCCTTTCTGATATTGAATGAATGAATGCACTATAAGATCCCTCTGTACAATAAGGGTTATGTACCATGGCCAACTTGATAATCATACAGCTGTTGATTCATTAATTGAATCATAGAGGCTGATGCTTGGATGAATATCTAAGGAGTTAGATAGATGACTCATCAAGCATTATCAAATGATTGCTAAGTGATGATTTCCAGCCTGAGTAGGAGATGGCAATCCTTTTCTCATTAGGCTGATATCTGATCGACCTCTTGATGCAGGTCCTCTGCATGAGAATAGTGATTCGGAGGTATCAGATTAGTTGAGTCAATGGGTTGACTTAACGAGATCGAGATAACCAAAGACCTATGATAAATACTGTCACATCATAGGCAAACATCCTCTGACCAGAGACAGATGTATTGCTATATGTCTGAGTGTGTACATTTGGCAGACCATTAGGTTGATGACCTAACCAAGGTCTATATACCGACGAGCTGGTGTGCATGTAAAGGCATATGAGTAATACGATCTCTCAAAGGGATCATACAGGTTCACTTGTGAACCGGGAGACATGAGCTCACTCATGAGGTATTGGGACTGATCAAATTCCATGCATGGTCGTCATGCTTTGGAAGCATGACATGAATTTGAAGGTAAGATATATGCTTTATGAAAGCATATGATCTGTACCAAATCCCAAGGACCAAGATTGAGAAACTTAGTGATCAAACCATGAAGATGAAAATGTAAAAGTGATCTATGTCTTCAAGATAAATCATAAGTCTTCCAGTATGCAGAATGTACATGTATTGGGAATACCTGAGGGTGATTTGATCATAAACGATTGTATAACCATGACGCTTCCATTCCGAGGGAGTGATGAAACATGTTTGAATTTTAGTGACTCCTCTTAGTAGAGAAGTAACCTAATCTTAGTCCATGTATTGGACATTGATCTGAATGAGATTCAGATGCAATGAGAAGATTATGTTTACGACCTTGATTTAATCAAGCATCTATGAGAGGTCTATGGGATCTGGATTTGAGATGTGATCTTAATATCCAAGTCACTATCTGTGGAACAATACAATCGTCCTGTCCTTATCTCCAGGTATCTGAGGAGAAATCGCATTATTCTTGAAGGGTTAAAGAATAGTTCCTTAAGATCTAAGCATTAAGAAGTTGATAATTAAATGTGATTTAATTATCATAATGTATGTTGAATTATCTAATATAATTAAATGTGATTTAATTATTATGGATAAGAATAATGTGGATAGTAATATCTAATTATTCATAATATATTATAAATGTGATTTATAATGTATTAGAGAGAGCTAATTATAATTTATATTTGTTGATTAATTATTAATGTGTATTGGATATACATTGTTTAATTAATTGAAAATGTAAATTATATTTTATTTTGGGTTGTGAATGTGATTCACAATTTTCCAAAGGCAAGATTGCAATATTCTCAAAATTAATTATGAATTATTTTGGAGAATAAATCACAACAAAAGTTGTTGAGATTAAATAAAGGAGAAATACATGGAGATATGCAATCTCATGAGATTGCCTCCACATGGAAACATGTGGACGGCTACCAAGTGCTACTTGGAATTGGTGTCCGCCCACCATGTTGACATGGGAGATGCAATCTCCATGTCATTGCTTCCTTATTTGATTGATTTAATTTTAAGATTGATGTATATTTGATTTGTCAAATATATTTGATCTAAATTAAATCATAAGTTGTTGGTTTTTACCAACAACAATCTTGACCATTGGATTGACATAAATCAATCTCATCCATCGATTTTGTATGTCCCATGGATTGAGATCCATGGATCCTAAAACCCTATAAATAGAGAGGCATACCATGGTCTCTTGTACATGCTTTTGGAAGCACATCTCTCTCTCTCTCTCTCTTTCTCTCCACACACGCCAACTCTCTCTCCCTCTACTTGGTGGCTGTCCCCCAAAACCCTAGAGGAGATCATCGTCGTCGCCTACGCCACCGCGCCGCCGCTTCGACGTCCTTCGGTTCTCCGTCTTCTTGAAGTGCTGCACTCACGAAGGAGACGTTCGATCTCGTACGACGAGATCAGGAGATCACCGTGCTTGGATCAACTCGTTGGATTGCGAGGACAACGCGACTCATCCCTGCGCTCGCAAGTTACTTCTCCGACAATCGGACTTGAGACAGGAGGTCTCTTTTCGTAGAGACTTGATCAACCGTGCTTCAAGAGGTATTGCATTATAGTTGATGTGGTTATAGATGAAACGATCCGAGAATCATTCTTGGATCATGTTATTTCATCGTATGAAAATTTTAAATTCCGCTACACCGAACAACTAGTGCGACTAGTCATTCTTCATCGTATTCGATACGACGCTCACGCTTCCGTGATGCTCTTGAGGATTATTCTATATCCTTCAAGTGGTATCAGAGCCTTAGGTCAAAGATTTTGTATACGATCCGCAAACCTGGGACGACTTGGGTTCGTAGAGGTCGCGAAAGTTTTTGACGCATTTGATTTTCACACTTCTGTTTAGTGAATAAATTTGGCCCTGTTTAAATTGTTTAAACACAAATTGATCATATAGATTTTGTTCTCCATTAAATAAGGAAACCATAGGATCTGAATTTACATAATTTGGATTTCGTTTGCTCAAGATATGGTTGTTTTAATGAACATGTATGCACTGTTACGGGAACTGCAAATCTTAACATGATTAATGAGTTAATTACTGTTATGATCTGCCTCGAAATGCGTGAAGTATCACTAGGTTCTATCCTAAATCAAATTAACAATCTTTGAAAATTTATTTTATCTAATTTAGATTTAAATTGATTGAGATATGTTAATTTTAGTAAGTAGGGGTCACTGTTGAAATTAAAGTCCTAATCAAGAACCATGTGATTATCAATTAATGAAATTAATTGTTAATTTCAAGAAATAATTATGGAAAATATTTGAGAAATATTGGAAGATTATTATTTCCTTAATTGACTTGGCCTCAACCAATAAATTGATTAGATTTGATCTAGATTATAATTGGAAACACAATCATCAAACTCCTTGCTTGAATAGGATTGAGAATTTGTCTAGCAAATTTCCTTATAATAAAAAATATTTTGATTATTACTATATGGTATAATTTCGGTTGAAGAACCGACAATCATCTCAGGTAAAATTGATCTATTTGGCATCATCCTTTCCCGAGGCGGATATGGTGTCTAGTCGGAGATCGCTGGGGTAGCGGGTTGCAACGTATGTGGTCCGTCCCACTCTCGCCGATACTGGCCATGACAACGGGTAGGGACTTGATAATATCGAAGAAATCAATATGTATTTTCTAATTATTAAAATTCAAATTAATACGTACTTTGAGAATAATACCATATATATACTCAAGTAAAACAATCAAGTTTGATTAATTGAATTGGATTGATAATTAATTTAATATGGTTGAATTAATTATGTCCAATTAAAATACTCTATTATGAATAGAGTTGTTGATTCCCTTAGAAGAATTAATTATATGAATTTGATTCATGATAATTAATTAAAATTTGAATAAGAGGTAGAGGATCACATAAGTGACATCCATGGTCTCCCGTCAAGGCGAATGGTTTCCGTCGCTAGGGATTGTATATAGGAGACGCCTGTATGAAGTGATAGCTCCTATATGCAAGCGCATCTGGATCGGGCTCTTTGCTTCTTGAAAGAGTAAGGCCGTATGCGTAGTGACCCCAATATCGGATCCTCGTATTATTGGGGCAATATTGGATTGTGCATAGCGAGTTCTATTCCTGCTGATAGTTGGTTCAATTAATGACGGGTCAACATCACCTTAGGGGTGGTGGGTCCGGGTATTAAAGACCAAATTGGGAAATACAAGTTGGACTTGAAAGGCGGAATGTGTTCCCTCTTCTCTTTATTAGAGTTGCAGATTCTCATATTATTGGGATGTAACAAAGATAAAGAGGAGATCCCAGTTCTTGCTTGAGATATAGCGGCAAGTATATCTCTTACTTTGAAAGTAATTAAGGGAATTAACTTTCAAAGTTAACAATGCAAGAATAATTTGATTTAAAAACCTTAATCAAATATCATAAATTTGAATATATGATTATATGTTCTAATATAGTGCATTCTTAATTTCAGAAAATGAAGTCCATGAACCCACTAAGCAGGCTTCTGTAGGTCAACCAGATGACCGGACCGAATTACTCGGATTGGATCCGTAATTTGGAGCTTGTTCTCTCGGCTGAGCGCATAAGTTATGTGCTCTCAGAAGACAAGCATGAAAACCCTAAATCAAAGGAAGAGAAAGCATACAATGACAAGTATGATGAAGATTATGTCTTGGCTAGATGCTACATCTTGGGTTCTCTCTTCAATGTTCTTCAGAAACAACATGTGGAGATGAGTACTTGCCAGGAGATAATGCAGAATCTGAAAGATATGTTTGGTGACATTAACCGCACCCAACGGTACAACGTTATGAAAAAACTCGTTTGTTGCAAGATGCAGGAAGGAACTTCGGTCCGTGAACATGTACTCGAAATGTTTGGATACTTGTCGGAGCTGGAGACTCTTGGGGCAACCATGGATGCAGACATGCAATCTGATTTCATTCTGCTGTCGTTGCCCAAGTCTTTCAATAACTTTGTGGTTTCATTCCACACAAACAAGCTGGAATTGACAAACGCTGGGCTTCTTGCTGCATTAAAGTCTGCGGAAGACGTAATGAAGAAAGATGGTTCCGCTGGCAGTGCAATGGTTGCACAGGTCAGAGGGAAGCGCGGTCCAAAGCAAGGTTCTCGGAAGGACCCGTCCCAGAAGAGAAAGAAGAAGGGACAAGGTGTTGGTTCATCTTCCAATGCATCCACTCCAATGGCATCGAAGAAAACCGACGTCTGTCACCACTGCAAGAAGCCGGGGCACTGGAGGCGTAATTGCCCGGATTACCTGAAGTCGGTCGACAAAGGTAAAGCCCCAGTAGGTATGAAATCTACTTTTATCATTGAAACCAGTTTTCTCGTTGGATGAGAAGGAAGTTGGGTTGTTGATTCCGGTGCTTCTATTCATGTATGCAATTTGTTGCATTTGTTTCAGGAAACTAGAAAACTTGAAGAAGGGGAGATAGTCATCCAGATGGGATCTGATGCAAGTGTTACAGCAGTCGCCGTCGGGACTTGTCGACTATCATTATCTAGTGGAAGAGTCCTAGTACTTAAAGAGTGTCTTTATGTACCTGAAGTCAAAAGGAATTTAATATCTGTATCTAAGCTAGTTAGAAGTAGATATTCGTTCCTATTCTATAATAAATTAGTCATAAATCGTAATGAAAAATATATTACGGATGGCATTTTGACTTATGTTTGACTCTATGAATTGTGCATTGATAAATATGTTATGAATGTTACATCCACTAATAAAATCCTAAAAGATCCAGGGAGGATGAAAATCTTTCGAATGAGATTTGGCATCAAAGGCTTGGTCATTTATCTGTTGATAAGATCAATAGATTAATAAAGGATGGATCTTTAGATTTTCTACAGGTTCAATCTTTACCTACTTGCAAGAATTGCATTCAAGGTAAAATGACCAGGATGCCTTTCCGTAACAAGGTTACAAGATGCGAAGGCATTATTGACCTAATACATACTGATGTATGCGGTCCCTTCAGTACTGCGACTCGAAATGGATATCGATATTACTTGACGTTTATTGATGACCAATCGTGATACGGGTTTGTCTTCCTAGTACGTCATAAATCTGAAACCTTTGAAAAGTTCAAAGAATTCAAGGCTTTGGTTGAGAACCAAACCGATAGGAAGATTAAACAGATTCGATCTGATCGAGGTGGCGAGTACCTCTTAGATGAATTCAAGGAATATCTTAAAGAGAATGAAATTATCTCCAACCTCACTCCTCCTAGAACTCCCTAACTTAATGATGTTGCTGAAAGACGCAACAGGGCCATCATGGATATGGTTCGTTCAATGATGAGCAAAGCACATTTACCACTTAATTTCCGGGGATATGCAGTAGAGACTGCAATATATATCCTGAATAAGATTCCTAGCAAATCTGTACCTAAGACTCCTCATGAGCTTTGGTATGGAACCAAATCTAGGGTTAATCACTTGAGGATTTGAGGTTGCTTGTTTCATGCGAAGAACGTGGACGCAAGTAAGCTAGAATCTCGCTCTCGTGAGTGTTACTTCATTGGGTATGTTAGAGATGGTATTGGATACCAACTCTATGACCCTGAGACACAAAAGTTTTTTGTTTCTAGAGATGTGAGATTTCTGGAGAATAATTTCCTTAAAGGCCAAGATAAATATGAAGTAAAGGAACTCATTGAATCCCCTGAGGATTCTGAGCTTCCTGAACCAGAAACTGAAGAGATAAATAAAGATGAAATACCCATACCTCTTCGAAGAAGTTCGAGGGTGGTTGCACCACCTGAAAGGTATGGATTCCATGTGTCAAGTGAGACTGACAATGATCCTACTTCATTTGATGAAGCACTCGCGGATCATGACATGGATAGATGGACGCTAGAAATGAAGTCAGAAATTGACTCCATGCATAAGAATGGTGTATGGACCCTAGAGGATCTACCTAAAGGGGTAAAACCCATTGGGTATAAATGGATCTTCAAGAGAAAGAGGGGACCTGATGAGAAAGTAGAGACTTTCAAGGCACAACTCGTAGGCAAGGGCTACACACAGAGAGAAGGCATAGACTACGATGAGACATTCTCTCCTGTGGCTATGCTTAAATCCATCAGGACATTGCTAGCTATAGCTGCATATCTTGACTACGACATCTGGCAGATGGACGTCAAGACGGCTTTCCTAAATGGATACCTCGAGGAAGATATCTATATGGAGCAGCCCCAGGGCTTCATAACTGAGGATGACAAAGTATGCAAGTTGAAGAAATCCATCTATGGGCTCAAGCAAGCTTCTCATAGATGGAACATCAGATTTGACGAAACCATAAAGAGTTATGATTTTGTGCAGAATCCTGATGAACCTTGTGTGCACAAGAAGCTTAGTGGGAGCGCCATTGTGTTCATCGTGCTTTACGTAGATGACATCCTTATCATTGGGAATGATACATGGATGATGACCAGTGTGAAGATTTGGCTATCCCATACCTTTGAGATGAAAGATCTTGGAGAAGCCTCTTACATCTTGGGTCTGAAGTTGTTTAGAAACCAAGAGAAGAGGATATTGGGATTGTCACAACATGGATACATTAAGAAGATTCTTGAACGATTCCGTATGGATAGTTCCAAGAAAGAATTCCTACCCTTAAGACATGGTATCCACCTGTCTAAAGGAATGGCTCCTCAAACTGTTGAGGAAAAGAAAGCCATGGCTGGATGCCCTTATGCATCAGCTGTAGGAAGCTTAATGTATGCCATGATGTGTACTAGGCTAGATATCTGCCATGCAGTGGGAGTGGTAAGTCGTTACCAATACTGCTATGGAGAACAACACTGGAATGTAGTAAAGAACATATTCAAATATCTGAGACGGATGCAAGATTACATCTTGGTCTATGGAGATGGTGATCTCCAAGTCTTGGGATATATATATTCTGACTTCCAATCGGATATTGATGATCGAAAGTCGACATTAGGGTTTGTATTCCTGTTGAATGGTGGTGCTGTGAGCTGGAGAAGCAAGAAGTAGGACACTACAACAGATTCACCAACATAAGCCGAGTACATTACTGCATCGGATGCTGCAAAGGAGGTGGTGTGGTTGCGCAAGTTTGTCCTGGAGCTTGGCATAGTTTCCTCTGATACTCCCATCCCACTACTCTGTGATAACACGGGAGCCATTGCCCAGGTGAAGGAACCCGGATGGCATCAGAAGAGCAAGCACGTGAAAAGGAAATACCACATCATTCGGGAGATTCAAAAGTGTGATGACATCATCATCACCAAGTTGGCCTCTTCCAACAACGTTGCTGATCCTCTTACCAAACCTCTGACACAGAAGGTTTTCGACCATCATGTAATGAGTATGGGATTAAGGATTGTTCCTGAATGGTTCTGAGGGCTAGTGGGAGATTGTTAGCAATGTGAGCCCGAGGCGAACCATTCCTGCAATAAATGTTATTGTAATAAATGATTATCAATAAAAGTTATTGATTATATTTCACTCTCTTTCTGATATTGAATGAATGAATGCACTATAAGGTCCCTCTATACAATAATGGTTATGTACCATGGCCAACTTGATAATCATACAACTGTTGATTCATTAATTGAATCATAGAGGCTGATGCTTGGATGAATATCTAAGGAGTTAGATAGAGGACTCATCAAGCATCATCAAATGATTGTCAAGTGATGATCTCCAGCCTGAGTAGGAGATGACAATCCTTTTCTCATTAGGCTGATATCTGATCGACATCTTGATGCAGGTCCTCTGCATGGGAATAATGATTCGGAGGTATCGGATTAGTTGAGTCAATGGGTTGACTTAACGAGATCGAGATAACCAAAGACCTATGATGAATACTGTTACATCATAGGTAAACATCCTCTGACCAGAGACAGATGTATTGCTACGATTTTGTACATTTGGCAGACCATTAGGTTGATGACCTAACCAAGGTCTATACACCGGTGAGATGGTGTGCATGTAAGGACATATGAGTAATGCGATATCTCAAAGGGATCATACAGGTTCACTTGTGAACCGGGAGACATGAGCTCACTCATGAGGTATTGGGACTGATCAAATTCCATGCATGGTCGTCATGCTTTGGAAGCATGACATGAATTTGAAGGTTAGATATATGCTTTATGAAAGCATATGATCTGTACCAAATCCCAAGGACCAAGATTGAGAAACTTAGTGATCAAACCATGGAGATGACAGTGTAAAAGTGATCTATATCTTCAAGATAAATCATAAGTCTTCTAGTATGCAGGATGTACATGTATTGGGAATACCTGAGGGTGATTTGATCATAAACGATTGTATAACCATGACGCTTCCATTTTGAGGGAGTGATGAAACAGGTCTGGATTTTAGTGACTCCTCTCAGTAGAGAAGTAACCTAATCTTAGTCCATGTATTGGACATTGATCTGAATGAGATTCAGATGCAATGAGAAGATTAGGTTTACGACCTTGATTTAATCAAGCATCTATGAGAGGTCTATGGGATCTGGATTTGAGATGCGATCTCAATATCCAATTTACTATACGTGGAACAATACAATCGCCCTGTCCTTATCTCTAAGTATCTGTGGAGAAATCGCATTATTCTTGAAGGGTTCAAGAATAGTTCCATAAGATCTAAGCATTAAGAAGTTGATAATTAAACGTGATTTTATTATCATAATATATGTGGAATTATCCAATATAATTAAATGTGATTTAATTATTATGGATAAGAATAATATTGATAGTAATATCCAATTATTCATAATATATTATAAATGTGATTTATAATGTATTAGAGAGAGCTAATTATAATTTATATTTGTTGATTAATTATTAATGTGTATTGGATACACATTGTTTAATTAATTGAAAATGTAAATTATATTTTATTTTGGGTTGTGAATGTGATTCACAATTTTCCAATGGCAAGATTGCAATATTCTCAAAATTAAATATGAATTATTTTGGAGAATAAATCACAACAAAAGTTGTTGAGATTTAATAAAGGAGAAATACATGGAGATATGCAATCTCATGAAATCTCATGAGATTGCCTCCACATGGAAACATGTGGACGATTACCAAGTCCTACTTGGAATTGGTGGCCGTCCACCATGTTGACATGGGAGATGCAATCTCCATGTCATTGCTTCCTTATTTGATTGATTTAATTTTAGGATTGATGTATATTTGATTTGTCAAATATATTTGATCTAAATTAAATCATAAGTTGTTGGTTTTTACCAACAACAATCTTGACCATTGGATTGACATAAATCAATCTCATCCATTGATTTTGTATGTCCCATGGATTGAGATCCATGGATCCTAAAACCCTATAAATAGAGAGGCATACCATGCTCTCTTGTACATGCTTTTGGAAGCACATCTCTCTCTCTTTCTCTCCACACACACCAACTCTCTCTCCCTCTACTTGGTGGCCGTCCAGCAAAATGCTAGAGGAGATCATCATTGTCACCTACGCCACCGCGCCACCTCTTCGAAGTTCTTCTGTTCTCCGTCTTCTTGGAGAGCTGCACTCACGAAGGAGACGTTCGATCTCGTACGACGAGATCAGGAGATCACTGTGCTTGAATCAACTTGTTGGATTGCGAGGACAACGCGACTCTTCCTCGCACTCGCAAGCTACTTCTCTGCCGATCGGACTTGAGACAGGAGGTCTCTTTTTGTAGAGACTTGGTCAACCACGCTTCAAGAGGTATTGCATTATACTTGATGTGGTTATAGATGAAACGATCCGAGAATCGTTCTTGGATCATGTGGTTTCATCTCATGAAAATTTTAAATTCCGCTGCACCGAACAACTAGTGTGACTAGTCGTTCTTCGTCGTATTTGATACGACGCTCTCGCTTCCGTGATGCGCTTGACGATTATTCCATATCCTTCAGTTACCTTTAGTGAATAGAAGACCTCTCCCTCGAGAGGACTTGATGTACCTTAGAACCATCATGTATGCATCAAAGTAAGCTTAAGTATGGGATTTCATACTGGCTCAATTTCTCGATAGCAAGAGAGATGTTTGGTTGAGTGATGGTAAGATAACAATAATTACCCACTAGGCACTTGTATCGACCATTATCTTCAAAACCACCTGACTCATAGATGCGTCGCTTAAGATCCATGGGTATCTGTGTTGGCTTGAATCCTAGCATCCATGTTTCCTGAAGCAGGTAGGTGGCATACTTCCTTTGAGAACTTATGAGTAATCCTCGCTCGGATCTTGCTATTTTAATCCACAAGAAGTATTGTAGTGGTCCCAAATCTTTGACTACATATTATTATGCTAGGTATTTCTTCACTTCTAAAATACCACCAGAGTCATCTCTAGTGAGGATGATGTCATCCACACAAACAAGCATAGCCATTATTCTTTTTCCATTCTTTTGTATGAATAAAAAATGGTCAAGCGAAGATAGGATGAGGCCTAAATTCTCTGCTATTTCTGATAGTTTTTGAAGCTGAGCGTGAGGAGTCTGTTTGGGGTCATATACACATTTGCTTAATAGACAAACCTTTTGACACTTCCCTTGAGCCTCGAAGTCGGGAGGTTGCTGCATGTATACGATCTCCTGAAAATCTCCATAAAGGAAGGCATACTTTATATCGAGTTGATGCAAGGGACAATCAGGCTGCATGTACACTATTGCAAGGATTAGTATAGTGGATAGATGAACAACTAAAGAGAATGTGTCAAAGAAGTCAACACCTTAAGTCTGCCTGAACCCCTTTGCTAAAAGTCATGCCTTGTAACGAGAAATTAACTCGTCAGGATTGTACTTCACAGCGAGTACCCATATGGATCCTACTATCCTATTGTCATTAAATGGATCAACAAGTGTCCAGGTGTTCCGAGAGATCAGTGCATGTATCTCTTTTTCCGTTGCTAAGAGCCATCCCGAATCACGAAGTGCCTTGGTATGAGCAAGAGGGATAACTGTATCAAAGATTGCATGGAAAAATTGTTTGGAGGAGGAGCCAAGGTTAGAGAAAGACAAATCAATAGAGATTGAATGCTTGGTAATGTATCGAGATGGTCACTATCCGGTCTTCTTCTGTAGGGCTATCGGTAGGTAAACTGGAGCATCCCCTGAGTCATCAGAGGTACCTCTATCTATATCCATCGATATAGCAGCGCCATTAGTATGTAAAGACTCAATTGAAGGACATACCTGCGGAGATGGTTCCTGCTCTAAAGGGATGTGATCAACCTTGTGGGAGAGTAACATGAATAGGAGCAGTGGAAGATGGTAGGGGATGATACATGTGTGCCAGACTGAGTAGTACGGAAGGGACTCAAAGAATATAACATCCGCACTTGTGTAATTTCTTCTGAACCACGTGGGTCATAGCATCTATAACCCTTATGATTTCAACCGTAGCCTAGGAAAACACACTTTATTCCTTTAACAGAAAGTTTGTCCTTATCAGGACCTAGTAGATAAACAAATGCAACACAGCCAGAGACTTTGGGAAGATCATGTAACACGACCTTTTCTGGAATACCCCCAGGGTTTACGAACATAGTTCTCAACAACTTCAATCTGCAAGTGTTAATTACCTTTAAATTGCTTGCCTTTTTGAGAAGAATGCATCTAATTATCAAAGTGAATTCTCAGTAGTTTCCCTATGCCATCGATAATATCACGTTCTAATGTGAAATTCTGCAATCATAATTCACAAATTAAGTTGTCAAAGCATGCTAGGGTACATGGCTTGTATCCCTGCTTATCCCACAAAATTTCTATCTCTACGATAATAGTCAATATTTAATTTCTGGAGTCAACATGGGGGATCATCAATATTTCTTTTATATGAAAGTACAAATAATTTCTACTTATTTTACAATTATATCTAATATAATTAATTTCTATCACATATCCATTCTTATCCAACCAAACAAAGAATAGAAAATAACTACATGTTATCCCTCCTTATCTCACAAATTCTACACTTATAACGATCAGAATTAAGAGATACGACATCTTTTCCATCATTATCTCGTATCACTCTACCGATCGGGCCCATAGGTTGTGCTTCCATATAGGAGACAATACTGATCCACTTCTTCGTACTATTCCTTGGAATCACTCCTCTAGCTGGAAGGAAGAAGGGATCTAACTCTACATGTATGTGTGTTTATGTATCTGACAAAATAAGAAACTAAATAACCATTATTTCAAAGGTGATGAGATTGGATTAGCCTGGGCATGTATTCTGCAGTGTCTTCTAGAAAGTCCTTTGTGGGATTACTGTTGGGAATGGACAACCGGATACTGATGCGGATACGCAATCGATCACCACCACAAAAGCACATGAAAAAGAAGAACAACCAGATATAATGGTGGTCGGTCACCTCTCGCGACCACCGGAGAAGAAAGATCACTATAAGAGGAACACATACAACTATCTCAATTACCTCGCTCTCTCACCTCTCTTCTCTCTTCTCTCTCTCTCTCTCTCTCTCTCTTCTCTTGTGGTATTCTTTCTTGCTGTGGTGTAGAGGTAATGCCTCCACCCCTCTTTAAATAAGCCCAAATACAACCTCATAGTCCTATTTTCAAACTATAAATAGAATACAACTCAACAAATATTAGGATTAGGAGTCCAATCTCACTAGAATTCCTAATCCTAATTTGACTCTAATACTAACAATCTCCCCCCTTAAGTTGAATTCCATCATGATCTCTTCATCATCTTGAGTCTACACTGCGTCATCCTCGTCATCTGCAGGTCTCGTTAGTAGGATCTCACCAACTCTGAGTGACGCACCCATCACTGGGCACCCTCCACATGCCCCCTCTTAAACACTCGCACAACTCAGTATTGTGCCTAATGATGCAGCACCACAAATCTTTCGTGACTAGAGATTGTGCCGACATCCTCTAGTAAAGCGAATCGCACTCGCTTCTCCTTGTTGCGCGCTTCTGCAGCAGAGATGCCAATAACCTGTCGCTCTCTCATCGTACTGCTCGTCCTGAGAGTAACTGGAGCTCCATCACTTGTCATGATCCTTCCCTCGAGTTTATACATATTGTTCGACATCTTCATCCCACGCATCACTACTCGTGCTTCCTTGCTCGCTCTGAGAACTCCCCCTTCAACGATGACTCGATGTCCTCGTGATTCGATCATTCCAAGTGAAAATCAGATTCTTATTGGCTGTAGGTATGTGTCTGACACCTGTCAGAGCGGAATTGCATCGATACAATCCCCTTGACGTGGTGAACCTCTCCACCTTCCATCTTGACCATGCCGTCATTACATGCCTGATATGTACTAAACTGCTTCCTAGATGAGCACACATGGTCTGAACATACCGAGTCTAGAAACCATCTTGAATCTGCCTTCATATCTCTAGAGCACGCTAGCAATTCTCCTTTGCAGACTGTAGTGGAATCCTTTTGGTCAAATTCAAAATCACCAACATTTTTCTTCCCTTTCTCGTTCTCACATCTCGGACAATCGGCTATTTTATGACCCTCCTTGTCACAATGGAAGCATCTGATTGGATCCCGTGACTTGGATCAATCTCTAAATCCTATATCCCTTGATCTTGAACGTTGTTGCCATCACATGACCTTTATCATTTGTTGCCTCATCTGCTGACCTTTGTCGAGACTCATTCATAAGCAACGAAGCAACTATATCATCTAATGTGATGGTCTCCTTGCCATAGAGTAACATCGTCACAATATGATCATAGGAAGATGGAAGGGAACTCAACAAGATCAGTGTCTTATCCTCCTCCTTGAACAGAAATTCTTCTTTCGCATTCTTCTCATCAATATGAGAACGCCTATCAGAATCTTGTTGAATTCATCCAATTGAACTTCAAAACTTTGTCCCGTCGGTCATCTTTAGACCATAGAGCTTCTTTTTCATCATAGTCGGTTCATCAAAGATTTGGACTCATATCATCCCTGGAGCTTCATCCAAACCTCTATTGGATCCTCCAGGCTAATGACTTCGCGAAGAGTGTTGTCTTCCAAGAGTAATTGTATTGTACTATTTGTGAGATCTCTCATCTCCTTCCACTCTTCCTCTTTCATCTTCTTTGGCTTCTTTTCTTTATCCTAGAGAGCTTTCACAAGTTCTTCTCACGTGAGTATATTCTTCACCTGTTGTTGCTAAAAGGTGAAGTTGTTCTTCCCGTTGAAGGGTTCCATGGAGAATGATGCACCCCTCGATGTAAATTTTGCCATCTACTTTGGTATTGTACCTCCTTGTAGGATCTGAAAAGCAGAGTAGAATCCTCTCAATCCAAATCGTCCAACTCATCCAGAGTGCGCAAAAACCCCTATCTGTACTCCTGGATCACCTCAATCAAATCTAGATGCTCCCGATCTCAACGGTTCACCGTAGCCATTGGTTCTTCACTACCTCTTAAAGAAGGCACATCTGTTGCGTCACGTCGTCTCGTTGATGTCGAATCTCACTCTGATCTGCCACGTCATTGTTGGACATGTGAGCCCATGGCAAGCCATTATGCAATAAATGTTATTGTAAATATCATTCCCTGATCTGAAATGAAGAGTAATCATTTTGCATAATAGGTCCCTTATTATAATTAGGGTTATGTACCATGGCCATCTTGATAATCATACAGCTGTTGATTCAATTATCAAATCATAGAGGCTGGTGCTATGATGAATATCTAAAGAGTTAGATTGAGGACTCATCAAACACCGTCAAATGATTGTTAAGAGATGATCTCCAGCCTGAGTAGGAGATGTCAATCCTTTCTCATTAGGCTGATATCTGACCGACCTCTTGATGCAGGTCCTCTGCATAGGGAGATTCAGAGGTGTCAGATTAGTTAGGCCAAAGAGTTGACTTAACGAGATCGAGATAACCAAAGACCTATGTTGAATACTGTCACAGCATAGGCATGCATCCTCTGACCGGAGATAGATGTGTTACTATATGTCTGAGTGTGTGCATTTGGTAGACCAATAGGTTGATGACCTAACCAAGGTCTATACACCGACGAGTTGGTGTGCATGTAAGGACATATGAGTAATACGATCTCTCAAAGGGATCATACATGTTCACTTGTGAACTGGAAAACATGAGATCACTCATGAGGTATTGGGACTGAACAAATTCCATGCATGGTTGTCATGCTTTGGAAGCATGACAAGAATCAGAAGGTATGATATATGCTTTGGGAAAGCATATGATCGATACCAATTCCCAATGACCAAGACTGAGAAACTTGATGATTAAACCCTAAAGACGACAGTACAAAATTGATCTACATCTTTGACTTTCATCATAGGTCTTCCAGTATGTAGGATGTACATGTGTTGGGAATACCTGAGGGTGATGTGATTATAAACGATTGTATAACCATGACGCTTCCACTCCGAGGGAGTGATGAAACAGGTTTGGATTTTAGTTACTCCTCTCAATAGAGAAGTGACCTAATCTTAGTCCATGTATCGGAAATTAGTCTAAATGAGATTCAGATACAATGAGAAGATTAGGTCTACGACCTTGATTCAATCAAGCATCTGTGGGAGGTCCATGAGATGTGGATTTGAGATGTGATATCAATATTCAAGTCACTATACAGGGAACAATACAATCGCCATGTCCTTATCTCCAGGTATCTAGGGAGAAAGCACATTATTCTTGAAATGGTTCAAGAATGATTTCATAGTTAAATTATATCTAAGCATTGGGAGATTGATAATTAAATGTGATTTAATTATCTTGATGCATATGGATATTTAACCAATATAATTAAATGAGATTTAATTATTGTGGATAAGAATAATGTGGATAGCAATATCCAATTATTTATAATATATTATAAATGTGATTTATAATGTATTATAGAGAGCTTATTATGATTTATATTTTTAATTAATTATTGGTGTGAATTGGATTCACATTATATAATTAATTAAAAATGTAAATTAATTTTTATTTTGGATTGTGAATGTGATTCACAAATTTCCAATGGTTAGATTGCAATATTCTCAAAATTAATTATGAATTATTTTTGTAGAATAATCTACAACAAAAGTTGTTGTAAAAATCTTGGAGATTTTCATGGAGATATGCAATCTCATGAGATTGCACAAGATTGCCTCCACCATGGGATATGGTGGACGGCTACCAAGTCCTATATGGAAGATGGTAGCCGTCTTACCAATCTCCATGAGGAGATGCAATCTCCATGCACATGTCTCCATTTTGGATTGATTTGATTTGGGATTGAATTATATTTGATTTATCAAATATATTTAATCTAAGTTAAATTATTAGTTGTTGGTTTTTTCCAACAACAATCTTGACCATTGAAATAAACACTAATCAATCTCATCCATTGATTTGGTGTGTCCCATGGATTGTGATCCATGGACTTCCAAAATCCTATAAATAGAGAGGAACTCCTTGCTCTCTATGATAATACAATTCAGATACAACAAGCTCTCTTCTCTCATTCCACACTTCATCTCTTCTCTCTTCTCCATTGATGGCCGTCCACCAAACCCATAGGAGAAGTCTCGACGTCGCTTCACCACCGCGCCGCCGTCTCGACGTTTCTCGGTTCTCCATCTTCTTTGGAGTGCTTTGCTCACGAAGAAGGTGTTTGATCTCGTGCGATGAGATCAGGAGTTCTACGTGCTTGGATCAACTTCTTGGATTGCGAGAAACACACGACTCATCCCCGTGCTCGCAAGCGTCTACTCCGAAGATCGGACTTGAGACATGAGGTCTCTTTTCGTAGAGACTTGACCAACCATGCTACAAGAGGTATCCTAGCTACTTGATGTGGTTTTAGATGAAACGATCCGAGAATCGTTCTTGGATCATGTGGTTTCATGATATGATTTTTTTAAAATTCCGCTGCATAGAACAACTAGTCCGACTAGTCGTTCTTCATCGTATTCGATATGATGCTCATGCTTCCATGATACGCTTGAGGATTTTTCTATATCCTTCAAGTAGTATCAGAGCCTTAGGTCGAAGGTTTTGGATACGATCCATAAACCTAGGACGACTTGGGTTCGTTAAGGTTGCGGAAGTTTTCATCACATTTTATTTTCGCACCTCTGTTTAGTGAATAATTTTGCCCTATTTAAAATGTTTAAACATGAACTAATCAGTTGAATTTTGTTTTTCATTAAATAAGGAAACCATAGGATCTGAGTTTACGTAATTTGGATTCCGTTTGCTCGAGATATGACCTTTTGAATAAACATATATTCACTGTTGCGGGAACTGCGAATCTTAACATGATTAATGAGTTAATTACTATTTTGATATGTCTAGAAATACATGAAATATCACTTATATTCTATCATAAATTAAATTTGCAATCTTTGGAAACTGATTTTGCGTAATTTGGATTTGATTTGATTGAGATATGTTAATTTTAGTAAGTAGGGGTCACTTCTGAAATTACATTCCTAATCAAGAACCATGTGATTGTCAATTAGTGAAATTAATTGTTAATATTTGAGAAATATTTAGTGATGATTATTTCCTTAATTGACATGGCCTCAACCAATAAATTGATTAGATTTGATCTAGATCATAATTGGATACACAATCAACAAACAGCTTGCTTGAATAGGATTGGGAATTTATTTAGCAATTTTTCTTATAATCAAAATTGTTTTGATTATTACTATATGGTATAATTTCGATTGAAGAACCGATGATCATCTCAACTACACAATGATCTATTTGGAATTATCCTTTCTTGAGGTGGATATGGTGTCTAGTCGGGGAGTGTTGGGGTAGCAGATTGTACCGTGTGCGGTCTATCCCACTCTCGCCGGTACTGACCATGACAACGGGTAGGGACTCGATAATGCCAAAGAAATCAAGGTGTATTTTTTCTAATTATTAAAATTCGAATTAATACGTACTTTAAGATAATACCATATATATTCAAGTAAAAACAATCAAATTTGTTGATTGAATTAGATTGATAATTGATTTAATGAGATTGAATTAGATATATCCAATTAAAAACACTCTATTATGAATAGATGTATATTTCCCTTGGAAGAATTAATCATAATGAATATGATTCATGATGATTAATTAGAATTTGAATATAATATTGAGGATCACATAAGTGACATCCATGGTCTCCCGTCAAGGCGAAGGGTTCCGTCGCCAGATATTATATGTAGGAGATGCCTGTCCGAAGTGACAGCTCCTGCATACAATCCATTTGGATCGGACTCTTCGCTTCGCGAAAGAGTAAGGACGTATGCGTAGTGATCCCAATATCAGGTCCTCATATAATTGGGGCGATATTGGATTGCACATAACGAGTTGTATTCCTGTTCGCGGTTGGTTCAATTAATGAGGGGTCAACATCACCTTAGGGGTGGTGGGCCCGGATATTAAAGATTGAATTGGGAGATGTAAGTTGGACTTGCAAGGCAGAATGTGTTCCCGCTTCTTTTTATCCGAGTTACAGGTTCTCATATTTTTAGGATGTAACAAAGTTAGAAAGGGGATCTCGGATCTTGTTGAGATATAATGGTAAGTATATCGCTTACATTGAAAGTGAAAAAGGGAATGAACTTTCAGTGTTGATAAGACAAGACAACTTTGATACAAAAATTCCTAAATCAAAGTAAAACATGTGTATATATATTTATGTAGATTTCTTATTCCAGTTAATTCTTCATTAACCTACTCAATACTATACTCAATAATAACCAGTGAAATATCATAGATTGGATCCATGATCAAAATATTATACTTGCAGTTAAACACATATTGTATGTGATTGCAATGTGCAAGTTTCCTCATAATAATGAGGAATGATAATTAAATAGGCAATAGGATTACAACCCTAGGGTTTTTATATCTTTATAGTCTTGATCTCATCGAATGTACTTTAGAAATGACATGTCGATGATGATCATAATTGTCGAATAATCCTTATAAAATCTAAGAAGATGTTTACGGCATGCATATGTGCTATCGACATTTTAATCATGAATGACGTGGTTCACTGCATCATGCAGAATGGTGGCTCTATAAGAGATGATGTATTCAAAATATTTGAATACCTACCTGAATCAATGTTTTAAGAGTTTAAGATGTATATAGATGTGATGAGTATCATCATTCTGCTGTCTATAATCTAGTCATTCATGAAGCTTCATAATATTCATATTGTATGAATTGAATGAAGCACGCATAAATGTTGAAATACTCTTACATTGAATTATTTTGAGTTCAACATAAGAGATCCTTAGTCTTAAGCAATGGTTGTTTATAGATGAAGGGAGCGCAATGGAAGCATGGGTCTAACCCATGTGAGAAGGAAAGTCAAAGAGTTGACTATACTTTTATGACTTCCATATGACATCTAAAGAGTTGGATGAATGCCAATACTGCAACAAGATGATGTGTTGATAGTATGACCATCAAGTCTACCTAGAATCCTTAGAGAAGGACTCTGATAGTGCATCATAATTATCTTCATATAATCATTGAAATTGACTTTCTTATTTGATAAGATGAAGTCTAATAATTGTGTCTCAATCTTCTAATAATACTTATGATTGGTTGCATATGTATTGGAAGACTATAAAATTTGATTTTAAAGGTTAGTTAGTCATCCACATGGATGTTAATGCAATTGTTGCAAGAACCTCTATTAGATAAATATACTTCCTAATTTCAGTGGGAGAGTCATTAGTCTTAGAGAATGTCTCTATGACCTAGATATTAGAATACACTCATTGTTTATTTCTAAATGTTGGGGATAAACATGAATTCTGGAATATACCTACCATAAAGAGTTATGATGGAGATATTTCAGATAGTAATCTAAAATCTAGTGGGCTCTACTAAATTAGAAAATTAATGAATGGTTCACTAACATTTCTAATACTGAAATTAAACCTTAAAAGATCAATAGGAGAATGAAGATCATTTGACAATGATCTGGCATCAAGCCTTGGACATTTGTCTGTTGATGTGATCAATAGACTAGTAAGAGATGAAACTTTAGATTGTCTAAAGGTTCAAATCTTACATACTTGTGAATATTGTATTCAAGAGTAAAAATGTCCAATACACCTTTCCTTGGAATGGTGTAAGATGTCAAGGTATTCAAGATCTCATACGTATTGATGTATGTGAATCATCTATACCAGAATAAACATTATGGATATGTGATATCTATTGATGATTATTTGTGATTTGAGATTTCTTCTCTTCACTTAGAAACCTTTGAAATGTTCAAAGATTTCACAATTTTAATTTAGAACCAAAGTTTGAAGGAAGATTAAATGAATTTGATCTAATCTAGGTAGTTAGTACCTATTAGATGAATTTATGTAATACCTTATAGAGATATGAATGTCATTTCTATATCACTTCTCCTAATAAACCTAAACTCAATGGAGTTGTAGGGAGATACAATTGGATCATGTGTGACATGATTTGATCAATGATGATTCTTAGCATAATTACCTCTTAGTTTCCAAGGTATATGTGTAGTAAAGACTACAATATATATCCTTAATAAGGTTCCAAGCAAGTAAGCTGGAATTTAGCACCTGAGAGTGCTACTTCATTAGGAAAATAAAGGATGGTATTGGATACCTGATGAAACTCTGTTTCATCATCATAATTTCCCATTATTAACCCCCTTACTTAAGCTTGGTATCAATAAAACCCAGTTAGTGTCCTGTAATTAACATAGTCTTAAATAAATTAAAAATCACAAAAAATGACAAAACAAAAATTCGTGGTATTTTTCGACTTAAAAATACCCTCAAAAACATTTCGGATCTTTGTTTGATCTCATCTTCAGTTTTGGTCAACATAAAACTTGTAGATCTCATCAAGATCTACAACTTTCATGTTTTGAGTTTTCTCAAATTCGGCCTTCTTAACCCCCCAAAATCAAAAATACCCTCGAATAAATTTGATTGGGCCACGTGGCCCATTCTGGGGGCGCTACGTGGCCCGCTTCCCTTATCCCATCCGCCCTTGACCAGGGCCGTTGGATCATCTCTTGATCCAACGGCTAAGTCCTCTCCACGCACGCCCATTTTCCTCAACCGTCTGATCATCCTTGCCCTTAATCTGCACCGCACGTAAGCGCTCGCACCAGAGCTTGCCACGTGACGTGACTGATGCCGTCCAATCGCGCCCCCGTTCTTCCATCTCAGCTACCTCTTCTAAGCGCGAGCCTCAGCCCTTCGATCGCGCCTTCTCTGAATAACCACCGTCCTTAAGCGCCGAGCCCATAGCTCAACACGTGGCAGCCCATCTGGCTTTGATCATATCGCCTCCAGCTCTAATCGAGACCGTCCATTCGTGCCTCATCGACAGCCGTTGGATCTCCAGATCCAACGGCTATCGGTCGTCGTCAACCTCCGACCCCCTCTCTTCCCACGTTCTCCACCTTGCACACCCCTCTCTCCCTTCCTATTATCTCCATCTCCACTGATGACCGCCTCGTCCGCTGACCGTATCACGATTTTCCCCAATCATCCTTCATCCTCACGAGTCGCCCCACTACTCTCAATCCACTCCCAGTCGCTCCATGTTCCTTACGAAACCCACGACTTCCAGCATTTGCACCTCCGACTCGTCCTTCAAATATCACGCTTCCCCCCTCGATTCAAAGGGTCTGCCTTTACGTAGGGGCATGGCCCAACCCTCCGCCACCTCCCAGTGACAGGGGGAGGTGGCTGGATCGAGCGAAGACGACCACTGCCTCCGGTGCGACCCTCCGCCGTTCATGGCGGAGATGCGGCGCCTCGAGCCCGCTTGAGCTGCCTCCATCGGCTGGGGAGGTCCAGCGAACACCAGAGCTTCGTCATGGAGCTCGAGCACAAGCCATACCCTCCACAATCGCTCAGGTAAGCTTCCGACGACCCCTTTGCATTTTATTCGTTTAATTTCGTAATTAATTAGGTTTCGATGCTTGTTTTCACCTTCCATCAAACCTGCACCGAGCTTCATCACACATCCCCCTTTGACGCGCATCGCTCAGATCCTCTTCTCCTTCTTCCAAACCCTAGGTCACCGTCAACCCATCTCCTCCGCCATCTCCGGCGGAGGAGCTCCGAGCTCCCATTTTCTTCATCCGCAGAGCTCCCACTCCGTTCCACTTCGCACGCAAAGATAGCTTGCTTGCTTCGGCTACGTGTTACTAACGCTGCAGATCGCTAATTTGATCAATGGCCGGAGCCTGGGCGGAGCTGAATTCATCGACACCGCAGATGCGATCCGAGCTCCGGTGAGCAACGCCAGCGTCTCCAGGACCTTCCCCGAGTTCCCCGCTTCATAGACGACTTGTCTTGGAGCTCGGGGGGAGTCCATCGTAGCCGGGAGCGAGCGGCGGAGCTGGAGCTCCTTCGCCGGAGCTCTGTTCTCGCCGCCAGCTGCGGAGGAGGAAGATGGAACAATTGCCGTTGGATGGGTCCTCCAGGAGCTCATCCAATGGCTCAGATTCGACCACGAATGTCTTCTCCAGCAACTGTTTGATCGTCTCGATCCAATGGCCTTCGTGCAACCACATCGTCCTTCCAGGAGCTCACAGTATCCATCCGATCACCACAATCGGATGGCCCATCTTCGGCCACGTGTCATCGCCATAGCAGCACCGAGCCTCAGCCACCGAGCCTCCAGGCTTGGAGTTCACGAACCACATCCGAGCCTGAAGCAACGCCCGAGCCTAGCCGAAGCGCCTCCTAGCCTCTGCCCAACCTTGGCCTGCTTCCGAGCCTGGAGTAGCACGTGCAAGGCACGTGCTCTCCGGGAAATTTATGCAGAGGTCCACCAAGTTTCTTCAATTTGCAGAAAGGCCCCTGCGTATGTGGAACTTTTATAGGGAAGGCCTCAGAACTTATTTTATTTTCATTTTAGTCCTTCCAGGGACCTTTCTGTAGTTATCATTTCATGTTTTCTTGTATTTATGCCCTTATCTTCATTGCTGCATAACTTGAGCATCATGTTTCCGTTTCAGTTGATTTCAATCTCATTTGAAAGCTTGTTTGATGTACTTCTTAATGGCATATTAAGTTTCACATTTTGGACACTTGAATTTTTTTATGTATTATTGTATTTACCATGTGTCCCTTATTATTAACTTATGCCTTGTTAACATTATCAATCAAGCTTGACATTTTAAGCAAATCTGAAATTGACTCATATTAAATTTTGCTCATCATATCAATTCTGTCCTAGGACATAGATTCATGGCATTTCATGGCATTTATTTGCATGATAAAAATAAATAAAAAATTGCATGTTTGATTTTTAATGCATTGTTGTATTGTCTTGCATGCTTTGACCTATAGATGTTTTAACTCCACGCTTAATCAAATAGACTTAAATCCGACTAATACGAGAGAGGCTCGTGTCCCTGAGTTCGACCTTGGTATCTTGCCAAGTAAAAAAAATCACGACCATCTCATTTTGATCTATCATATACATAGTTAAATGAGATGGTTTTTGATGAGCCCGAAATTGGCCCGACTGCTACGACAATTCCGAGTGCTAAAAACACTCTCTTAAAGGGCCGATTTTGCGATTTATCAAATGGCGCCATTGCCGGGGACACGACTCATTTCTTTTTATTTTTTGGATTTTTTGTTTATTTTATTAAGTGTTCATTTTATAAGTCAAAGTGTTCGTCTAATTTGCATTATTAAATCTTTTCTTTTTATTTGATCTCTAACCATTGCTTTTGTGGCAGGGCCCTTGATGGTTCAAGGAGGCGAGGAGCAGGACGCTTCCCGCTGCGAGGAGCCGCAAAACATACATGAAGCAAATAGGGAAGAAAAAAATGTGTCTCGCATTTTATTTTTGCATGTAATATAATAATTCATCTTTTACAACGGTCTTCGATCGAAGGCTCGCGGTTGTAATCGAACGATTATGGTTGTGTGGGGATCGTACCCACTTGAGTGTCGACCTAGGACCAGGCACACGGTTCTTTGAGCGGTTTTTATTTTCCATATTCTTATGTGCTTGCTCGTAGGTAGGACACACTAAAAAATAGACGCACATAATCTCGCCTCACTTAGCTAAAATTAATGAAAATCATTCCCGCTAATAGATGCATGATTAGGTGTGACTTTTATCGACTTGCATACATTGATTTTGGTTTTCAAAACGGCCGGAGTTTTTCACAGATTTGTCGCCAAATCACTGCATGATTTCTCACTTAGCCTAGATTGTGCTTTTTTTCGAATACATATTTTTCTCGGCTTTCTCTTCCTAGCTTAATCACCTAGGATAAACGGAAAATGGGAATGAACAGTAGACGATGATTTCTTGATTTTGTGCTAACCATAATTCAGTGATAACCTAAAATAAAATTAGGACTGTTAATTGCAAGTCAACCAAAAATGGAGTAAAATTCGATTTTAGGAGAGCAATACCCTCGCTTACGCAATGATTTTCACTTCACATCTTTTCTTTGCGTAAAAATCTAATGTTTTATCACCAATAAAACCGACAAGATAATAAACCAACCTTGGTTGGTTTCATGTGTGAGTTGGTGAAACTAAGGGTTTGCTTGATTGATTGAGCCATGTTTGCTTCGATACACACCCTAAAACCTTAGTCACTCCATTCATCTCCGCAGATTCAAACCGCTCATTTGTAAATCCATCCTTCTTCTTCGTTCCCCTTGGGTCCCTCCCAACATCAATTTCCATCTTTATACTTAGGCTAATCTCAGCCTAAGTATAGGGGAGACCCAAGTCCCCGTGATTTTCTCTACTCACCTTTCCTTGCCTTTATACTTAGGTTATTTCTAACCTAAGTATAGGGGGAGCCCCTCTTAGCTCCCGTATATTCCTATATATTTAAATGGACCTATGTACTTGTAACTTCTAATGCTATGAGGACATAGCAAAGTTTAAGTATAGGTGGGTATACCGTATATACCGTATACTTACTTTAGCTATAGTCTGAAAAGTTTGAAAAATTTAAAACTTTTTGGCTAAGGTAAAACTCTTTGGACTAAGAGAACTCAAATGATTTCGCAGCTTTTCGATATTATGTTATGCTATTTTTATAAAAATATTTTCAAAAATGATTTTTTGTTTTGAAAAAAAATCTTTTGAAAATGTTTTGAAAACTTTTTATTTGCGTGACATGGTTTTGAAAGTCTTTTCAAGGAAAGTTGAGTTTAACTTGTGTTTTAACTTTTATTAAAATCCATAAAATTAAGAAAAACGCAAAACCTTTTCGGAGCCGTTAGTGACTACTAAGCCCAATTAAGTAAGCTGTATTCAGTGAGGGTTCGTCCTTAGCAGATTGGATGGTTTAGAGGACATCGCGTAAGGCCCCGTCCTCAAGCAACAGGCTTCGGCCTGTACTTACATCCATACTGGCTGAATTGCAGATGCTCAATTGAGTTTAGGCAGCTCTAATATCTCTTGAAGTTCAAAAAAAAAATCATTGTTTTTGAATGAAGGAGTTGGATTAATCCTCTACACTTACACTTTCAACCAGGATCTGAATTGGTCAAGGAGACTTAGCTTTTTGAGGTCTTTGAGATTTTTAGGTTAACCAGCCTTAGCCATCAGGGTCATAGACTTAATCGTTCACATTCTCCTAGGTTTCTAGATTTGCATGCTATATTCCATGCTTAGTCTCAGACAAAAGAATATGATCAGCACATCACATGCACGACTACGGTTTTTGATGAGATGAGTTGATTTTTCACCTGAGGGATTGGGATGAGGAAGTCGAGTTTGGATTTGATCTAATGATGCTCGAGGATGGGATAAAATCTTTAGAGGCTTCATGAAACCTGAGTGTCAGCAATATTAGCCAATATGAGAACTTGGTTCTTATATTAATCTCTTGATATTGACCTAAGTGCCAGGGTGTGAAATAAATAAAAAAATGTTGATCAGTGTGCGCCAACTCTTGGTAAAAGTAGTGGAGCTAGCCACAAATTATACAAGTCAATGAAATTCAAAGAAAAAGCTCTCATTCCACAAAGTCAAATATCAAAGAGCTTCCACCAAAGGCGAGCGCTCCCAAACTTTTTAAAGTGTCCACTTGGACCACCTCTATTAGGACCAGGAGTCAGGCTTACACCAAAAAAGGGCTCTGCATCGTAAATGCTACAAGTCTAGGTGTCGAAGGTACGATAGGTACTCAAAAGAGACACACCCCGGTGTACTCCCAGGAAAACAAGTGCAGACGGCTCCAACTTCTCTTGACGGACGCACTGATCAACACCAAAAAATGTGTTGCGTAAAAGACACTAGAGAGAATCCTTGTTCCAATGAGAGGGAGAGAAGAAATGACACAATCCCATGCCCTCCATTACTGGCTTGTCATCTACATTTTCTAAGTCTGACAACTAAAGAGACGGTGTACTGAATGCAAGATTTGATTTATTCCCTAGTGTTGAGGATTGGGTCCTGAGGAGATTTTCTCGGACCAAGACTTTGGGTGATGAATTGACTTTACTCTCAGAATCGCAGTCAACACTAAAATGTCATATCCTTTAGATTATATGTACATCAGAGAGAGTCTGTAGAATTAAAGGAATTGGATGCCTCTTGATTAAGGCTGGGTTGAACTCTAGAATTTTGGACTTCTAAAGTCGAGTCAACTTGATGAGATTGGATCCTGTATTCACATGCACAAGGGGATTAATCCAACTTAGTCATTCTCTTTGATGCTCGAGGACGAGCATAGTTTAAGTATAGGGGGTGATGAAACTCAGTATCATCATCATAATTTCCCATTATTAACCCCCTTACTCAAGCTTGGTGTCAATAAAACCCAGTTAGTGTCCTGTAATTAACATAGTCTTAAATAAATTAAAAATCACAAAAAATGACAAAACAAAAATTCATGGTATTTTTAGACTTAAAAATACCCTCAAAAACATTTCGGATCTTTGTTTGATCTCATCTTCAGTTTTGGTCAACATGAAACTTGTAGATCTCATCAAAATCTACAACTTTCATGTTTTGAGTTTTCTCAAATTCGGCCTTTTTAACACCCAAAAATAAAAAATACCCTCGGATAAATCTGATTGGGCCACGTGGCCCATTCTGGGGCCGCCACGTGGCCCGCTTCCCTTGTCCCATCCGCCCTTGACCATGGACGTTGGATCATCTCTTGATCCAACGGCTAAGTCCTCTCCACGCGCGCCCATTTTCCTCAACCGTCTGATCATCCTTGCCCTTAATCTGCACCGCACGTAAGCGCTCGCACCAGAGCTTGCCATGTGACGCGACTGATGCCGTCCGATCGCGCCCCCGTTCTTCCATCTCAGCCGCCTCTTCTAAGCGCGAGCCTCAGCCCTTCGATCGCGCCTTCTCTGAATCGCCACCGTCCTTAAGCACCGAGCCCAGAGCTCAATACGTGGCAGCCCATCTGCCTTTGATCATATCGCCTCCAGCTCTAATCGAGACCGTCCCTTCGTGCCTCATCGACAGCCATTGGATCTCCAGATCCAAAGGCTATCGGTCATCGTCAACCTCTGACCCCCTCTCTTCCCACGTTCTCCACCTTGCACACCCCTCTCCCCCTTCCTATTATCTCCATCTCCACTGATGACCGCCTCGTCCGCTGACCGTCTCACGATTTTCCCCAATCGTCCTTCATCCTCGCGAGTCGCCCCACTACTCTCAATCCACTCCCAGTCGCTCCATGTTCCTCACGAAACCCACGACTTCCAGCACTTACATCGCCGGCTCGTCCTTCAAATATCACGCTTCCCCCCTCGATTCAAAGGGTCCGCCTTTACGTAGGGGCATGGCCCAGCCCTCCGCCACCTCCCAGTGACAGGGGGAGGTGGCTGGATCGAGCGAAGACGACCACTGCCTCCGGTGCGACCCTCCGTCGTTCATGGCAGAGATGCGGCACCTAGAGCCCGCTTGAGCTGCCTCCATCGGCTGGGGAGGTCCAGCAAAGACCAGAGCTTCGTCATGGAGCTCGAGCATAAGCCATACCCTCCACAATCGATCAGGTAAGCTTCCGACGACCCCTTTGCATTTTATTTGTTTAATTTCGTAATTAATTAGGTTTCGATGCTTGTTTTCACCTTCCATCAAACCCGCACCGAGCTTCGTCACACATCCCCCTTCGACGCGCATCGCTCAAATCCTCTTCTCCTTCTTCCAAACCCTAGGTCACTGTCGACCCATCTCCTCCGCCACCTCCGGCGGAGGAGCTTTGAGCTCCCATTTTCATCATCCGTAGAGCTCCCACTCCGTTCCACTTCGCACGGAAAGATAGCTTGCTTGCCTCGGCTACGTGTTACTAACGCTGCAGGTCGCTAATTTGATCAATGGCCGGAGCCTGGGTAGAGCTGACTTCATCGACACCGTAGCTGCTATCCGAGCTCCAGTGAGCAACGCCAGCGTCTCCAGGACCTTCCCCGAGTTCCCCGCTTCATCGACGACTTGTCTTGGAGCTCGGGGGGAGTCCATCGTAGCCGGGAGCGAGCGGCGGAGCTGGAGCTCCTTCGCCGGAGCTCTGTTCTCGCCGCCAGCTGCGGAGGAGGAAGATGGAACAGTTGTCGTCGGATGGGTCCTCCAGGAGCTCATACAACGGCTCAGATTCGACCACGAACGTCTTCTCCAGCAACCGTTGGATCGTCTCGATCCAATGGCCTTCGTGCAGCCACGTCATCCATCCAGGAGCTCGCAGTATCCATCCGATCACCACAATCGGATGGCCCATCTTCGACCACGTGTCATCGCCATAGCAGCACCGAGCCTCAGCCACCGAGCCTCCAGGCTTGGAGTTCACGAACCACATCCGAGCCTGAAGCAATGCCAGAGCCTAGCCGAAGCGCCGCCTAGCCTCTGCCGAACCTTGGCCTGCTTCCGAGCCTGGAGTAGCACGTGCAAGGCACGTGCTCTCCGGGAAATTTATGCAAAGGTCCACCAAGTTTCTTCAATTTGCAGAAAGGCCCCTACGCATGTGGAACTTTTATAGGGAAGGCGTCAGAACTTATTTTATTTTCATTTTAGTCCTTCCAGGGACCTTTCTGCAGTTATCATTTCATGTTTTCTTGCATTTATGCCCTTATCTTCACTACTGCATAACTTGAGCATCATGTTTCCGTTTCAGTTGATTTCAGTCTCATTTGAAAGCTTGTTTGATGTACTTCTTAATGGCATATTAAGTTTCGCATTTTGGACACTTGAATTTTTATGTATTATTGTATTTGCCATGTGTCCCTTATTATTAACTTATGCCTTGTTAACATTATCAATCAAGCTTGACATTTTAAGCAAATCTGAAATTGACTCATATTAAATTTTGCTCATCATATTAATTCTGTCCTAGGGCATAGATTCATGGCATTTCATGGCATTTCTTTGCATGATAAAAATAAATAAAAAATTGCATGTTTGATTTTTAATGCATTGGTGTATTGTCTTGCATGCTTTGACCTATAGATGCTTTAACTCCACGCTTAATCAAATAGACTTAAATCCGACTAATACGAGAGAGGCTCGTGTCCCTGAGTTCGACCTTGGTATCTTGTCAAGTAAAAAAAAATCACGACCATCTCATTTTGATCTATCATATACATATTTAAATGAGATGGTTTTTGATGAGCCCGAAATTGGCCCGACTGCTACGACAATTCTGTGTGCTAAAAACACTCTCTTAAAGGGCCGATTTTGCGGTTTATCAAATGGCGCCGTTGCCGGGGACACGGCTCATTTCTTTTTATTTTTTTGGATTTTTTGTTTATTTTATTAAGTGTTCATTTTATAGGTCAAAGTGTTCGTCTAATTTGCATTATAAAATCTTTTCTTTTTATTTGATCTCTAACCATTGCTTTTGTGGCAGGGCCCTTGATGGTTCAAGGAGTCGAGGAGCAGGACGCTTCCCGCTGCGAGGAGCCGCAAAACATACATGAAGCAAATAGGGAAGAAAAAAAATGTGTCTCACATTTTATTTTTGCATGTAATGTAATAATTCATCTTTTACAACGGTCTTCGATCGAAGGCTCGCGGTTGTAATCGAACGATCATGGTTGTGTGGGGATCGCCCCCACTTGAGTGTCGACCTAGGACCAGGCACACGGTTCTTTGAACGGTTTTTATTTTCCATATTCTTATGTACTTGCTCGTAGGTAGGACACACTAAAAAATAGACGCACATAATCTCGCCTCACTTAGCTAAAATTAACGAAAATCATTCCCGCTAATAGATGCATGATTAGGTGCGGCTTTTATCGACTTGCATACATTGATTTTGGTTTTCGAAACGGCCCGAGTTTTTCACAGATTTATCGCCAAATCACTGCATGATTTCTCACTTAGCCTAGATTGTGGTTTTTATCGAATACATGTTTTTCTCTGCTTTCTCTTCCTAGGTTAATCACCTAGGATAAACGGAAAATGGGAATGAACGGTAGACGATGATTTCTTGATTTTGTGCTAACCATAATTCAGTGATAACCTAAAATAAAATTGGGACTGTTAATTGCAAGTCAACCAAAAATGGAGTAAAATTCGGTTTTGGGAGAGCAATACCCTCGCTTACGCAATGATTTTCACTTCACATCTTTTCTTTGCGTAAAAATCTAATGTTTTATCACCAATAAAACTGACAAGATAATAAACCAACCTTGGATGGTTTCATGTGTGAGTTGGTGAAACTAAGGGTTTGCTTGATTGATTGAGCCATGTTTGCTTCGATACACACCCTAAAACCTTAGTCACTCCATTCATCTCCGCAGATCCAAACCGCTCATTTGTAAATCCATCCTTCTTCTTCGTTCCCCTTGGGTCCCTCCTAACATCAATTTTCATCTTTATACTTAGTCTAATCTCAGCCTAAGTATAGGGGGGACCCAAGTCCCCGTGATTTTCTCTACTCTCCTTTCCTTGCCTTTATACTTAGGTTATTTCTAACCTAAGTATAGGGGGAACCCCTCTTAGCTCCCGTATATTCCTATATATTTAAATGGACCTATGTACTTGTAACTTCTAGTGCTATGAGGACATAGCAAAGTTTAAGTATAGGGGGGTATACCGTATATACCGTATACTTATTTTAGCTATAATCTGAAAAGTTTGAAAAATTTAAAACTTTTTGGCTAAGGTAAAACTCTTTGGACTAAGAGAACTCAAATGATTTCGTGGCTTTTCGATATTATGTTACACTATTTTTATAAAAATATTTTCGAAATGATTTTTTGTTTTGAAAAAAAAATCTTTTGAAAATGTTTTGAAAACTTTTTATTTGCATGACATGGTTTTGAAAGTCTTTTCAAGGAAAGTTGAGTTTAACTTGTGTTTTAACTTTTATTAAAATCCATAAAAATAAGAAAAACGCAAAACCCTTTAGGAGCCGTTAGTGACTACTAAGCTCAATTAAGTAAGCCGCATTCAGTGATGGTTCGTCCTTAGCAGATTGGATGGTTTAGAGGACATCGCGTAAGGCCCCGTCCTCAAGCAACAGGCTTCGGCCTGTACTTACATCCATACTGGCTGAATTGCAGATGCTCAATTGAGTTTAGGCAGCTCTAATATCTCTTGAAGTTCAAAAAAAAATCTTGTTTTTGAATGAAGGAGTTGGATTAATCCTCTACACTTACACTTTCACCCAGGATCTGAATTGGTCAAGGAGACTTAGCTTTTTGAGGTCTTTGAGATTTTTAGGTTAACCAACCTTAGCCATCAGGGTCATAGACTTAATCGTCCACATTCTCCTAGGTTTCTAGATTTGCATGCTATATTCCATGCTTAGTCTCAGACAAAAGAATATGATCAGCACATCACATGCACGACTACGGTTTTTGATGAGATGAGTTGATTTTTCACCTGAGGGATTGGGATGAGGAAGTCGAGTTTGGATTTGATCTAATGATGCTCGAGGATGGGATAAAATCTTTAGAGGCTTCATGAAACCTGAGTGTCAGCAATATTAGCCAATATGAGAACTTGGTTCTTATATTAATCTCTTGATATTGACCTAAGTGCCAGGGTGTGAAATAAATAAAAAAAATGCTGATCAGTGTGCGCCAACTCTTGGTAAAAGCAGTGGAGCTAGCCACAAATTATACAAGTCAATGAAATTCAAAGAAAAAGCTCTCATTCCACAAAGTCAAATATCAAAGAGCTTCCACCAAAGGCGAGCGCTCCCAAACTTTTTAAAGTGTCCACTTGGACCACCGCTATTAGGACCAGGAGTCGGGCTTGCACCAAAAAAGGGCTCTGCATCGTAAATGCTACAAGTCTGGGTGTCGAAGGTATGATAGGTACTCAAAAGAGACACACCCCAGTGTACTCCCAGGAAAACAAGTGCAGACGGCTCCAACTTCTTTTGACGGACGCACTGATCAACACAAAAAAATGTGTTGCGTAAAAGGCACTAGAGAGAACCCTTGTTCCAATGAGAGGGAGAGAAGAAATGACACAATCCCATGCCCTCCATTACTGGCCTGTCATCTACATTTTCTAAGTCTGACAACTAAAGAGACAGTGTACTGAATGCAAGATTTGATTTATTCCCTAGTGTTGAGGATTGGGTCCTGAGGAGATTTTCTCGGACCAAGACTTTGGGTGATGAATTGACTTTACTCTCAGAATCGCAGTCAACACTAAAATGTCATATCCTTTAGATTATATGTACATCAGAGAGAGTCTGTAGAATTAAAGGAATTGGATGCCTCTTGATTAAGGCTGGGTTGAACTCTAGAATTTTGGACTTCTAAAGTCGAGTCAACTTGATGAGATTGGATCCTGTATTCACATGCACAAGGGGGTTAATCCAACTTAGTCTTTCTCTTTGATGCTCGAGGACGAGCATAGTTTAAGTATAGGGGGTGATGAAACTCAGTTTCATCATCATAATTTCCCATTATTAACCCCCTTGCTTAAGCTTGGTGCCAATAAAACCCAGTTAGTGTCTTGTAATTAACATAGTCTTAAATAAATTAAAAATAAAAAAAATGACAAAACAAAAATTCGTGGTATTTTTAGACTTAAAAATACCCTCAAAAACATTTCGGATCTTTGTTTGATCTCATCTTCAGTTTTGGTCAACATGAAACTTGTAGATCTCATCAAGATCTACAACTTTCATGTTTTGAGTTTTCTCAAATTCGGCCGTTTGGACCCCCAAAAATCAAAAATACCCTCGGATAAATCTGATTGGGCCACGTGGCCCATTCTGGGGGCGCCACGTGGCCCGCTTCCCTTGTCCCATCCACCCTTGACCATGGCCGGTGGATCATCTCTTGATCCAACGGCTAAGTCCTCTCCACGCGCGCCCTTTTTCCTCAACCGTCTGATCATCCTTGCCCTTAATCTGCACCGCACGTAAGCGCTCGCACCAGAGCTTGCCACGTGATGCGACTGATGCCGTTCGATCGCGCCCCCGTTCTTCCATCTCAGCCGCCTCTTCTAAGCGCGAGCCTCAGCCCTTCGATCGCGCCTTCTCTGAATCACCACCGTCCTTAAGCGCCGAGCCCAGAGCTCAACACGTGGCAACACCTCTGCCTTTGATCATATCGCCTCCAGCACTAATCGAGACCGTCCCTTCACGCCTCATCGACATCCGTTGGGACTCCAGATCCAACGACTATCGGTCATCGTCAACCTCCGACCCCCTCTCTTCCCACGTTCTCCACCTTGCACACCCCTCTTCTCCTTCCTATAATCTCCATCTCCACTGATGACCGCCTCGTTCGCTGACCGTCTCACGATTTTCCCCAATCGTCCTTCATCCTCGCGAGTCGCCCCACTACTCTCAATCCACTCCCAGTCGCTCCATGTTCCTCATGAAACCCACAACTTCCAGCACTTGCACCGCCAGCTCGTCCTTCAAATATCACGCTTCCCCCCTCGATTCAAAGGGTCCGCCTTTACATAGGGGCATGGCCCAGCCCTCCGCCACCTCCCAGTGACAGGGGGAGGTGGCTGGATCGAGCGAAGATGACCACTGCCTCCGGTGCGACCGTCCGCCGTTCATGGCGGAGATGCGGCGCCTAGAGCTCGCTTGAGCTACCTCCATCGGCTGGGGAGGTCCAGCGAAGACCAGAGCTTCGTCATGGAGCTCGAGCACAAGCCATACCCTCCACAGTCGCTCAGGTAAGCTTCCGACGACCCCTTTGCGTTTTATTCATTTAATTTCGTAACTAATTAGGTTTCGATGCTTGTTTTCACCTTCCATCAAACCCGCACCGAGCTTCGTCACACATCCCCCTTCGACGCGCATCGCTCAGATCCCTTTCTCCTTCTTCCAAACCCTAGGTCACCGTCGACCCATCTCCTCCGCCACCTCCGGCGGAGGAGCTCCGAGCTCCCATTTTTTTCATCCGCAGAGCTCCCACTCCGTTCCACTTTGCACGCAAAGATAACTTGCTTGGTTCGGCTACGTGTTACTAATGCTGCAGGTCGCTAATTTGATCAATGGTCGGAGCCTGGGCGGAGCTGACTTCATCGACACCGTAGCTGCTATCCGAGCTCCGGTGAGCAACGCCAGTGTCTCCAGGACCTTCCCCGAGTTCCCCGCTTCATCGACGACTTGTCTTGGAGCTCGGGGGGAGTCCATCGTAGCCAGGAGCGAGCGGCGGAGCTGGAGCTCCTTCGTCGGAGCTCTGTTCTTGCCGCCAGCTGCGGAGGAGGAAGATGGAACAGTTGCTGTCGGATGGGTCCTCCAGGAGCTCATACAACGGCTCAGATTCGACCACGAACGTCTTCTCCAGCAACCGTTGGATCGTCTCGATCCAATGGCCTTCGTGCAGCCACGTCGTCCGGCCAGGAGCTCACAGTATCCATCCGATCACCACAATCGGATGGCCCATCTTCGGCCACGTGTCATCGCCATAGCAGCACCGAGCCTCAGCCACCGAGCCTCCAGGCTTGGAGTTCACGAACCACATCCGAGCCTGAAGCAACGCCCGAGCCTAGCCGAAGCGCCGCCTAGCCTCTGCCGAACCTTGGCCTGCTTCCGAGCCTGGAGTAGCACGTACAAGGCACGTGCTCTCCGGGAAATTTATGCAGAGGTCCACCAAGTTTCTTCAATTTGCAGAAAGGCCCCTACGTATGTGGAACTTTTAGAGGAAGGCCTCAGAACTTATTTTATTTTCATTTTAGTCCTTCCAGGGACCTTTCTGTAGTTATCATTTCATGTTTTCTTGTATTTATGCCCTTATCTTCATTGCTGCATAACTTGAGCATCATGTTTCCGTTTCAGTTGATTTCAGTCTCATTTGAAAGCTTGTTTGATGTACTTCTTAATGGAATATTAAATTTCGCATTTTGGACACTTGAATTTTTATGTATTATTGTATTTGCCATGTGTCCCTTATTATTAACTTATGCCTTGTTAACATTATCAATCAAGCTTGACATTTTAAGCAAATCTGAAATTGACTCATATTAAATTTTGCTCATCATATTAATTCTGTCCTAGGGCATAGATTCATGGCATTTCATGGCATTTATTTGCATGATAAAAAGAAATAAAAAATTGCATGTTTGATTTTTAATGCATTGTTGTATTGTCTTGCATGCTTTGACCTATAGATGCTTTAACTCCACGCTTAATCAAATAGACTTAAATCCGACTAATACGAGAGAGGCTCGTGTCCCTGAGTTCGACCTTGGTATCTTGCCAAGTAAAAAAAATCACGACCATATCATTTTGATCTATCATATACATATTTAAATGAGATGGTTTTTGATGAGCCCGAAATTGGCCCGACTGCTACGACAATTCCGAGTGCTAAAAACACTCTCTTAAAGGGCCGATTTTGCGGTTTATCAATACCTATTTTATGACCTTGAGATTCTTAAAAGATCTCATCTATGAGAATGTGATTCTTAGAGGATGAGACTCTTGAGAATCAAGATGAAAATGAAGTGAAGGAACTCATTTAATCTTGAGAAGATAATGAGGCTCCTAAAATTGGAAACTAAAAGGACAATTAAAGATGAAACATCAATACCTCTTCAAATAAGTTTGAAGATGGATTCCATGTGTCATTTGAATCTGACAATGATCTGACTTTATGTGATGAAGCTTCTGAAGATCATAGCATGGAAGGATGGATGTTAGCAATAAAGTCTAAAGTAGACTTCATATACAAATGTTGTATATGGACCCTAGAGGATCCACCTATATGGGTAAGACCCATTAAGGTGTATCTGGATCTTCAATAGAAAGAGGGAACCTGATGAGTAGGTAGAGACCTTCAAAAGCACGGTTCGTAGCCATGAGTTGCATATTGAAGAGAAGACATTGCTTGCGATGAGATATGCTCTTCAGTGACCATGCTTGAACCTATCAGAATATTGCTAACTATAGCTACACAACTTGACTATGACATCTTCAAGATGTGAGTCAAGATTGCATTCCTCGATGAATACCTCTCTGAGGATATTCACATGAAGTAGCCCCAGGGCTTCATGGTTGAGGAAAGCAAGATGTGCAAGCTAAGAAATTCCATCTTCGGCCTCAAATAAGCTTCTTGTATTTGGAACATAAGATTTGATGAAATTATAAATGTTATAATTTCAGATAGAATCTTGATGAACCGTGTGAAGCTTAGTGGGAGTACCATTGTATTCATCATACTAAATGTAGATAATATCTTAATCATTTGAACTGATATAAGGAAGATAATAATAAGTATTTTATAATCTGGTTGTTCCATACCTCAAGATATGATCTCAAGGATACCTCTTAGATCTTAGTTCTGAAGTTGTTTAGAAGAAAAGAGAAGAGGGTATTGGGACCATCACATTAATGGCACACCATGGACATTTCCATTTTCTGGAAAATTCCAAGAAAGGCTTCTTTCCCTCTAGATATGGTACTGACTTATCTAAAGGGATAGCACCTCAAAGAGTTGAGGAAGTGAATGCTAAAACTGGTTGTCCTTTGTGCATTAGTTACGAGAAGCTAAAAGTATGCTAGATGTGTACAAAAGCCAGATGTCTGCAATGCAGTGGGAGTAGTAAACTATTACTAATCCTACCATGGAGATAGAACACTTGATTGCAGCAATAACAATATCTTCAAAGATGACAAACCTTTAGAGATAGTGAACTCTAAGTCTTATCTTCAAGAAATTAAGACTTTATAGATGGAGATCTAAAAGCTCTTAACTACGAATATCTTAGGAGATAGAGATTTCCAGGAATAAGGGTATTTTGATAAGGATAATAGAAATTACATACTAGTTATAAAGATTATTGAGGTGTAGTGTCAAGGACACTATGACTGACATGTTTGAATATTGGTTGCATAAGATGTAACATTCGCATTGGATGCGAACACTGTTACTAGGAGATATGCAAGTGCCGTAAAAGGACTTGGCGTAGTCTCTTGAGAACAGAGTGACTGATCATCTTACCTAGCTATTTTTCTAAATAGTCTATGATTGTCACATGAGTGTGGGTTTAAATGATTAACCCATTAATGGCTCTTTGGGCTAGTGGGAGATTGTTGGACATGCGAGCCCACAACGAGCCATTATGCAACAAATGTTATTGTGAATATCATTCCCTGGTATGAAATGAAGAATAGTCAATTTGCATAATAGGTCCCTTAGTACAATTAGGGTTATGTACCATGGCCATAATAATCATACAACTGTTGATTCAATTATTGAATCATAGAAGCCGTTGCTTTGATGAATATCTAAAGAGTTAGATTGAGGACTCATCAAGCACCGTCAAATGATTGCTAAGAGATGATTTCCAGCCTGAGTAGGAGATGTCAATCCTTTCTCATTTAGGCTGATATCTGACCGACCTCTTGATGTAGGTCCTCTGCATAGAAATAGAGATTTGGAGATGTCAGATTAGTTAGGTCAAAGAGTTGACTTAACGAGATCGAGATAACCAAAGACCTATGTTGAATACTATCACAACATAGGCATGCATCCTCTGACCAGAGACAGATGTGTTACTATATGTCTGAGTGTGTGCATTTGGCATACCAATAGGTTGATGACCTAATCAAGGTCTATACACCAGCGAGCTGGTGTGCATGTAAGGACATATGAATACTACGATCTCTCAAAGGGATCATACAGGTTTACTCGTGAACCGGAAGACATGAGATCACTCATGATGTATTGGGACTGAACAAATTCCATGCATGGTCGTCATGCTTTGGAAGCGTGACAAGAATTTGAAGGTACGATATATACTTTAGGAAATCATATGATCGATACTAATTCCCAATGACCAAAATTGAGAAATTGATGATTAAACCCTAAAGAAGACAGTACCAAATTGATCTACATCTTTGGGTTTCATCATAGGTCTTCCAGTATGCAGGATGTACAGGTATTGGGAATACCTAAGGGTGATGTGATCATAAACGATTGTATAACCATGACGCTTCCACTCCGAGGGAGTGATGAAACAGGTTTGGATTTTAGTGACTCCTCTCAATAGAGAAGTGACATGATCTTAGTCCATATATTGGACGTTGGTCTGAATGAGATTCAGATACAATGAGAAGATTAGGTCTACAGCATTGATTCAATCAAGCATCTGTGGGAGGTCCATGAGATCTGGATTTGAGATGTGATCTTAATATCCAAGTCACTATACGTGGAACAATACAATCGCCTTGTCCTTATCTCCAAGTATCTGCGGAGAAAGCACATTATTCTTGAAAGGGTTCAAGAATGATTCCATAATTAAATTATATCTAAGCATTGAGAGATTGATAATTAAATGTGATTTAATTATCTTGATGCATGTGGATATTTATCCAACATAATTAAATGAGATTTAATTGTTTTGGATAAGAATAATGTGGAAAGCAATATCCAATTATTTATAATATATTATAAATGTGATTTATAATGTATTAGAGAGAGCTTATTATGATTTATATTTGTTAATTAATTATTGGTGTGAATTGGATTCACATTGTATAATTAATAGAAAATGTATATTAATTTTTATTTTGGGTTGTGAATGTGATTAATAAATTTCCAATGGTTAGATTGCAATATTCTAAAAATTAATTATGAATTATTTTTGTAGAATAATCTACAACAAAAGTTGTTGTAAAAATCTTGGAGATTTTCATGGAGATATGCAATCTCATGAGATTGCACAAGATTGCCTCCACCATGGGATATGGTGGATGGCTACCAAGTCCTATATGGAAATTGGTAGCCGTCCTACCAATCTCCATGAGGAGATGCAATCTCCTTTCATATGTCTCCATATTGGATTGATTTGATTTGAGATTGAATTATATTTGATTTATCAAATATATTTAATCTAAATTAAATTATTAGTTGTTGGTTTTTTCCAACAACAATCTTGACCATTAAAATAAACACTAATCAGTCTCATCCATTGATTTAGTGTGTCCCATGGATTGTTATCCATGGACTCCCAAAACCCTATAAATAGAGAGGCACTCCTTGCTCTCAATAGTAATGCAATTGAGATACAACAAGCTCTCTTCTCTAATTCCACACGTCATCTCTTCTCTCTTCTCCATTGGTTGCCGTCCACCAAACCCCAGAGGAGAAGTCTCGTCATCGCTTCACCACCACGCCGCCATCTCGACGTTTCTCGGTTTTCCATCTTCTTTGGAGTGCTTCGCTCACGAAGAAGGTGTTTGATCTCGTGCGACGAGATCATGAGTTCACCGTGCTTGGATCAACTTCTTGGATTGCGAGGATCACACGACTCATCCCCACGCTCGCAAGAGTCTTCTTCGAAGATCGGACTTGAGACAGGAGGTCTCTTTTCGTAGAGACTCGATCAACCATGCTACAAGAGCTATTCCTATATACTTGATGTGGTTTTAGATGAAACGATCCGAGAATCGTTCTTGGATCATGTGGTTTCATCATATGATTATTTTTTAAATTCTGCTGCATAGAACAACTAGTCCGACTAGTCATTCTTCATCGTATTCGATACGATGCTCATGCTTCTGTGATGCGCTTGAGGATTATCCCATATCTTTCAGTCATATCCCTCACTTTTGTCGAATCAAGCTCTGATACCAATTGTTGGGAACGAACAATCGGATACGGATGCAACAATCGATCACCACCACGCAAGCACGTGAAAGAGAAGAGCAACCAGATATAACTGGGGTCGGTCACCTCTCGCGACCACTGAAGAAGAAAGATCACTATAAGAGGAACGTGTACAACTCTCTCCGTTACCTTGCTCTCTCACCTCTCTCTCTCTCCTCTCTCTCTCTCTTTCTCTCTTTTCTGTTGTGGTATTCCATCTTGTTGTGGCGTAGATGCAATGCCTCCACCCATCTTTATATAGCCCAAATACAACCTCATAGTCCTATTCCTAATAGGACTATAAATAGAATACAACTCAACTAATATTTAAATCATGAGTCCAATACCATTAGGATTCCTAATCATAATTTGACTCTAATCCTAACAATTACTTTAATATAATCCTACATTTCTATTAAGAAAGCTGATATCTAGTTGAGTGCATATATGAACATATTATTCTCAACCACTCATCCATTGGGAACTTACACCATTTTCACGTGTTCCAAATCATTCTTTGTACACTTTGTAATCCGAATCACGTCAAATGCTTGCTCATCATGATAAATAAAATTATACAACTAAGTTTGCACCATTCCAACTTGTATTGAGTTCGTCAAAATGCAAGTTCTTAATAACCTCATATTCATTTCGACATTTCGAAATAATACTTCAGCTTATTTTCTTTGAACCCCTCCTTATAAATTCAAGATATAATCCAATTTAGTACACTCCAATTTCAAATTTTTTTGTGACGCCTCTCTTTTTTTGACACCCTTTGACTTTGCCCAAATTCTGTGTTCCTTTAATGTCTGAGCCCCTCAATCATCTCGATCGATTGAGATTTGGATCCATTTCAATTTGCCCATATTTAGAGGATCATCCATTCACCAATCACGTTCTTTAAGTCAAAATCGTGGATCGGTGTTTAGAAGTAATTAGCATGATTGTGCTTTAATCAAGGTTCTATTTGAGTTATTAACTTTGCTTATCCTTTTATGGTCACAGTTAATCCGACTCATTAGAGGTAATTGTCAGAGACATCTGCCATCCATTGATTTATGCATTTAGGAGTTTCTAGGTCTCCAAAGATCTCTTGGAGTGTAACTAACTTTTTGACCATGCTCAAGAGGCATCTAGCATCAATCTTAATGTGAGGTTTGTAGCGGCTCCGATGAGGAGACAGTTCTTCGACAATGGGAAGAACTCTGCTGAGCTCCTCCAATCCATAGGAGGAAGAAGTTACGTCGAGATCCAACAATAGAGATCTTAATGCAGGTTCAAATCCCATACTACAATTCATGGAGAAATTACACATACACATAGACATACACACATACGCGCGCGTGCGCACGCGCGCACACACACACAAAGAGAGGCAGAGAAAGAGAGAGACTCAGATACACACACAAACACATACAGAGTCACACAGACACATACACACACATGCACGTATATGCCGACACACACATGCATGCAGACACATCGCCTACTCACACCTACACACAGATATACGCTTGAGTTCTTGAAATTGTAAGTTAGCTCTCATGTAAGGACCTATTATCAGGAAGGAAAGTCTAGTTATTTGTATACAAACACTACCATTAGTGATTTTTCATCAATACTAGACTAATTTTTAGTATATTAATTTGAGTAAATTAGAAAACTAAACATCTGGTTTCAATGTCATACCTGAACTTTAAAAGGTAAAAATTTGGTACCCGAACTATAAGATTTGTCTCAATGTGATCCTTGAATATTGAAATTCAAGGTTGTAAAGATGAAATGATTAGCTAAATTTCAATGGTCAAGGATTACATTGAGACAAATCTTAATGTTCGAGTACCACATTGTTACTTTTTCAAGTTCAAGTATTACATTGAAATCGGGAGTATAGTTCATGAACTTTTTTGTAATTTATTTTATTGATGTTCGTTAATAGGGACTTGTAAGTAAACTATCTCAAACTTTTTCTTGAATTGCGATTGTCAACTTTGGACTATATTTTGTAGGTTCATTTTGTATTATTTTCTTGCCAACTTTATGGATTTATGGGTCTTTTTAAACCAAGGTTTTCTATAATATTTTTCTTTTCTTTTTCTAATGCAACTTTATTTTCTTTTAATTTTTGATCGAAAATTAGCTTAAATTATTTTTAAACTAAAGAAAATAGTTTGTTAACATTTCTTGTTATAAAATTTAGGGTAGGTGCTTTTTACAATCACTTACCCTCAGAAATCTTTTTATTGAAAAATATAGTATTTTGGTTATAATAAAAATACAAAAACCATGAAATTGCAAAATACAGGAAAAATTTAAATACTAAAAATACCTTAAAAGTACATACTATATACTTAAAAGTAAACAAAATGTTTTATTTACACGTTCACTTTTACCATTAAGATCTTCTAATCAAACCTTAAAATTCCAAACAAACAAAGATATAATAAAATTATTTGTAAAACAATCATAGACTATGATGTTATTTTATTTTCTAGACATTCTTCTTCTTTTTCTCATTCATCTTCTTCAACATGCAATCTCTCTCCTTTCTCTATCTATTGTATTAACTCTCACTGCATGTGATCATAATTTTTATAATGCAGTTGCAACATATAGGAGAAGCTCGTCGTGGAACATGTAATGAGAAAATTAGCATAAAAGGAAAACATTTCGTGAGGGTCCTAATCCATTGTGTTGAACATCACGCCTATTTTAACATTCCTAAACTTAATCCGGCATTTGATACGTATAAATGTGAGAGTTTATTATAAGAAAGAGGGAATACTACTAGACAACTTAAGCTTAAACATTTCAGATAGTTGTCTGCATGCAAATTGGATCCAAATTTAATCATTTATAATGATCGATTTTCCTCGATAAGAAACAAAACACTACACCTAGTCATGCATCCCACACGTGGGGACGTTAGGAAGGATTAGTGATAGCCCTGTGAATGTAGTAGGATTCATATTTTGTTTCATTCAAAATTAAACACATAACGACCGTGTATGACAAATCAGCACTACATGACGATACACTAAAAGGGATAGTCAAGTAATGTCCCCTTTGTCATAAAAATCGCCCAGTTTGAGCGGAGAGGACAGTTGCCACTTTATCTCTTATGCATGCTTCTAATCTGGGAAGAGGGGACGCAAACTGTGTACTCCCCCCCTCTGCTAGAAGAGGGCGCGGTCACAACTGTCTCCTCCGGATAGACTATTAAGAACGATCAACAAATGTCCCCTCTCGTCATCTAAAGGGGATGGTCACAACCATCCCTTTTGTTAGAGTTGGGGACGATTTTGACCTTCTCATCCATATATAATAGGGGATGATCATGACCGTCCCATCTACTTAGAGTAGGGGACAACTTTGATCATCCCCTTCGAACCTTGTACTCCCCGATGTTGGAAGGGACATGCAAAAAGCACGCAAGGGACAATTTTGACAGTCCTCTTAGGATACTGCTTGATCTATTTTTTGCTAATGAGGAGGGGTGCTCGGAGGGGACAGTTATGACTTCCCCTTTCAGTTCGAGGAAGGACGGTCAAAATCATCCCATCTGGTCCTTGTAGTCCCCCCTAGATAGGAGAGTACAGGCACAAAAGGCTGAAGGGATGTCAAAACTATCTTCTTTGACTTCTTCTCAAAATTGTTTTGCTAGTAAGGTGATGATGAATATCCATTTCATCACCTTTGTTCTTTCATTTTAGCCTTAAATCCCTAGCTAAATGCATGTATATAATATTAATTTGTACAAATAACACCCAATAATAAACTATATATATAATGTATAAGACATGTATTCAATACCAAAATAAAAGAATAAAGGAAAGAACAGAAAAAGAATGAAGTGTCAAAGACACTGAGTGACCATAGACCTTGAGATCCAGTCATCATGATGACTTGGTCGACAAGAAATAAAGTAGGGGGAGATAGGACAACCTAATGTATAGAAAAAACCACACAGAAACCCTAATTCTATAGCTTAATAAATGTATTTTGGGACCTATTTGATTTTCTTATTTTTACACCTCAAACCAATAAACCCTCAACTTGAATATTGCACATAAAATACAAAGAAAAATACAAAATTTAATTCATTAAAAAAGTAATACACAGTGCATCGAGACACACAAAACAAAAAGCCGCAAAGAAAACTTCCCACACCTATATCTCTTCCATACTGAATCGAATTTGACAAACTCACCTTTATTATTCATAAAAATTAAATCATTTATTTAATGAAGATAGTTTCATTTAATTTGAAGTTAAGATGCATAAGTTTGTTTTTGGGTCATTACTGTACTGTATACTTGTATATAATAATCAAAATATTTATTTTATGTAATTTTATCTTCCTTATATTTTTTCTACTTGTAAATATTATTTGAAATATATGTAAATAATAAACATAGAACAAAACCATCAAAAATTCATTAAAATAAATAAAGTAATAAAATATATAGGTCAACTATACCTATATAACATATGTACATAATTACCTAATTGAATAAATAAAATCAGAAAAATAAACTAAAAGTATTTAAATGTGTAACTAAATGAGTTATAAAGATAGAAATTATGTATATAAAATGATAAAATACACAATCAAAAATAAAAAATAAAATATGTTAAATACATGTAAATATACCTATGTATAAACATGTAAATATTAACATGAAGTAAATACACTTTGTAAGAAATAATAAAAATTAGAATAAAATAAAGCATAAAATTACAAACATCTTTATGTTTTAACCTAAAAATAATAAAATCGTTTATTATTTTAAATCTAATTAATAAGGGATTTTTTACCATCTTTTTCCTGGTTGGTCCACGTGGACCAACCAGGATGCAATGATTGTTGATCGGCGGGTCAAATATCCTTGTGCCCCCCGTTCTTGTCAGACCTCGTGACCATCTGATTTCCACCATTTTTCACTCTTCCTCCATGCCGCCCTACTCCTCGAGACCTTCACCTCTACCTTCCTCCCACTACCCTAATCCACGCCGACCCTTAGGTTTCGGTTACCTCCTTTCTTCTCCATGCGATCACTATGCCTTTTTGCTCAAAAACTCTGTTTATAAATAAACCCTCCGAACCACCTTTATCTTTTTGATGCTTCTTCTACCTCTGTAACCCCAAAAGGAGCTCTTGGCCGATCCCCTGGCGACAGCAGGAGTTGCTCTCACCCTTTACGGCGTAGATAAGGTCGCTGAGGAGGCGATCCAGGCCAACCGAGCTCAGCTTCAGCTACCTCCTTCTGCTCCCTATTCTTGAGTAGGTTTGAGCTACTAGGTGGTCTTAATTCACGAGTTTTTCTTTCTTTAGCATAGATTTAATGTTAGTTTAGTCCATTACCTCGTAGTTTATCTTATTTTTAGGAATTAAGATACATTTCGAAATTGTGCTCTAGCTCAAATTCATTATGCTCTAACTATTCTGACTCCCCATTTCACCCCTTTTTTCATCCCCACCACCTTCTCCACCTTCGCCCATCATTTCACCTTGGATTCTGCAAGAATCCGAGCTTTCGAGCTCCTCCCTTCACCTATCACCAGAGTTCTATCACCATCCACCCCACCGTGCTTCCAACTTCAAGAGAGGGTCAAGAGCAACCCTCTCATCTTCCCCCATCTTCTTGTGCATGGCCAGGACCTCCTTGATCCTCTTTGAGACAAGTTGAAGCCAAAGTCAGAAGATCCATGTGCATCGAGCTCCTGGCCCCCTGTTATGGAGCTCGGACTACATTGAACCCTCCTACAGAAGTGGCTTAGTCCCAGGAAGCTAGAGCGACTACTAACGAGGCGATTGGAAGCCGGAGACGTGCGGAATCCGTGATTGAAGCTCGCCCAACCAAGTGTTTTTCCGAGTTCATCAAGCCAACCCCAGAACCGTCTGCTCATGCCCAGCTCTAATTTGGGCCCTCTATTTTAGCCGAAGAGGTACACCTCCCCTCCCATCAGATTAGTCACGTGGAGCGCTGCGAGCTTCTCGATGCAATGTTAAGGGGTAATTTACGTAGGACCCCCTCTATTTTTTGTATTTGAAGTTAAATCCTATAAATATTAAAGTACACTTAAATAGTTTTGTAAAAATAGCAAAGAGACCCCATACTTGTTGGATATTAAAGATAGGTCTAGTGTTAGGTCCCCTTACGTGCCCACACGCGTGAGGGACCTGGTTAGTTTGAAGCCAGACCCTTGTGTCTTCTTGTATTTATTTTCACACTTAAATTTGTAAAAATAACATAAACTATGGGGTATTTGATGAATATCCATTTCATCACCTTTATTCTTTCATTTTGGCCTTAAATCCCCAGCTAATTGCATGTATATATCATTAGTTTTTGAAATAAACACTCAATAAATCACATGAAATATTGTATAAATACTGTATTTAATTCTAAAATAAAAGAATAAAGGAAAGAAAAGAAAAAAGAATGAAATGTCAAAGATACCGAGAGACCCTAGACCCCGAGACCTAATCATCACAATGACTTGGTCGACAAGGAATAACGGGGAGATAGGGCAGAGAAACTATATAGAAAATCACACAAAAACCCTAATTATTTTTGCCCAATAATGGGATTTTGAGACCTATTTTATTTATTATTTTACACCTTAAATTAATAAACTCACAACATGAACACTGTACATAAAAATACAAAAAATGTAAAATTCATTTCATTGAAAAATAATTCATAGTGTGACCGGGAAACACAAATAAAAATCTACAAAGAAAGTTTGCAGACCTGTATCTTCTCCATACAGATTCAAAATTGACCAAGCTCACATTATTTTTCATAAAAAAATTAGCTATTTAATGAAGGTGGTTTCACTCAATTTGGAGTTAAGATGCAAAAGTTAGGTTTTGGACCCTCATTATGTAGTATATAAAATAATCAACATATTTATTATTTATATATTTCACTTTATTATATTTTTATAAATGTGTGAACATTATTTTAAAGATATGTACATAATTAAAATAAAATAAAACCATTAAAAAATACATTAAAATAAATAATACACTTTAATACATATATGAATTGTACTTATATATACCTATATAATATACATACATACTTAACTAAGTATGTAATTAAACTCAGAAAAATATAATAAAATACTTAAATATGTGTTTAAATAAATTACAAATATATAAAATACCTGTATATAATAATAAAATATAAAATACAAACTAAAAATAAAATATACAAAGTACCGGTATATTTACCTATATATTCATGTAAATACTAACATGTTCTAAATGGTTTTGTATAATAAATAAAAATACCCCAAAAATAATATATAAAAATATAAATATTTTTCATGTTTTAATAAAAAAATAATTAATTCATTTATTAAATTATATTGATTTTATAAGGATTTTTGGCCGTGGAATTTTTTGGTTGGTCCAGGTGGATCAACTAGAGGTCGAGAATAGTTGGCCCTGGTCAAATGTACTCTCTCCCTCAGCTGCCCTGTAAAATCTCGATGCACCCCTTCTTCTCGATTTTTTGGAGAAACTCCATGGCTCTAAGAGCCTCGGTTTCTTCACAAGAAATGCATCCTCACTTCCTGAACCACGCCCACTCCTTTGATCATCCACTCCTCCACTCCATTGTCAGCCATCCCATGACCAAGTCAACCTACCACCTCCGCCTATAAAATATTACCCTCTGCCATTTTTTCCCGATGATCTCTCTTCAACGATTCTTAGCCCCTTAGACCAATATTGCAGTTGTTGCCTTGTGAAAGGAGGTGCCTCATCTGGTCTGTAACGAGTAGGAAGTGTGGAGAATCTGGATCCACCCATCTATGGAGTTCATCTCCGACGGTTCTACTTCTCGTGGTCATAGAGTCGATTGAGGCCACTTTTTCCATCATTTGTAGGTAATCTTTAGCTGTAAGTTTTATTTTCGATCTTTAATTTCAGTTTTTAGTTTGTAAACTAGGTTAAATAAAACATCCCCTTTTAACCCGGAGCTTGAGCTCCATGCCAAAATCACTGAGTTTCCAACCGCGTGCCGTCCTGCTTTTCATTCCATTTCAATCCCCTACATCTGCTCCACCTTTGGCCCATCTATCCAATCCAGATCCTGCATGGATCTGATGAATCGAAGCTTGCTCCTTCATAGCTGTCGGAGCTTCACTGCACTTTCATCCTGCACTGCTAGCAACTTCAACTCTTGGTCGAGGCGAATCACCTCAAGCCGAGGAACTTTTTTTGTGCATGACCGATGCTTTGAAGACCTCCTGGATCCTCAAATAGAGGGTTGAACAGAGTTCTAGGTAGTCTGAGGTTGAACACCTCCCAGATCTGCATCGAGGGCAACTGAAGCCCATTAGACCTCCCGCAGGCGTGGAGGCTCGCTACGATGCTATTGCACTGCTCGGAACCAAGAACGAAGGATGAGGAATGAAGATCTTATTGATTGAAGGAGTCCAGGGGCAGTTTTCTTGAGTGTTCTTTGTGAACACTAAGGAGCCTTTGGATCTTCGGATCTTGCTAGTTCTTTTTGTAGCCGTCGGATCAAGAATGAAGTGAAGCGTGTTGCAGCCGTAGGATGAGACACATGGCTGCCAAAGAATGACCTAATCATTGACCATTAATGGGGTAGATTACAAAGAACCTCCTCTTCTTTTTTGTAATGTTAAAAATATCTATAAATATTTAATTAAGGCTAAAAATTTTGGGGAAATTTTCAATTGTACCCTCGCATTTATTGAATATTATCTTTGGGTCTATTGTCAGGTTAGCTCACATACCCCCCGCATGGGTTGTCCAAATTGCAAGTATACCCTCTACTTTTATGTATTTATGTTTAATTTAAAAATTTGCAATTGAAGTTAAAAACTTTTGGGTATTTTGCATGTAAATACCTAACTTATATTTATATTGCATAAATGCCCCTCCCAGCTTGTATATTTTTATTTATGCTTTTCATTTTTTCATAAATAGTTTCCGCGCTCTAAAAATTATGCAAAACATAGGGGAAGAAGCCTTATTGTATGTTAATCCATTCCATGCCTTTTATATAACATATTATTTGCAATTTCCATTTAATAAAAATCAAAATGATCATTTTTATTCCTGATTGAAAAACATCTTCTTTAAAAATTCCAAAAAATTAGATATTATTTATTACTATATTTTATCACTTCAGACCAAAAATCACAAAAAATATCAAAAGAAAAACCTAAAAATTGAAAACTTTCTTTAACCCTAAAAAATTAGAAAAAAATCTCAAAAATTCAAAAAATCTTTCTGTTTTATTTTTTTATATACATATATTACTACATATTACAAATATTTGTGAAATTATGGACTTCTTTTATATTTTTAATTCTCAAAACAAGTTGGCCTATTTAATTATTGCATATTTTGGAGTATTTTTGGATTTTAAAAATACATAAATGAGCAAAAATCATCAAAAAATTCACAAAAGTAGAAGAAAATAAAAAAAACACAAAAATATTTTATTTTATAATTTTTTGACTTTTTATATCTATATTTATAAATCGAATACCCAATATAGTATTTATATACATATATATAGTTATATACACTTAATAATATTATTATTAATTATAAATACCTATAAATATTCTTGATACCTTTAAAAAAATAAAAAAGGACTATTTTTATTTGTATTTTACTGATTTTTATACATTTATTATATATATTACATATATATATATTTCATATTATACATATTACCTTATATACTTATGTATACTTATTATATATATTAAAAAAGAAATAAAAAAATCATAAAATTAAAAAAAAACAAAAATTATAAAATTATATAATTTAAAAATAATATAAAAATCCATAAAAAATAATTAAAAACCCACAAAAACATTAAGTAAATAGCAGATATATTTACAAACATACATTATTTAGAAATAAATAACCAGCTACACCTGTTTGTTACCTATGTTCGACACCCTGTATATACTTGACCGCTATACACATTTATTTGTAGGGTTATAATAAATTTTAACATCACACATTGATTATATTGCTTTATTTTCTATTATGGGTTTATTTTTGAGAGTTTACTCGGGCTTCGCATTTGGTCACTTTAGCAATTGTTGTCCTGCCTTGTGTGACCACATGACCTCTCCACGTGGGTTTCGAGTAGCTTTTCAAATGGCGTCGCTGCCGAGGAGCAACAGATAGTGTACCATAGTTTGTATATATTTATCTGCACATTATTTGTCTTTTATTTCTCTTTGTTATACATAATTATTTTATTTGCTTCTGACCAATATGCTTTGATGACTTTCTTGCGAGGGACCGTGTGGCGATGGCGACTTCTTAGGAGGTTGCTTCACCCGATTCACGAGGAGATTGGCTCAATCTCATGTTGATCCAATTGGAGAGAGTAGGAAAGAGAGACATAGAGATAAGAATAGGAGCAGCCTTGTAGTGTATATTTTTCTATTTTTTTGTGATAGAGTATTATTTTTATTTTTGTAAAGTAATTCGTAATAACACAAGTACTAGGGAACTTTTGGACATTGACACTTCACGAGGTCCAGTGCCCGGGTGATTGTTCATCTGGTGGCATCGTCAAATTTTTCATGTTTTCATTGCCTTTATTTTATTTGTTTTATGCGTTTGAGTTTGTCGCTTTATTTTCTTTGTTTTATGTGATCGATCCCATAGACATAGGGTCGCTTGACTTGGTAACTAGGTCCAAAGCCTAATTAGAAGCATGTTCTTATAGTTCTCCACACTTGGATATAGTCAATTTAAAATTGTTGATTATTTTGCTTTTAAATCGAGCACCATGAGAAGCTCTATACAACGTAAGCAGGATCTGCTGTGGTAGACACCGAAGAGTCTCCAAGACTAGACTTTTAGGTTTCTTTTCTAGGTATTCACCATTTGGTTCTTCATGCTTAATAATAATTCTTGTTTAGGGTGATTTCACTCATTTTACATATCATGCATGCAATGTAAATATTTCAATTCTGCCTTGTTTCCTGCATGGAGAGAGCTAGGAAGCACTATGAGTCTTCTTACTTTGCATGCATCATTTGATATGAGGGTGAGATTTCCACCCTAGTATCCACTTGCACATATTTTTCGCTATCCCCCTCTATTTTTTATCACTTAGGTTTAACAAGAAAATATTAAAAACTATTAGGTGCTTTTTTTATTGAAAAATAATAAAAAAGTGAAAATTCAAAAACTAAAACAAGGTGACTGCTAATAACACATTGACCTTAGTTAAAATCGCTAATGGACATCGTTGTTTTGGGTTTATAAAGGCCTCATTATTTTCAAGTACATTTCAGATAGAGTGAGGCACAACCTTTAAGGAATAGAGCACAAATCTTGATCTATGGCTGCCTTGATAATCACATGGGAGGGTGAAGTATTGGAGCTTCTATCGTCTGTAGGCGAGTATGGCCTTGTCAACGACGATGTTCTCGCCTTGTGAAGAACATCCGACTTTGTTCCAAGAATTAAGCACAGACCACACCCTCATGAGTGTGTATGCCTCATCATCCTACGTCCGAGTACCTCACTTGTGATGAAAGTATTGGTTTCGCCTATTAGCTTCCTCTCTTATTTCTTTGGCTGAGTATGCCACTAGACACGAGTTCAATGACCTCAAATATCGTAGATCACATGTTACAAAGGAAGTGGAAAGTACAAGATTCTTTTCTAGCAGTACTCACTCTCTTATAGGGTTAGCCCTCTAAGAACTTGTGAAATGATTTGCCTAAATAACAAAAATAAAATTGGAAAGATAAAAATAGTCGATACTTTACAACATCATTTGTGTTGAGTTGGTGATCTCACAATTGTTTGGTGTTTGTTTGGATTTTGGTTAAGTTCAAAGATCAGTCCTGCACATTTGTGACATTTTTCATTTTATCTGTTTTATTCTTTTTCACCCTTGCTCACTTTGAGCCTTCTACTGTTTTACACTCCTTTTATTCCTCGTTCATCATCGTATCCTTCATCCTTTATCGATATTCCTTTTGACCTCCGAGATTATGACTCATGGATGGCTTGCTACAAACCCCGCTGCACCCATGTTGATTCCATGTAGCCGATATGTTCAATAATTCAGGGCGATTCTCAAGAACCCAATTCGAATTTAATGAACTGCTCTCCAAACTCCCGCCTTCTTCAATAATACTGTATCACTCTTGTCTCGAGCTTTGTCCCTTTTGGATGGAGATAGACTTCACTCCTTACACTTCTCCATCCTTAATAAAGTTCATTATTACCCTTAGCATAGAACAATTCTCTACATCTGGTGCTTTCATTCAGACTGATTGGGGCATTATTCCCTTTCTAGACTAAGAACCCGATTTGGAGCCGAGATTTTATCAGATTCTGATTCAGAAATGGCTCCAATAGGACGAGGGAAGATACCTTGGCATCTACCACAACTAGAACTTGGCTGACAACCAGACCAGAATGCCGTAAATGCCTAGCTGCTTGACTCAATCCAAGCCATTTAACAACAACTGACAGACCAAGCATTGGCCTAGGTTGCCTTCCAAGATATGCTTAATGATCTGAGGAGAAGAAGAGATAACACATGAGGAGGAGGATCTGAGTAAGAACAGGGAGATGGATCACGTGGAGGGCCTGAAGATGAGCTAGGAGGAGAGAGGCCCAAGCCTACTCTCAAGGAGACATATAACCCTGATGCATGCCAGATGACTGAGTGGATTCAGATCCCACCAGTCCATGCACATTTTAAGTTGAAGCCTTATCTCTTAGAACTTCTTCCCATGTTCCATGAGAACCTGAATTAAGAACCATACATCCATCTGCAGCAGCTTGATCGCATCTACGGTACCACGCACTACCCTAACATCCCGTTAGGCATAGTCAAGATGACGACATTTCCCTTCAGCCTTCAAGATAAGGCTCTCTATTGGATTAATCATTTGGGGAAGGTCGTAATGATATGGTACTAGCTCAAGTTTGCATTTCTTCACAAATTTTACCCTCTCGTTCTGCTCAATTAGATGCGATCTAGAATCAACAATTTATCCCAAGCCACACATGAGTCAATCCATGAAGCTTGGGAGCATTTTAGAGATCTTTAAGAGAAGTGTCCCCATCATGATATTCCTTGGACCAACCTGGTACAACATTTTTCGAGGGACTCACATTAGAGAGCCAGAGGCTCGTAGATGCCGCTTGTGGCATATCACATTTCAACAAAGATGAATATGTCGTACAACAAATCTTCGAGGAAATGGTCGAAGGAGAGGTCACCTTATCATCATCTCGCATCGGCAGAAACCTATTCATATGGCGATAACTCATGAACTGTACAAGGATGAGCACTCCAACCTTAGCATCATTGGAAGAAACCTGTCCAAAGTGAACATCATCAAAAAATGATCACGTGATCTTGAAAAATTATCTGTGAACGAACAAAGGACACAAAACCTGGACAAATTAAACCAAATCACCAAGAAGCTAGAGCTGTTGGTGAGGACAATTAACTCCTACTAGTTGGTGACATCATCAGCTGCGACTCGTACCGAGATGAAGGAGCCATCATTGCCTCAAACCCATCAGCAGAGTCTATTTCAGTTGGTTTTCCAACAAGTATACTATGTGCAAGCCCCCGACTAAACATCACCTCAACAGCCACATCAACAGTTAGTTGTCTACCAGCCCGAGCTTCAACTTATTCCGGATTCGTGTTCCCCACCTCCACCCCTCATTCAGGAGGTGAGTGGCGTATGCACCAACTAAGCATAGCTAGCCCTTCCAGGTGAACATCAACAAGGCCAGTCTTCATCTTCTCGTTCATTCCCTCAACATCAGGGAGGGAGATTTGTCCATAGCAATCAGCCTCAGCACCAATAGTCTCCACCCTACTAGAATAATTGGAGACATTGTTCTTACCTGCAGCTGTCATACCATCATCATCAACAATATCCGCATTCGCGGCTGCTCCATATCAACAGTATCCTCCTTAGTACTATCACCATTAACCTTCTCCTCAATATACTCACCAGTATTCCTACTAACAACCTACATACCAATCCCAATCTCAGCGTGGCCAACACACTGAACCATCCGAGGCTGCTCTTGTGAACCCTGCCCTAGACAACTTGGCTCAACTAGTGAAGAGCTTGGTAGAAATGAGCCAAAAGCTAGGCGAACTCACCATCGCCAAAACATCTATTCCAGCACAGGTTAGGGCAAACCCCAACAATTTCAAGAAGAAAGAGTAAGTAGCTTGTGATGCCCCGTCAGATCTCATAGAGTCCGATGTTTTTGATATGTTTTTATCTAATTTTGTCACTCTCGAGAGTGGTAGGACATTACAACCTTCTACCATCGTAAAGGGGAAGAAGAAAGCTTCTGTTGGCAAATCATCATCTTCTGCATCAACCGATCCAACAATCGGGCTGGGTGAAGAAGAAGAAGATGGAGGAGAAGCACCAGAACAAAAAATTCAAAATAATAATAATAGTAAATACTAAAAAGAGAGCATCAACTGAAGCAACACTGCACCAACAATGGAGAGGACCGCACCAGCAGCTGACCAGATGCCTACCAATGGAGCCCAACCTATAGTTTTTGTATGCCTACCTCTAATGGATGATTGCACTCATTTTTGTCATCCATTTGTACAGATGTAAATAAGAACAATGCTTTCGATTTTGATTCTATACAAATTCCATTTCCTGAAGCAATGCAAAATTCTAAAAAAAATCAGAAAATTGAAATCAGCTTTATCTGATCCTGATGTTGCTGAAACAATTCAAAATCTTATTCTTGAAATGACTCTGCTAAAGGCCATTAAATACATGCCTAACATTAAGAAGGGGCTAAAGGAGGCATGTACTTCAAACCGACAACCGCGTCAAGTCCAAGAAAGAAATGTGAAGCACATCCTAACCACGAATACTGTCAATGCAATCAGCAATCTCCCAAGCAAGAAAAAAGACATGGGAGCTCCTCTAGTTAAATGTCAGATGTTCGACCAATATTTTGATAGAACACTTCTTGATAGATGATCATCCATCAATCTGATGCCACTTCATTGCTCACAGAATTTAGGGTGGGACCACTCAAGTATACCAGAATGATCTTACTATTTGCAGATACAACAATCAAATGACCAAAGAGCATTTTGGAGGATGTCATTGTCATGATTCAAGGGATGTAGTTCCCAATGAACTTCATTGTGTTAGACATGGACACCATACCACACATGATTATACTCAGACAACTGTTCCTTCGAACAACTGAAGTAGTGGTGTACTACGACATCAAACATATCACCTTTCATTCCAACAATGATAAGGTACCCATCCAAATGATCCAAGTGCCAAAGCTGACAGATTCTGCATTAGATGAGAGTCAGTCTACATAGAAGAGAACATAGAGCTGTGACTTTCTAGCAGATATTAGAAACACAAATATGTTCATGGATGAAATCGATACCCACGAATTCCTCTCCATGGAGGAACAAGTGGACACACAATCGAGTTTCACTCTATTTTTGAAGATTAGATTTTTGATGATTTGTCGGATGAATTAATTGTTGGCCACCTGTCCTTAGCAGAGCAATAAGAGATTATTGAAGACTTTTGTGAAAAAGAAGATATTATTGAAGCTTTTGTGTAGCATTGAATTCAGAGCTTGCATTGCTTATGGTGGGCAATTCACAGTTAGTGAATCAGACACCACCGCCATGCATAGTTGCTGAAGTAGCCACTGAACTAATTCCAACCCACCTGAGCTTAAACCATTAACATCAAATATGAAGTTTGCCTTCCTTGCGATTGCACAAAACATGTTTCCGATCATCATAAATCCACATCTGACCAATGACCAAGAATCTCGTCTGCTTGAGATTTTAGAAAGAAATGCAAAGCAATAGGCTAGATGTAATGCCCCACCTCGACGGGAGCGCATCTCAACACCCATTCACATTATTACCCAACAACAGTCGTAAACAACCTGCATGATATACCATTTATACAAAAAAAAACATAGGAAGGAAAATCTAAGTTTTTACTGATAACAAAAGTCCACATAGGAATAGCAATAGATCCTCAGAGTCTCTTTATTACATCATAAATACTTGGAAATGAAAGATAGCAACAACTACTAAGAAACTAGTCTTCAACCTTAACCACGTCCTGCAGATGCACCACCAAAGATATGAGCCTCTGTCTCCTGCTCTACCCTTCCTGTTGGATTTCCAAAGAATGTAACTCATGAGTCAACTGACTCAGTAAGGATAAAATAACTTATAATCAAGAGAGAGTATAGGTAGGCAATGCAAATGCAGTAACTTAACAAGTCTAGAAGAGAACATTCTAAAAGCATCTAGCATTATACAATCACTTATATTTTAGGCCTTTAATACGTACACAATCAAACCAATTCTTTGACCTATCTATATTCATATTTTCATTTACCTATCCCGGACTCGCTCGTCAAAGGAGAAAGCCTGCACTAGGGATGAAGTCTGCAACACTCCATTCATAGTGCAATCTAAAACCTGTGCGCAAACGCGATCCTTCAGCTAGTCTAGTGGGTGGTACTCTGACACTCGAGACAGGGGGGCATCTAGCCCAAAGAGTCGTGGCTTCGTCAATCGAGTCTGCCGGAGGAGTCTCGCTCGCTCCAAAAGAAAATGTAACAAACGGATCCGTACAGTCCACCTCAATCCACCAGAGTACCTACCACCACCCCACTCTATGATGCCCCTCGAGTGGGGATGACTCACCGTCGGCTCAGCCGGACTACAAGGGTGTGCACCCACCTTGTAGTATATAGTGTTCTTCTACCAATGTGTACTATGAGACTTCACTTAATAATATTTACTTGGGACTTATCCACAAACTTCAATAATCATTAACAATCAACTAACATTTATTCCCATCGAGTCATAGCCCTTTAACATTTAAACTTTAGGCCAGCTTCCAGGATAGTAGTGTTATTCACTCAACACATAAAGGGAAGTATCAAATAACAACATGCATTTCTCATTTTCGGATTATTTGAGATATTCTCCCTGCCACCTTATCATGAGCCAAGAGCAATTTATTGCGGTAACAACACAAGTCTTCAATTACGATTTCGGGCATCGACCTCCTATTGACATATAATACTTATTTAACCCCATATCAACACACATGACCTTAAATACAACATGGTCAAACACAAGATATTGCGACATAAGTGTGCTATCACTGGGTATTAGACATAAATGTTGCCCCAATATTATTAACGACAAGAGTTATTGGCCCGTATTATATATATGCCACCCTTAATCACGAGGAATTCATAGCTAACTATTTTGTCAGGATAAAAAAAAATCGATGTATATAATATTTGGAATTTGTAATAGCCTACACACTTAATTTATTGAGGTCATAACTTAATGTAATTAAACAATCCCCACGTTCTTTGCAAGACCCAATAAGTTGAGAAGAAAAGCCTATTTTTAGATAATCACCGGATATGACGATAGGAGTAGTTATTTTTATCAAGGGTATTTAAAAAAAAATATCTTAGTCGAGAAACATGTTGCATAAATAACGAATTTGAAAAAAACTCAGGCCAAGGCAATTTAGATTCATAGTAGGTAATAACTTAGATAATACATCACATGTTACCCAGGTTTCTTAATTTTAATGACATCAACTCCTATTAACAAGAACTAAAATATATAGCCTAATATAATAATTCCTTGCCTTTCACGTGTGGAAAAAAAAATGGTGGAGCAAGACATGTCTCTTATTGAAGGACTAAATATGCAGTAGCATTCTTTCAGTTTAATACATCGCATACACTCAGATTGTTCTCTTGCAATATAACTCCAATATGGACAGATTACTTTGCAACCATAATCACGTCAAAGAAAAACCAAGGAACCATACCGGTTATGACTACCCAACAATTACCAATGCATTGTTATTGTATAATCTAACCCCACATCTAACAAATTCAAAAAAACGAGCATACGCAACTTTCAAAAACGGAAAAAACAAAATCACGCATGGATTGAGTTCTATCATTAACCGTACCACCAAAAGTGATTAATATAATAAAAAAATATAAAAAAAACAACCAAACCTCGAAATCCATATACTTCCTGACTATAATCAAAAATCTAATTATCATAATGCAAGCAGGAAAAGTCATGGCATACGGTTTTCTAGAATCCAAAAAAAAAATATCAATCAACAAAATAAAGGAGGTGATTCAATGAAAGGATTCACGACGGACCAACAGCAAGAGGCGATCCCGGGGTTAGGATCGGAAGCGAGCATTCGACCCCAAAAGACAATCTCCAAAATCGCAATATATGCGAAAGAATAAAGGAGGAGAGAGTCAAAGATCCGTTACCTATACTCGTGCACGCCTTTGATCTACGTGCTCGATCGCCCGATCACCAATCCAATGAGAGGGCTGCCTTTCCCTTGCGATGGCCTTCCTCGTCTTCTTCTTGTCTCGAAGCTACGGAGCTTGCACCATTATCCTTTTGGCTCTCTAGAGAAGGAGATGGAACAAGATAAGAGAATGACTTGGGGAGGAAGAAAGGATGGATTAGGGTTTGGAAAAGGAGTAGGAATGAGGGGAGATAAAGGGTGTCGGTCTTTATATAGTTGGAGATTAAGTCATTGGTTTTAAAAGCCCTAAAACAACCCTAATTCGAAATTAATTAACCACAACCCGTAACCCTTAATTCCCTCAAAAACCATGACCCCTCTTCACTAAAACAGGCATATCTCCCACATCCGGACTCGAAATTTCGCGTTTTTGGGCTCGTTGGAAAGCTTGCGACGAGACGCTTCTTTTGAGTATAATATTGAATAGGTTTTAAAGCTTCAGAAAAATCCGAAAATTACGGGGTGTTACATCATAACAATCTTAAAAACAGTCTCGTCCCCGAGACTTAGGATGTAAACGGTGTAATATAACAACCTTAAAAGGTTGGATCCTATCGAGTAAAAGATAACAAACTTAAAAAGGATGAAAGTAGCTTATAAATTACCTTCAAAAAGGTATGGGTAGTCCCGTCGCATATCCGCCTCAGGTTCCCAGGTGGCCTCCTCAGAGTTGTGTCGTTTCCAAAGGATCTTCACCAAGGGTATCTCCTTGTGCCTTAACTTCTTCGCTGAACGATCGATGATCCGAACTGGTTCCTCCGGATAACTCAGGTCAGTATCCACATGAAGATCATCATAACTAATCACATGCGATGGATCATGCACATATTTTCTCAAGTTAGAGATATGAAAAACATCATGCACACCGGCAAGGTGAGGAGGAAGAGCAATCCTGTACGCAACTTTACCAATCTTGTCGAGAATCTCGAACAGTCCGACAAACCGTGGTGCTAATTTTCCCTTCACTCCAAATCGCTGAACTCCCTTTGTGGGAGAAACTCTCAAGAAGACAAAATCTCCAACTTCAAAGCTAAGATCAGTGCGTCGCCTATCGCTATAGCTCTTTTGCCTACTCTGAGCAGTAAGCAATTTCTTCCGAGCTATCTTGATTGCCTTAGCAGTCTCCTCCAAATACTCTACCTTATGTAGAAGGTTATGTCCATTCTCCTGCCAACTCAGAGGTGTAGAGCACCGCCTTCCGTACAATGCTTCAAAAGGAGCCATGCCTATGCTGGCATGGTAACTGTTATTATACGTAAACTCTGCTAATGGCAAATGATCCTTCCACGACCCTTTCCACTCCAGCACACATGCTCGTAGAAGATCCTCTAGCGTCTGAATCGTCCTCTCGGATTGTCCGTCGGTCTGTGGATGGTAAGCAGAACTGAGACATAGTTGCACTTCTAAAGAACTCATGAATTCCCTCCAGTAGTGAGAGGTGAACCTTGGATCACGATCAGATACAATCTGCTTAGGCAGCCCATGAAGTTTGACAATCTCCTTAATAAAGACCACTGCAAGCTGTAAGGGAGTGCATGCCATACTCACAGGTATGAAATGTGCTGACTTAGTAAGCCTATCAACCACAACCCAGATGGCATCATGACTACTAGTGGTCTTAGGAAGACCCGTCACAAAATCCATAGATATACCCTCCCACTTCCACTCAGGAATAGGAAGGGATTGCAAAAGTCCAGGTGGTCTCTTATGCTCAGCCTTAATTTGCTGACACGTTAGGCATTTTGCCACAAACTTGGCCACATCCCTTCTCATTTGCTTCCACCAAAAATTCTTTTTCAAATCCTTATACATCTTTGTGCCACCAGGATGTATCGACAAACGTGAACTATGTGCCTCACGCATGATCTCTTCCCTCAATTGTACATCTGCTGGAACACACAATCGATTCCCATTTCGTAGCACACCATCTTGATAAGAAAAGCCAACTAAGGTTCCTGCGATAGCCTTCTCCTTGAGTCTCTGCATACTCAGGTCTTCCTGTTGCCCTTGGATGATTCGCTCAATTAACTCTGGACGAGAAGGGGATGGAACTATGACAGTCTCTCGACTACTCTGAAATGGATGCCAATCACTGAAAGCTGCAAGAAGATCCCATGCTTTAAGCTGAGGACGAGGTTCACTTGAATGAGGCCTACGACTAAGGGCATCAGCAACCACGTTCGCCTTACCAGGATGGTAAGAGATGGTGCACTCGTTATCCTTTAACAGCTCCAGCCATCTCCTTTGCCTCATATTGAGCTCCTTCTGATCAAAAAGATGCTTGAGACTCTTGTGATCTGTGAAGATTTCGAAAGCAACACCATAAAGATAATGTCTCCACATTTTAAGAGCAAAGATAACTGCTGCCAGTTCCATATCATGAGTTGGGTAATTTTTCTCATGGGGCTTCAACTGTCTAGATCCATATGCAACAACCTTACCATGTTGCATCAAAACCGCACCCAGTCCCTCCTTTGATGCATCGGTGTAAACCGTGAATCCGTCTGGGCCCGACGGAATTGTCAAGATGGGAGCTGTAGTGAGCCTTTCCTTCAGAGTCTGGAAGCTATTCTCACATTCTTCTGACCAAGCATATGGCATCTCTTTCTTGGTTAGCTGTGTGAGGGGAAGGGCAATCTGAGAAAATCCCTTCACAAACCGCCTGTAATAACCGGCTAAGCCAAGAAAGCTTCGGATCTCAGACACATTCTTCGGTCGTTCCCAACTAAGGACTGCTTCGATTTTTGCCGGATCCACCGACACTCCTGCACCTGAGATAACATGGCCTAAGAATGATACTTCTTGAAGCCAAAATTCACACTTACTAAACTTTGCATAAAGCTTGTGCCTCCGTAAGGTCTCCAACACTGTCTGTAAGTGAGTGCGATGGTCCTTCTCATCTCGAGAGTATATGAGGACATCGTCAATGAAAACTACAACAAAGCTGTCGAGGAAGGGCTGAAACACCCGATTCATCATGTCCATGAATGCTGCTGGGGCATTTGTTAAGCCAAAGGGCATCACCAAGAACTCATAGTGACCATATCTGGTTCTGAAGGTAGACTTTGGTATGTCCACATCCCGAATACGTAGTTGGTGATAACCAGACCGCAGATCAATCTTGGAGAAGATGGATGACCCTTGTAGCTGATCAAAGAGATCGTCAATGCGCGGCAAAGGGTAACGATTCTTGATTGTTACTTTATTCAACTGCCGATAATCTATACACATGCGCATAGATCCATCCTTCTTCTTAACAAAAAGGACAGGCGCTCCCCATGGAGATGTACTAGGGCGTATAAAACCCTTCTCCAGCAGTTCTTGTAACTGCACCTTGAGTTCCTTCAGCTCAGCTGGTGCCATCCTGTATGGTGTCATGGATACTGGTTGAGTTCCTGGAATGATAGAAATCTCAAACACCACCTCACGAGGTGGGGGAAGCCCAGGCAAATCTGCAGGAAATACATCCGGAAAGTTCTTTACTATTTCAACATCCTCTATTCCTTCCATGGGAGTTTGATTCCCAATGACGTGAGCAATAAATCCTTCACACCCTTGAGATAGCAGGCGATGAGCTTGCAATGCTGATATGCAGGTTACCCCTCTCGACGAGATGCTTCCATCAAATATGAATTCTTGTAGCTCAGGAATCCTAAAAATAATCTGTTTTTGGAAACAGTCTAAACATGCGTGGTGATTCTCAAGCCAGTCCATGCCGAGAATAACATCAAAATCCTCCATCTGAATAAGCAGCAAGTAGGCCTCGAGCATATAACCTCCAATATAGACCGGGCAATCGGGAAACACCCGATGTACCACAAACACCTGACCTCCAGGTCCCTTAATAAGATAAGGGTCTGAAACCACAGTAGGCTCTCGGCCTAAGGTATCCGCAAAACTCCATGACACGAAGGAATGAGATGCGCCCGAATCAAAAAGAGCATGAGCTGTAAAGTCGCATACTGAAATCATACCTCGCACTACTGATCCTGAAGCATGTGCTTGCCCATCGGTGATGGCATGGAGTTGTCCTTCTCTTCGTGGCCCACTGGAACCTGTCGTGCCTCGAGTCTGGTTGGGATGTCCCCTGCCACCACGAGATGTAGAACCACGTCCCTGGTGCTGTGGACGTCCCCCTCGTACAGTACCTCGCATCTGTGAAGCTCCCAACGGACAGTTGGACCTGATGTGCCCCTCTTGGTTGCATCGGTAGCAAACACGTGCATCGGTTATGCTGTTCACCATAGGATGTGCTGGTCGTGATGGCTCGGAGAGTGCTTGCCCCAAGGTAGGAGCTCCTCCATGTGCGGACCTGGTAGACATGCCATGCCGGTAGGGGTGGGTATGTTGTCCTCTTCGTGCTGTGGAACGATCATTACGAGCAGTCCTCCCGTAATAGCTCGATCCTCCTTGCCTGGTTTGCACTGACCTGCCTTCACGCAAGTCCTCCTCCACTTGTGATGCAGCATCAACCACTTCCTTCATAGTAACCAATCTAAGGGGTACCAGTCTCTCGCGAATTTCCTTACGGAGACCCCGAAAGAACTTGAATGCTTTGTCAGCCTCAGTCGGCACAGTGCTAGCAGCATACTTCAGCAACTCCGTGAACCTGTTTAGATAAGCAGTCACAGTCTTGTTCCCTTGCTCGAGTAGTGTGAACTCCACGCGGCGCTGCTCTAGCCAGTATTGCGGATAGAAATGCTCCCGGAACGCCTCAGTAAATTTCTCCCAAGTAACTGGCGTTGTAATCTGCGGCTCCATAGAACTCCACCATTCCTCAGCATAGCCTGCTAAGGAGTAAGTGGCAAGGGTAACCTTCTCCTCATCCGGTACATGTATGGTGCGAAATACTTTTTCTACACGCTTCAGCCACCTCTCTGCCACATCTGGGCTTGTATTGCCCAGAAACTCCGGAACCTTCTCCTTGCGATATTTTGAAAATTTGTCCTCTTGTCGCGGTGGCAGCGGCGAGGGGGGAGGAGGAGGAGGAGGTGGAGGCGGTGGTAGATCACCGTCTCCCCCACCCATTCCAGACCCCCCTTCGGACGTAGATCTCGACAATCGCTCCTCGAGCATAAGCTGTCTCTGCTGTACATCCTGCAGCATCGCCATCATCGTAGCCAATTGCTGCGCAGTCTGGTCCCTACGAGGCGGCATGATCTGCATGAGTAGAAATAAAAGGAAATTGTGATTAGATCCAAGAGAAGAGGTCATTTGTCAACCTTGAACATTTTTTTTTTGACAGTAGTCAGAAGACTACTTATCTAATGTACAATGGTATTTCTCCTACCATACAGTTGCCTATGACTGATGGGGTAATTGGGCTCTGATACCAAATGTAATGCCCCACCTCGACGGGAGCGCATCTCAACACCCATTCACATTATTACCCAACAACAGTCGTAAACAACCTGCATGATATACCATTTATACAAAAAAAAACATAGGAAGGAAAATCTAAGTTTTTACTGATAACAAAAGTCCACATAGGAATAGCAATAGATCCTCAGAGTCTCTTTATTACATCATAAATACTTGGAAATGAAAGATAGCAACAACTACTAAGAAACTAGTCTTCAACCTTAACCACGTCCTGCAGATGCACCACCAAAGATATGAGCCTCTGTCTCCTGCTCTACCCTTCCTGTTGGATTTCCAAAGAATGTAACTCATGAGTCAACTGACTCAGTAAGGATAAAATAACTTATAATCAAGAGAGAGTATAGGTAGGCAATGCAAATGCAGTAACTTAACAAGTCTAGAAGAGAACATTCTAAAAGCATCTAGCATTATACAATCACTTATATTTTAGGCCTTTAATACGTACTCAATCAAACCAATTCTTTGACCTATCTATATTCATATTTTCATTTACCTATCCCGGACTCGCTCGTCAAAGGAGAAAGCCTGCACTAGGGATGAAGTCTGCAACACTCCATTCATAGTGCAATCTAAAACCTGTGCGCAAACGCGATCCTTCAGCTAGTCTAGTGGGTGGTACTCTGACACTCGAGACAGGGGGGCATCTAGCCCAAAGAGTCGTGGCTTCGTCAATCGAGTCTGCCGGAGGAGTCTCGCTCGCTCCAAAAGAAAATGTAACAAACGGATCCGTACAGTCCACCTCAATCCACCAGAGTACCTACCACCACCCCACTCTATGATGCCCCTCGAGTGAGAGTGGGGTGGTGGTAGGTACTCTGGTGGATTGAGGTGGACTGTACGGATCCGTTTGTTACATTTTCTTTTGGAGCGAGCGAGACTCCTCCGGCAGACTCGATTGACGAAGCCACGACTCTTTGGGCTAGATGCCCCCCTGTCTCGAGTGTCAGAGTACCACCCACTAGACTAGCTGAAGGATCGCGTTTGCGCACAGGTTTTAGATTGCACTATGAATGGAGTGTTGCAGACTTCATCCCTAGTGCAGGCTTTCTCCTTTGACGAGCGAGTCCGGGATAGGTAAATGAAAATATGAATATAGATAGGTCAAAGAATTGGTTTGATTGTGTACGTATTAAAGGCCTAAAATATAAGTGATTGTATAATGCTAGATGCTTTTAGAATGTTCTCTTCTAGACTTGTTAAGTTACTGCATTTGCATTGCCTACCTATACTCTCTCTTGATTATAAGTTATTTTATCCTTACTGAGTCAGTTGACTCATGAGTTACATTCTTTGGAAATCCAACAGGAAGGGTAGAGCAGGAGACAGAGGCTCATATCTTTGGTGGTGCATCTGCAGGACGTGGTTAAGGTTGAAGACTAGTTTCTTAGTAGTTGTTGCTATCTTTCATTTCCAAGTATTTATGATGTAATAAAGAGACTCCGAGGATCTATTGCTATTCCTATGTGGACTTTTGTTATCAGTAAAAACTTAGATTTTCCTTCCTATGTTTTTTTTTTGTATAAATGGTATATCATGCAGGTTGTTTACGACTGTTGTTGGGTAATAATGTGAATGGGTGTTGAGATGCGCTCCCGTCGAGGTGGGGCATTACACTAGAAAATTTCAGATCTCCATGAGATCAATCCTTCACTATGTTCACATCACATCTACCTCAAATAAAACAACAAATCATCCGATAATTTCAGCGTATATTGAACCCTATCCTTTGGGAGGTTGTTATGAATGAAATTCCTAAATGGTGTGATGTCGGCTTCTTATATCCCATCTCCGATTTTAAATGGGTGAGTCTCCCGCACGTAGTACCAAAGAAATTAGGGATCACCATTATGAAGAATAACAAAGGAAAGGATATCCCACCCAGAGTTCCAACTTCTTGATGTGTCTGTGTGGACTACAGGCGCTTGAATATATAGACCAAGAAAGATCATTTCCTGCTTCCCTTCATTGATCAGACAGTCGAAACACTAGTCACGAAGAAGTATTTCTGTTTCTTGGACAGATACTCTAGTTACGAGAAAGTTGCCATTGCTCCTGAAGATCAAGATAAGACCACATTCACCTGTCCGTTCAAGACATATGCCTTCTGTAGAATGCTTTTTGGATTGTGCAACTCCGACGACATTCCAGAGGTGCATGCTGGAAGTATTCGCAGATATGGTTGGTAGTTTTCTTGAGGTTTTCATATACGACTTCTCAGTCTACGAAGATGGCTTCGATCAGTGACATACATATCTAGACCGAGTATTGAAGAGATGTCATGAAGTAAACCTTGTGTTCTTGTGGGAGAAGAGTTACTTCATGGTGACTGAAGGGATTGTGTTAGGCCATGTCATATCTAAACGTGGCATGGAGGTTGACCCTAAAAAGGTGGATGTTATTTCCAAGCTTGAGCCACCTACAAATTTGAAGCAAGTCTAGCCATTCCTTGAGCATGTGGAATTTTATAGAAGATTCAAAGAAGAATTTATCAAAATTACCTGACCGCTGACTGAGCTTCTTGACAAGTAAATAGATTTTATTGTAGATGCTAGAGTTATCCAACCCTTTAATCAACTGAATGAATTGATCACTCATGCCCCTGTCCTACATCTGTCAGATTGGTCTCTACCATTTAAGATCATGACAGATGCTTCTGATTATGCCATTGGTGCGATTTTGGGACATATGTGAGATGAATTACCATTTTCTATTCGCTATGCTAGCAGAACACTAATTGAAACATATAAGAACTATACCATCATTGAAAAAAAGATGCTAGCTGTCGTTTTTACCCAGGAAAAATTCAGATCATATTTGTTGGGATCCTAGTAATTATTTATATAGATCGTCCTGCCATCAAGCACTAGCAAAGCAATAAGGATGCCAAACCAAGACTCATCAGATGGATCCTTATACTCCAAAAAATTGATCTTGAAATCAACGATAAGCCTGTAATTAAAAATATTGTTGTAGATCATAATTCAAGACTTCCAGAGATAGACACTCTTGAGCAGAGTATGATACCCATTATAGAAACCTTCCCAGATGAGGCAATTCTAATAGTCACCTCGCTCCCCTAGTTCATCGATATTGTGGATTATCTTGTTTTTAAGATAACTCCACAAGATTGGTCGAAGCTAAAAGTTGACAAGTTCTTGTTAGATGTTCATTTCTATTAGTAGGAGGATCCTTATTTATTTCGTATGGGGGCAGATGCATCTGGAGGAGGTGCATTCCTCCGGAGGAAGTCCAAAGTGTCCTCGAACAATGTCACAACCGTGAATCAAGAGGACATCACTCTGGGAAAAGAACGGCAATAGAAGTGGTTTAATGCAACCTTTGGTGGTCGACTCTCTTCATAGATGCAGAAGACTATGTGAAATGATGTATTGACCATCAAATGATGGGTGGAACTATTGAATTGAGAGATACAATGCTCTTGAAATACATTCAGATATCAGACGTGTTTGATGCGTGAGGCATTGACTTTATGGACCTATTTTCCAACAGCTAGGGTTTTGAGTATAGTCTGCTCATTGTTGATTTTGTCAATCACTAGGTGGAGGCTATCCCAACCTGAGCTGCCAACAATCACATTGTTTATCAATTTATGAAAAAGAATATCATTACATGGTTTGAGATTCCTAAAATTCTAATATCCAATGATGGTAGACATTTTATCAACAAAGAAGTCAAGAAGCTGACCCAAGAATATTGTATTGAACATCGTATCGCTTCTCCATACCACCCACAGTCCAATGGCCTGGACGAATGCTTAAACAGGGAGATCAGACTATTCTTCAAAAGCTTGTACGACCTAACAAGAAGAACTGGTCACAATTGCTTAACACAATTCTTTGGGCTTATGGTAATGCGTACAAGTCACCCTTGGGAATGTCTCCCTACAACCTAGTCTATGGCAAGTCATGCCATTTCCCCATGGAATTAATTCACAAATCTTTATGGGAAATCAATGTCTGCAACTTGGATTCAAGAAGGCTGGAAAGAACAAAAAGCTTGATCTAAATCGATTACCTGAATTCAGAGACTATGCAGACAACAACAACTTGATGTGCAAGGAGAAGGTCAAGAAGCGAGACAATAAACATATCTACAGAGAGATTTTCAAGCCTAGTCAGAAGGTTTGGTTGTTTGATGAAAAGTTGAAACTTTTCTCAGGGAAGTTGAAAAGTAAATGGATAGAGTTGTTTGTAGTAAAACATGTGCGTGACAGTGGAAGTATTATGATATTTGGTTTCTTACCTGACACACAAGCTTTTGTGATCAAACAACAGTTGTTGAATCCATACTTAGAGCATGATACATTCCTGTCCATTGTTGATTCAATACTTGTGGTATATCAAGAAGAGTTTGAAGCTGCAACATCAACAGAGTCAGACGCGACTCACAAAAATATTTTTGATTTATTCATCTTTTTTTCTTTTCAATTTTCCTTCTTTCATTCTTCCAATTGTTTAACACATCCCATTCATCATTGCTATGCTTAGGATATGCTTCATCTTAAGTATGAGGGGGGGGGGGAGGTTGTTTGTTTGTTCATTCTTTGATCCCTTGCCTGTATCCTCAACTATTGATATTCTATCTATACTTAGGGATATTTTACCCTAAGTATACGGGGAGACAGGTCGAGCATATGATTTCTTTGCCTCAACCCTCCCTGCTTTGTACACAGTCTGCTATACTTAGGATTAATTGATCCTAAGTATAGGGGGGATTGTCGACTTCTCATTTGTTATTATTTTGTCATTGTAGTATAGACTTCCCTATACTTAGCACGGGTTATGTCTTCCTTTTTCTCTCTGACCTATGAGAACATAACTCAAGCTAAGTATATGGGGGTTGTACATACATTGTATATACTCTAGCCATAACTCGTATTTTTGTATTTTCAATAATATGGATATTTAATAAAATTAAAACACACATCAAATCCTTTTTAATTATGGTTAATAAATCGATTAAAAATATTTTGCAAAATATTTGAAAATGATTATAAAATGCTTTGAAAAATCCTTTGAAGTATTTGGAAAATATTTTGTAAAATATTTTCAAACCTTTGTAAAAATATTTTATTTGTAGAAATCTCTTTTATTTGTTTTAGTAGATTGTTTTGAAAATCTATTTACAAATGGTTTGAAAAATGGTTTCAAAAATACTTTGAAAAATCTATACATACTATTTTAGAAATCTTTGCAAAATGATTTTCAATTTTTAAAAATATTTGTAAAAATGTTTTTCAAATTATTTACAAAATAAAGTTTTCAAAATATTTGTTAAAATATTTTCAAATTATTTTAAGAAATGTATACATAATTGAAGCAAATAAAATTCTTTACAAACATTGTAGACAAATATATGCAAATAATAACTAACATAATACCTAATGTAAATTCTGTAATGCGTTCTTGTAAAAAGAGATGCACTCCCATGTAAATATATGCACATATTTCTTTCACTAACACTTATTCAAAAATCCATAAAAATTCAAGAAATTCAAACCTATAAAAATTGCATAAAAATTTGCAAAACTTTTTCAAAATCTATAAAAAGTTCAAAATCAGAAAATTTCTTCACAAAAATATTTTTTACGTTATACATGTGTATTTGTTGGAATGATCAAGACAATTGAATAAGTATAAAGTATAGTATGAAGATTGGAGTTTGGTATAGACCTTGATACACTTAATTTTATAGGGACCCATTGAGGACTGAAATTGGGATACTTTAGGTCTCCTTGACTTAATTCTTTAGGTTCCATGAGACTATGTTCATGAGTTGATTCATTGTGTCTAACTAGAATCCTTCATATCATTTGTAAGACTCTTAAGACAATGGCTTGATTAGAAACTTCACACTTAACACTTAATTCAACCCATATGGATTGTTGACAAATCTTGGAGTCTAAGTCGTGACAATGTTGGTCGCTTCGCCAAGGGTGGATTAGGAACTAATCTTGGGGATTGCTAAAATCGATACTCTAATCCACTTTTTTTGGTCATTCCCACTTCTTTTGGTAACCGTGATATCTAAAGATTGGAGACTGGATTGAAACAATCCCTCGTATGAGGAATGGTTTGCTGGTGTAACTTTTTCCAAGACCCCAAAATATGGGTGAACCAAAAGGTTCTATATCCGTCGAGGAACGAACAATAATGCAGAGCAATACAAGTCAAATAAAATATTCAAAAAAGAAACCTACACTAAAAATCTCACAAAAAATTGAGCTTCCAGAAAAAATCCTGCTTCTTGGTGAAGTCTCGGTTACACTGGTCGAGCTTCACAAGGGATGAAGACTACCCTGGTCCATTCCCACTTCTTTTTCCATTTCTTCTAGCTTCTCCCCCCTTTCAGTTGTAAAGATTGGCTGCACCTGACCTTAGAAGGAAATATATGTCTTCACAAGGATGAGTTACTAGAGGAGTAGACTCTTTTATAGTTCAACAGTTTGTCTAGGAAGAGTTGAAAAATTCACACACATGGTTCTATCATTTCAAGGTTGTCACTATATTCGATTAAGAGGATGGTTTTTACTAGATTGTGAATAGAACTAGAAAACAGGATTATGGAACCTAGGGTTTGTTACATCACACTTCCTAACCCTATTGCGGTTTTGCACAAACCAAGAATCTAAAGGTCTTCACTGAGCTCCAAACTTTGTCTCCATCAAAACAGGTTTAAAAGTCAAAAATTGTTCCAAGTTATTTCTTTTTCTTTTATTCATTTTCTTTTTATGTACTTATAGACATAAGTGTATGCTAGGGACTAGCAAAAGCAAGCATATGGGGATGATGAATCACCATTTCGTCACCTTTATTCTTTCATTTTGGCCTTAAACCCCTAGATAAATACATGTATATATATAATTAATTTGTGAAAATAAACACTCATCAAATCACATGAAATATTGTATAAATAATGTATAAAATATTGTATTTAATTACAAAATAAAAGAATAAAGGAAAGAAAAGAAAAAGAATGAAGTGTCAAAGACACTGAGTAATCCTAGACCTCGAGATCCAGTTATCATGATGACTTGGCTGACAAGGAAAAAAGTAAGGGGAGATAGGGCAGAGAAACTGTACAGAAAACCATACAAAAACCCTAATTCCCTTTGCCAATAATGGCATTTTAGGACCTATATTATTTTATTATTTTTACACCTCAAATTAATAAACCCACAACATGAACATTGTACATAAAAATACAAAGAAAAATGCAAAATTGATTCCACTGAAAAATACACAGTGTGCCCGTGACATGCACATAAAAATCAACAAAGAAAACTTTGCTCACCTGTATCTTCTCCAAACAGATTCAAAATTGACTAAACTCACCTTTTTATAATTAAAAGTAGCTATTTAATGAAGGTGGTTTCACTCAATTTGGGGTTAATATGCAAAAGTTTGGTTTTAGGCCCTCATTGTGCAATACACCTATATAAAATAATGAATATATTTATTCTTTATATTTTTCACTTTCTTACAATTTTATAAATTTGTTAATATTATTTGAAATACATGTAGATAGCTAAAATAAAATAAAACCATTTAAATATACATTTTTAATAAATAATATACTTTAATACATAGATAAATTGTGCTTATATTTACCTATATAATATACATACATAATTAAAGTATGTAAATAAACTCAAAAAATATAATAAAAATACCTAAATATGTGTTTAAATAAATTATAAATATATAAAATACATGTATATAACAATAAAATGTAAAATACAAAATAAAAAATTATATAAAATACATGTATATTTACCGTTATATATACATGTAAATACTAACATGTTATAAATGACCTTGTATAAATAAATACAAATGCCCTAAAAATATTATATATAATTATAAATATTTTTCTGTTTTAACAAAAAATTTATTAATTCATTTATTAACTTAAATTGATTTTACATGGATAATTGGCCGTGGATTTTTCTGGTTGGTCCACATGGACCAACAAGAGACCGAGAATAGTTGACCCAGATCACCTATACCCTCTCCCTCATTAGCCCTGTCAGACCTCAATACACCCCTTCTTCTTCGATTTTCTTGGAGAAACACCATGGCTCTAAGAGACTCGTTTACTTCACAAGAAACAAACCCTCACCTTCCTGAACCACACCCACTCCTCTGATCATCCACATCTCCACTCCATTGTCAGCCATCTCGTGACAAAGCCCACCTACCACCTCAGCCTTTAAAATATCATCCTTCGCCATTTTTGCCCAGTGATCTCTCTTCCACAATTCTTAGCCCCTCATACCAATAGTGCAGTTGCTTTCTTATGATAGGAGGTGCCTCATCCAGTATGTAATGAGGTGGAAGTGTGGAGGAGTTCGATCAACCCATCTCTAGAGTTCATCTCTAATGGTTCTATTTACTGATCATAGACCCGGTTAAGGATACTTTTTATGTCATTTCTAGGTAATATTTAGTTGTAGATTTCATTTTCGATCTTTAATTTCAATTTTTAGTTTGTAAATTAGGTTAAATCAGAAATCCCCTTTTGACCTGGAGCTCAAGCTCCAAGTAAAAACCATTGAGTTTCCGATCATGTACCGCCACACTTTCCATTCCATTTCAATCCCCTACATCTGTTCCACCTTTGGCACATTTATCCAACATAGATCCTGCACGGATCTAGCAAATCAAAGCTCTCTCCTTTATAGGTGTCGGAGCTTTGTCTCCCTTCAACCTCGCGCTGCTAGCAACTTCAACTCTTAGTCACGTCGACTCGCCTCGAGCCGAGGAACTTTTTTTTATGGAGGACCAGTGCTTTGAAGACCTCCTGGAGACACAAATCGAGGCTTGAATAGAGCTCCATGCTGTTTGAGCTTGAACACCTTCCAGATCCGCATCGAGGGCACCTGGAACTCATCGAAGTCTACCTGTAGGCACGGAGGCTTGCCATGACATTGCAGCACTGCTCAAAACTAAAAATGAAGGACGGGGAGAGAAGATCTTATAGATTGTAGGAGTCCTTGTGCAGTGTTCTTAACTGTTCTTTGTGAACACTCAAGAGCCGTGGATCTTTGGATCTTGCCAGTTCTTATCATAGCCATCAGATCAAGAACAAAGCAAAGCGTGCTGCAGTTGTAGGATCAGACATGTGGAAGTCAAAGAGCGACCCGATCAGGGACCGTTAAGGGGTAAATTACAAAGAACCACCTTTGTATTTTTGTAATAGTTAAACAAACATGTAAATATTTTATTAAGACAAACCTTTAGGAAAATTTGGAACTATACCCTTGCATTTTTTGAATATTGTCTTTGGGTCTAGTACAAGGTCAGCTCACGTGGTCCCAAACGTGAGCTGGACAAATTGCAAGTACACCCCTCTACTTTTATGTATTTATATTTATTTTAAAAATTTGTAATTAAAGTTCAAAACTTTTAGGTATTTTACATGTAACTCCCTGACTTATATTTATATTTCATAAATGACTGTACCAGTTTTTATATTTTTATTTATGTTTTTTTATTTTTTTATAAATAGTTCTCGTGCTCAATAAATTATGTGAAAATAGGGTAAGATGCCATATTGTATGCTCATTTTTGCCATGCATTTTATTTAGCATATTATCCGCATTTTTCATTTATTAAAAAGCAAAAGGAACCTTTTTATTCCCTATTTAGCTTGAAAACAAAAAATAAAACCTTCTTTAAAAATTCCAAAAATAGATATTATTTATTACTATATTTTATCACTCCAAAAAAAATCACAAAAAATATCAAAAAAAACTTTAAAATTGAAAACCCTCTCTAACACTAAAAAATTAGAAAAAATTCCCAAAAAATTTTAAAATTGCTTTCTATTTTATATTTTTATATTCTTATCTTACTACATATTAAAAATAGTATTGAGAAATTCAGAACTTATTTTATATTTTTAATTCTCAAAACAATTCTACCTATTAATTACTCCTTATTTTGGAGTATTTTGGATTTTAAAATTACATAAAAATAAGATAAAATCATCAAAAAATCATAAAAATAGAAGAAATCATAAAAACACAAAACATTTTATTTTATAAATTTTAGACTATTTATAAATATATTTATAAATAGGAAACCCTATATAGAATTGATATACATATATAGTTATAAACCATAAATAATAATAGTATTAATTGTAAATACCTATAGTTATTTTTAATACCATTAATAAAATGGTCAGCTTTTATTTATATTTACTGATTTTTATATATTTATTATATATTACATATACATATTACTTATATTATACATATTACCGTATACTCATATATACTTATTATCCATATTGAAAAGAAAAAGAAATTTAAAAAATCAGAAAATTGAAAAGAAATCAAAACTTAAAAATTATAAAATTAAAAATAATATAAAAATCCATAAAAATTAAATAATTGAAAACCCATAAAACATTAAGTAAATAACATACATACATACATACATACATATATTAGTTAGAAATAAATAATCAACTACTCCCATGGGTTCCCTGTGTTTGACACCCTATACATACTTGACCACTATACATATTTTTATGCAGGGTTATGATAAATTTTAACCTCAAATATTGATTACATTGTTTTATTTTCTATTGTGGGTTAATTGTTGAGAGTTTAGTCGGGCCTCAAATTCGATCACTTTAGCAACTGTGGTCCCACTTTGCGAGACCACACGATCGCTCTGCTTAGTTTTGGGTAGATTTTCAGTATTTTACACGTTGAACCTCTGTAGAATATTTTTATTGCAAAAATACCCCTTCCAAGCAATTTATTTATTTTGTTGCTTTTCTATTTTTTATGAAGTAACTCATGTGCCTTATAAATTGTGGGAAAACTGTAGTAAATGTCTGATATATTGCTTGTTCATGTTATAGTTTTTATTTAACATTTTACTGCATTCTCCTATTTATTAAAAATAGAATAGGAGCTACATTTCCCCAGTTTACATGTAAAAATATAAAAACTTATAAAATCTACTTTAAAAATTCTAAAAAATTACCTAATATATATTACAATATATGATAACTCCAAATCAAAAATTACAAAAAATAAAAATACAGTTAAAATTGAAAAATCATAAAAAGTTAAAAAAATAAGAAAAATTCTTATAAAACTCTAGAGATATTTATTTATGTTTCTTATTGTTATTTATATCATATATTGTATATTAAAAATAGTTGGTAATTATGGACTTATTATATATTTTTAAAAACCCAAACAAAATTCGGACTATTTATCTTTTTCCTTACTTTGTGAAATTAAATCAATTAATAGTGCCTAAAAATTAGCAAAAAATATTAGAAAAATCTTAAATAGAGAAAAATTATAAAAAATAAAACCTTTTTGTTTTGTAATTTTTGACTATATGTAACTATACTTTAAAATATAAGACTTTATATATACTATATATATTAATATTACTTATATACGTATTAGTATTATTATTATTATAAATACTTAATATATATTAAAACCCTTAAAAAATAAAAAAGACTTCTTATATATATTTCCTATATTTTTACATTTTAATTTAATATATATATATATATATATATCTTATATAGTATTTATAATATACATATTATTATATATATACATAATATTTCTTAAAAATAAAAAGAAATAAACAATGAAAAATTAAAAAGGAAATAAAAATTTTAAAATTTTAAAAATATTAACCATAAAAATTAAATATAATTTAAAACTCATAAAAATTCAAAAAGCAGAAAAGTTGAAAAAATATTATTATTATTTAATTTTTATTAATTGACAATAATTATACCTATCCATTATTTTCTTTCAGTGGTTCTCCTCCCTCAATTACTATTTATACACATTTTTATGTAGGGTATTACAAATTTCTCCCAGCATTCCTTATTGTTTCATCACTATAGTGGGTTAATTGTTTACAAGATTTGATTATCCTCTAGTTGAGTGACGAGAGAGAGAGCCGATATAGTGATTGCCAGATCTGACTTGTCGGACACTGCATGCTCCTCCAAGATCGGACGTTAGGCTCCGCTGAACGATCTTATCAACAAAATGGTGCCATTGTCTAGGAGCAATGCTTAGGATAGGGTTTTTATATACATATCCCTATTTATTTGCCCATAATCTATTTCCATTTTCTAAATAATTGATTATCTTTTTCTGACCTATTTCTTTTTTCAATTCTTTGCAAGAGACTACATGGTGAAGGCAACTTTTCTAGGAGAGTTAAGTGCACCCAAGCTACGAGGAGATCATCTCCTTCTTCACTAGCTAATTGGAGAGAGCATAGGAGACAGAGAGAGAAAGAAGAAGCAACATAATTTAGTGTAGAATTTTTATTTTTATTTTATTTTGTGTGATAGAGAGATACATTTTATTTTACATTATTGATGTGTAATAATACATGTACTTGTACATTTGGACAATTGAACTCTCATGAGCCTATTTTATCAAGTGTCAGTTCACTCAGGGGCCTTCTCGATTTTCATCGTGTTTTCTCTCCTTCTACCTTTATTCTTCCTATTTTCCACTTGTTTTCATTTGTTTCCCACGTTTTGAGTTTTCCACCTTTATTTTATTTGTTTTATGTGAAGGAGCTCTTAGATTTTTAGGAACTACTCGATCGAGTAGTTTAGGTCCAAACACCTAATATATGCATGTACCTATAGTTCTAAGCTTGGACTTAGATCAAACTTAATCTGGTTCTTCATGCTAATAACACTTCCTGCTTAGGGTGATTTTATCAGCTTGCATTTCATGTAGTGTAAATTTAAATTCCTTATCAAACCTAATCTAGTTCTTACTATGTATGCATCATTTGATACAAGTGCGAGATTTTCATCCTAGTATCCACTTGCACGACTTTTCTGCTATCTCCCTCATTTTTGTATCACTTAGGATTTAAATAAAATTTTAAAAAAATCATTAGGCGAATTATTTTGAAAAAAAATAAAAAAGTGAAAACTCAAAAATTAAAACAAGGGCACTGTTTAATAAAATTTGACAAAAATTAAAATTCATAATGGACATCATTATTTTGGGTTCATAAAGCCTGCATTATTTTCAGGTACCATCCAAACAGTGTGAGGAACGACCCTAGGAAATAGAGACAAAAAACCATCCTAAGTACTGCCTTGTTATTGGCTGGATACAGAAAGTATTGGTGCTTCTGTCGTACGTGGGAGAGTAGGGCTTCGTCTACTTGCAGATTTAGTCGGAAGTATTGAGCTAGGCCATCCCCTCATGGGGGTGTCCGTCTCATCATTTCACATCCGAGTACCCCTCCAAGGAGAAGTATTGGTTTCGCGTATTGGTGATGAATCTGTGATTCATCACTCTTAAAGTTGAAAATAGAGCCTTTTTCCCGAGTATTTAGCAGCATATTTCCCTTTATCTTGCATAAATAGCATTCAGGCATGCATTCACAATACATGCATTTTATCATTCATAATCACATTAAATAAGAAGCTAATTCATTTGTAAAATTCACTTGTAAAATAATCACCAATAATTCACCTAATTATCTGTATTTTGTATCACCTCCACAAGTCAATAAAACCCTCCTTATACTGTGTATAATACTAGTTAATAATATAAGGAAGAAGGCCAAAAATTTCTAGCTTGTGAATTACCCAATAAAACCCCAAACCCAGTTTGAAACCCCAGACCTTAGAATGCATATATCTCCTTCATAGGACCTACAAATTAGGTCTACTCACTTTCAAATTAATACACATTCAGAGACCTTTAAAATGAGACCAATTTCATTCAATTCAGAGCTCGTATGCAAAACTTGGGTTTTTGGGCCCCTTTGTATACTATAGATATGTATATTTGTACTCTTGTATTTTTGTATCATACTTGACCTCATCTCCATTTTTGGTCAACATGAAACTTGTAGATCTCATCAAGATCTACAACTTTCATGTCTTGAGCTTTTCCAAATTCGGCGTCCTTCTCTCTCTAAATTCATATTTTTTCCATCCATTCAGAGCAGGCCACGTGGCGCCCTCTGATTGCGCCACGTGGCCCGCTCCTGTGCGCGCCATGCACCTTCCATCTCCGTCGTCCGATCCCCACCCACTCTCCTGATTTGGGCCATTCATCATCGCAATGCCTCTCAACCCTTCGATCGAACCCTGGATTCAATCCAGACCGCTCGCCAGTGCCGCGCCCTCCTTGCGCCACGTGGCAACATCTACGCCCTGGTCTTCACCAGTAGCTCCTGATCTGGGACGTTCACCTCGCTTTGGATCTCCACCGTTCGATCAAAGCCAAGCCTTCATCCCGACCACACGCTAGCGCCTTAACCTACGCCCTCCATGTGTGTTCCATCACGACCCTTCGACCGCTTCATTCTGATCTAATCACAACCGCACTTCTGCGCCTTAATCTCCGCCTGCCACGTGGTGCGCCCTACTCCCTTGATCTCGCCCCATCGATCTAGTCCTAGCCCTCCTCTTCCGCCCTTCTCCTAACCATTGGATCTCTCAATCCAACGGTCGATACATCGTCTCCTACCTCTCGCAAGCCCCGCGCCCCACGTCGCCCACCTTGCGCGAGGGCCGCCCCTTTCTATTTTGGGAGCCACTCCGGCCACCCTCTCCGCCTCCTGTCACCACCATGTTGCACCCCACTCTTCCCTTATCCTAGCCGACTCCCTCGAACACCATGAACTCCTTCCACCTCGCTCCACGACGTCCACCACCTACTCCATCACCTTCCACCTATAAATACACCCCCACCGTCGGCTGTCATCCCCATCTGCCATCACAGAGAGAATCCCCGAGCTCCCTCCTTCCTATTGGTGACATCGATTTGAGGTGACATTGAGCAAAGACCGAGATCCATCTCCGGCGAGATCCACGGCCATCCCCCGCCGTGCTGCAGCCTCCTCCGTGAGCTGTACGAGCTCAGGACCATCTACCATCCTTCGAGCGACGACCAGAAGCACGCCTTCGAGCTCCATTTCCCAGGTAGAAGCCTCCATCTCCATCACGATCTTCTTCTTCTTTTTCGTGTTTTTTTCTACAATTTTATTTGCCGTCCACAAGCCACTTCACGGTACTCTGACCATCCTCCGAGCTTCACCTCGGAGCTGGCATCTTCGCGCATGCTATAATCTTCTCCGATGACACACTACACTTCCCGCCGAAGCAAGCTCCGCCACCTTGGCGGAGCACCATCACCGGACCACCCTCACCGCCCTTCAGGCCTCACTCCGCACACATGATCACCCCACGGGCACTTCGCATGCCTCGGCTCTTCACCTAACCCCCTGTAGATACTCTATCTTTGAGTGGCTGGAACTTCATTGGAGTTAAGTTCGAGCTTCATCATCGCACTCCTCCAGACTGCCCAAGTTGCTCCTGAGACATCCGGTGGATCCCCGACGCCTCCACAATTCCTTCCAGCTAATTGGGAGCCACCGACGACCTTCATCGTCAACCATAGGAGGAGGTGGAGCTAGAGCTCCTTTGCTGAAGCGCAACCATCTCCACCGTAGGAGGCGGCGGACCCTTTGAGCATGACGGACATCAGCCATCTGATCGCCTTGATAGGATAGATTAGAGCAGGCCATGTCGCCTTCGTTCCACAGTCGTAGGATCAAGAGGATCCTACGGACCTGATCATGCCACGTCGCCACTGGCCTCGAGCTTCAGGGGGCCGTTGGATTCATCCTTATCCAATGACTCTTGATCGTCCACGACTTCATCTGCAATCGAGCTCCAGCGACCGTTGGATTGACCTTGATCCAACGGGTTGCAGCACGCCACGTCGCTAGCCAGCCACAACTTTGGATCATCACTTGATCCACGGTCCATAACGCGTCACGAAGCCCCTCCGAGCCTCTTCCCCGACCACCAGGCTCGGAGCCCCCGAAGCTAGCCGAGCCCCCATCCGAGCTGAGTCCGAGCCTCCAGAGCCCTCGAGCCTCAGTCCGAGCCTCGGAAGTCATCCGAGCCTGGGACCCCACATTGTTTTGACATGCATCTTGGGTATTCTGCAGCGAGGCCCTTGAAGGTTTTGGAAATTACATTCCAGTCCCTACTAGGAGTCCCACGTGAAGCGCACGTGTTCTGTAGGTATTTTACATACATACCCCCTCATTATAGGTAATTGTAAATTAGTCCCTATCAGCATGTTTAATTTTTATCAATTTTATTTTCTGTAATTGCAGTTAGGCCCCTGTCTTTGCACGCATCTTTAGGCACTCATTTGACATCATTTTTCAAGTTTGAAAATTGCATTGTGTAGCCTAATTTGTCCTCGTTCATATGTGACACTTGTCCTATTTTTGTGATAACAGTGGATTTTATTATTAATTAATTGGTGGAATTTTGTCATATTTTGCCTATTTATGCCTTTTAATTTGTAGTAATTTCTCTATGATTCCAAAAATAACCAAAAATTCACATTAGACCTAGGATAATTAAGTTTACATTATATCCAAAAATCATCTCATTTGCACACAACTTGAGGCATGAATAAATCATTTTGTTATTTTCTTAACTAATTTTTAATAGGTCCATTTCATATAGAAATTTAGGTTTTTTAATTTTTCTAAATTCTACACACTTAGATCTATTTAGGATAATTTTTATATCTGAAAATATTGTGTTTTGGTATTTATTAAAATTAATTTAGTCAAAATCACCTTGCATTCATTTTTAATTCACAGTAAATTCATATAGTGTCAGAAAATTCTAAAAAAATTAAAGTAGCTTAATTTCATTGCATTTCACAATCTGGCCAAATTTCATAATTTTTGGAATTAATTAGACAACTTTTCTAATATAACTTGTAAATTGGCCCGATTTTGCATGTGTCTTTTCTTTCTTGCATAAAAATTGTTTAAAAAGATGAAAAACAATCTTCTGAAAATCCAACCTCGTAAATTTGCTTAAAATCTACCTAAGGAGACAGCTACCTCCCTGAGTTCGACCTTGGGCTTGCCCAAGTAAAAAAAATAAATTTGCCGCTCGCGATTAACTCATCCTTCATAAAAAGTGGTTTTTGATTAGCTCTTATTACCTGACTACAACGAACGACACAACAATTAATTTGACCATTAATTTGATTAAATTAACAAGGGTAGTAAGACGCTCTTCAATTGGCTTCCTCCTCTATTCGTTGGCTGAGTAGTGGATCCAGACACGATAACACAGATTCTCTTAAAAAGTACCGTATACAAGTTACAAAGGAAGTGGGAAGTACAAGAGACTTTTCTCACAGTACTCAATCTCCCATATGGATAACCCACGAAGGACTTGTTATAATAGTACTTGAAATAAAATAAAACTGAGAAGTTAAAAATACTCAAACTCTTACAGCTTTACTTACGTTGAAATGGCAAATCCATTTTGCACTGTGTTTATTTGAATTAGATTTTGGTCAAAGATCCAGTCCTACACACTTGCGCCCTTTTTCATTTATCTGTTTTATTTCCTTTTTTCCTTGCTCAATTTGAGCCTTCTACTATCTTCATCTTCATTTCATCTATTGCTTATCACTGTATTCCATTCCTCATGTACTCAACTTCACTCGAGATGTCGACTCATAGATGTCTTAGTCGTGACCCTGCTGACAACTACATCGATTCCATGAACACAACATCTTCAATAATTTGCCAGCTCTTTGAATTCCTAACTACATGTATGACAACAAATTAGTGTACAAGGAGAAGGTCAAATGCTGGCATGACCGGCACATTAGACGAAAGACTTTTAAACCAGACAGAAATTGCAGTTATTCGACACAAGATTGAAGATATTTCCAGGGAAATTGAAAAATAAATGGACATGGACTTACATTGTGAAGATTGTGCATGACAATGGAAGTATTTTGATATTCTAATTATCATCTATATTCTAATTGTCATCTGAGGTACATCCATTCTTACTCAATGGTCAGTTGTTGAAGTTGTATTTTGAGCATGACACATCCTAGTCGTTATCGATTCGATTTAAGTGATTTTTGATGAATATTTCACAGCATTGACAACAATGGAGCCGAATAATGACTCCCAAAACATCTTTGATTAATTTTCTTCTTTTTTTCTTTTCATTTCTATTCTTTCATTCTTCCATGTGGCACTCATCCCATTCATCTGTGCTATACTTAGGATATGCTTCATCCTAAGTAAGGGGGGACGAGTGTATTCTGGTTATTCTTTAATTCACTCACTTATCTCCTAACTTATTGATATTTTGTCTGTACTTAGGCATATTTCACCCTAACTATAGGGGGGACAAGCCGAGCATATTAATTTCATAAATTCTGATCCTCGATCATCCTCATTTAATATACAGTATGTTATACTTAGGCTTAGTTCATCCTAAGTAAAGGGGGGTGACTAACTTCTCATTCTTAATTGAGACGTTGTAGTATAGACTTTCCTATACTCAGCACGCGTTATGTCTTCCTTTTTCTCCTTGAGGACATAGCTCAATCTAAGTATAGGGGGTTGCATATACGTTGTATTACTCTAGCCATATCTCATACGTTCATATTTTGGAATAATATGGACAATATACTATATGGGTAACGGTATACGATTAATCAACTGTAAAGAATACACTTAAATGGTTGTAAACTTTCTTTGTAAATATGATCAATAAACTGATTTATACATATTTTGCAAAATGATTTGGAAAATGGTTGTAAAATGACTTGAAAAATCTTTTGAAAACTGTTTGGAAAACTTTTGCAAGATGTTCTCAAGCCTTTGTAAAAATCTTTTGTAAATGTAAGCAAAATTTTGTTTCATTTTTTTGAATAAAATTTTTGAAAATTCAGTTTGCAAATGATTTGGAGAAATGGTTGAAAAAATATGTTGAAAATATATACATACCTTTGAAAAATCTTTGCAAAATGATTTTCAAACTTTGTCAATGTTCGTAAAAGGTTTGTCAAAGTATTTGCAAAATAAAGTTCTCAAAGTGTTTCTAGAAAATATTTTCAAAATATTTTGAGAGCATTCTACAAAATTACAAGAAATAAAATTCTTTATCAAGATATAAATAACCCTTGTATATATACACATATTTAAAAAGTAAACAATTGTAAATAACAACCAACTCCTATAAAATCCTACTGTAGATCCTACACTCAATTCTTGTAAATATGCATACACTATTGTGTAAATATTGTTATATAATTATTTCACTAACCTTTATTAGAAATCCCTAAAAATTCCAATAATTTTTAAAAACCTAAAAAAATTGTAAAATGTTTTAAAAAATTACATAAAAATTTGCAAAACTTTTCAAAAATCCATTAATGTTCAAATCAGAAAAATACTTCACAAAAAGATTATCTTGCATTGTACATAGCATTTGCATTTTCCAGAATCATCAGGACAATTAAAAAAGTACAAATAAAGTCTAAATATGAGAGCTTGGTCTAGGCTTTAATCCACTTAATTTCAGAGGAACCCATTAAGGACTGGAATTGAGATACTTCAGGTCACCTTAACTTAAGGTTCCAGGAGACTATGTTAATGAGTAGTTTGAATGTGTCTAACTAGAACCCTTCATGTCATCCTTGCAACTCTTGAGACAATAGATTGACTAGAAATCTTTCACTTAACACAACCTAACCCAGGTGGATTGTTGTAAGATCTGGGAGTCTAATTCGAGATGATACTAGGCTGTTTCGTCAAGGGTGGCTTGGGAGCCATTCTTGGGGACTATCGAAACAGGTACTTCAACCCACTTCCTCTAGTTGCATGGACATCTAACGATAAGAGATTGGATTGAATAAAGTTTCGGATGAGGAATGGACTGCTTTTTCCAAGATACTAAAAAATAGGCAGAACAAAAGATTTTATATCCATCAAGGAAAAACAAGAATACAGAGCAATGCATACAAACAAATAAGCCTATACCAAAAATTCCACAAAAATATTGAGCTTCTAGAGAAAGCTTGCTTCTTGATGAAGATTCGGTTACACTGGCTGAGCTTCACAAGGAAATGCGATTATACTGGTCCATTTTCACTTATTTTCCCATTCTTCTAGCTTCTCCCCTTTTGGTTGTGAACTAGCATGCACCCGACCTTAGAAGGAAATATCCGTCTCCTCAGGATGAGTTTCCAGAGGAGGCTCCTTGATAGTTCAGTGATTTGTCTGGAAGAGCTAACCTAATTTACACACATGGTACTTGTCATTTCAAGGTTGCAAGAGTATGCGACTAAAAGGATAGTTCTGACCAGACTGTGAATTGAACCGAATAGAGAATTATGGAACCTAAGGGTTGTTCTGTCAAACTTCCTAACCTCAATGTGGTTCCGAAAAAACCAAGAATCCGAAGGTCGTAACTGGGCTCAAAACGTTGATTTTGTTAAGACAAGTTTAAAAGTAAAAAATTATTTCAAGTTCTTTCCTTTTATTTTCTTTATTTTCTTTTTCCGCACTCACTAGCATAAATGTTTGATAGGGACTAGCAAAGGCAAGTATAGGGGGTGATGAATCTCCATTTCATCATCTTTATTATTTCATTTTTGCCTTCAATCCCTAGCTAAATGAATGTGTATAGCATTAATTTATACACAATAATACTCAATAATTGACAATATATACTGTATAAAAACATGTACTTAATACCAAAATAACAGAATAAAGGAAAGAAAAGAATAAGATTGAAGTGTCAAAGACACCGAGTGACATTAGACCCCAAGACCTAATCATCATGATGACTTGATCGACAAGGAATAAAGTAGGGGGAGATATGACAACCAAATGTAGAGAAAACACCACACATAAAACATAATTTTATAGCTTAATAAATGCATTTTAGGACCCATTTTATTTTCTTATTTTGTACCTCGAACTATTAGACCCTTAACATGAATATTGTGCATAATAATACAAAGAAAAATACAAAATTTATTTTACTAAAAAATAATGCATAGTGCATCGGGACACCCAAAACAAAAATCCATAAAGAAAACTTCCCAGAAATATATCTCTGCTATAAAAACTCAAATTTAACAAACTCACATTTACTGTTCATACAATTAAATTATCTATTTAATGAAGGTGATTTCATTTAATTTGTAGTTAAGGTGCAGAAGTTGGCTTTTGAGTTCATATTGTACTGTATACATACATACATACATACATACATACATACATACATACATACATACATACATACATACATACATACATACATACATACATACATACATACATACATACATACATACATATATATAATCAATATATTACTTCTATATATTTTTACCTTCTTTATATTTTTATATACTTATTAATATTTTTTGAAATACATGTAAATAATAAACATAGAATAAAACTATCAGAAAATCATTAACATTAATAAATAAATTTAATATATAGGTCAAGTACACCTATATAATATATGCATATAATTATCTACGTGAATACATAAAATCAGAAAAATAAACTAAAAGTATGTAAATTTGTAATTAAACAAGCCATAAATATAGAAATTATACATATAAAATAATAAAATATACATTAAGAAATAAAAAAATACCAAATACATGTAAATATACCTATGTATATACTTGTAAATATTAACATGAAATAAGTAACTTATTAAAAATAAATAAAAATCAGAATAAAATACTACTTAAAATTACAAAAATCTTCTATGTTTTAACCTAAAAATAATAAAATCATTTATTATTTTAAATCAAATTAATTTGGGATTTTATTTCATCTTTTTCCTAGTTGGTCAAGGTTGACCAACCCAGATGCAAGGATTGTTGACCAATGGGTCAACTGTCCTTGCACCCCACTTCTTGTCAGACCCCGTGACCATCTGATTTCCCCAATTTTCACTCTTCCTCCATGCCGCCCTACTCCTTGAGACCTTCACCTCTACCTTCCTTCCACTACACTAATCCACACCAACCTCTTAGGTTCCACCTACCTCATTCCTTCTCCACGCAATCACTCTGCCTTTTTGCCAAAAACATCTTTGTATAACTAAACCCTTTGAGCCCCCTTTCTTTTTTTGATCCTTCTTCTACGTCTGTAACCCAAAAAGGAGCTCTTGGTCGAGCCCATGGTGACAACAGGCATTGCTCCCATCCTTCACAGTGCGGATATGGTGGCTGAGGAAGTGATCTAGGCCAGCCAAGCTTAGCTCTGGCAACCTCCTTCTACACCCCATTCTCGAGTAGGTTCAAACTGCTAGGTAGTCTTAATTCATGCATTTTCCTTTCTTTAGCTTAGATTTAATGTTAGTTTAGTCAATTAGATTGTAGTTTAGCTTAATTTTAGGAATTAAGATTCGTTGGGGCATTGTGCTCCAGATCAAATTCATTGTGTTCTGACTGTTTAACTTCCTATTTCACCCCATTTTTCATCCCCGTCACCTTCTCAACCATTCACCCATCATTTCACCTCGAATTCTCCAAGAATCCGAGCTTTCGAGCTCCTCCCTCGGCCTGTCATCGGAGTTCTATCTCCAGCCATCCCACCATGCTTTCAGCTTAAGGAGAAGGTCAAGAGCAACCCTCTCATCTCCTCCATCTTCTTGTGTAGGGCCATGACCTCCTCGATCCTCCTGGAGACAAGTTGAAGCCAAAGTCAGGAGCTCTAGGTACATCGAGCTCCATGATCCCTCCAATGGGGCCCATACTACTTTGAACCCTCATACAAAAGTGGGATAGTCCCAAGAAGCTCGAATGACCGCCAGTAAGGCGATTGGTGATCGGATATTTGGGAAATCCACGATTGAAGCTAGCCCAACCGAGTGTTCTTCTGAGTTCTTTGAGCCAGCCCCAAATCCATCCGATCATGAGTAGGGCCCATATCTAATCTGGGTCGTCTATTTTAGCCGAAGCGGTATGCCTCCCCGCTTGTCAGATCAGCCATTACGAGCCACCCGATGCATCGTTAAGGGGTATCTTACATAAGGCCCCCTTTGTTTTTTTGTATTTGAAGTTAAGTCCTGTAAATATTAAAGAACTCTTTAATGGTTTTGTAAAAAAATGCAAAATTACCCCAATACTTATTCGATATTGCGAATAGGTCCAGTGCTACATCAACTCACATGCCCGCGTACATAAGGGACCTAGTTATTTTGCATATATACCGTTGCAACTTCTCGCATTTATTTTTCGTATTTAAATTTGTAAAAATATCGTAAACTTTTGGGTATTTTGCATGTAGATCCCCTGTAGAATATTTTTATTGCAAAAAAATACCCATTTTAGGCACTTTATTTATTTATTTATTTGCTTTTTATTTTTATAAAATAACTCTTATGCCTTATATATTAAAGGAAATTTGTAGTAAATGTATGATATGTTGCTTTTTCATGCCAATTTTTTTTACATTTTACTACATTTTCATATTTATTTAAAATAGAATAGAAGCTACATTTCCCCTATTTACATGTAAAAATACAAAAATACAAAACCTACTTTAAAAATTTAAAAAAATTGCTTAGTATATATTATTCTATTTTATAACTCCATACCAAAAATAACAAAAAATATAAAATAAAAATAGTAAAAATTAAAAAACCATAAAAGACTATAAAAATAAAAAAATTCTTGTAAAAATCCAAAAAATATTTATTTCTGTTTCTTATTGCTATTTATATTATATACTACATATGAAAAATATTTTTGGGATTTTTTGAACTTAGTATATATCTTTAAAACCCAAAACAATTAGGCATATTTATCTTATTCCCTCTTTTGTATATTTAAATTAGCTAAAAATACAACAATTTGACATTCCTTTAGTGTTTCATCATAATTGTGGGTTGATTGTTTACTTGATTGGCCGATACACCAATTACCAGATCTGACTTGTTGGATACTATAGGCTCCTCCAAGACCATACGTTAGGCTCCTCTAAATGATCTCATCAACTGGTGCTCAATCATCCCCTCCTCCAATTGGAAGTGATGATTGTGACCTTCCCCATAGAATTCCGACAGTCCCTTGGGCGGGAAGGAACGCGTGCAAAAGTCTAGAGGCGACGCGCAAAACCATCTCTTCTACCTCCTTCTCGATCTTTTTTATTTTTCTAGAGAGGTCTGGACGGCTGGAGGGGACGGTTGTGACTGCCACCTCCTCTAATGCGAAGGGACAGTTTTGACCGTCCCCTCCGAATTATGGCAATCCCCTAGACAGGAAGGAACGTGAGCAGAAGGCCAGCGGGAACACACAAAAACATCCCCTTTGTCTCCTTCTTAACCTTTGATGTATATCCATTTTATCAACTTTATTCTTTCATTTTGGCCTTAAATCCCTATCTAAATGCATGTATATAGCACTAATATTTACATAATAACACTCAGTGATTGACACTAAAATATTGTGTAAAATTGGTATTTAATTCCAAAATTAAAGAATAAAATAAATAAAAGAAAAATAATGAAGATTCAAAGACACTACATGACCCTAAACCCCAAGACCTAGTCATTATGATGACTAGGTCAACAAGGAATAAAGTAGGGGGAGATAGGGCAGAGAAACTTAATTAAAACACCAGAAAATCCTAATTTTTATTTCACCAATAAGTATATTTTGGGATCTATTTATTCTTTGTTATTTATATCTCAAATAATACACCCTTAATATTAATATAGTACATAAAAATATAAAGAAAAATGCAAAATTGATTTCATTGAAAAATAATACACACTGCACCCGGAAAACACAAAATAAAATATCGCAAAGAAAACTTTACAACCCTGTATCTTCTCCATACAGACCCCAAATTAATTAACTCACCTTTATTGTTCATAAAATTAAATTATCTATTTAATGAAGGTGGTTTCATTTAATTTGGATTTGAGATGCAAAAGTTGGCTTTTGGATCCCTATTGTACTGTATACTTGTATAGTAATCATTTTATTTATTCCTTGTATTTTCATTTTCATTATATTTTTATTTACTTTAAAATATTTTTGAAATATATTTAGATGATAAACATGAAATAAAACCATAAAACATTCACTAAAATAAATAAGGTATTATAATAAATAAGCAAACTATACCTATAAAATATATGTTATATTTATTTAAGTAAATAAACAAATTCAAAAAAATAAACTAAAAAATGTAAATATGTATTTCAATAATGTATAAATATAAAACTTAGGTATATAAAAGAATAGAACCTAAAATAAAAAGAAAAATAAAATACCTCATATATTAGAATTTATACTTATAATTATACATATAAAACTAATACCTAGTAAATCACCTTGTAAAAATGAATAAAAATCATAATAAAATACTAAATATTTTTTATGTTTTTAATTTAATTTAGTAATTCATTTAATATTTTATTTATACTCATCTCTACTTTTTCTTTCTATTTTGTAATTTTGCACCTGATGCGGACCAATCATGGCTCGACAAGGGTTGATCTTCAGTCAACTATCCTCGCCTAGCCCTAGAACCGTGTCAGATGCGTCGAATCCTCTATTTCCTCGATTTTTCCTTCATGATCCACTGCCCAATGCTCTTCAATTCTTGCATGAAACTTCTCCATCGATCATCCCTCTATCAGACCCTATCCTTGGGTTGTCCATTTGAGCCTCGATTCCAACGAAAACCCTAGGTCTTTGGAGACGTTTCAAACTATGTATAAATAAAAAGCCCCACTTCCATTTTGATTTTTGACCGTTCTTGGTCCCCAAAATACTTTGATCTCTCACAAATGGATTGAGCTTGGCGACAACTCGCTCCCCCATCAAATTTGCAGCGCGCGAAGGGCATCTTTGGAGTGATCCATACTTCACCGGGCCACCTCCATTGAGGTTCCTGCTCTCTGGTCTCCAGGTATGAGCTATCTTCTTTCCTTACATTTTTAGGTAGATTTTGGTTGTAGTTTTTATTTCCAGCTTTTATTTTATATTTTAATCATATAGTTTAGTGTAGAATTTAGATTTAGAGTTTGTTGGAGGTCTAGAGCTCCATCCTTTGTTCCACCACCGTGAAGCCTCGTTCCGACCACTTGATCGACTCATCTTCATCCCCACTCGCTTCTCCCCTTTTTAAGCCACCCAGGTCCCATCGATTATATCTAAATCAAGCTATCAAGCTCTCTTCCTCCGCCTTACGCCTGAGCACTCCACCTCACTCCACTTTGCCTCTATTCGACTCCAAACAAGGTCGAGGAAGTTTTCCCTCGATCTCTAACCGTTTCCGTGGAGGTTAGTGCTTCCAGGAGCCCATTTGGACATTGTTTGGATCTGCTCCAAGGTGTTGTCAACTTCTTCACTCCCAAGAGCCCATCGATGGGTCCTGGACATCCTTGACGCCACAAACCATTACAGAATAGCTTTAGTAATGCATATAGTTGTGAAGGAGATCGTTGGAGCTGTGAGATATGATCGATTGAAGGAGTCCAATCCTGTTATTTTCCCCATTCATCCATATATCCTCAGAACCATGAGATTAAAAACACATCTCCAGGCATGCAGATACCATTGGATGAAGTGCTCCATAACATATGGATCTCTAGTGAAGATCTAATCTCAACACTTCATCAGCCACGGGGTAGCGAGCAATGAGGAGGCGCCATGTGGACAAGTGAAATCAGCAGTGCCGTCGGATCGCGCACATTAATGGGTATTTTACATAGGACCCCCTACGCCTTTTTATAGTTACTTATTTATCTTGTAAATATTAAGAGTTTAAAAACTTGTGTAAAAATTGCACAGACCCCCTAAGTTTATTACTATTTACATCAGGGTTCGTGCTATTGTACCTCACGTGACGGACCACGTAATGAAGGCATTTTATAGGGAGACCCTCCCAGATTTTATAATTTATATTTGGTATTAAAATTTTGTAATTATGTGTAAAACTTTTGGGTATTTTGCACCAGACTCCTCAGATTTTATTTTTATTATAAATATACCCCTCCTAGGCATTTAATTTTATTTTTTCTTTTCTATTTTGTTTAACTAGCTCCTTTACTTATGAATTTGTAGAAAAACCATAGTAAAAATATCCTCCCAATCCTTTACTTATGATGCTTGTTCACACCATGTTTTTATTTTAAGGATTTTTCTATTAACTAAAAATAAATTACGAGCTATTTATTCCATGTTTAGTTATAAAAAATTATAAAACCTTATTTAAAAATTCGAAAAAAATATATATTATACATTACTATTAATATAACTCCAGACCAAAAATCACAAAAAATATAAAAATAAAAACCTTAAAATTTAAAAACCCTCCCAATCCTTGAAAAATTAGCAAAAAATCTATAATCCAAAAAAACTTTTCTATTATATATTTTTATTTATATTATGTACTATATATTATATTTTTATTCAGAATTTTTGAACCTATTATCTATTTTTAAAACCCTAAAACATTGAGCCTATTATTATATTCCATGTTTTGCTATATTAGATCAATTTGAAATAGTTAAAAAATTAGCAAAATATATAAGAAATCTCAAAATTAGAGAAAAAATAGAAAAAAAAGAAAATATTTTATTTTGTAATATTTGAGTATAAATATCCATATTTAAAAATATACAACCCTTAATAGACTTTATATACTATATAATACGTATATACTATTTGTAGTTATTATTATTAATTATAAATACCTTATATATTTTAAAAACCTTCAAAAAAATAAAAAAGACCATTTCTCGAAATTATATATATATAATATGTATATATCATATATAGTATTTATATTATGCATTATATTACATGTAAATATATAAAAAAAATACATATATATCTAAAAAAGAAAAAGAAATTAAAAAAAATAAAATTAAAAAAAATAAAAATAAAAAACCCAAAAACATAAAAAATATATAAATTAAAAACCATAAAATTTAAATATAGGTATAAAACTACAAAAAGTTCAAAAACATTTGTTGTTTATTTTTATTAATAGGCAATAAACCCCCTATCCGCGTATTTTTCTCTCAATGGTTCGACTCTTCACTCGCTTGCTGTACACTTTTAGTTGCTGGGCATAATAAATTTCACCCTGCACGATTTTCATTGATTTATCATTGATTGTGGGTTGATTGGTGTCTTAGTTAATTGGTGACTTTCTAAGTACCGCGAGAGTGGCTGACACAACGATTGTCGAATCTGACTTGTCGGACACCGTAGGCCCTCCATGATCATGCATTAGGAACCCCTCTCGAATCGATTGAATAAATGGAGTCCTTGTCGAGGAGAAACGTTGGATATGATTTTTTTTTGAATTTTGGCTATCGTATTTACCTACTTTTATTTCTTCTTCAAATAATTGTTTATTTGTGTTTGACCAATTTATTTTTCGAATTATTTGCGAGGACTCGCTATGAGAGGATGGTTTTCTCGGAAGCTGAGGCAACCGAGCTTAGTGGAGACCGACTCTTTTTTCACGAGTCGGTAGGAGAGAGCGAAGGAGAAGACATGGAGAGAGAGAGAGAAGATCAACATAGCAATTATTTGAATATTTATTTTTCTTTTAATGAGAGAGACGTTTTTGTTTTTTTTTGTAATTATTATTGTCATAAACATGTACATACACTCAGAGACACTTTAACTCTTTGAGGTCCATTGCTCGGATGATTGTTCACCCGGGGGCCTCACTGGTTTTCCTCATTTCCTTTGCCTTCTCACTTTTGTTTCTCCCTACTTCTCCTTAATTTTATTTTGTTTCACGTATTTTGAGTTTTTCACTTTATTTTACTTTGTTTTATGTGCTTAAAGCCCTCGCACACCAAAATGACTTATGTTCATATAGATCGTTGGACTTAGTCAAATCAATAAACTTGTGCTTCCCAAGTAGATTTTCTTACTCGGATGATTACTACTTCCACATATATAGGTTATATTTTATTTTATATGCGGATTATCTTGCATGTAGACGACTGATAAATATGGGTTTTATTAGCGATTTAAAAATGAGAAATGTTATGTCAGTTGTAGAAAACCACTCCAAAGAGAAACCCTAATTAATCAAACAAAAATTCAACGTCAAAATAAAATCGACGTTGTTCACTATTTATTTATCCAGGTAAGTGTGCCTGGGTCGAACACAAGGAGGCAGAAAATCGTGCTCATGATTTTCGAGGGAATAAAATATTTTTGTGATAATTTTTATCTCTTTTTTCTTTTCTTCTTCGGCTATAAACTCTTTTTGGAATTTTAGATTTTATTCCTTTATTTCATTTTATTTTATTTTTCAATTTTTATTTAGTTTTGAAAAGGGATATTTTTCAATCGATTTATCTACAATATAGTATTTTAAATAATATGGAAACATAGATGATACTATATGGTAGAGAAATCACTGAAGCAATGGGCTTGTGAAAGGACACGAAAAGAAATCAAAACGACTCGATATTCGAAGAAGAAACTCCAAACAAATACGAGAAGAAATCATTGAAAAACGATGCAAAATAAAATGTAAAAAATACAATGATGATATAATATGGTCCGCAATGTCCACAAATATCCAATGTCCATAGTCTAATGTATACAAAAGAAAAAAAAGAAAATGGTCTTTCTTCAAAATAGGTCCCTATTCAGCGACCTAATTAAAAGAAAAATTCCGGACTCTTACACTTAGGTCCCCATGTAAGGACCTAAATGTAAATATAGAAACTTTTGGAGGTGCTTTTGGACTCTAGAGACTTCTTAGTGATTTTCACACCCCTTTACTAAAGCTCGGCTGTTCTTCCCCAATCTTCATGAGCGTCTATGGTGATCTTCTTCAACTTCACGATCTCCGACGATACCCTGGGTATGACAACCAATGGTCGAGCTTCTGATAGTCTAGAAGGGGGTCACCTACCCCCTTAGAGCTTCTCTGCGGTTGAAGGTGAACAACAAAGGCGGCGACGAAGGCTCGAAGTTCGGCTATGGATTGATCTTCTAGAAAGATTGCCGCAGTAGCTGTTCGATGGCACGATGAATATGATAGGTTCTCTGAAGAATAAACAAATGCCCCATAAGATGATAAGTGCCTGCAAGTGAGAATATATTGCTCGATTTCTCAAAGAAATCAACCAAACTATGAGTGTTCTTATAGTTCTAAACTACTTCTATAAATAAGGAAATAACATAACAACAATGAGTGAATTTTGAATGGAGTCACGATTTGATTTCGAATGTTGATCAAAGAAGGTGATTATGAAGCACTAGTAGAGCAATTAATCGGCTAATGAATGCACACGGATCGACGAAAATTAAAGAAAGGATGGAATGGTACATGGGATTGGAAGTAAATGAATTCGAGCTTGTCACACTACGGTCGGTGGTCGGAGCTCTACATGACATCAATGGCTGTGATTTAAGGTGGAGTTGCCACGGAATGCGCCTCCATAATTCCACTTCAACGCAAGATCATCCTCGAGCTTTATCATAGCCGAAGTGAGGTGGCATGGTTTGGAGAAGATGGGGTGACGACCAGGTTATTTTGGATAAGGATGATTATTTTGAAAGCTCAATCTTTGGATCAATAAATAAAAAGATGGAAGGAGTTTGGATTATATCCTAGGGTTAACGTGTAAGAGGGTAGTTAGGAGATTAGGATCAAGGGATGAGATGTGAGTTTGGATGAAGGTGGACGAGGAAATAATTATGTGAAATGGAGAGGTTGGAACAGAACTCTAACAACAGGTACTTGGAGAAGATGGCCCATGTGCTGACACGAGTTAGCACCTGGTAGGCCAAAAGATAAATAATCTTATAAATTAAATATAAAATAGCAAATAACATTATTTTAAAAAGTTATAAAGAGTACAAAGTATACTTATTGAATAGATTTTGATAAGTTAATAAATAACATGCCATTTTTATATTTTAATAATTATTATAATAATAAATAAGATGTGTATGATTTTTTTTAATTTTAATAACTTAAATTAGACATATAAATAAATATAGATAGAAGTGACATAGTTCAATTTCACCTATAAATTACGGTTTTTGATTTATTTAAAATATTAAATAGCATCTAAAAATTTTGAAATAATTTATACACAATACAATATAAACAATGATTAAAATTTATAAATCACTAAAACTATAAAAAATATGTACATAATAAATTATTAGCCCAGCAACCCAATTGTCAAAAGATCCCAAAACTGACTTTTTGCAAACGGACTCAGATTTAAGTGAAATCACCTTCATTATTATAGAATATTATTTTATGAACTTTAAAGGTGAGTAGAGTGAAATTTTAGTTCGTATGAAGAGGTTATGAGGTTCGGATGTTGAGAAATTGACAATTTAAAAGTTGGATTTCTTGGCATATATAGAAGTTAATTTTTTTAGGATTTCTATATTATTATATACATTTTTAAAAATAAATAAAAAAGAGTTTGGTGGAAAATATGTAAAAATGAATTAATTGAAAACCATTGAAGTTTTGATAATTATTGGATAAATGATGAATAATATGTGAAGTGTACAATTAGTTTTTTTTTGTGGTTTTCTTCCTTATCTCCCCCTTCTTGATTGTTTGCTGACCAATCCATATTGACTTAGTTTTGAGGGTTAGGTTATGTAAATATATCCTTCAGCTATATTTATATTTTATAGTCATACTGCACATAAATGCATATTTACAGTATGCTTATCTTTTTATTTTCTTTTTTATTCTTTTATTTATTTACATGTTTTTCATGCATAAAAATGCATTTATATTCATGAAGGATATTTTTATAAGAAGTGAGAATTAGTGGATATTTACAAGCATTTGTTAAGTATTTTAAGACAAAATATGACAGACGTGTTAATGAATCATCGAATCATCAAATTCATAAACTTAAATTTTGCTAGGCCCTTAGCAAAAACTTATTTGAAAAATAAGGGATAAAGAAAGAAAGTTAGAATGAATTTGTTTTCCTAAACCATTTAATGAGAACTGATAAAGGACAGAGCTTGGTTAGGCCTAAAACAAGCATTTTGCTAGAGCCTTAAATAGGATTAGGATGCCAACAGTTCTCAAGTTCCACAAATCCTTATTTAGGTTTACCTCAACAACCATCTCAGATCCACTTATTCATATTGCAAGCTCTATCAACCTTGAATTCAATGTGTACTGTGTGTGAATTGTGTTAGCTCTTCATGCTTAAAGAAGCGACAAAATCACCCATCCTAATGGTACACTCCCATTGGTTCCTCATCTAGCTACTCTTTCCTCGAGGAGGGGGGTATTTCCTTCTAAGGCTAAGTCGTGTTGTGTCCATAATCGAATAGAATGAGAATGTAGAAGAATGAGAAAAGAACTGGAGGGTGACCCTACTACACATCTCTTTATGAAGCCCAATAAGTGTAGCTATGTCTCTACTAAGATGTGCATGCTTTTTGGAAGCTTGGACCATTATGGTCATATTTGGTATTTGGTGATTTGCTTCTTACTAGTAGACTTTGCAATGTTGCTTGCACTGCATCAATCTTTTGTGTCATGATGGTTATAGAGTCTTTTCTTTCCATCCATTTTTTGAGGTCTTGGAAAAATTGTGCCAGCAGATCCTTCTCTCGTCTGAAGCTTTATTTCAACCCCACAAGTCCCATCTTTAGACATCCGCATCACTAGACAAGGATGAAAATGCACCACTAAAATGAACTGCCCTTCGCAACCCCATGCAGGTCGAGCAAAGTGCAAAGTGCATGTGTCCAAAATTGGTTCACTGTTGGAGAGTTAAACGAATGACATAAAGTGTTCTACTTAGGAAAGTTTAAGTTGAATTCCCAAACAAGATCTCGTGGAACCCACAGATTTAAGTTATAGACATGAAGAGTCTAAATTTTGATTCCTAACTAGGGTCCTTACAATGAAAGTCAAAGGCCATAATCAAGCTCCATTCTTTAGACTATTCCCAATCTTTAGTTTGATAACTCAAATTTATTCTGAAAAATACTAATGCAAATGCAACCATGTTTTTTGAAGTGCATTTTTTATGAATTTTACTCATTATTTAGAATATGTAATTTTTATGAATTTTAGGACTTTCTATTCTTTATGGTTTTTTTAATTTTTAAAAACAAGCATATTTACAAGAATTTTACAAGATAAATTACTAGCATTTTATTTAATATAAATAACTAATATATTTTACAAATTTTATATTTAAGGATTTTAAAGATTAACTTATTTTTATACATATTTTAATAAATAGGGTTTAAAGTAAGTATGATACATATTAAATACATATTTTAAATTAAGAATTTAAAATAAGAATTTTAAAAATATTTTACTTATTTACAAGGATTTTATAAATAATAAATAAATAAATGAAATTTAACTAACTCTTACACACTTTTTATGGATTTTATAGATATAGAAAATACATAAAAGTAAGAGTTATGGAAACAAGTATATTTACAATATATACACACCCCCATACATAGTTTGTGCTATGTCCTCATAGAGTCAAAAGAGGAAAAGGAGGACATAACTCGTGTTAAGTAAAAATGGGTGAAAAAGAAGAAAAATATGTGAAGTCAATCATCCCCTTATACTTACGATCAAGTCATCATAAGTATAGTGGAAGAGAAAAATGAGGTGAATGAGGGCAAGGAATATGGAAACGAAGGAACAAAAGAAAATAAAAATGAAATCAACGAAATCACTCGATCCCCCCTATACTTAGGATCAGGCATCCTAAGTATATAAAAGAGTGTGGCTAAAAATTAGGGACCAGTGATTAGTTGAAATACAGGAAAACAAAAGAAAAGTAAAAAGAACAAAATCAAAAATGCAAATCAACGAGAAATCAGTCCCACTATACTTAGGACACGGTATCCTAAGTATATAAAGACGAGCAGAAAAATGGGGACGATTGGGGACTGCGAAAAATATACAAGTTGTGGTGTACTCCAAAAAACTGAAAGGCTCATAGGTCTCTATATAGGTCAAAATGAAGTGGAAGAGTAGACATAAGTCCTATACCAAGTAGATCACCTCAACCTGGGTTGTATGGAATCATCTACTCTACAAAAGTGTTCTGATCTGGCTGACTGAGTAGAGCGACCTCTGTGAATAAACATTGTATGCGGCATAGGTCTCTCTATTGAAATATGCATCTTTGGAGTCGGACTACAGAAGATGTCTATATGTGCATCCACCACATCATCCGACTACCTATGCTGAATAGATCGTATAATGTATGAAATATAATCAACAGACTCCCATGCTAGAATATGTGTGCTCTCAATCTACGGCACAATGATGTCTACTATAATTAACTACTCATCTGGTTCTAAAATCATCTCTATATGTACATGTGAAAAGTCGTCTGAAGAACTAGGTACCATGTGATATACCCCATCCTCATGTAGGATATCGTGGGTATTAACTCTCAGGATCAAGAGACTATGCTCATCTATGTGCTAACAATCATATGCAAGGCTGGTGTCCTCTGATGTGAAAATATTGATTTGATGCTGCTACATCCTCTTGTAATCTCAATATGTACCTCTTCGCTGTATGTACGGAATATTACTCTCCCAAAATCATAATCAAAGAGGGCCCTCATGGTCTGCGAGAAAGGCCTCCCAAGAATGATTGGAGCAAGATGTAACTACGTAGGGCACATCATGTCTAGGACTATAAAGTCCACGAGAAATTGCAAGCTCTGAACGGTCATGATAGTGTTCCTCAACACGCCTTTAGGTCTCTCAAAAGATCAATACGCAAATTGAAATATCGCTCATGCTTTGTAAAGAGGACCTAGCTTGAGCTTATCAAGTAAAGAAGATGGAAGCAAATTATTCGAGGAACAATTATCTAAGAGAGTACAATCGACGGCATCTAAAATCTGACATTTGACATAGTGAGCTCCTGCATCTCTCTTTTTCTTGGGTACCTTATTCTAAATAGCACATGAAGTCACCTTGGTCAAAACATGCTTCTCAACTCGTGATTCCCTTTTCCTACGTGTAGTGCATTTGTTCCTCGATTCTGGAGAGTAGAAAAGTGATCCAAGGCACCGTGAAATGGAATCTCTAGAAAAATGTGTTTTTACAATAATCCTTCTATATCTAGATTAACACGATTCTTTTTGGAATTTTCCTTCCTTTTTCCATAGAAAGCATTGGGAAAAGGAACAATTTCATGAACAACATGGTTCTTTTTTGTTCATATCAACAGATGAATCAACATGTACATGAAGAGTCTCAAAAGTTTGTGCAAATCTCTTAATACAGGGAAAGAAGTAGAATGATTGGGAGTGTTTATATGGTGTGGCGTGATATCATCATCTGAATCGACAGTGTCCATATCAACCGTATCAGCATCGCTCCCCTAAATATCATCATGGTGGACATCATACTGGTCCTCATCGTGATGGTCCTCCTTCTCAGTATCAGAATGTGTAGTGTCATCATGGTTCGGCTCTCGCTCCTTATCATGTGCCCTCTCCTCCTCTAAATCAGGTGCTAGTGGATGTCTACCGCTCCTAAGATGAATGAAGTTAGATAAAAATCAAGAAATGTGACATTACTTGTGGTGGTATCTACCTGATCCATGTGTTGACTCTTGTTATTCGGATTCATCAGAGGTTAAGCTGGGAGAGTGGTCTTGGGCGTGGTTAACTCATCCAGGTGACGGTTAACCACCTCCATCTTTGTCCTATGTTTGCTCTAGAGTGGGACATTCATATCCATGATCTGGTTCATTTCAAAGGACTATGAAGATATCTCTGACTCAATGTGGTATCCTTTATTGTCAACTCTCTCCTGCCTACGAGTGTGCTGCTGTGGAGTATAAGGCAGAGGGGACCTCTGCGGAGTAAACGAAGATTGTTGTTGTTGCTGGTGATGATAATGTTGTGTCTGTGTAGCAGAATACTGATGTGAATGTGGTCTCTAATAGACATTTTGGTGAGACTGCTGCTGCGTGTAGTGCTGACGATCATGGTAATGTGGACGTCCATGTTGTGGATGACTAAGCTGTTGCTGGTGTATGCTCTGAGGAGTAAAATATGCTAGTGACTGAATAGGAGCATACCATATCCCGTAGTTCTCAAGAGTGGAATGAGTACCGACATCATCATCTATAGGGCTAGTAATCTGACTCCAATTGGCATTGGACAGATCCTCATGCTAATCTACTGAATCTGATGGGTGGAAGGAGTGGGTAAAGATCTATGTACATGCTGGGAAGTGGAAGAAGGGCATGACTGTTTGTATTGAAGTTGCAGTTCAATCACCTTCTTCATCACATGAATTACCTGCTAAGGACGTGATGAGTGTTTCTCTAACTCTCACAGTGGCTGTAAATCCTGAGCTTGCTTCTGAATCACGTCCACTAATGTAAGCCTCTCATTAGAGAATCCTGTGTCAGATTGTGAATCAGACTCTGAAACATGTGCCACATTTTGATGCTCTATCTAGTGTAGTCGTTGTGGGCCATTCTAGAATGCCTGAGTAGAGTCAACTACATGTAATTCTCTGCCATCTCATAAAAGATGGAACAAACTGACTCAGCATCCCTATTTAGATAGCTATCGCCACATGCGACACTTACTAGACTCTGAATATATGGCTGGAGTCCTCCAAAATAATCTTGTACTAGCACCTTCAATGGTATCTCATGATGAGGGCATCTCTCAGTCAAATCCTTGAATCGATCCCATACCTCATGGAATGATTCATGTAAAATATGTGAAAAGTTGGAGATCTGACTCCTCATCATGTTCGTCAATCCTAGAGGAAAGTATTTACACATGAATGTTGACTTCAGATCATCCATGTAGATATCTCCCTTCCCAAGTGACTCAATCAGTAAAAAGCCATGTCTACTAAGGTGAAGGGGAAGGCCTTGAGGTGTATAGCCTCCTGGGTAACTCTTGGAAAACTAGTTGTTCCACAAATCCTCTCGAACTACTATAAAAACATGAACTACTCCTCTGAAGTGTTCCCATAGAACTTGGGAAGCAATGAAATAAAGGATAGTCTCAGTTCCTATGACCCTTGATTTGGCGGTAACTGAATCCAGTAGTGAAGCATCCTAGCTCTCGAGTCATACTCATCTCTCAATGTCATGGGAACCACAATAGGTGGTGGTGGATTCCCGGCTTCTGCTCTCAGTGCAGTAATCTCAGCTCTAAGCTCATTCTAGACTCTACACCGATCTCTGATATGTAAACTCATCTATCGGAGTGTGTCTAGAATCCATTCTGTGATATCCGAAGCTAGCCTAGGTCTCTCATCTATACGTCTCTCATCATCATGTGATCTATCCTCAACAGTTATGTCCGCAACTAGTGCCTTCCCTCTAGCCATGTCTGTCAAATCCTTTGGGAAGGAAAAAGTCTCACAAGAACTCAGTGAACAACATGCAGGAAAAACAGGCAAAAAGCTGAGACGTATATGTCGAGCTGCGAAAACCCTAAGTTAGTTGGTGTAAATTATTAATGTGTCTTTGTAATTACGTCAGGAATTCAGAATCAACTAAGAAACAACCACAAAAGTTTATTTAAATTTTTTTATCAGCATGGTGTTATGTTTATTTTACTTGGGCAAGTCCCAAGGTCGAACATAAGGAGGCAAAGGAACAACCTAGAATAATGTCTATCAAAGTTCGTGCACGATTTTTGAGACGGTATTTTTTTTGTATTTTTAATGCAATTTTGGGATGCAAAATGCAAATGTGGCCAATTTTAAGGACTAAAATGTAATTTCAATCTAACGATGTCCGAAAAATACGAAACTTGGCCAAGGTGTAATATATGGTGAAATGCATGCATTATATTTTTTTGAAATTTTTGGATGCAAGATAAATATTTTATGAATTTATGAATGCAAACAGAGTGAATTTCAATAATTAATTATAAGAAATATTAAACCTATTTATTTTCAAAGAATAAAATTATCCAAAATCTATCACTAGGTAATTAATCTCAGAAAAATCCGAAACCTCAAAAATACGAGTTTTAATACCTATTAAAAATAAAAGATTGAAATATGCAAAACGATTTTTATAAGGCAAACCATGCATGCAAATGCAATTCTTTTTGGCAAGATGTAAAATATAATTAATCCTCTAACCCATGAATTTTTGGTAATTTTTCGAGTAATGGTTAATTACTTATGAATTTATGAGCATAGATTGGATAAAATATACAATTTTCCACAAGAATAGTAATTATTAAATAACCACAACCTATAAAAATATCACAAGCATTCCATATAGTAGAGAATTAATTGTAGAACATATGTTATTTTTGAATAATAAAAATAATGCAATGTAGAGGTTCAAAATAAAAGGGGAATACAAGGGTCTCAATGCAACATTACAATAATTAAGTAATAAAGAAATGTAGAACAAGGGCTAAAGTATGATTACCAAGATCCCAAGGGGCTTCTTGCAAAATGCCCAAGGAGTCAGTATATGTCACATGAACCCTGGGCAGAGGTGGGCTTTTGATTGATTTAGAGTGAATCCATGGATCCTCGGCAATTTTTCCAAGCGGTCACGTGCCGTTGAAGTGGCGAGGGTGACTGGGAATAAATAGGAGTTCCAGGGGCTTCTTTGCAAGTCATCCCCTCCCACACGTGCACAATACGTGGGAGGGTCTTGGGATTCGAGCCCAGCTGAGGAAGCTATGCGGGTGGAGGAGCCACGTCGGCGGGGCTCTGGCCTTCGAGACGGAGCTGCGGAGGTGGTGGCTTGGCTCCAGCGGCATGCTTCGAAGATCCAGGGCTGGGTCCTCAAGCATTGGTGCTTGATGGCAATGGAACCCCCTCCCCATGTGTAATGGGTTTGCTGCTGGCGGTGCGATGAGGTCCTCCTGATGGGAGGCTCATCTATGATGAAGATGGATTCTGGAGCACCTCCTTAGTTCATGGTGAAGCGAGGTGTCAGGAAGAATTGGAGTGATGGACGTAGCAGGTAGACGACGAATGTATGGTGGTGGTTTGTGGAACAGGACGAACATTGGCTCTACGGCGTTGCACGCCGGAGCAAGAAGCTACGGGCACGACCACGCTGCAACGATGAGGGTTCCTCAGATCTCGCTGCATGGAGACAGAGGCTGGGCTGTCACCACCGGTCTCGTCTTCTTGCTAGGTGCTAACGGCTGATGTTTTGTGAAGAGGGGCGGTGGTGTGGCTTTATAGGGCTCGAGGGCCTATCGGAGATGGATAGGGGATCAACGAGCAATGGATCACGATTCGCAGGATGGCAGAGATCTATGGGGATATGACGACGACGGTCGAGATCTGTGATTGGTGGAGGAAATCTCCGTGAGGGTTGCGGCGACGAAGATTTTGGAGGCGGGCAACGATGATGATTGGGAAAGGGGGAATGAAGGTGGAACACTCCTCGACTGTCCGATCAGCTGAGATCGGTCGGCTAAGGAGCTGCCACATGGCATGCTTTATTTTTTTTTTGATTTTTTTGATTTTTTTTCTAAAAATGATTATATATAAATCCAAAAAATGGGTGATACGTGGCAACTCTAGGAGCTCCACATGTCAACCAAAAAAATCAAAAAATAAATAAAAATATAATTAAAAAAGAAACAACAAACGACCTCGTATCGAAAAATTTTCTTCATAAAAGTTATTTGTCTCGATGAGATCTACATCTTTCATGATGAGACCAAAACCAAAATCGATCACTTGTGCAAAGTGATATTTTTGGGGTATCCCACGTACACAGAATACCTTGATTTTTAGGTTTTATATTTTTTATTATTTTTAAATCAGACAAAAATTAGGAAAATATAATAAAATCAAAGATAAATATTTACATATTAATCTATTTTTTTGGATTTTATTAATTTAAGAAAAATAGGGAATAAAATAAAACACGAAAAGAGAATTTTTTTACAAACTATTAGTGAAGACTTGGACTCAGTTAATTTCTTTGATTTCAAGAGTTTAGATTTGGATTTTTGTGCTTTTTAATAAAACTTTTATAAAAGAAAATAAATGAAGAAGAAATAAAATAAAATGGGTTAATTATGTACATAAAATAATAGGTCAAAAACCGCTAAAATACAAAATGTACGAAAGAGGCCCAAAACCCAACTTTCACATATGAGCTCCGATTCACTTGAACTTGGTCTTGTTGTGAAGGTAATTGTATGTGTATTAGTTCAAAAGTGAGTAGGATCAAATCAGAGACTGGATGAGGAAGATATCAAGGATTTAGTCTGAGAATCTTACAATTAGGGTTTGGGTTTTTGGTCCACTTATTCAGGTTAGTGATTTTTTTGTATTTTTCATTTATTCTTTTAGTAATATGTACACAATGGAGGTGATTTCAGGTCATTTGGAGTTAGCATGAATTAGTTAAAAATCAGGAAAGTTAGCTTATTTTACAGGTCAATTGGGCTGAGATTTTGGCTTCTTATTTTATGCAATTATGAGTGATAAAATGCAATTCTTATCAAAACATGCATGAATGCTAATTATGCAATATAGAAGAAGAAATGTTAATGAATTTTAGGGATTTAAACTTAATTAATGATTTTTAGAGTGATGAATCTAAAATTCATCATTCCCCTATACTTAGACCATGCTCGTCCCTGAGCATAAAAAGAAATGCAATGAGGTGAAATGAGATAGGGTTCCATACTAAGATCATGAGCAGAAGGTGAAAATGGAACTAGACCTAACCTATGGATTATTAGTTTGGCGGAACTTCTATGAGATCTAGAATTTTAAAATTAACAACCTCTAAGTTCTACACATCACTGTAACAGTTTCGGCTCAGAAGTCATCTTAGATCAATCCTCCTCCCAAAGCATACCCCATGAATATTGAACTATCGACTCATGTGTGTGAAAGGTTTTAGCTCTTCCCATCCAGAATGTCAGACTACCATGCAAACCTCCTCTCCAGTAACTCATCCTCAAGGAGTCATGTATTTCCTTCCAAGGTCTGTCGCGTTGTGTTCACAATCGAGTAGAGGGAGAAATTAGAAGAAGGAGAAAAGAACTGGAGGGTGACCAGTGTAGTCACCTATCCTTCTGAAGCCTACCAGTCTAGTCAAGTCTCCAACAAGATCCTTAGGTTTTGTTGAAGCTTGGACCCTTTTTTGGTCAAATGTTTATTTGGTAGTAGGCTTCTTTGTATTTGGTATTTTCGGTAGCTCTGCATGGATCTTGTTGTGACCCTACAGATATGGAATCTTTTTTTCGTACATGTTTTGGGGTCGTAGAAAAAATTGTTACCAGTCATCCATCCCTTTTCCGAAGCTTTATTTCAACCCGTACTCCAGTCTTTAGATGTCCACTCTACCAGAAAAGAAACTCACACAGTCTTCCAACACCCTGTCTGAGTTTAGCTAAGTGCATAGTGCGAGAGTACAAATTAATTCTCTATTCTAGAGTCATGCCCAGAATGAAGAGACCAGGTTAGACACTAAGAGTCAAATGATACACATTATTATGTGGAACACAAAGAATTAAGTCAAAGACCTGAAGCTTCTAAAATCCTCTTTCTCGGTGAAGTTCCTCTGAAGATTAGGTGGATAAAGGTCAAGTCTAGATCAGTCTCGGTTTCTGATTATAACTTGATTTAGAACCCAAAGGCTTTTCATAAATGTAATGAATATAATGATGGTTGAAGTGCAGGTGCGTGAAATGCAGACACACAAATATTTTTTGACTTTTGAGATTTTTTTTAAAATTTTTTATGCAAAGATGAATAATAAGTCATTTTTTTTTAAATTTTTGGATGAGCACAGTCAATGTTAGTAGCAAAACTTTTTTTAAGTTAGTTACCCACCCCGTAAATACATATAGATTTACGTGAAAGTACAAGCTATGGGTAAAATATATACACAGTATATATACAACCCCCCTATATTTAGCGGGTGGTGTGTCCTCAGAGTACAAGAAGCGTAGAAAATACATAGCTCGGGCTAAACGTAAGAGAGTGAAAAAGAAAAAGATAGATCTGCCCGCCCCCCTATATTTAGGCTTTGAACAGTCTAAGTATAGAAGAAGAGCATAAAATGAGACGGTCAGAAGATGTGAATGAGGAGAGTATATACATATGGGCATCGGTTCCCCATATACTTAGGCTCTGGTTAGCCTCAGTACGGAAGAAGGGTGATCGTGAGATGGGGAGAATGGTATGTACATATGGCATCGGTCCCCCTATACTTAGACCTTGTCTTAAGTAGTGGAAGAAGATGTACAAGGAGACCGATGGGGTCGGGAGTTTAGCCGATGATTAAGGCAGTTTTCGACCGATCTTTTTGTGAGCCTGAGGTGGGAGATCGTAATGATAAGAAGGAGATGAAGCATATGATTCCCAGCCATTGTCAATGTTATCCTTAGAAAAATCATGCTGGAGAGTAGATGAAGCGTATGAATCAGATGAAAGGTAACCATCATCGGAGTTATACTGAGAGGAATTATATTTGAATTTGGAGGCACTCAAGATATTCTTGTTCTTTAGTTGCTTCAATTGTTTTCTCAGAATTCGTTCCTTTTTGTGATCAAGCGATTCGTCCTCGGATGATGAACTCTGAAGCACCAGTCTCAGTCAGCTGATAAGAAAATATTCCAGTATATTTAATGAGACAAGGAGAATCCGCTTTAGATGAATAATAGTGAGGGACATGAATCATCCAATGGGAATCGAAATTTGGATCCTTGCGTAGGTAGGGATTTAGGGATGCCGAACAGACCTCACTCATGTAGATTACTCGTTCTAGACCTGATGAGAATCATCAGACGATTCCTTATTCAGCATGTCAAAGGTGACTTTCTTTTTAGATGAATGAGCAACCATTTTGTTTCATGTTGTCTTAATGTTGGTGAACTCCTGAGTTGGTTTGAATTGGTCAAGGTGATCAGAGAAGATTTCGACCGACGTAAGATACATCCATGCATATGTCTCAGGATCATAATAGAAATCTTTTCCTATGGGGAGAGCTATAGGAAATGAATCAGTAGGGAGAGTCTCTAAACCAGTAGTCTCCTCAACAACCATTATCTCTGGTATAGCAGTAGGGTAGGGCTCATCTACTGTGGTTACAAATGTCGATGATTTCGTGGGTTGCCTCAGAAAATCGTGGTTCCTCAAAGATTGGGCAAGATCGAAGTGCTCCTAATGCTGTAAAATTGATTTCCTGAGTCTCGCACTCAATAATTGCCTTAGCCAATGCCAAGAATGGATTTCTGAAAATGATTGGAGACTGGGTGAATTCTCATTGATGCTCAATTTCAATGATCGTGAACTCCACTTTCAGCGGAGCACCTTAGAATGTAACAATGACGGAAATTGTTCATCTCGACCGCTTTATTGATCGATCGGATTGTTGAACGATCTCTCTTATTGTCCTGATAGGTCTGGGTTTGAGCTTGTCAAATACAGAGGTCAGGAGGATATTTATTGGTGAGTTGTCATCGATTCGAGAATAAGTAAATATGGTGTCTTTGATTCCACAGTAAAATCTGGGCAACCGCTTCACTATGCGGCTCTTGGTTTTTCTCCTCAACATCAAGGAGGTGGCCATTGACAAGATATGTCTTTCAGTCTTTGTTCTTATCCTGCCTGACTTTTTCATCATTAATTTGCTCATTATAAATCCTTTAAGGCCGGGAATGTGTTCCATGGCCTGTATCAAGGGAAGTTCAAAAATCAGTTTTTTATCCAATGCTTCCCTTTAAGCAGGATCTAAAATTTTCAAATCTTCTTCAGTTTCAATTTTTATGAATTTTTCTGGTTTTTCGATTTTTTGGTGTTTTCGGTGTGGTGTATAGATGAGTGTGTTCCGTAGATGAGGGGTTTTGATATGCCAAGTCAGATTCAGAGTTGTCTCTAGGGGAGTAGTAGGCAGAGGTGTCGCTGTCAGAGTTGTCCAAAGGGTGATCATAGTATCTGGGTTTCTAAATACCTCAGAATTTTTAACAGGAGATCTAATCTTTTCCTCATCCATTTTTATATATACGAGCTACCATAAAATGAAATTAGTCAGTCAGTGAAATTTCTAAATTTATCCTCCATTAAATTCATATCTCCTAGTAATCCTCGAAATATCATCCTCCAAGAACTTTTCTTGATTAATCATGGGAGCAGTCGGTGTGTGTTCTCATTTTTGAAATTGAGATCCATTTATTTCATCTTCTATTTTCCTGTATGAGCTGGGAGAAGATTCTCGTGGAACATCAAATATATGATCGTTTTTTCCTGAAAACTTTGCCTCAAAAATCATGGAAGGAGTCTGCTCAGTGGAAGGATTTTGCGGGAATCTATAGGTCTCATACTCAGTATGTTGTGACTCAGGCATGCAATGCTGGTTTGAGTAGAGTCTACTTCCATGGTCATGTTTGATCGCATCCCCAAACAATGGAGTCATACAGGGTTCATATGTGTCGATATCATCAGTGTGGTCCTCTGTATGTGTAGGTTGATCGAAAGAGTGGTAATCGGGTTGGTCAATAGGGATATGATCGTTAGGGTCAATCCAATATGGCTGATCATTAAGTGCGAACCTCTCCTTGCGATTTGATCGGGCCATCATATTATTCCCTAAGGTCCAGTATGGATGCATTTCTGAGAATTGTGGACCTGTCCCAACAAGATTCTGAGGAAAGAATGAAGGTAGTTGGGTTTTGTGTCTCGACCAATCATGAATTCCAAAAGTGATTTGATCTTTAAATGGTTTATTAGTTTCGACGAGAAACTGGGAGTAAGACGATTCTGTCCAGGATGGCAGTTGATCATGTGTGATAAAGGTTAGGGGAGATGGGATATACATAGAAGTGTTTAGAAGATCAGGGTAAAATAGTTTTGAATTCAAAGTTTGGACAGGATTCATCCGAGGGTCCAAGTCTCCCATGAATGTTGGAGGATTCTTGATAGAAGAGGGTTTGGATGATTTGGGTCTAATTGAGGCAAATTCATTTTCATAATACATATTAAATGGGTACTCGGACCATTGTTCTATCTTTGTCAAAGGAGGATGATGATGAATCGACATGGTTGATCTCGGTGCAAGTGCATAGGATACTCAATAGTAGAAACCCGAAATTTTAAATCAAGGAGAGTGATGGTACAAGTGTGCAGTTTTTGATCTTCGAAATCGGTTCGCGTACACCAATGCAAACATAATACAAACCCCAGGTTTACCAATACACATAATGAATCCACAAGAGTTCAGCAAATTATCTTTTTAATTTTAGTCGGTGAAAAATTCAATCTTGAAAAAATTTAGCGAGATGTTAGGTGCCGAAAATTTTCTTAAAGACTGTCCCGAATTCTTACGACTAGTTGCATCCACTTTCAGCCAGTATGGATATAAGTACGGACCGTAAAATGGATACATGTGTTACTTAAGGACAGAGCCTTACACAATGTCCTTTAAACCACCCACTCTGCTAAGAAAATCTGGACCGTTTACTGGATACTTGTTAATTCCTCACTGAGAAGAGCTAATCGTTTTTAGAATTAGTAGTCTAAACAAAGATTTAGGAGCTGGGCTCTAACCTTAAGTGTCGTCCCTAGCTCACTCAGACAAATAAATCAATCAAAGGACGGGGTTGCTCCTCCCGTAAAAATTCTCAATTTTATAGGTTAATTTAAGTCATCTATATTTATTAGTCCTAATTTTAACTAGGTGGTCACAGAAAAATTAGACGAGCACAAATGCACGTCTACCGTTCAGTCCCAATTTCCTCTAAAATTATGTGACAAATCAAGAGGGAGAAATTCAGGAAAAGTCGATGCACGTGAAACAATGATGCATGCTCATATAGAAGACTTACAGTGATTCCTCATGATCTCCATGTGGGATACAATACAAGAATTGAAAAATTATTCTGAATGAATGCAAGCTGACAAAAACCACACGTATTAGAAAGTTCTATTAGCCGTGAAGAATTAATTTGAATTTGACTAAGTTCAACGATCTAATGTGCGTCTCAATTAATGTGCAGTGTGGTCCTAAGTTCTACGAGCACAATAAAAAATTGTAGAAGCTTTAATAGTCGCATGTGCAGGTCTAACCTACGAGCCACTCAAGTCGGGCCCCACCCTAACCGGAGAGTGAAACAGGCCACGACACACCGCAAAAAAGTTCAAGGTCTTTTACACATGCGAGAGTCCAAAGGGATACCTCTATAAATGAGCAATTAATTACAGAAATTAAAATTGCAGAAAAATAAGTCCTAGACTCCATGCTCTCTCACGACTTGACTCGATCTTAATTTTAATGCGGCTTTTGGGGCGTCGGTGAAGATGCGTCAGTTTTTGTGAGAAACCGCTCTACGTACACAGGGTACCTCGCAAGTAAAATAAGAGAGAGAATGTAAGAGAGTGACACACAAATTAATTAAAAATAAAATAAGGAAATAAATGCTGGAAAAAATAAATGCAGAAAAGAAACGAAGAAAAAATTGGAAATATACAGTGAATATTCGGGGGTCAGACTATCCAAATGTGGAAAACCAAATAATTTTTTTTAAACAGAATCTACGTTCTTTGCCTCCCTAGCAACAACGCCATCTGACGAGTCTGAAATTCACCTATTTAATCAGTGTAAATTATTAATGTGTCGTTGTAATTACGTCGGGAATTTAGAATCAGTCAAGAAACAATCACAAAAGTTTATTCAATTTTTTTTATCAGCGTGGTGTGATGTTTATTTTACATGGGCAAGTCTCAAGGTCGAACATAAGGATACAAAGGAACAACCTAGAATAATGTCTATCAAAGTTCGTGCTTGATTTTTGAGACGGTATTTTTTGTATTTTTATTGCAATTTTGGGATGCAAAATGCAAATGTGGCCAATTTTTAAGTACTAAAATGCAATTTCACTCAAACAATGTCCGAAAAATACGAAACTTGACCAAGATGTAAAATATGGTGAAATGAATGCATTGCAATTTTTTTTGGAATTTTTGGATGCACGATAAATATTTTTATGAATAATGAGTGCAAATAGAGTGAATTTAAATAATTAATTATAATAAATATTTAACCTATTTATTTTTAAAGAAAAATATTATCCAATATCTATCACTAGGTGATTGATCTCCGAAAAATCCTAAACCTAAAAAATATGAGTTTTAATACTTATTAAAATTAACAATTGAAATAAGTAAACCAATTTTTATAGGGCAAATCATGCATGCAAATGCAATTTTTTTGGGCACGATATAAAATATAAATAATCCTCTAATCCTTGAATTTTTGGCAATTTTTCGAGTAATAATTATTTCTTATGAATTTATGAGCATAGATTAGATAAAATATACAATTTTCCACAAGAACAGTAACTATTAAATAACCACAACCTATAAAAATATCACAAGCATTCCATATGGTAGAGAATTAATTGTAGAACATCATGCTATTTTTGAATAATAAAAAATGCAATGTAGAGGTTCAAAATAAAAGGGGAACACATTCAACGCAAAATTATAATAATTAAGTAATGAAGAAAATGCAGAACATGGGCTAAAGTGTGATTACCGAGATCCCAAGGGGCTTCCTACAAAATTCCCAAGGAGTCACGTGTATGTCACGTGACCCCTAGGCAGTGGGGGTCTTTTGATTGATTTGGAGTGAATCTAGGGGTCCTCTGCAATTTTTCCGAGCAGTCACGTGCTCCTTGAAGTGGCGGGGGCGGCTGGGAATAAAGAGGAGTTCCAGGGGCTTCTTTGCAAGTCATCCCCTCCCACATGTGCGCAGCACGTGGAAGGGTCTCGGGATTCAAGCCCGGCTGAGGAATCTATGAGGGAGGAGGCTCCTTGTCGGTGGGGCTCTGTCCTTCGAGACGGAGCTGTGAAGGTGGTGGCTTGGCTCCAACGGTAGGCTTTGAAGATCCGGGGCTGGGTCCTCAGGCGTTGGTGCTTGATGGCGATGGAGCCCCCTCCCCAGGTGCGATGGGGTTTGCTGTTGGCGGTGTGATGAGGTCCTCTTGATGGGTGGCTTGTCGACGAAGAAGATGGATTTTGGAGCACCTCCTGAGTTTATGGTGAAGAGAGGCGTCAGGAGGAATTGGAGTGATGGACGGAGTAGGTAGACGACGAATGTAAGGCGGTGGTTTGTGGAATAGGAAGGTCGTTGGCTCTACGGCGTTGCGTACCTGAGTAAGGAGCTGCGGGCACGACCACGCTGCAACGAGGAGGGTTCCTCGACTCTCACCGTCGGGAGATGGAGGTCGGGCTGTCACCACCGATCTCGTATTCTTGCTAGGTGATAACGGCGGATGTATTGCGAAGAGGGGCGGTGATGTGGCTTTATAGGTCTTGAGGACCTGTCAAAGATGGAAAGGGGATCGACGAACGATGGATCGCGATTCGCAGGATGGCGGAGATCTGTGGGGATATGACGATGACGATCGAGATCTGTATTTGGTGGAGGAAATCTTTGTGAGGGTTGCTGTGGCAAAGATTTCGGAGGTGGGCGGCGACATTGTTTGGGAAAAGGGGGAAAGAAGGTGGAAGACGCTCCTCGGCCGTCCCATCGGCCGAGATTGGTTGGCTGAGAAGCTGCCACGTGACATGCCTTAAATTTTTTGATTTATTTATTTCTTTTTAATAAAAATGAGTATATATAAATCCCAAAAATGGGTGACATGTGGTGGCTTCACGAGTTGCCACGTGTTAGCCCAAAAAAATCAAAAATAATACAAATATAATTCAAAAAGAAATAGCAAGCGACCTCATATCGAAAAGATTTCTTCACGAAAGTTGTTCACCTCGATAATATCTACAACTTTCATGACCATACCAAAACTAAAATCGATCATTTGTGCAAAGTGATATTTTTGGGCTATCCCATGTACATAGAATACCTTGATTTTTAGGTTTTATAATTTTTCTTATTTTTATAACAGATAAAAATACAGAAAAATATGGTAAAATCAAAGATAAATATTTTCACATTAATCTAGTTTTTTATTAATTTAAGAAAAAGAAGGAATAAAATAAAACACGAAAAAGACAATTTATTTACAAACTATTAGTAAAGACTCGGACTCAGTTAATTTATTTGATTTAATGCTCAGTTTGGATTTGTATTTTTACGTATTTTATTAAAACTTTTATCAAAGAAAATAAATAAAAAAGAAATAAAATAAAAAATTGGTTAATTATATACATAAAATAATAGGTCAAAAACCGCTAAAATACAAAATGTACAAAAGAGGCCCAAAACCCGACTTTCATATATGAGCTCCGATTCACTTGAACTTGGTCTTGTTTTGAGGGTAATTGAATGTGTATTAGTTTAAAAGTGAGTAGGATCAAATCAGACACTGGATGAGGAAGATATCAAGGTTTTAGTCCGAGAATCCTACAATTAGGGTTTGGGTTTTTAGTCCACTTATTTAGGTTAGTGATTTTTTTTGTATTTTTCATTTATTCCTTTAGTGATATGTACACAATGGAGGGGGAACTCCATTGTGTCACCCTGTCGCCCAACGTATATCCTTACCATCCCCCAAATAGTGGTACCATCTGCCCGGGATGCCGGGTTATATCAGGCCCAAAGGGAACTGTGTGGCAGAGCACACCAAAACGACTTTCTATGGTTGGAGGCAAGTTCTTACAGTTGCAACCATGCACCAAAAAGTGATGCACATTTTAAGGCACAAGTCTAGTGATTTTTGAGTCTAATCCTTATGGATGCATCCTCACCTAATATAGTGAGGGGTTTGCTCTCTCAATACAAGTTAAGTCCAAGTACTTTTTTATTTTATTGGTCAAGTTTTTAAAAGAGAAAAAAATCTTTTTTATTTTTGATGGTTTTCACTTTTTTTGGATATTTTCAACAATATCTAATGGGATGTTGGTTTTCTTTCATTTTTAAAATTGTGTCTCACGGAGGGGGAACACGAAATTCAACGGAAAATTATGATGAATGGTAAGATAGAAGGTGTACCCTTCTCCAGCACTCTACATGCAGAATGATCCATACATAAAGTTAAAACCTAGTCTAATACATGAAACATCTTGAAAATCGAATCCTAATTCAACATCTCTAGCATAAGAACAAATTAATTTTAAAAAATCGATTATTTATGCCTATGCGTAGATTAGGGATATAGGTTCTACTTTAGTCATCTAATCACTCGTGCATACAACCCTAGGCTTCACAAAATTGCGTGAAACATACAAAAACAACGGAAAAACCAAAAATCACAGGGAGGTCCCTGAAGTGCATCGGCACCTGGTGAAACATACCTCGAGAAAAAGTCAAAATCCATGTACAGCCAGGATGTGCTTAGACGACCCCTTGCTATAAAAATAAAAATGGGCAAGTGCGACTTCATCTCTAAAAAAATAGAAAATGGGCAAGTACCCTCTGTTATAAGGAAACAAAAAAATAATAGAGGAAGTGCCAAAAAAATGTACACAAAATTCTATGCTGCCTAACCCGCTCAGCTCCTTCGCAACTATCTCGTAGGAGACCGAGTCTGTCTCAGCACTCTCGGCTGAGTCAGCTTCCTAAGAAGCCAGCTAATCCTACATGCCATGCAAAATGGGTTAACAAAGATAGAAAATAAAAGAAAAGGAAAAAATCAACCAAAAACTCAAAGAAAATCAGAAAAAAACTCAAAAACCATCGAGAAAAATACTCAAGAGAAAAAAAACCTGAAAAAACTAATAAAAAATTGAGAAAATAAAGAAAAATCAAAGAAAGAGAAATCACACAAAAACATGAAGAAAATAAATGAAAATAAAAGAGAAAACAATCAAGAAAATCACGAAAAAAGAAAACACACGAAAAACGAGAAAAAACGTTGAAAATAGAGAAAATGTGAGAGTAAAAAAATAGAGAAAGAAAAATAATATCACAAAATAGAACAGAAAAATCTCAAGCACAACTATACCTCCCCTACAACGGTGCCATTTTGATATCTGAATTTGGAAAATAAGCAGTTGGTGGGAGAGACTCAGGAAAGAAATGAAGAAATGGCGATTCTCGAGAACTAGTCAGAAAATCAAAGAAGATCTAACTCATCATCGACAACACTGCCATTTTGATAACTAGGGTTTTGCTAATAGTTTAGAAATGAGAAATGTGATGCCAGTTGTAGAAAACCGCTCCAAAGCAAAACCCAAATTAGTCAAATAAAAATTCAAAAATGAAATAAAATCAGAGTTGTTTCCTATTTATTTATCTAGTAAGTGTGACCGGGTTAAACAAGGATGCAGAAAATCACGCTTGTGATTTTCGTGGGAAGAAAATGTTTTTATGATAATTTTTATCTCTCTTTTCTTTTCTTCTTCGATGGTAAAACTCTTTTTGGAATTTTAAATTTTATTCTTTTATCTAATTTTAATTTTTCCAATTTTTATTTAATTTCAGAAGGGATATTTTCAGTCAATTTATATATAATATAGTATGTAAATAATACAGAAATATTGATGATACTATATAGTAGATAAACTGCTCGAGCAATGGGCTCAAGAAAGGACGTGAAAAGAAATCAAAGTGACTCGATATTCGAAGAAGAAACTCCAAATAAAACCAAGAAGAAATCCTCGAATATCAGGGAAAAATAACATGTAAAAAATACAATGATGATATAATATGGTCCACAAATGTCCAGGAAGAATGTCCAGAGTCCAATGTATATAAAAGATATAAAGAAAATGGTCATTCTTTTAATTAGGTCCCTGGTTAGGGACCTAATTGTAAGAAAAAGTCTAGATTCTTACACTTAGGTCCCAGTGTGGAGATCGAAATGTAAATATAGAAACTTTCGGATGCGCTTTTGAATTCTGGAGCTCTTCAGGGGCTTCTTAGAAATTTTCACACCCCTTCGCTGACGTACGGTTGCTGATTAGATGGTGGCTTCTGATCTGATACATTCAATAGCGATACGCATCAACATCTTGAAGCTCGATTATTCTTCCCCAATCTTCATGATCGTCGACAATGATCTTACTCAACTTCACAATCTCCAATGATATCTTGGGTACGGTAGCCAGTGGCCGAGCTTCTGCAGGGCCATAAGGGGGTTACCTACCCCCTTAGAGCTCTATTGCAGTGAATGGTGAACAACAAAGGTAGCGGCGAAGGCTCAAAGCTCGGTTAGGTTTAGTCTTTCGGAAAGATTGTTGTAGTAGTTGTTCGATGGCACGATGAAGATGATGGGTGCCCCAAAGAACGAATAAATGATCCAGAGGAAGATAAGTGTCTGCAAGTGAGAATCTATAACTCAATTTATCAAAGAAATCAACCAAATTATAAGTGTTCTTACAGTTCTAAACAACTTCCAGAAATATGGAAATTATAAAACAATAATGAGTGATTTTCAAATGGAGTCACGATTTGATTTTGAATGATGATTGAAGAAGGCGATTACGAAGCACTAATAGAGTGATTAATTAGCTAATAAGTGCACGTAGATCGATGAAATCAAAAAAGGTATGAAAGGGTATCTGGGATTGGAAGTATATGACTTCCAGGTTGTCTCTCTACGATTGGTAGCCGGTGCTCTACACAACGACGATGGCTATAATTCAAGGCGGAGTTTCCTTGCTTCTCTGTCGTTCCACCTTAAACGTGGGATCGTCCTCGGGCTCTATCAAAGTCAAAGTGAGGCAACGTGGTGTGGAGAAGATGGGGTTATGGCCGGGCTGTTCTGAAGAAGGAAAGTTATTTTGAAAGGTCGATATTTTGATCATTAAATAGAAAAGATAAAAGGAGTTTGGATTAGATCCTAGGGTTCGTGTGTAAGAGGGTAGTTAGGAGATTAGGATCAAGGGATGAGATGGGATTTTGGATGAAGGTGGAGACGGGAATAACTGCACAAAATGGAGAGGTTAGAACAGAACTCTAACAACAATTTCTTGGAGAAGATGGCCCAGGTGCCGACACGTGTCAGCACATGGTAGGCAAAAAGATAAATAATCTTATAAATTAAATATAAAAAAGCAAATAGTATTATTTTAAGAATTTATAAAAAGTATATATATATATATTAAATTAACTACTTTATTATATAATTTATTTTTTAAAATAAAAAAATTTAATGGAATATAAATACAAAATTATTAAATATGTATATAGTATACTTATTGAATAGGATTTTGATTTTTAATTTAATAAGTTATTAAACAACATGTCATTTTTAAATTTTATTATTTAATAGAATAATAAATAAGATGTGTATGAATTTTTCTGAATTTAATAAATTAATTAGTATATAAATAAATACAGATATAAGTGACAAAGTTCAATTTCATATATATATTAGGGTTTTTGATTTATTTAAAATGCTAAATATTGTCTAAATATTCTTATATAATTTATACACAATATAAAATATAAATAAAATAATTACAAAATATAATATAACTAAAACTATAAATAATATATATATATATATATAATAAAATAATTAGCCCATAAACCTAATTGTCAATAGGTCCCAAAACTGAATTTTTGCAAATGGACTCCGATTTTAGTAAAATCACCTTCATTAATTAGAGAATAATATTTTATGATCTTTAAATTTGAGTAGAGTGAAATTGGAGTTCATATAAAGAAGTTACGAGCTTCGAAAGTTGAGAAATTGATAGTCTAAAAGTTGGATTTGTGGGAATATATATATATATATATATATATATATATGGCAGATTTTTTTGGAATTTTTTACATTTTTATATACATTTTTAGAATAAATAAGAGAAGGGATTGGTGAAAAATATGAACAAATGAATTACATAAAAATATTGAAGTTTGATAATTATTGGATAAATGAAGAATAATCTGTGAAGTGTATACTTAATTCTTTTTTGTGTATTCTTCTTTATCTCCCCCTACTTGTTTGTTTGTCGACCAAGTCTCGGGAGTTAGGTTACATAAATATATCCTTCAACTATTATATTTTATAGTCATATTGTACATATATACATATTTATAGTCTGTCTCTCTATTTTCTTTCTTTTTAGTCGTTTATTTATTTACATGTTTTTATGCATAAAATGCATTTTTATCATGAAGGGTATTTTTATAAGAAGTGAGAATTAATGGATATTGACATGCATTTGTAAAGAATTTTAAGACAAAATGCGACAGAAGTGTTAGTGAATCATGGATTCATCAACTGCTCGTCCTCCTCTCTAGCATCCACATGCATCGATTTTTTATGCATTGTCTTATCCGAGCTCCTTCCCCTCTTTTCCTTGACTTAGGCAATAAAAGGAATCGGAAAATTCGTTAGACATTTTCTTTTCTCAAAAAGATAAAAAAAGTCATAATTAATAAAATTAGGATTGTTAATTTTACTTGATCTTAAAACCAAATGAAAAGGACAAACATCATTGTTTTGAGGAGAGTTACCCCCTTATCGTCACAAGTACATTCCAGACCGAGTGGGGCACACACATAAGGAATAGATCCCCCATCCATGGACTTGTGCCTTAAGCACTTGGGCCAGCTCTTGGGCCCTATTATTGTTGAAAGCACTCGCCTTTTACTATATACGAAGTGGTCTCGGTGTTCTAGTAGGTGTGCTATGCCGACTAGATCACAACCACTCTAGATGACTGCGCTTATAATCTTGTAAATTACTATATTCTCACCTAACGCTAAAATTGAAAAGATATAAGACCAAACTTTCATGGTCTTCACTTTGCTGAGTTAGTGAATTGAGGGGTTATTTTTGTTTTGATTTTGTGTTTGTTTTGTGTGCATACTCGATCTTTTCTACACATCTGTGCATTTTTCTTGCATATCTTGGCTTAACTATTGTGATCTCTCGATCCTTATCTTTTATTTTGGAGATGACAGACTGCAACTATTTTTATCTAAACTTTGCGGATCCTGCTTCTTCTTCTCCAGTCAGTGCACCTCAATTTTATCATGAGGACTTTTCTCCTGACTTTTCTTTTTGTACATACCCACCACAACCACAGTTCCAACCATCGGATTTTGATTATTTTCCACCATCACCACATTGCCCACCATCTCACCCAATCGATACTGAGGTGTTGGATTCACCTCTCATGGACACCATTCTTGAACACGTGACATAGGTAGTGAAGCAACTACAATAGATGATTAATGATATATCTAACAATGCGAGTCAAATTGGAGCTTCACCTTCTAAACCAATGGATTCACAAGAGGCTAACCATGAGAGACTGCAATAACCAAAATTACAAAAAATGAGCAAAATATAAAATCCAAAAAGAAAATAATGAGAGACACCTAGTCTGGTTAGTTTGCGAGAGACGGCACCTATGCCACATCCTTTGGCTACACATGCATCCACCATAGTTCCCACCTCCTTATCCCTAAGGACGACATTGCACAGACTGATCTTAGTTATCCTTGAATACATGATGATTCCGATCTCTTCCCTAGTTTGGAAGAGGTAGAAAAGTTTAAAAATTGTTGACCAACCCTGAAGTGGTGGCAGCTATTCAGGATATTTTTGATGCCTTACTTAGAAAATCCATGAACCTTATTCATGCTCCTGGACCCAACAAAAGGAAGAGACATTACAGAGCCAAGCGCCACATTCTTACCAAGGCCACTGCCCATGCCATCACCCATCATTTGCTCAATAGGAAGAGGGACATTATTCGTTAGATGTGCCATTTCTGACTGCCATTTTGATTGCACTCTCCTTAACAACGACACATCAATTAATATAATACCATACTCACATGTTGAGCTACTTGGTTTCGGGCCTCTCAAGAAATCCAGGATACTTTGTCAATTTGCTGATAGCTCAACAAAGAGATTGAAGGGTATTCTTGAAAATATTGTCATTCAGATTTAGGTAATGAGCTACATCGTAGATTTTGTTGTATTGCCCACAGAGACCTCCACCTTTGTGTAGCGCACTCCAATCATCATGGGTCGACCTTTTCTCATGTTCATTTCCACAACAAGAGCATTCTGATTGAGATAATCACTGCACTAACTGCATGTCAGAAACCCACACATGTTGAGAGTATACATGTGTCAGCAGACCTCGAGGACTATGACCTATCCACTGAGATCATATATGTTTCTTATACCATGGATGATATTGAGATCCGAGCATTCCTCTTCAAGGAGGAAGACTCATAAAGAATAGACCTTAGATTCTCTCTTCCTTTGAGTGGCGATGTGTTGATGAGATCTATAGCAGTTACACCATAGATACCTTACCGCGGAGGGTAGTTTTAGTAGAGACATCCTAGGCTAGACCTAACCATACTAATTCCACTGATGAATTTGTGCCTCCTTGTTCCAAGACCACTGAGGATCTTCAACATGTCAATCCTGATCAGGTTCTATCAGCTGAGGACCCAATATTGACATACATCTTGTTAGATCCAGTCCTCCACGGTCACGCAAGAAGGTATGGTTTCTACCTTCTTGATCATTATATATCAACTACCTTGTATATTTTCTTTCATTTCTTATTCATCGTCCACCTAGATCTGTGTGTTTGACTTGCTTAGAATGTGTTTCATCCTAAGTATAGGCGAGGTGGATGAGACGGGTGTTCTTTCTTCATTCTATATCATCATTCCTGTCGTTTCTTATGCTTAGCGATCTCTTACCCTAAGTATGGGGGGAGTGATGTTGTTCATCCCTTCCTCTTTATTTTATTTATTTATTTTTAATATTTTTTAATCCCCTAACTTGTCTCCTCTCTTGTTGATATTCTTGTCTATACCTAGGGATCTCTCACCCTAAGTATAGGGGGAGACATGCTGAGTTGTTGATCAGTTCATTCCCACCCTCGGACCTCCCTGCATTTTGTATATAGTATGCTATACTTAGAATTAGTTGATCCTAAGTATAGGGTGGATGGTCGACTTCTTATTCTTTATTTAGTCGTTGTAGTATAGGCTTTCTTATACTCAAGATGAGTTATGTCTTCCTTTCTCTCTTTGATTTCTATGAGGACATAGCTCAATCTAAGTATGGGGGGGTCGTATATACAATGTATATACTTTAGCCATAACTCATACTTTCACATTTTTGAATAATATGGTTAATAAAATATATGGGTTGGAATATACAATTAATCAACTATAAAGAATACACTTTAGTTATGTTTAAATTTTTTCAAAGATTCTTTGAAAATAAATCGATTTAAAAATGTTTGCAAAATGACTTGAAAAATAGTTGGAATATGTCTTGAAAAATGCTTTCAAAATCGTTCAGAAACTTTTGTGAAATATTTTCAAGCTTTTGTAAAATCTTTTGTAACTATTTGCAAAATTTGTTTATTTGTGTGCATAAATTTTTTGAAAATTCATTTTGCAATGATTTGGAAAAATGATTGAAAAAAAATATTTTGAATATATATATATATACTATTTGAAAAATCTTTGCAAAATGATTTTCAAATTGTGTAGATGTTTGTAAAATTATTTGTACATATTATTTGAAAGATAGTGTTTCAAAATGTTTGTGAAAATTGTCTCAAAATATTTTTTGAACATTTTACATAATTATAAAAAATAAATTTCTTTATATATATAAGATATACATAACCCTTGTACATTAAATATGTAAATAACAAATAACTTCTACGTAAATTCCTTAACTAATCTTCATAATTATTGACATACTTTCGTGTAAATATCTGTATAAACGTCTTTCACTAACCCTTATTAAAAATCTCTAAAAATTTTAAAATTTTCAAGAAACCTATAAAAAATTGCAAAATGTTTTCAAAATTGCATAAAATTTGATAAAATTTTCAAAATCTATAAAAAGTTCAAAAACAGAAATAGTTTCACAAAGAAATTTCTTTTTAGTTCATATCATTTGTATTTTATGGATTGATAATGACAATTGATCTAGTCTAAAAAATATGAAGATTAAAGCTCGATTGCTCCTTAATCTACTTAATCACAAGAACCTTATAGAAACTGGAGTTGAGGCACTTTAGATCTACTAGACTTAATTCTTTGAGACCACAAGACTAGGTTCACATGTCATCTTAACTACTAAGTAGAATATTTCGAAACACATTCATGACTCTTGTTGACGGTGACCTAACTTGGACTCCTGGACCTTACACTTTTCTAAACTATGTTGAAGAGGTAGAGGACTAGATTTGCTGACATGAGACACAAGCGAATGGAATCATACAAAGTCACAAGCTGTGACCATTGTACCCCAACCTAATCCAGTAACAGCGAGGTCTAAGGACAGATGGCTATGGGTTAAATAATGCTTCAAAAGAGGGATAGTCTACTGGCTCAAGAGGAAAAAGTTCTTATGTAAATTTTATTGTAAATAGTATTCAAAATAATGCAAAACCAAAAACTCCAAAAAGAATAGATGAGAAAAAATCGAAGAAAAATCAATCCCCATCGGAGTATGTATTCAATAAGCAATCTTGTGCTTCAAAGTCAAAGGATTCATGTGAGCCTGCAACTGTATGACTTGGCTACACTGGTCAAGCATCCTAGGATATGTAGGTACTACTTACCACCCATTCTCTTCTCCACCTCCTCTTCTTGAGACGGTTGCACTTGAACTTAGGGAATGCATGCTTCTCGAGGAAAGAGTTGTTGGATTGGGGAATTAGGGTCACCATGTTAGAGAAGATTGTCTCTTTTCCACTTCAGGTGAGAGGATTTGCACATCACTTACAATATACATGATAAGCTCATAGTCATAATGGTCTACATATGACATAGACTTGTTCTGACCCGGCTTTTGAAGAGACTTGGGCAAAGTTTTGTGGTTCTTGGAGGCTGTTGAGTTTCAAGTCTGCTTCCCAATAAGGTTCCGACCAAACTTAATTTCCCAAATGTCTGACTGAGCTCTAAACTTTGATTTTATAAAAATAAGTTTAAAAGTTAAAATCAATCTAATTTATTTCTTTTTCTTTTCTTTATTTTCTTTGTATGCACTTATAGGCATAAGTGTTTGCTAGGGAGTACCAAAGGCAAGTATATGTGTGATGAATCTCCATTTCTTCACATTTATTCTTTCATTTTGACCTTAAATCCTTATCTAAATGCATGTATATGACATTAATTTGTAGAGAATAACACTCAATGATTGATGATAAACTACTGTATAAAATTGGTATTTAATTCCAAAACAAAAGAATAAAGGGAAGAAAAGAAAAATAATGTAATGTCGAAGACGTTGAGTGACACTAAACCTCGAGACCTAGTCAATATGCTGACTTTGTCGACAAGGGATAAAGTAGGAGGAATTAGGGCAGAGGAACTGTACAGAAAACACTAGAAAACCTTAATTTTTATTTCATCGATAATTGCATTTTGGGATATATTTTATTTTTATTAGTTATACCACAAATAAATAAACCCTCAACATGAATATTGTACATAAAATACAAAGAAAAATAAAAAATTAATTTCATTAAAAATAAATACATAATGCACTTGGGATACACAAATAAAAAGCCGTAAAGAAAACTTTAAAGACGTGTATCTTCTCCATATAAATCAAAAATTGATCAAAATCACCTTTATTGTTCACAAAATTAAATTATATATTGAATGAATGTGGTTTACTTTAGTTTGGAGTTGATATGCAAAAGTTGGCTTGTGGGTCCCTATTGTACTGCATACCTTTATAGAATAATCATTATATTTAGTCTTTGTATTTTAGCTTCATTATATTTTTATATAAATCTAAATATTATTTAAAATACATATAAATGATAAACATGAAATAAAACCATTAAAATCATTAAAATAAATAATGTAGTATAATATATAGGAAAACTATACCTATATAATATATGTACATATTTATCTAAGTGAATAAATAAATTCAAAAAAATAAACTTAAAATATGCAAATATGTATTTAAATAATTTTTAAATATATAAAATATCTATATAAAATAATAAAATCTAAAATAAAAAATAAAAATAAAAAACGTCATATATAGGTATTTATACCTATATTTATACACGTAAAAACTAATACCTAATAAATCACCTTGTAAAAATAAATAAAAATTATAATAAAATACTACATACAAAAGTTTAACAATTTTTATGTTTTAACTTTAATTTAATCTATTCGTTTATTATTTTATTTATAATTATTTCCTCTTTTTCTTTCTGTTTTGTCATTTACCACTTGACGTGGACCAATCATGGCTCGGCAAGGGTTGACCTTTGGCTAACTATCCTTTCCTAGCCCTGAGACCATGTCAGATGCATCGGACACCCTGTTTCCTCGATTTTTGCTACATGATCCACTGCCTAATGCTCTTTGATTCCTTCTTGAAACTTCTCCATCGATCGTCCCTTTCTCTTGCCCTATCCTTGGGTTGTATATTCGAGCCTCGATTCCAGCATAAACCCTAGGTCTTTGGAGACATTTCAAGTTGTGTATAAATAAAAGGTCGTACTTCCATTTTGATTTTTTGGTCATTATTGGTCCCCTAAACCCTCATATCTCTTGCGAATGGGTTGAGCTTGGTGACAACACGCTCCCCATCAGATTGGCAGCATGCGAAGGGCATCTTTGGAGTGATCCATATTTCACCAGACCACTTCCGATGAGGTTCCTGCTCTCTGGTCTCCAGGTTGGCTTAAATCCCTTGTTAAATGCATGTATATATCATTAATTTGTGAAAAATAACACAATAATACACATACTGTATAAAATATTGTATTTAGTGCCAAAATAAAAAATAAAGAAAGACAAAAAGAAAGAAGGAATTGTCAAAAACACTAAGTGAACCTAGACTCTGAGATATAGTCATTATGATGACTTCGTTGACAAGGAATAAAGTATAAGGAGATAGGGTAGAGAATCTGCACAGAAAATATGATTAAAATCCTGATTCTTTTTGTCAATAAATTGCAATTTGGGACACATTTTACTTTATTTTTTTTATACCTGAAATAAATAAACCCTTTCTATGAAACGTGTACATTAAAATATAAAGAAAAATACAAAATTTATTTCATTCAAAAATAATGCTCAGTGTACCTCGGAAACACAGAATAAAAAGCTGCAAAGAAAACTACTCTGACATGTATCTTCTCCATACAACTTAAAAATTCACCAAACTCCCCTTTATTATTCATAGAATAAAATTATCTATTTAATGAAGGTGGTATCATTGAACTTGTAGTTAAGATGCAAAAGTTAACTTTTGGGCCCTCATTGTGCAAGATACACGTATATAATATTTAATATATTAACTATTTAGATTTTTAGGTTTCTTATATTTTTATAATTTTGTAAATATTATTTGAAATACATGTGAATAATAAAATTATAAAAGCCTCAAAACTCATAAAAATAACCATAATATATATGCAAAACATACCTATCATATACCTATTAAAGACATGTACATAATTATTTAAGTAAATATCTGAATTGCGACAAATATATTAAAAATATGTACATTTGTATTTAAGTTAGTTATATGTATATAAATTACTTTATAAAATAATAAAATATAAAATACAAACTTCAAATAAAATATGTAAAATACATGTACGTATACCCGTGTACATACATGTAAATATTAGCATGTTATAAACTAATTTCTACAAATAAACAAAAATCATAATACAATATTACATAAAATATCAAATATTTTCCAAGTTTTAACAAAAATAACAAAATCATTTATTATTTTTAATCTATTTAATAAGAGAATTATACCTTGTTTTGGTGTTTTGTATCTGATGTGGACCAATGGGAGCGTGGGGACAGTTGACCTCAGATCAACTATCCTCCCTCCCTAGGTCTTCTCCTAGTAAGAGCGTCAACCTCTCATTTCTCCACATTTTCAAGCTTCGTGCACTACCTTAAATCATTCCATTTCTTCATAAAATCCCATTAGCACAATGCCTCATCACGCGCGACACTCGATTTCCTTGTATACTCATCGATTCACGCGTGATCCCTAGTAAAACCTTCTCATGTATAATACTGCACATCTATCCATTTTTTTAGTTTGATCATTCTTTAGCGTATCTTAGACCCTCGGACTGAGTGTAATGTGAGTCCCTTGTGACAGAAGGTGATTCCAGTCGGTTCGTAGTGAGAAGAAGGTGGGAGGCGTCTCTTGGGTTGATCCACACCTATTCAGACCTCTGTTGTCGATGGTTTCTGCTCCTTGGCCCCCAGGTCGAGTCAAGCTATTTTTCCTGCACTTTCTAATTAGATTTACTTTCCATCTTTCATTTGATGCATTTTCTTTCTGTTTGTTAGCTTAAATCACTAGATTAGAAGTACGTGAATCTAGTGCTCTGGCCTCTGTTCCACAATCTACACGCCTTATTCTGACTCACCGACACCACTTCACACTCCCCTTCCATTTCTCCACCTTCTTGAACCACCATACGCCTTAGATTCCTCCTGGATCGAAGTATGGAGGTCCTCTCCTCAACATTCAACGAACCTCACTGCCCCATTTCATTATCACCTCGATATCGCACCAATAAAGGGAAAAATACCGCCCCTTAACACCACTGTCCCTTTTACATCTTCTGTAAGTTCGGAAGACCCCATCTAAACGGTGTTAGGTCCAACAACAAGATCTCCAGGTCCTTTTCACTTTGCGATCCACCAATACCCCATCACTAGGTCCTAGATCTTTTGGAGGACATCAATAGTTGTAGATCATTGTCGGGTATGAGTAGAGCATTAGAGAAGCATCGAAGGAGCTTGGAAGAGGAAGATATCGCGATCGAAGTTTTGATGCATCATTGTTCTTCCATGTTCTTAGGGAAGAGAAATGTACATTGGATTCACACATCTGATCTAGATCTAATCGGAGTCGTCTGATCTTGAGCTCCAACCATCATCATATCAGGGCTCAGGTCTAATATGAAGTGTCCAATCTCAACGAAGCACTACCTCGCCTCAACGGTTCATCGTGCCTTGTGGAGTGTCCCCAACCTCCTGATAACTTGCCTTTAAAGGGGTAAATTACTTAGTAGCCCATCTGCCTTTTTGTAATTATAAAATAGTCCTATAAATATTAAATTAAGGGTAAACTTTGTGTAAAATTTACAAGTGGCTCCTTGAGGTTATCATGTATTAAATTTAGGTCCATGCCATCTCAGCTTACGTGGTCCCCCATCTGAGTTGGGAAAATTTCAAGAGTACCCTACTGGCTTTATATATTTATATTTAGTCTAGGAATTTTGTAATTAAGTTCAAAACTTGTTGTTTCTTTGCACTCACCCCTTGTATTATATTATTATTGCAAATATACCCTGCTAGGTCTTTTTTTTGTTTGTTCGCAATCCATTTTGTTTAAATAGCTCTTATGCACTAAAAATTATGGAAAAATAAATGAAGGTGCCCAATATTATGCTTATCTACGCTGCATTTTTATTTTAGCATTTTAATGCAATTTTCCATTTTTAGAAATCATCAAGATGTTATTTATTCCCTATTTAAATATTAAAGTACAAATAATTAGAAAACTTAATCTAAGAATTTCAAAAAAACAACATAATATATGTTACTATATAATATAACTCTTGACCAAAAATCACAAAAAATACAAAAGAAAACCCTAAAAATAGAAAAACACTCACAACCTTATAAAATTTGTGAAAATTGTTTTAAATCCAAAAAATAGTTTTCTTTCGTATATTTTTATCTATATTATATAATGTATATTAAAAATAAATTTGAGAAATTTTACACTTATTTTTTAAAATCCCAAAACAAATTCATCCTAATTATTAACTCCCTATTTTGGTATATTTCAAATTTTAAAAAGATCTTTCAATTAGCAAAAAAAATCCTTAGAAATTCAAAAAATAGGGAAACATATAAAATAGACAAAACATTTTATTTTATAATTTTTTGAGTATTTATAGGTATATTTGTAAATATAAATCCATAATTAACTATATATACATATAAATACTTATATACTAATTAATATTATTACTCTTATTATAAGGAAAAAATGTGGATGGCCCCACAACATATTCCCACATTTTTTTAAAATATCACCATATATATATATATATATTCATCTATATATCTCTCCAATTTGTCATTTGATTTTCGTCAGAAACAGAGACTCATATGCCCTCTATCTAGAACAGATAATTTTAACAATCCTAAAATTGATGTAATTGACATGTTCTAGAGGGAGGTCATAGGAGTCTTGGTTTCTGATGAAATTTGAATGCCATATTGGAGGTATATATAGATGAATATACATGGTAATATTTTGCAAAAAAAATAAAAAAAATTTGAGGGAAAATGACACAGGAGCAGCCCCATCAATCCCTTATTATAAATACCGTGAATATATTTAAAACCTTTTGAAAAATAAAAGGACTATTTTTCTTTGTATTTACTGATTTTTTATATTATATATATATATATATATCTTACATAGTAATTATATTATACATAGTATTGCATATAGATATATACTTAATATATCTTAAAAAGAAAATGAAATTGAAAATCATAAAAAGAAAATAAAAACTATACAATTAAAACATAAAAATATATAAAATTAAATATCCATAAATAAATATATAAAAAAAATACAAAAAAAATAAAAAGAAAAAAGTAAAGAAATATTTATTATTTCTTTACAAACAATAAATACCCTATCCCCATTGCTCTCTGTGGTTCGACACTCTACACTTAATCACTATACACATATTTTGTAGAGTTAAAATAAAAATAAATTTTGGCTCACACATTTTCATAGAATTACCTTAGATTGTGGGTTGATTGTGATTTGACTGATTGGTGATGTTCCAAGTACTACGAGAGAGGTCGACACAATGTTTGTCGAACCTGACTTGTCTAGCACAACATGCCCTCCAAGATCTAGCATTAGGAGCCTCTCTACGATTCATTTGGTTGTTGATATCGGAGAATCGAGAGAGGTGTGGATACAATGATTGTCGGATCTGACTTGTCAGACACCACATGCCCTCCAAGACCGGACGTTAGGATCCCTCACGACCCACTGATTATCAAATGGTGCTGTTGTCGGGTAGCAACGTTGGATAAGATTTTTGTGCATATTATCTATTACTATTTCATGACCTTTATTTCTTTTTATTTTAAATAATTATTAATCTGTTATAATAATCTCTTTATTGACTTTTCTGCAAGGGCCTGCTACTCGAGGACGATCTTCTAGGAGGCTGAGGCGGCCATATACAGTAGAGATCAACCCTTTCCTTGTAGGCCAGTTGGAGAGAGCATAAGAGAAGAACGAGGAGAAGGAGAGAGCAACCTAGTGATTATTTATCTTTTTATTTATAACTCCATTTTGTGTGTATGAGAGATAGACATTTTTGTAGAATATCGTAACAACTGGACTCTCTGGACACTTGAACTCTCTGAGCTTAACTGCCCTAGTGATTGTTCACTTAGGGGCCTCGTCGGCTTTTTCACGGTTTTCCTGCCTTTCTTTTATTTTGTTTATCGAGTTTTGAGTTTTTTTATTTCTTTTCTTTTATTTTGTGTGCTGGGAGTCCCTGGATTTTAGGGTTTTATTTGATGAGCCAGGTAGATTTAGGTCCACATAATTAATAGAATTCTGTAGGTATAGATCATTGGACATGTGCTCTAAGCACTTGGGTTGACTCTTGAACCTTGTTTGCTGCAAGAATTTGCATAAGACTTTAGACAAAGTGGTCTCGGTGTTCTAGAAGATGTGCTATGTCAAGTGGAACAGAACCATTCTAGGTGACTGCACCTGTGAGTTTGTAAATAACTCTCTTCTCACCTAACTCTAAAATTGAAAAGTTAGAAGAACGAACTTTCACGATCTTCACTATGTTGAGTTGGTGAATTGAGGTTTTGTATTTGTTTTATTTGTGTTTGTGTGCATGCTCGATCTTATATGCACATTTGCACCTTTTTCTTTCATCTCTTGACTTGACTATCGTGATGTCCCAATCCTCGTCTTTTGTTTTGGAGATGGCAGACTATTGTTATCTTTAGGCGGACCTCGTGGATCCTATTTCTTCTTCTCCAGTCAATGCACCTCCATTTTACAAGAAGGATTTTGCTCATGAATTTTATTTTTGTACATATCCACCACATACATAATATTAGCCATCAGATTTCGATTATTTCCCACCACCACCATTACATTGTCTACCATCTCACCCACCCAATAATGAATTGTTGGATTCACCTCTCATGAGCATCATTTTTTCACACGTGACCCGAGTAGTGAAGCTATTACATTAGAGGATTAGTGACATATCTAACAGTATGATTCATAATGTCGCTTTACCTTCTGATGACGTGGATTCACTAGAGGGCACACATGAGAGCTTGCAACAACCAAAAATACAAAAAATAAGAAAATATAAAAAATTCAAAAAAATAATGGGAGACACCTAGCCATGCCGGTTTGTGAGGAGAGGGCATCTATGCCACATATTTTGCCCAAACATGCATCCACCATAGTTACCACCTCCTTCACCCCCAAGAATGATACTATATGAGCTACTCTTAGTCATCCTTGTGTAGATGATGATTCCGATCTCTTCCCAATTATGTAAGAGATAGAAATTTTTAAAAATGTTAACCAACTCAAAAGTGGTGGCAACTATTCAGGATATTTTTAATGCCCCACTTTGAAAGGCCATGAACCTAAATATGCACCTGCACCAAAGAAACGAAAGAGATGACGCAGAGCCAAGCGCTACATTCTTACCATGGCCATTGCCCATGCCATCACACACCATCTGCCCAATAAGAAAGGAGACACTAGTACGCCGTTCATGAGTTGTTCTATTTCTGACCACCATTGTGATAATACTCTCCTTGGTGGCGGTGCATTGATTAATATAATACCCTTCGCAATTGTATAATCACTCAATCTGGGGCCTTTCAAGAAAACCAAGATGATTTGTAAATTCATTGATGGATCAATAAAGAAGCTGAAGGGTATTCTTGAAAACGTCGTCATTCAGATCAAGGGCACGACCTACATTGTTAACTTTTTGTATTGCCCATGGAGACTCCCACCTCTCTGGAGCTCACTCCATTCATCCTGTGATGGCCTTTTCTTACCACTGCAAGAGCATTCTGATTGAGATGATTACTGCACCCACTGCCAGCAAGAGACCCATATCTGATGAGAGTATACCTGTGTCAGCCGACTCTGAGGATTATAATCTTGGTATAGAGATCAAAGATTTTCGCTTTATCATGGACGAAATAGAGACCTGAGAATTCCTCTTCAAGGTTAAGACTCAGAAAGCATAAACCTTGGAGTTCCCTCTTTCCATGAGTGGCGATGTGTTTATTGAGATCCACATCATTTACACTATAGATACCTGAAAACCCCTAAGATGCCCTGATTAATCTTGTCGTTTTGTTTTAGTAGTCAGACACATATGATTAATAAAAAAAGATACTAATTTAATTTAGCAATTAATAGCGCGCAGTCAGATTTTCATTTTACTTAGGCAAGCCCAAGGTCAAACTTAAGCAAGCCCAATAGTCAATTTAGAAGCTAGGTTTTCAGAGAAGCATTTTTTAATATTTTATTCAATTAATTATGAAGTGAAATTTTAGTCAAGTCTATGGTCTAAATTGCAATTTCCGATCAAACTATATTAAAAAATTCTAAAACATGGCCAGAATGTGAAGAATGGTGAAATAAATTCATTATATTTTTTTTGGAATTTTTGGATGCAAAATGAACTTATAATGAATTAAAAATGCATGTAGAGTGATTTTTCACAAATTAATTATAATAACAAACCAATTTCTTTCTCTGGAATAAATTTATCCTGGTTAGGTCTATATGAGAGTTATACAAGAAGAATGATAGATCCTAAAAATAATGGGTCTAAATCCTATTAAAAAGTAATTACTCAAATCACAACTTAATTGATTATGGCCTCGATATGCATATACATGGAATTAATTTTGGGCACAATGTAAAACACATTTAATTCTGACTACTTTGAATTTTTGGAAATTTTTGGAGCAATAATCAATTTAATATCAATTTCAGATCATGTAACAGGTAAATTATGCAATTTTCACTAAAATAATTATCTTAAATCAACTGCATTTCACAAAAATCCATTAAATATATACATGATAGATAATAAGTGTTTCTATAAGATGTACTTTTTGGAAGTGAAAATTGATGACAACTGATAGTTTAAAACAAACTCAAACACAATGATTTTTATGCAAATTACATAAATAAATTTAAACTAAATGCAATCTAACAAGGACTAAGATGCAATTACCAAGACTCGAGGGGTCTACGTGCAATTTTTCCCTGGGGCTCACATGCCACACATGTGCTGCTGACGTCACCCAAAAGGCGAGGGTCTTTTGTTATTTGATGAAGCTCGAGGGGTCAAAGTGCAACTTACCCCACTACTCATGTGTAAAGCACATGATGTGGGCGAAGTTCGTCCTAGGGCTTAGTTTCAGGTAGCCAAGGCTCCACGTGGGTGTAAAGGGGAGGCTCGACCCACCCAAAGCATGAGGTTCGACGAAGAGAGACATGTCGCTCTTGTAGCCGCTTGATGACGATCGGTCGACTATGGAAGGTGTCCCACACCTAGAGAGGCAACAAGGCCGACCGAGTCGAGCATCTCCATGTGTGAAGAGTCTGGTCGATGGCTGTCGACGAAGGTTGGGGGAACTCGCCAAAGGTGACAGATGTTCGGAGGTGGAGGTAGTGGAGCGAGGACTTTAGTGGTGGTTGTTGTGGAGTTGATAGCAGAGGACTCCGACTCAACCTCAGTCGACACATAACCGAGAGGCATGCTCCCTGATGTTCATGACAATAAGGTGGGGAGCCTCAAGGGCTCTGCTATTGTGGGCGGAAGGTCAGTTATGCGAAGGGTGGAGGTGCTCTGTGCTTATGATGTGCATCACCAAAGGGGGAGACGATGGTTCTCCTATACGGAAGATGTAGGAGACTAAGTGTGGGTCTAATCTATGCGAGATTAGATATGGAGGGTGTGGGTGGTATAAGAAGAAATATAGACATGGGAAGATGAGAATAAATGTAATCGGTCAGAGATGGTTTCATTTCAAGTGGATTTGGTCAGATGGAACTGCGAACATACATCATCTGAGGAAGTAGAAGAGGAAAAAAAGGAGAAAGGAACTGCCTGTAGTGGTGGACAGGTTCGCTTGGGAAATATGCTCAAATCAACACTGGTCATTACTCAAGTTGCCAGCAAGCGATGAGCTGGGCATTTGAGGAGGAGCAAGTGCAGCAGAAGGAATAGCTCCCCTTCAGGATCTCGTCACGATGGAGAAGCTAGACCATCATTGCGCTGAAGAAAGTCCCCCTCGCTGTCACCGTAGAGCCTTTGAGGCTGGTGGCTTCTTCCTTGCACGGAAGGAAGATGTTGGATGATGGGGAGCAACGAAGGTGGCTTTATGGGCAGTTGGAAGCGAGGCAAGATCAGTAGGAGTTGTTGGGCACGATGCTGGATGTGGTTGTCCTGAGGGAGGCCGACCAGGTGATGAGGAGCGATGAGGGTTGTGATCCACCACAAAGGGTGGAGGCAGTTGCGTAGGATGTGGGTGGTTGGCGATTGTGGGTGCATCGCCGCAAGGGCCGTGAGAGGTAGGAGGTTACGTAGGTAGAATAGGTGCACCACCGCGAGACGCGACATGATGTGTCATGTGGCGTACAGGGGAGGGAGGACCACATGGTAGGAAGAAAACAAAATAAAAAACAAATTAATAATTAATAATATTAATATTAATAATAAATAAATAAATAATATGTAAATAAAGTAATAATATTGATATTAATTAAGAATAATAGTATTTAAAATAATAAATAAAATATAAAATAAATGAAATAAATAAATAAGTAAATAAATACAGAAAATAAATAAAATAAATAAATTATTAAAATAAATAATTAATTAAGAGTAAGAAATAAAATTTTAAGGAAATAAAATTATAATACATTAACTATTAATAAAATAAATTAAAAGAAAATAAAAATGGGGGTGACACTTGGCAGCTCTAGGAGCACATGTCGCTGCTAGAAAATTCGAAAAATTAAATCCAACGACAAATAAAAAATAAATTTCCTAATCAAAAAGTGATGAACATGAAATTATTTTATCTCGACAAGACCTAGAACTTCCGTGAAGGACCCAAAACCAAAAGAAATCATCTATAAAATACCGCATTTTTGTATTTAACAAACTTTTACCATTTTTAAATAAGATAAAAAAATAAAAAAATGGTTAAAACTTAATCTATTTCTTTATATTTTTAATAATTTTGAAAATAAATAAATAAAGTAAAGGCGACATATGTGCAAACTAAACATACAGACTCAGGTTGATTTATTTCCTTTGATTTTTGCATCAATTTCTAGTTGAATTTTATTAAAACATAAATCAGAGAAAATAAATGTAAAGGAAATAAATAAAAAATGATTATTTTTAACATAAAATAATAGGGTTAAATTAGTAAATCTGTATAATATACAACGAGGTCCCAAAACCGAAGCTTTACATATGAACTCTGATTCATTTGAATTCGATCTTATTTTGTAGATAATTGAACGTACATCAATACGAACATTAGTAAGGGTCCATAGGAGACTATATGAGAGATATTCATGTTTTAAGGCTTTGAGTCTCGAACTAGGTTTTGGGTTTTATTGGCCATATTTACAAGTATTCATTTTTTTGGTATTTTTCTTTTATTAGTGTTAGTAATATATACACTACAAAGTTGATTTTATTTAATTTTAAGTTATTGAAAAATAAATAAAAAATGAGAGAAAATATGGGTAGCTACAAGTTATAATGTACAAAATAATTCATGCTTCTTATTCATGTAATTATGCATGTTAAAATGTGGATATTAATTCTAAGTGCATGAGTGATAAAAATGTAAAATAAATGGAGAAATGTAGCTAATTACTCAGGGACAAAGCTATATTTTTCATTTTTAGAGTGATGAATCACAGATTCATCAACCCCCTATACTTAACCTTGCTCATCTCCGAGCAACTAAAATGAAATGCAAGAGTGAAATGATTTTGGGTTCCATACCAAGGTCATGAACAAAGGTGAAAATGGAGCTTGGCTCGACCTTTGGATTAATAATGTGGCAGAACTCCTTATGAGAATTAGGGTTTTAATAATAACAACCTCCAAGTTTGCATGAGTCAATATCCCGTCCCAAACATCTTAGATCATCCCCCTCTCAAGGCATCCCACATGAACACTGAATAACGGTCTCTGGTGTGTGAAGGAGTTAGCTCTTCACATCCAAGGTGCTAGACTACCATGCAATCTCCTCCTCTAGTAACTCATCCTCTGGGAGTCAGGTATTTCCTTCTAAGTTCTGGAATGTTCTAGCTCACAGTGAGTAAGGGGAGAAGTATAGAAGAAGGGGAAAAGAATTGCAGAGTGAACATTGCATACAACTCTCCTGTGAAGCTTGGTCATTGTAGCCAAGTCTTCACTAGATCCGCATAATATCTGAAGCTTGGATCATTTTGGTCAAATTATCTTTTTTTGGTATTGGCTTCTTTTTGGTAGAAATTTGTGGTGGCTCCACATGGATATTTTGTGCCCAGACGGATATAGAGTCTTTTGGTCTATCCATGTTTTGGGGTTTTAGGACAAATTGCACTAGCAGTCCATCCCTCATCTGAAGTTTTATTTCAACCTAGTACTCTAGTCTTTAGATGTCCATGATACCAATGAAATAAACACACGGTCTTCCAACACCTCGTCTGAGTTGAGCTAAGTGTGCAATGTAGAGTACAGAATAATTCTTTATCGAAGAGTCTACCTAGAATGAGGCGACCATGTTAGACACTAAGAGTCAAGTATAGACGATGTCTTGTAAACTTGGAGAATTATATATAATACATGAAGTTTCTAAAATCCGACTTCTTAATTAAAGTTCCTCTAAAATTTAGTGAATTAAGGTCAAATTATTCTATCCTCAGTTTCTATTCATAACTGAGTTCAGAACTCACTAACTTTCCACTTTGCTTATGCAAGATATGCAAATGAAATGCAGATGAAATGACATGCAAATGATGTACAAAATGTTTTTCCTTTTTTAATGAATGCAAGGATGATTTGTAAGTGTTAATAAGAAGCTCTTTTATTGAACACAAGTTTTTTTTGTTTGTTATTATCTATTGTTTGTATACCTCCTATTTTACAATAATTTTACAAAAGTAGTATTTACAGGAATTTTCTAGTAATTACACAAAATTTTACAAGGAGGATATTAAACACATTATGCAGATTTTACAGCTTATATGCGATATAGACTTTATACAAGTATTTTACAAAGACACGATTTTTTTATCTATTTTGCCCACCTCATAATTATTGAATATTATATACAAAAGTATGTGAAAGTACAAGCTATGGGAAATATATATGTGTGTGTGTGTGTGTGTGTGTGTGTGTGTGTGTGTGATATACATGCCCCCTATATTTAGCGAGTGTTATATCCTTAGAGCACAAAATGCTAGGAAAATTCATAGCTCGTGCTAAGCATAGGAGAGTGAAAAGAATAGAATTATAGAAGTCGAACCACCCCCTATACATAGGCTCTGATCAACCTAAGTGTAGAAAAAGAGCAAAAATGGGGTGGTCGAGATCAAGAGGACAACTGGATGAATATATAGACAAGCGAGCATAGGCCCCCTATACTTAGGCTCTGGTTAGCCTAAGTATAGGATAATGAGTGGGTATGAGAACTGATGAGGTTGGGGAATATACAGAGAGAAAGGGGAGTGGAGAGAGAGATGCTTGGAAATGTTGGGAGTAGTGAGGATACATGCATTCCTTAAGAGTGAATCATGGGATTCTAGGATATCTCTTAAACACAGGCTAACTGCTCATTTGATCTTACAAAATGCTTCAATAGTTTCCCGTTTAGAGGAACGATTGTGCACCATATGTAAGCTCTAAAATCTCTATACTGTCGTTCATGTGCACTTCTCTGACTATGAAGGGCCATGTCCACTTGGACTACAACTTGACTAGGAAAATCTTCAACTTGGCATTGAATAACCATACCTTCTCCCCTGGGACAAAACTCTTGCTTCTGAAATGCTGATCGTGTCAACGCTTGATTTTGTCCTTATAGATCACACTGTTATCATATGCCTTGTTTCTTATTTATAAAATCTCATTTAGGTCCATCTTTCTGCTCTGTTATCCTTCATGTGTGTTCCAGTTCACCTTCTTTAATGCCCATTCAGATTTGTGTATCAACTCATCTGGCAGATGACACAGCTTTCCATAAACCATTCGGAATGGGGAGATTCCAAGAAGGGTCTTGTAAGCAGTCTAGTATGCCCATAGAACTTGGTCTAGGATTTGGGACCAATTCTTCATGTCAGGGCAGACTAGCTTCTGCAAAATGCCCTTCACCTCCTTATTAAACACCTCTATCATGTCATTCAATTGTAGGTGATATGGACTAGCAACACGAAGCTCGATGTCGTAGTACTTTGTTAACTTTCATTTCTCTATTAACAAAGTGGACACCCCCGTTAGAGTGATGACTTTGGGGACCCCGAACTATGAAATGATGTGATCATTCACGAACTTGCAGATAGTTTTGTTGTCTGTAGCTTGGGAAGGGAGAGCTTCCACTAGCCTAGAGAGATAATCATCTGCCAGTAGATTGTGCTCATAGCCATGTCTATTAGGGAATGATCCCATAAAATCTATTCCCCAAGCATCAAAAACATCAACAATAATGATGGCTTTCATGGGCATTTCATTTTTGGGACAGACGGTCCCTCCCATTCTCTGACATACTGGACACAACCTAACAAATGCATATGCATCACAGAACATGGTCAGCCAATACAAACCACACTGAAGCACTTTCCGCGCGGTCCTCATCCTAGAGTGATGTCCTCTTGCCCCTAAGGAATGGCAATAGGTGAGGACACTCATGTATTACTCCTGAGGAACACGCCTTCGTCAAACATAATCCGAACCTTCGAAGAAAAGGAACAGATCCTCCCTATGGTATTTCATAGATTCCTACTTAAGTCAGTCAATGTCGCTCTTGGGCCAATCATGAGGAACTATCCTAGACACTAAGAAATTAACCATGTTTGCATACCATGGAAGAGAGTGGACAGAACAGGACAATGTGTCAGGATAGCATCCTTGATTGGGTCAGACTCAGGGGAACTATGTGACTCAATGTGGGAGAGGTGATCAGCCACCACATTTTTCACTACTGGCTTATCCTTGTTCTGCAAATTGAACTCTTGGTGTAATAGAGCCCACCTAAGAAGACACAACTTCACGTCCTACTTTTCCATGAGGTACTTGATGGTTGTGTAATCTGTGAACACAATAACCTTGGACCTCAAAATATGTGACACGAATTTGTCCAAGGCAAACACTATGACAAGCATTTCTTTCTCTGTGATGGTGTAATTCTGTTGAGTATGATCGAGTGCATTGCTTGCATAGTAGACAACATAAGGAATCCCTTCTCTCCTTTGTCCTAACATGACCCCAACTACAAAGTCAAAAGCATCCGTTATGATCTCAAAGGGTAGAGACCAGTCTACAGACTGTAGGATAAGAGCATCCATGATCTTCCTCTTTAGGAGATCGAAGGACTCAAGACACTTGTGATCTATAATAAACTCCATGTCTTTTCCTAAGAGCTTCATTAGTGGTCGGGATGTCTTTGAAAAGTCCTTTATGAATCTACAGTAAAAATCAACATGCTTGAGGAACGACCACACTTGCTTGATGTTGGTTGGTGGTTGGAGTTTCTTGATCACATCCACCTTGGCAGGGTCAACCTCCATTCCTCTCTTGGATATGACATGCCCCAATATAATGCCCTCTTGAACCATGAAATGTCTCTTCTCCCAAAAGATCAGATTCACCTCACTACACCTTTTGAGGACTCGATCCAGATAAGATAGACAAGTATCAAAATACTGCAATCATGAAAGGAGTCGCCGCAGATCGAGAAGTTATCCTTAAATACCTCCAGGAAATCTCCCACCAACTCGGTGAATATTGCAATCATACACAAGTGGAAAGTCCCCGGTGCATTGCATAACCCAAAGGGTATGCGTCTGAATGTGTATGTACTGAATGGACATGTGAATGTGGTCTTTTCTTGTTCATCATGGGTGATGGCCACTTGGTTGGAGCCCGAGTACCCATCTAGAAAACAAAAGTTCCGTTAGTATCTCCAAGATCTGGTCAATGAACGGTAAGTGAAGATGCTCCTTTTTCGTCGTGACATTCAAGCATCTGTAATCTGCACGAACACGCCGCAACGTGGGTACTCTCGTCACAAACTCCTCTCCATCCAAGTTGGTGATTGTATGAAGTCGTGCCTTCTTAGGGACTTCATGAAGTGGTCCCACCCACATGGAATCAGAGATGGGATATATAAACCCCGTGCCACACCATTTCTCAATCTCCTTCTTGACTACATCTCGTAAGTTTTGATTTGCCTATGTTGGAACTCACGAGAGGGTCTACAACCTTCCTCAAGGTAAATATGGTGTGAGCACATAGCGGGATTAATCCAGTGAAGATCAGACATGATCCAACCTATGGCCTTGCGATTCTGTGCGGCACGAGGATTGTAAGCATTTATCATGGATTCCCCCTAATTCCTCAACTGACCAAGCTCTTGTCTGAATAGGTTATTTCTCTGCTCAGCTTGTGTAAGTCTAGTGAGGATGTCTTTCACTGGGTCATTATCTCCCTCATCATCTGGTTTCTTCTTAGGAGGCATCTTGTTATTTTCTATTTCTTCACCTCCAGAATATAGAGGATTTTAATTAATAGAGTTGTAAGAAGGCAAACTAGAAGTATCGAGGTGAGAGTCTTCCTCGATGTGGTGAGAGAAGAGAGGGGTTATCTGGGTCTGACCACTTCGAGAATGAAGAGTGACCTATTGGTCTTAGTTTCATGGGAAGAGTTTCCATGAAATCGAGGGGGTTCAAAGGAAGAGTGTCCCTAAACCCGTGAGGACGGTTGGTTTGGAGTGGTCAAAGAGAGGCTTGTCAAGTACGAGCAAAAGTCACCCCAATCCATCATTATCTATGTCAAGCGGTTCGAATTAAGAGCATGATGTGAAACAAGGAGTGAAAGAAAAGGTGCTAAGAGCGTGGTCTTTGAATGCACACCCTTGAATACAAACACAAAGCAAACTCAAGTTCACCTACTGCATAAGGTGAAGGCCGTAAATGTTCGACCGAATTATTTTGTCTATTTTAGTTAGTGATAAAACAATATTGTAATCCGTTAAACACAGGATGTCACCTCACGCCCAACAGTTCTCATTTTTGCTCCCAATTAATAAGGTGATCTTCCAGGGCATCCAGGTTCAATATCATATCCTAAAGTAGACACACGAGCTTACACAACCGAAATGTACACTAAGGTCGAATGCAAGTCCTTGCAGCTCCCATATCCGTAAGAGTTGTTAACGGAGACTTAGGGGGCAAGTTCAGTGATTTGGGCTCTATCCTTAGTGGTTACATCCTCACCCACTCTGTTAGGGGTAAGTACCTGTGTCCAAGGATGTGGTTGCTCTCTCGGATATAATTCCAATTTTAGTTCATTTTTTGGTCAAAATTGTATTAGCATTCTCGATTTTAAGTTTGATTATCACTGAATTAAATCCATCATACAAGGCGCACCTAACTTGCAGTCCTGATTTCCTTTTATCCTAAGTTATAAAAACAAGGGGAAGGGAGTCGAGAAAAACCGATGCAACGATAAAACCAATGATGCATGCCCAGTTTAGAAGATTTACAATGATCCTCATGTTGTACATGTGGTATGCGATACAAAATTGAAAATTTTTCTGCTATATGAATGCAGATGGTGAAACCACACCTATTCTTTTAATCGGGAAGAATATGAAGTTAATTTGACTAAAGAACATTCTAAGTGTGTCTTATTAAATGTGAAAATGTGCGGTCCCAAATTTTACGAACACAAGCAACAAATATTGACCTATGAAAAGCTCTAAGAGCTGCAAGTGCTGGTATAACCTACGAGCTACTCAAATCGAGTCCCACCCTCATCGGAGAGTGAAACAGGTTTCGACACCAAAAAAAAAGTATCTAATGTATAGTTGCACACACGAGATCCCAAATGGAATCCGCTACAAATGAGTAATTGCCTAAATTATTAACATTTAATTAAAAAAATCAAATAAATGAAGAAATAAATGCTAAGACTCTAGACTCTCTCATAACTTAACTTGATCTTAATATTTATGCAAATCCTTCAGTCCACTTATTACTAGAAAAACCAACCTCAAATGCTCTTGAGATGCTCGGCCACCTAAGAAGCCACTCTGTCGTGTCAGGTCCCTTACACAAAAATAAGATGGTGGCAAGAGAGATACAAAACATAAAAAAGGAAACAAAATAAATAAAATAAATAAAAAGCACAAGAAAATAAATAGAGTGATAATTACAAAAAAACAGGGTTAGACTACCCAGGGGATGGAAAACCTAAGATTTAAATTTTCAAAAAATCAACCAAAGTAGTGCCTCCCCAACAACGACACCATCTTAAAAACCCTAAGATACCCTGATTAATCTTGTCATTTTATTGTAGTAGTTTGACACTTATAATTAATCAAAATACCACTAAATTAATTTAGCAACGGGCGACAAATTTTTATTTTACTTGGGCAAGACCAATGTCGAACTCAGGGAGGCCAATGTCTCCTTAGGTTGGTTAATAGTCGATTTAGAAGCTAAGTTTTCAAAGAATAATTTTTAAAATTTTTATGCAATTATTTATGAAGTATAATTTCAAGAAATTCTAGGGGATAAATTGAATTTTCAATCAAACTATATCCAAAAATCCTAAAACTTGGCCAGAATATGAAGAATGATGAAATTAATGCATTATATTTTTAAAATTTTCAGATGCAAAATTAATTTATTATGAATTAAAATAGCATGCCATGTGATTTTTCATAATTTAATTATAATAAATAGCAAACCAATTTATTTCTCTGAAATAAAATTATCCTATATAGGACTACATGAGAGGTATCCAGGAAAAATAACAAATCCTAAGAATAATGGGTCTATAGCCTACTAAAAGTTAATTACTCAAATCACCACTTAATTTATTATAGCCTCAATATGTGTTCACATGGAATGAATTTTAGGCACAATGTGTAACACATTTAATTCTAACTACTTTGAATTTTTGGGAATTTTTGGAATAATAGTCACCTTAATATCAATTTCAGATCACGCAGTCCATTAAATATCTAAATGATAGAGAATAAATGGTTCTACAAGATGTAGTTTTTGGAAGTGAAATAGTTCAAAAAAAAGAAACACAGGGTTGTTTATGCAAATTACATAATTAAATTTAAACTAAAGGCATGCTAACATGGACTAAGATGTAATTACCAGGACCTGGGGGGTATACGTGCATGTGTCACACATGTGCTTCTAACGTCACCCAAAGGAGGGGGTCTTTGTTTTTTGATGAATCTCGATGGTCAAAGTGCAACTTTCTGCATCGCTCAGGTCCAGAGTGCATGACAGGGGCGAGGTTGGTCCAAGGTCTCAACTTCTAGTAGCCAAGGTTCCACATGGGTGCAAAAGGGAAGGCTCGACTACCCTAAATCGCATGGTTTAGCGAAGAGCGATGTGGTGCCCTTGTAACTACTTGATAATGATTAATTGACTATGGAATACATCCCACATCCAGCGAGGCGATGAGGTTGACTGGGTTGATCCTCTCCAGACATGAAGAGTCTGGTCGATGGTGGTTGGCGAAGGCTGAGGGGGCTCGCCGTAGGCGGTCATCTATTCAGAGATGGAGGCGGTGGAGCGAGGACTCCGGTGGTAGTTGCTCCGGTGTTCATTATAGAGGACCTTGTCTCATCCTCACTCTACAAACGATGGAGTGATGAGCTCCGCTAATGCGCGTGACAATGAGGTGGGGAGCCCCAAGGGCACTGCTACTATGGGCGGAAGGTCGGTGGTGCGAAGGGCGGAGGTGCTCAATCTTGGGATCTGCAACACCTAAGGGGGAAACGATGGTGCTCCTGTATGAAGATGGAGGAGACGGAGCATGGCACCAATCTATGCGAGATCATATATGGAGGGTGCAAGAGGTAGACGAAGAAACATAGAGATGGTAAGATGAGGATGAACATGGTCGGTCGGTAATGGTTTCATTTCATGTGGATTTGGTCAAAGGGAATTAGGAACATATTGTATCAAATGAAGTAGAAGAGGAAAGAAGGAGAAAGGAACTACCTACAGCAGTGGATGGATTCGCTTGGGAAAGATACTAGAATGAGCACCTATCGTCGCTCGAATCACCAATGAGCAATGAGCTTGGTAGCTGTGGAGGTGCAACTATAGTAGAAGGAGAAGTTCCCTTTACGAATCTCACCGCAGCGTAGTGGCTAGGCTATCGTTGCACTCAAGAAAGACCCCTTCACTGTCACTAGAGAGCCTTCGAGGCCGGGTGGCTTCTCCCTCGCACGAAAGGAGAATGATGGATATGGAGTGTGATGAAGGCAGCTTAATGGGTAGTTGAAAGCGAGGCAAGATCGGCGGGAGTGGTTGGGTGATGCAGGACATGCGGAGGTGGTTGGCCTGAGGGAGGGTGACCGGGTGATGAGGTGTGATGAGGGATGTGATCCATTGCAAAGGGCAGAGGTAGTTGCATATGAAGTGGGTGGTTGGAGATCGTGGGAGCATCGTTGCGAGGGCTGTGAGGGGTAAGCGGCTGCGTAGGTAGAGCAGGCGCATCACCGTGATATGTGAGCGACTGTTGCATGAGAGATCACACGTGTGGGGAAGAAAGAAGGAGAATGTGCCACATGGCATGCACGTGGCCGGAAGAAAAAATAAAAAAAAAGAATAAATTAAAATAAAGAATAAAGAATATTAATATTAATAAAAATCAAATAAATAAAGAAAAGGTAAAGAAAATAATAATAATTATTAAAATAAATAATAATTAAATAAATAAAATAAAAATAAATAAATAAATGAATAATAAATAAATAAATAAAATAGATAATAAAAAAAATTATTTTTTATTCAAAAAATAAATAGTTAGAATAAACAAATATATAAACTGAAAAGAAGGAGAAGAATAAGTAGTAAATAATGAAATAAAATTAAAAGAACACAAAAATGGGGGTGACACGTGGCTGCTCTAGGACCGCCATGTGTCACATCCAGAAAATTTGGAAAATTAAATCCAAAGAAAAACTAAAAAGAAATAGCAAACAAAGTCAAATAAAAAAGTTATCAACATTAAATTGTTCATCTCGATGTGATATACAACTTCCATGAAGGACCCAAAATCAAAAGAAATAATCTATGCAAAATGTATTTTTGGTGGTACTATAAAGATATAAAAGACCACATTTTTACATTTTACAATTTTTTGTCATTTTTAAATAAGATAAAAATCAAAATAAAATCAAATAAAATATCAAGTAAATATTTACAATATCAAGTATATTTACAACTTAATCTATTTTTTTATTTTGGTAACCATGAAAATAAAGAAATAAAATAAAGGGGACATACAAGTAGACTAATTATATAGACCCATGTTGATTTATTTTTCTGATTTTTTGCTTACTTTTTATTAGTATTTTACACATTTTATGAAAACATAAATAAAAGAAAATAAATGTAACAGAAAAAAGGATTATTTTTTACATAAAATAATATGGTCAAATTAGTCAATCTGTACAATATACAATGAGGTTCCAAAACCCAAGTTTCACATATGAACTCTGATTCTTTTGAATTTGATCTTAATTTATAGATAATTGAATATACATTAATTGATAAGTGAGTAATGATCCATAAGAAACTATATAAGAGAGATATTCATATTTTAAGGCTTTTAGTCTTGAATTAGATTTTGGATTTTATTGTGCATATTTACAAGTTAGCATTTTTTGGTATTATTCTTTTATTAGTGTTAGTAATATATACACTATAGAGTTAGTTTTATTTAATTTTGAGTTAGTGAAAAAATAAATAAATAATAGGAGAAAATGTTGCTAATTACATGTGATAATGTACAAAAGAATTCAGGCTTCTTATTCATGCAAGTATACATGCTAAAAAGCAGATATTAATTCTAAGTGCATGAAATAAAAAATAAATGGATAAATGTTCTAATTACTTAGGAATAAAGTTCTATTTTCAACATTTAGAGTGATGAATCACAAATTCATCAACACCTTACCGCAGAGGGCAGATTTAGGAGAGACTTCCTAGGTCAGACATGACCAGACTACTTCCACAGATAAGTTTGTGCATGTTCGTTCTGAGATCATTGAGGATACTCACCATGTCGATCTTGATGTCGGGTTTTGTCAGCTGATGACCCCGATATAGACTTGTGCCTTGTTAGATCCATTCCCCAACGATCGCATAAGAAGGTACGATTTCTACCTTCTTGATCATTGCATAGCAACCACCTTGTATATTCGTCTTTCCGGTCCATCTACCACTTCCATCATCGACCTCCGATCCCTGTGTTTGCCTTGCTTAGGATGTACTTTATCCTAAGTATAAGGGTAGGTGGATGATCTGAGTGTTTTCTTCGTCCCGTTTCATTACTCTCGTCATTGCTTATGCTTAGGGCTCTCTTACCCAAAGTATTAGGGGGAGTGATGCATTCATTATTGCATCATATTTTTTCCTTTTTATCAGTTTATTGATCCCCTTGTCTGTCTCCTCTTTTGTTGGTATTTCTATCTATACTTAGGGATCCCTTACCCTAAGTATAGGGGGAGACATACCGAGTTGTTGATATGTTCATTCCCACCGTCGACCCTCCATGCATGTTTCATACAATCTGCTATACTTAGGATTGATTGATCATACGTATAGGGGGAATGGTTGACTTCTCATTCTTTAATTATTCAGTCATTATAGTATAGGCTTTTCAATACTTATTATGGGTTGTCTTCTTTTTCTCTCTGATCTATGAGGGCATTGCTCAAGCTAAGTATAGTGGGGGTCGTATATCCATTATATATACTTTAAACATAACTTGTTCTTGCGTATTTAGACTAATATGGCTATCATACTATATGGGTATGGATATATAATTAAATAACTGACAAGAATAAACATATGTAAATACTCTTCAAAATTCTTTGTATAAACTGATCAATAAATTGGTTTAAAAATGTTTTGCAAAATGATTTGAAAAACGGTGGGAAGATATCTTGAATTTTTTTGAAAACTATTTGGAAAACTATTTGACAAAAACTTTTTGTTTGCAAAAATCTTTTTTATTCTTTTGGATAAAAGGTTTGATAATCTAGTTTGCAAATGGTTTGTAAAATGATTGTAAATTTTTTTGAGAAATCTATACATACTATTTGAAAAATTTTTGCAAAAATGATTTTCAAATTTTTGTAAAGGTTTGCAAAAGTATTTGTAAAGATTATTTGAAAAATAAAGTTTTCGATTTTTTGTTAAATTATTGGCAAATTATTTTAAGAACCTTATACGCATACATAATCATTGTATAAAAATTTGTAAATAAAAACTAACTTAACTCCTATATAAATTCCTAGCGTAAATTCTTCAACTAATTATTGTAAATATTGATACACTCTTGTGTAAATATTTGCACATACTTATTTCACTAATGTTTATTCAAAAAATCCCTAGAAATTTAAAATTTTCAAAAATCCATAAAATGCAAAATGTTTTCAAAAAGCTTCATAAAAATTTGCAAACCTTTTCAAAAATCCATAAAAAGTTTAGAATTAGAAAATTGTTTCACAAAAAGATTTTCTTCTCATTGCATTGCTTTTGCATTTTTTTCGGATTGATAATGATGATTGAACTAGTCTATAAGAAAATTCGGTGATTGGAGCTTGGTTTGACTTTAATCCACGTAATCATTGGAGCCTTAGAGGAACTGGAATTGAGGCACTTCAGATCTACTAGACTTCGTTCTTTGAGACTGCACGACTTGGTTCACATGTCATCTTGATTGTCTAAGTAGAATAGTTCGAAACACTCGCATGACTCTTGTCGACAATGATCTAACTTGCACAACTCAGTTGAAGTGGTAGAGGGTTGGATTTGTTGGCATGAGGTACAAACAAATGGAAACATGTGAAGCTACAATCTGTGACCATTGTGCCTCAACCCGATTCCATAGCGATGAGGTCCAAGGACAATATGTTGTGTGTTACAGTAATACTTCAAAAGAGGGATAGTATACCGACTCAAGAGGAAAAGTTCTTATGTAAATGATGTTGTAAATAGTATTAAAAAATTCAAAAATAAAAAATTCCAAAAAGAATAGATGGCTAAAAATCAAAGAAAAAATCAATTCCCATCGGAGTATGTATATATATTCAATAAGCAAGCATGTGCTTCAATTTTAAAGATCTCGATTCGAACTTTGAGAACTACTCTCAAGATTCCCTACTTCTTCCTCAAATAAATCGAGATCGCTCTTGTCCCGTATTTTCTCCTTTCTAGATGGAGAATGATTTCACTCCATACGCATCTCCAACCATAATAATGTTCAGAATAAACCCTGATTCTGAACTCTTCTCTACATTTGGTGCTTGTTTCCAGACCAATAGGTGTGTATTTCTTATTGTAGTAGAAGAACCCGATCTGGATACTTCATCGTCATACTCAAACTGTGAGATGGATCCTCAAAGTGGGAAGGGAAAACGAGCAGAGAAGAATGAAGTGAATGCGTAGATGCTCGTCTCCATACATATGATTCAAGAACATCTGATTACACAAGCCAAAGCATAGGCAAGCTTCTAGGTGGACCACAGAAAATAGGAGGAGGGAAATGAGGAGGAGAGAAAAATACCGTGCAAATTGACCCGAGGAGGAGAGGGTGAAGAATAAGAGAGCAACCCAAACCTACACTCAAAGAGACTAATAACCATGGTGCCGGGCAGATCACAGAATGGATCCAAATTCCTCTGATCCATGAATATTTTGAGTTGGCTCTTATCTCTTCCCTCGACTTTCCGCAGGAATGCTAATGAAGAACCTTATATCCATGTGCAGCAATTTGGACGTATACGCAACACCACTCACAACCCCAACATCCCATTAGGTGTTTGTCAAGATGACAACCTTCCCATTAAGATAAGGTACTTAACTGGATCAACCATCTGGAGAAGGTGGTGATGACGTAGGACGAACCGAAATCTGCATTTCTTAACAAGTACTACCTACTTGGTCGTTGTAATCTTATGCAATCCAAGATTACTACTATCTCCCAAGGACCACAAGAATCAGTCCATGATGCTTGGGAGAGATTCAAAAACATAATTGAGAAGTGCCCCCACCATGAGAAACTGAAGACCAGCTCGGTCCAGTAATTTTTTGGGGGCCTAATTGAAAAAAGCCAAAGGTTGGTTGACATCTCCTACAGACGATCATACTTTAACAAGGATGGGGATGTGGTGTGGTTGATATTCAAAGAAATGGTTGGAGGAGAAGTCACACTCTCATTATTCTGTTTCTACATGCAGTAGTTGTAGATCCTCCGTAAATCTCTTAATATGGTGGCTACACAAGAAGAGGACAAGTGTGAGAGTTCAAATCTAAGCATCATCAACAATCACTTGTCCAAGATTGATATCATAAAAAAGTGATCATTGATGAACCGCAAAATCGGCCCTTTAAGAGTGCTAAATTAGCACTTCAACATGTCGTAGCAGTCGGGTCGATTTTGGTCATCAAAAAGACCATCTCATTGATATGTGTCAAATAAGAATGCGATGGTCATGAAAATTGTTTTACTTGGCAAGAAACCAAGGTCGAACTCAGGGACACGAGCCTCTCTCGTATTAATCGGATTTGAGTCTATTTAATTAAGTGTTTAATTAAAGAACTATAGGTCAAAGCAATGCAAAGACACTACAACAACAAGACAATGCATTAAAAATAAACATGCATTTTTTAATCATTTTATCATGCAAATAAATGCCATAAAATGCAATGCGATGCAATGGAAATATGCCCTAGGTTAAAAGGATGAGCCAACTAACCCAAAGTTGATTCAGATTTAAATGAAGCAACCACTCATTTGACATAAAGTGCAAGGTTAATCAGAAAGGCATAAAAAAACACTAGAGTTAATTAAAAATACATTGAGATCACAGTGTCAATATCAAGAGAACAAATATGCCATTAAAAAGTACGTCAAACAAGCGTTAAAATGAAACTGAAATCAACTTAATCGGAGCTACGAGGCTCAAGATATGAAAGATCAAAGATAAGGGCATAAATGAAAGAAAACATGAAAATATAATTACAAAAAGGTCCCTGGAAAGGACTGAAATGTAAATATGCAAAAGAACGTGACCTTCTCTGTAATTTGCCCACACGCATAGGGGCCTTTCTGCAAATATTAAAACCCGCGATGGTTTCAATGTAAATATTCCCTACGCGCATGGGTAGCACGTGACACTGGACCTTTTTGCAATATTGGAGAAGTTGCGGGTCGTCCCTGCAAAGTGCCCAGATACGCACGTGCCCGGCACGTGCGATCTCCAGGCTCGGATCGAACTTAAGCTCGGGGGAGGCTCGGCTGTTTCGGCTAAGCTTGGATGTTAGGCTCGGGCTGATGCAGGTTCGGAATAGGCTCGGAAGTCCCAGGCCTAGAGGATCGGAGACGAAGGCTCGGGGAGGTTCTGGTGACGCCACGTGGCTAGGCATGGGCCATCCGATCGTGGAGATCGAATGGCTCCTGGAGTCGATGACGTGGCCTCTTCTGGGCCGTTGGATGGTCGCTGGAAGGGGACCATCCAACGGCAACTGCTGCTCGTCCTCCACCTTTGGCTGGCGGCGAATATCGAGCTCCGACGAGGGAGCCCGAGCTCCGCCACTCGTTTACGGCCTCTATGGAGCTCGCCCGAGGCTCCTGAAGGTCTGTCGATGAATCTGAGAGCTCGGGCGAGGTGATGGACGCTCTGGAGAGGGGCTTCGGGTCGCTGATGTCGAGAACGGTGATGACGAAGATGGCCCGGTGACCTCTCCGGCCATTGAGTAGGGAATCGACCTGCATGGTTAAGCCAATAGCCGAAGCGAGCATATACTTGTGCGTGCGTGAGTGGGATGTAAGCTCATAGGGTGGCGGAGAAGGTGGAGAGCTCGGAGCTCCTCTGCCGCGAGGGCGGAGGAGATGGGTCGGAGGCGATATAAGGTTTAGAGGAGGGAGAAGGTGAGCGGAAGCGTGCGCGTGAGAGGGTGAGTGATGGCGAAACTCGGAGGAGGATTAATGGAGGTCGCGGACGACCCAGGCGGCCTAGAAAATTAAGTAAATTAAAAGAAAATCGCAGAGGAAGAGGAAGGGTAGCTTACCTGGTCGGAGCGGAGCGGGTGGCTTGGGCTGGGGCTCGAATCGAGCCCCAGGTCTTCGCTGGACGTCGTCAGCCACTCGACGCAGCTCGAGCGGGCCTGGAGGCGCCGCAGCTCCGCCGTTCATGGCGGAGGGTCTCACCGGGGGATGGGGTCGTCTTCGCTCGATCTTCTCGCCTCCCCCTGTCACAGGGAGGCGGAGGAGGGCTGGGCCCCTCCCCGCGTAAAGGTGGACGACGGTTGACGGAGGGGGAGGCGCAGTATTTAAAGAACTTCGTCGACGGTTAGCTGGTGGAGACATGGGTTTCAAGGAGGAAATGGAGCGAGTGGGAGGACGACAATGGTTAATGAAGGCATGCACGAGGTAGAGGGAAGAGTGGGGAAGGTCGGAGGGCAGTTGGCGATGGGAGAAGTCAACTGGGGTGGCGGAGAAAAAGGAAAGGGGGAAGGGTGTGCGCGATCTGGATCTTGGGAGAGAGAGAGGTTGCTGGAGGTTGACGACGACCGATAGCCGTTAGATCTGGAGATCCAACGGCTGTCGTTGAGGCACCAAGGGATGGTCGCGATTAAGTCAGGGGGCGGAGCGATCAAAGGCTGCGCTCACGTAACGTGTCGAGCTACGGGCTCGGCGCTTAAGGACGGCTCAGATGGGAAGTGAGGGCCGATCGAGCGGATGAGAAGCGTTAGTGGAATGGGAGACCACGATGGACAATCAGGATTGCGATCGGAAGGCATCGGTCGCGCCACGTGGTGTGCTCTAGGTGAGGCGCAAATGGAGGGTGATGATGATGGGCGGGAGATGATCAAACGGTTGAGGAGAGAGCGGGTGTGGAGATGACTGAGCTGTTGGATCAGAAGAGGATCCAACGGCTGAGGATGCAGGCGGCTGAAACAAGGAGGGCGGGGCCACGTGGCGCACCCAGAGAGGGCCACGTGACCCAATCACTTTATTCAGATCTTCAAGTTGAAAAATGAAGGTCAAGATGGCCAAATTTGAGAAAACTCAAAACATGAAAGTTGTAGATCTTGATGAGATCTACAAGTTTCATGTTGATCAAAACTGAAGATGAGATCAACTGAAGCCACAAAATATTTTTGAGGGTATTTTTAAGTCTAAAAATACACGAATTTTTGTTTTGTCATTTTTTTGTGATTTTTAATTTATTTAAGACTCTGATAATTACATGATATTATCTAGGTTTTATTGACACTCAGCTTAAGCAAGGGGGTTAAAAAAGAGAAATAAAGATGATGAAATCGAGTTTCATCAATCATATGACTAAAAAAATGTCTGAGATCAAACAGAGGATCAAGGGTCTGGACAAGCGCGACCTAATTGCCAAGCAACTTGAGCTTTTGGTCACTACAACCAACTCTTGCCAGTCAGCTAGCTCATCCGTTGAAACTTCTGCCAAACAACACTAGTTGTAGGGTCCAGGGTAGTTGTCATAGGTGCAACATGTATTTTATATGTAGTCTCCCGACCAGGAACCACAACCAAAACTGCAACATCAGATGGTGATATACCAACAGAACCCCAGCTGACGATCATCAAGTTGTTCTTCCCACCTCTACCTATCCCTCAAGAGATAAATAATATATGGACCATGACATGCATTTGACCCATTCAAGTGGACAACCACACGATCAATCATAGCCTATGCGTCTGCTCCACCAACAGTAGGGTGGAAGAACTTTCCAACACAACCGACCTCCATCACAACAGAACCAGCCTCTGTACCATGCACACACTTGGAGGTATAACAATTATTGGAAGCCGTCATACCGACAAACCCAATGACACCGGCAACAACACAATTGCTCATTCATACCAATGGTACCCTCCTCTTCAATAATATTATCAATATCCTCCTCTACTATCATCGATAGCCGCCACTACAACACAACTATCAAAGCCAGCAAGCCACGACCACTGAACCGACTGAGGTGGAACCAGTAAACCCTGCACTCGACTGCCTAGCAAAGCTCAAGAAGAGCATGTCAGAGATGACCGAGAGGCTAGATGACCTGGTCGCAGCCTAGACGATCATACCAGCACGGGTCAAAGCCAATCCAAACAAGTTCCATTGTAAGAAGCAGGTCTGTGAGATGTCCTCCATTCCCGTAAAATTGGGTATGCATGAAACTGTTATTTTACCTAACAATCTGACTCCTAGGAGTGGTAGAGTCCTACAACCACATGTAACAACCCATCTAGCGGTGTTTTTCAGTCATCTTCATGAGAAGTCCTTGCAACCGATCTGGGGGGTGAAGAAGGAGCCTAGGAGAAAAGATAGGAAGCAACACCAGATACAAGAAAAGAATGAAAAATCAGAAAAATCAAAAAGTCCAAAAAATGAGAACAATAAAAGTTGAGTCATTCCCGCAGAGGAGAAGCCCACAAAAGACCCAATGAAAGCTGACAAAGCCTAAGCTACCATTTTTTGTTTTTCTACATTAATGTTTGATTGTATCCCTTCTTGTCGGCCAATTGTACAATTTGATTTTGAAACAATTTTGATCGATGTAAATATTCCTTTTTTAGAAGCTATTAGAAAATCAAAAATATTGCAAAATTAAAAAAATGCCCTGTCAGATCTTGTTATGATTGAGATTATATAGAATATCTTGTTGGAAATGCCACTAATGCAAGTCATGGACTATATGCCTAAGGTAAGGAAAGGATAAAAGAGGCATGCACAACTAAACATCAACCCTGCAAAAACATAAGCAATCGATATGAAAAACACATTTTAATCATGGCCACTATGAACATGATCAATAACTTCCCATCAAAGAAAAAGGATTCGGGAGAACCTTTAATAAAATGTGAAATCTTTGATCAAATGTTTGATCGTAATCTTCTTTATAGCGATTCTTCTATCAACTTTATGCCCACATATATACTTCAGGAATTCAGATTGGGTCCACTCAAACCAACATGCATGATCCTTCAATTTGCTTATCGATCCGTTAAGCGACCCTGAGGTGTGTTAGAAGACATTATTCTAATGGTGAATGACCTGAATTTCCAAGTGGACTTCATTATCCTAGACATAGATATTACCATACAGTTGCTCCAGATACCTAATATACTTGGTCGATCATTCATACGAACAACCGAAGAGGTAGTAGACTATGCATTTGGAAAGATCACCATTCATTCTAGCAGTGATAAGATAATAATGGATATGGTAATTGAACCCAATGTTAAAGATACCACACATGACCAAAGGGATACTGAAATACTGACCAAGACTGAATGTGATCAACTTGACAATATTAGAGACCCTAACATATTTTTTCGTTTGAGATTTCAACACAGGAATTACTTAGATCTGAGGAAGACCTAAATGCCATACTTGACACAAGTTCCCAAGACAACTAGGAGGTACAACATGATGAGATGATCGAATTATTTTGAGATCCCATCCAAACCAAACAAGAGGAATTCATAGCATATACATTCATTGTATTTTTTAACTAATGTGAACCTTGAACTGATGGCACCTCATACACTCAATACCAATATAATTTCTGAGGATATCACAAAGCCGATTCCAACCCCACCTGAATTCAAGCCTCTTCTGGAAAATCTTGAATATGCCTTCCTTGTTGGTGAGAAGGAATAATATATGATCATCATCAGCAACGAATTGACCTCGGATCAAGAATCTCGCTTGCTTGAGGTTATAAAAAAACCGTAAGGCTCTTGGATGGAATGTATTTGATCTTCATGGGATCAATCCCACCTTGTGTTCACATCAAATATTGTTGGAAAACGACTGTAAACCATCCTATGAATTCCAGAGAAGATTATACCCAAATCTCTAGGATGTATTCATGAAGGAAATCACCAAGTGTGATGTAGGCTTCATTTATACAATCTTCGACTCTAAGTGGGTCTGCCCACTGCATGTGGTTCCGAAGAAATCAAGAATCATGAGTGGTCACAAAAGATTAAGGAGAGGAGATTCCAACATGTGTACCTACTTCTTGGCATGTCTGAATTGACTGTAGATGCTGAACTCCGCTACCAAGAAGGATGACTTTCCATTTCCCTTCATTGATAGAGTGCTTAAAAGGTTGGCAGGGAAAGAGTTCTTTTGCTTCTTGGATGGGTACTCGGGATAAAACCAAATGGCTATCATCCATGAGACTAAGAGAAAACAACTTTCACTTGTCAATTGGCACCAATGCCTTTAAGTAGATGCCCTTTAGATCACGCAACGATCCCACTACATTCCAAAGGTGTATTTTGGTTGTGATCGGCGACAAGGTGAGTAGTTTCCTCGAAGTTTTTATGGATGATTTCTCCATCTATGATGATAGTTTTGATGCATGCCTTTAACACCTAGATTGAGTGCTTAAGAGGTGTTGTGAGTTGAATATTGTACTTTCATGGGAAAATAGCCACTTAATAGGTCATAGAAGGAATTGTGTTGGGCCACATCATCTCTAAACGAGGTGTGGAGGTCGACCCGACAAAGGTAGATGTCATTTCCAAACTTGAGCCACCTAAATTTGTGAAGAATGCGATTTCTTTTCTAGAACGCGGCAGATTTTATGGAAGATTCATCCAAGACTTCAGCAGGATTGCCCGACTCTAATTTCACTTTTAATCAAGGAGGCATATTTTGTTGTTAATGATAAAGTCCTCCAAGACTTAATTCAATTGAAAACTTTGATCACTCAAGCGCATGTACTATAATCACTCGATTAGTCTCTCCCATTTGAGATCATGATAGATGCATATGATTTCATTGTTGGAGCTGTACTGGGAATCGCATGGATGGACTTCCATCGCAATTCACTATACCAATAAGACATTAAATGAGGCTTAAAATAATTACGCTATAACTTAGAATGAGTTGTTGGCCACGGTATTCGCCGTAGAGAAGTTGAGATCACATCTTCTTTGATCTAAAGTTATAATATTCACTTACCACTCCGCCATCAGGTATCTATAACAAAAGAAGGATGCCAAGTCACATTTGCTCCATTGGATACATCTGCTCCATGATCTTGATTTGGAAATAAGGGATGAACATGGAGTTAAAAATGTGGTGGCAAAAAACTTATCATAAATTGAATGCCCAACTTTTCCCCAGGGTGATGCACCAATCTCGAACACGTTTCCAGACGAATCACTCTTATGTATCGCCTCACTCTCCTAATATGTCGATATTGTGAACTACCTTATTTCTAGGGTGGTTCCACAAGACTGGAACATATACAATAAGGATGAATTTCTGTCCGACATCCATTTCTACCAGTGGGAAGATAAATACCTTTCAGAGAGAGTGGATTCTATATAGAGATGGTGCATTCCTCAGGAGGAATACACTAGGGCCCTCGAGCACTATCATGAGCTCGAAGCAGGAGGACACAATTCTGGAAATCGTATGGCAACTAAGGTATTTAAGTATGGCCTATGGTGGCCTAGACTAGTTAAGTATGCAACGACATATGTGAAAGGCTGCACTGACTGTTAGAAGATGGGAGGGACCCTTGGTTCCAATGACTTGATTCCTTTCAAGTACATTCAGATCTCTGGTATTTTTGATGCTCAAGGCATTAATTTTATGGGTCAGTTTCCCAACAGACAGGGTTATGAGTATATCCTTCTTGTCGTTGATTATGTTAGTAGTTAGGTGGAAGCTATCCCCGTCTGAGCCGCTGATATCATACATTTTGTTTTTTTCTCTAGGACAACATTATTTGATTGTTCGACATTCCCAAGATCTTGATTTTAGATGGAGTTAGTCAGTTTGTAAACAAAGAAGTGAGAAAACTTGCTAGGGAGTACAATATAGACCATCGAGTCACCTCTTCTTATCACATGCGGTCAAATGGACAGGATGAATTATCCAACAGGGAGATCAAGACTATATTGTATAAGCTTGTACAACCTGATAGGAAGAACCAGTCTCAACTCCTTGATTCAGTTCTATGGACTTGTCGCATGGCCTATGATGAATCCCTGAGTCTCCCCTTTTATTTTTTTATTTTAGCTCTTTTTCTTGGAAAAACATCATGTGATTACTTGTAAATATAATAACTTAACAAATTGCATGTTTGTGTTAATAGCGCACATTTAGCATGCATTTTTGGCAAAAATAAAAGAATAAAGGAAAAGAAAAAGAATCGTGTATTTAGAATAAATACAAAGTGACCTAATTCCCAAGAGAAGGTCAAGCTTTGACCTGATTGCAAAATAAATTAAGTAGAGAGAGATAGGGCTCACTATGTGTTGTACACTTTACCTATAGTTTCACATACTATTTTATATATTTTTGACAAAATAAAATTAAAGTGTCATTTTACACCCTTGTATATATTTATAAAAATAAAATAAAAATAAAATAAAAATCGGAAAAATAAAATAAAAATGAAAGCCTCAATCTCCTTGTATAAAATCAACTTGTACTATCTATTATATAAACTTATTTAATTTTCAAAAATAAAATAAAAATTAATTTATACTCCTACAATAATGTTATAAATAAATAAAATAAAAAACGAGGGTATTGTTTAAAAATAATAAAATAAAAATACGTGTACATAATACATAGGTATATTATACCTGTATATAATACTATATATTGAATATACATTAATTTATTTTTCATAAAAATAATTAAGAATCACAGAAAAACAGTTTGAAAAATAATAAACATTTTTTTTATTTTATACACTTTTTATTTTGAATTCATTTGTTATTTTTATTGAATTTTTAATTATTTTGTATATTCTGATTTTCTGATTGGTCCATGGACTTTGTTGTATCCAGTCAACGATTTCTTCTAGGTTGGGTCGGGTCGCCCACCTTCTCGCCGGACTCTTTTCTCCAAATTCTTCCACCTAGCTTCGACACCTCTGGCTTTGATTCTTCGCCCGGGCCTCCTCCTAGCATCTGTAACCTTCACAGATCCCTAGGAAGGCACAGATCGTCCTAGTGTTGGGCGCTCTCGCTCGATCATTTAACATCTTCTCCCGCCTCCACTGAGAGGTAGCTCGTGCTTCACCTCTTCCTTCACCCCTAGACACTCTAGCCGAGTGACAGTAGCTTGGAGGAGCCCAATTGAGTGGAGTTTGGTGGCTTAAAGCTGCAGCTCGCAACTGTGGCCGGAGTCCTCGGCTACGTATAGCCTCCCCGCCTGTCGTAGCGTGGTCGAGGCCATCACCATGACGTCCATCATCGCCTAAAGCCTAGGAGCCTCTCTGAATCTTTAGGTATCATAGTTATCCTTTGCATTAGCCTATTTGATCCAATCTTTCCATCTTGCATCGCCGTACGCTCCCTTGCTCCGTCCAACTGGTCGGAGCTTTGTTTCACCCACGCACCTATTCAGATCAGCACATCGACTCACCCCACATCTAGTTCCACAACCTGATCATCCTTAGACCTTCTCGTTCGGGTTGGATTAAGACCGAGACCTCCCTCTCTCACTATCATCGAAGGTCGAACACCATTCCCCGTCATTTTTCCTATATACTTATGCAATAAACTCTACCGGAACTACGCCCCCAAGTCGCCCTTCCTTTTACAGGTGCTAGAATCACGGAGGAGCCCATTTGGGTCACTAGTTGCTTAGGCAAAGTAGCTCTAGGTCGTGCCACCATCCACGACCATCTGACCATCATCAACCTCATCGGAGTCCTCTACCATAAGCAGAATACTTCCACGACCATGTTGAGCCTTCTCGCAGCTCCATCAGGGCTGTGGATTGTGGTCTACGCTTGGGCGAAGCTTGCCGGGGAGGAGTTCCTCCAGCATCCTCACTTGTGGTTCGATGGAGACCCTCTCGTCCAAATTCCATCCTGACTGTCCCTTCGCCGCCTTTTGTCAGAAGCGTCAGATGCACGATTAGCGACCATCAAGGCCAACATTCCTCGCATCGTCTAATCTCGTCAGACCCTATCAGATCCGTACATCTGTGCTACAAGCCTGCACCGTCATATCTTGAGTGGAACAGATCCGAGCCGTCAGCTGCCACCTTCTCTAGAGCATGCTCCCATGTGACTTGCACGCGCCAGCAAAGGGTATATTTCCCTTCTAACCTTTTTGTTTATGCATTTAGCTTTCATCCAATAAATAATTATTGTAGTTGTAAACTTTTACAGTTTGGACCTCGTAGTTTTTAATATTTGCACTTTAGACCAATCTATTTGAACTCACGTGCATCTCTACGTGCTATTTGAGTACTTTATAGTATTTTGTATGAACTTCTATGTTGTTATGAATTGAATGATGAGTTTGTAGAATTTGCACTTATACCCCTATGAGTCTGGATCATGTGTTGTGCATTTGATTGCTTGGACTTTTTGCATCTTCGGCCCTATACTTTTCACCTATGTTATTGTTAGGCCAAAAACTTTATTTTAATTGCACTAGGTCCCTTTAAACTGTAACTTATTACATATTTTATTTTGGACTTAGTAAATATCATATTAATCCAAAAAATATCTAAAAATTACCACCAACTCTTGTTGCCGTGTAGTATTTAGTGTAATTTTATTGGATTAATTTGTTTGCATTTATTAATTTTGAAAAATAAAAAACCTATAAAAATTACCCTGTCTATTTTTGAAAATCCATAAAAAATCGATAAGTGTCTTAAAATTTCAAAAAAGGTCTGGTTAGTGCCTTTTTGTGTGCTTTAGCAACATTTTTAATTTTGTTTGAAAAATCACTAGAAAAGCCCTAAAAATTACAAAACACCTAAAATCTTATAAAATTATATAAAACTCAAGAAAAATCCAAAAATCTCCATTCAGTTCCTATTTGTAGGTTTTTACTTGTATTTTCTCATAAAATTGCTACCAAGGATTTGTGGGCATTTTAGTTATATTTAACTTGCAATTTAATCTTGGTTGTGCATTGTTTACATTTTTAGTCACTGTTTGATTTTTATAAAATTACAAAAACATCAAAAAATCCACAAAAAAATACAAAAGCATTTCAGAACCTTAAAAGCCCAAAAATATTTTTCATCTTAATTTTCTGAGCATTTTTAGCCTTAAAGAAAATTACAAAAAGATTATTGTGTTGCTTTGTTTTCTCATTTGTTGATTTTGTTTCCTTATTAAAAAAAGTAAAAATTTGCAAAAATAAAAACCCCCATAAATATTTTACTTTAGTTTTTAGATTTGACTACTTCGTAATATTTTTGTGCTTCTTGCGTTCGATCCTGGATTGTTATACCGGTAAAATAAATAGCGGATCGCTTACATGTGCTTGATTATTTTTGATCTATTTGAGTGGTTATTTCTTCTTGTCGATTTCGCTGAGTGATTCGGGTCGCAATGACCCTTGATATTACTTAACCCGAGTTGCCTGGTGTGTCATCAGAATTGTGTCATTGCCAAGAAGCATGGCTTAGTCTCTTTTATTTCTCTTTTATTAGTTCTTTGCCTCTATTTGATATAACTACTTTCTAAAACATTTCTGTTTCACTTTTTGTGTGAGGAACCTCCTGAGGATGCTTCGGCTTTTTGTTTGAGGAAACCGCACCAGAGGAGGAGCAGGAGTTAGGAGAGAGTAGTTATAGCTTATAGACTAGTTTATTTGTCTACGGAACTTTGATTATTGTAATATTTATGGACTTGGACTCTCTTTGGACTTAGACTCATCGGGATCTGCTTCGCTGAGTACTAGTGTACTCGAGGGACCTCACTACATTTTTCGTACTTTTGTTTTTATCGCCTTTTATTTGTTTTGATTCTCGAGGATTTTACCCTTAGACTTAGGACTTTTGTTGATTGTGACATAATTAGCTAAGGCCCCACACCTAATTGCTCATTCTGTTCCTATAGAACATAATTGGACCTAGCTAATAATCAATAAGAAAAAGCTAACTTAATTTATTGAGAGGCCATGTGCCGCCAGAGGTCGTATACAACACTGGCAGGATCCGTTTTGGCGGACACCGATCGACATATGAGATCGAACTCAGGTCTCTCTCTATGATTAGTTAGCTATCTGTTCTTCACGATTGGTAGAAGTTGCTTGTCTAAGGACGATTTCTTCGTTGCATCATTTAGTTAGTTTATTTTTTGTCTTTAATTTATATACGGATCACCCTGTATGTAGAGTTTTATAGTTAGGTACGCATTTCTATCTCTGCATGCATCGTAGTGTTTGATCGTGTATAGGCTTTTTTGACTTCATCCCCCTGTTTTATTGGACTCAAAATAACCCAAGAAATCGAAAAATTTGTTAGGCGTTGGTTTATTTTAGAAAAATACATAAAAAGTGAAAGCAAATAAAATTGGGACTGCTAATGCAAACTGGACCCTAAAATACACCTCCTCTAAAAATATTTATTTTGGGGAGAGTCACCCCCTCATTGGTTGATTTATCTTCAGTGAGAGAGTGACCCGCACCCTAGGTAGAGTAATACCTGAACTCCTTTCAGACTGTTGATATTGCAGTTGGTTGTTCTCCAATGAGGATTTCACTGGGTAGCCGGTAATCTGTCCGGAACATCCTTAGCAGATTGGGCAGATCGGGTAGCCGGTAAATGGTCCGCACCCATACTGGCTGGAAAAACTAACTGTGGGATTGGGCCAGTCTCCTGGGAGTATCGAGGTTCCCAACAGCTCTCTTAATCGCTCTGATAGATTAATTGATCACCTACATAAAATTGACAAGATTAACGACCGATCTCTCACGGTCATCAGCTCGAGTGTTGAGTAGGTGAATTGGGGGTTTGAAATCTGATCTTGTTTGCATTCCAGATCTCTTCGTGATGAATCCCTACATCACGATGATGGGAAGGAGGTCCCTTAGGCTGCCTTTGACATCACCGCTTTCGAGCACTCCTTTCCATTCATCTAGGGCAGTTTCAAAGAGCCCCGACCATCTCTCTGAACATGAGTTTGCTACCACCCTATTCCCCCTCGACCACCCTTCTTCCAGTCCTAAGGTGCAAAAGCAGAGGCCAACACAGTTATACATTCATTTGACAGCACCTGAGTTGGGGTCTTTTACCTTTGCAGAGACCCGAGAGATGGCTAGCAGTGAGGGACGCACCAATGAGAAGCCGTAGGGATCAGCGTACGTACTTGACCAGGCAACCATCAACAACACACTCTTAGCCTCCCTGGAGATGATGGAGCGCCATATTAGAGACCAGGGAGCATTCATGGCAGATGTACGTCGAGAGCTTATGGAGATGAGAGCCGGCAAAGGAGAGCCGCAGAGACCAGCTGGTGGAGAGATACCCGCAAACGGAGGAGGAGATGGATGTCTAGATGATCAGCCAGAGCCGAGGCCACCATACACGATGAGACAGTTGTAAAACCCTGATGCAACTCTTACCCACTGTTGGATTCAACTCCCGGAGATCCTAGGTGATTTTGAGCTTCACCCCCATACTATTCACTTTTACCCAAGTTCCATGGGCTAGCCAATGAGGAGCCACACCTCCATCTCTAGGAGTTTGAGATGATTTGCAGTACTGTCCGTGACATATTCAGGATGAGGACACGATCAAGATAATCGCCTTCCCATTCTCATTGGTTGATAGAGTAGCCTATTGGGTGAAGCATTTGGGGAGGTATGTCACCACATGGGAGAGGCTCTAGATCAGGTACTTGAACAAGTACTACCCACTCGATCGGACCAACACAGCGAGAGCTATAATCAACAACTTCACCATGATCCTGAACGAGCAGTTCCATGAGTTTTGGGATCGTTTCAGAGAGCTCATCGACCGGTGTCCACATCACAAGATATCCAAGCCCAACTTAGTCCAGAGCTTCTATTGTGTCCTGACACCAGAGCTGCAGGGGCTTGTTAAATCCTCATGTGGGGGGGGGGGCTATTTCACCAAATATGAGGACCAAGTCTGGGCCATCTACGAGGAGATGACAGAAAACTACATGGTGATGTCTGATGAATCTACGTTTCATCATCTTTATTCTATCATTTTGGCCTTAAAAACCCTAGTCAATGCTTGTAAATAACGTTAATTCTTGCATTCTAGCATTCATGCATAATTGTGTAAATATCGTATAAAATGCGGTTTTTAAAGCCAAAATTATAGAATAAAGAAAAGAAAAGAAAAAAAATAAAATATTGTAAATATTTTATGACCCGAAACCCAGAGACCTAGGCATCACGATGACTAGGTCGACAAGGAATAAAGTAGGGGGAGATAAGGGTCAAAATACAAAAAAAATACCCTTTGATTTAATTCATTCTTTATTCATTTTGGGACCTATTTTCGGTTCCACTTTTTATACATCAAATAAAGAAACTTTGTACATGAAAGCTGTAAATAATTAAATAAAGAAAAATAAAAAATTGATTTCATTCAAAAATAATGTACAGATAAAAAGTTATGGTCTGAATAAAAATCCAGAATTCCAAATTCCCAGACCTGTATCTCACAAATAAAAACTCCAAATGCATCAAACTCACCTTTAATTGTATATAGTTAAAAATAAGTTATTTAATGGATGTGGTTTCGCATTTGGCAGAGTTATGGTCTGAAAGTTGAGTTTTGGACCCCTATTGTATACTTGTTAAGATTAAAATATTCAATTTATTATTTATTCACTATTTTTATAATTTTATATTTTTATAATTTTGTAAATATTATTTATAAGATATTTGTATATTAAAATCATGATAAAAACATAAAAGAAACATAAAAATAAAATACATGTAGATAATACATAGGTATAAAACCTATACACATACATATACAATGTATACTTTTATTTTATTAAGTATATAAATTATATCAGAAAAATAAAATAAAAATAATTTTAAGTGTATAAAAATACTTTATAAATTTATAAAATAATAAACAAAAATATATAAATTAAATTCACAAAATAAAAATAAAATACTTATATATAGATAAATATATCTATAAAGGCTAAAATAGGTAACTTGTAATTATTAACCTCTAATAAATAAATAAAAATAATGATAAAATAATTTATAAAATAATAAACATTTTTTATTTAATAATCGAAAATTAATAAAATTGTTATCTATTTTTAATTGAATTTAGAAACCTTTTTCCAAGGTTTTTTCTGGTTGGTCCACGTGGACCAACCAGATCTCTCCTTGGTTGACCTCGGTCAACTCTCTGACCGAGGTCTGAAGCCTGTCAGAAATGGGTTTTGTCCCATCTTCTTGGTTTTTTACAGGCCTCGTATTTCACCGTTTGAGGTCGATGTCTTCACGACTTTTGTAGCCCTACTACCAAGGATACAAGCTCATGCATTGCTTTGGCGATTGAATCGAAGATTCACCCGTGATTCCTCCTTGAATATCCCGCCATCACCATCTTTTCAAAATCGGCCCCAAACCTTCATTCGACTTTGGAACCCATTTTGCCCTAGCCAAACATCTCCTTCTTGCAGGTCCTGGATCGAGGAAGTGACAGTTCCTCTCCGGCCTCCTCGCGGAAGCGTTTGGCGAAGGAGATCGGTGCTTCCACCCCATCTCCGGCCAAGTGGCCGTGAGGTCCCATCTCGTCGGTATTCTGGCCAACTCGAGGTTGTATTGTGTTTATCTTTGCATTGTGTAGTTAGCTGTTAGTTTTAGGTTCTAATTGGTGCATTTAGTTGATCATTCTATCGATTAAATCACCCCGATTTCACCATTAGACACCTCGCCGGAGCTCCACGAGCTCCAGCCACTTTTGCCATTTCCGCCACCCACTCCACTCCACACGCTTGCCCTTGGGACCCTCTACTCTGATTATCGTTCTTCATTTTCAGGTCCCAGGGCCGAAGGACCCATCTGGGGTTGTCTTTTTGCAGAAGCACGAGCCTCCTGAAGCCACCCTCCTCCGCCAACTTCGCAACGACGTTCTGGCTGTCCCCCAGCCATTTTGAGGCCGCCTGTCACTCGAGGGAGCTCCCAGGAGGCGTCGTGATCCTTCAAAGGGGATGAGAGAGCTCTTAGCGTCGAGATTTTGGCAGTTCAAGGTCGCCCGGAGAATATTCTTCGTGTGTTCTTCCTCTACACCCCAGAGCCGCTCGTTCCTCCCTTGTTCTTGGCGTGGCACAGCTGCCGTCGGATGATGTGCGTCCCCAGCTGTTGATCTCCATCATCCCATCTAATCTTGACCGTCATCCGCGAAGGGGTATCGTCCCCCCTGGGCTTGACACGTGTATTAGTGGCGCCATATAGATCGTCCATCAGAGCCTAGGCTTGGGTAATTTGCGATCCAGCCCCGGCCTTTTTTGTATTTCAATATTAGACACCAAAACATTCATCTGCAGTTGATTAAGTTTTGGACTTGTTGTAATGACACACAGGCGGGTCCCCGCCAGGCACGTGCCAGGCACGCGCAACTTGGCGTTTTTGCAGGGGAGCCCCTTGGGGTTGTTTAATTTCATTATAGTTCCAGAACCTTTTTTAATAAGTGTTAACTTTTTGGCGTTTTTGCATTGCTGCCCCCGAAGGTCTCTGATATTGCGTTTTGATCCCTGCCTTGCACGTGGAAGTCACGTGAGGGGGGTGGCGGTTTAAAGGAGAGCCCTCGGGTGTATGGTTATTGTATTTTGGTCCAAAAAGTTTTAGTTCAGTATATATTTTTGTGTGAAATTTGCAGGCGAGTCCCTCAACTTTGTCATATTTGCGTTAACATACCTGGCCGTGTGTAGTTTCCTTATGTTTCTAGTATTTTTTGCATGCATCTATTAAACTCAAAAAAAAATCCCCAAAAATCATCATAGGTCTTTGTTGCATAGTAGTTTATCATCATTTTTTTATTTTCCATATTTATTGCATTTTAATATTTATTACAAATAAAAAACATGCATTTTTGCTACTGTTTGCATTAGAAAATACCAAAAAAATTAAAAAACACATCAGAAATTCCCCCAAAAAATATATTTTGCTTATCTTAATGTGTTCAAACTCCAGTCCAAAAATCACTAAAAAATACAAAACAAAACTCCTAAAAATTATAAAACTCTAAAAACCTTCATAAAAATCTTAAAAATTCTACAAAAATCCTAAAAATGCATTTCAGTTTACGTATCTTCTCTAATTCATTAGCTTTCAATAAAATTAATTTGACGAATTTTGGACACCATTTGATATTTTTCATCCTCATTTTAGTTTCAGCCAGCAACCTAGTTCACTATTTTCTAGTATTTATACATTTAAAAATACCAAAAAAATTAGGAAAAATCTAGAAAAATCACAAAAACATTATAAAAATATAAAAAAGTCAAAAACATTTTATTTCCTAATTTTTGAGTATTTTTACCTATTTTTATAAATGCCTTATCCTTCCTTTTTCTTATTTTGTATATATTCTATTTAAAGAAAAAGAAAATATAAAAAAAAAACATAAAATATAAAAAGAAAATATAAAATCATAAAATTAAAAATCAAAATAAAAAATATAAAATTAAAATTTAAAAATTAAAAATTAAATAAAAAATATAAAATTAAAAACCCACAAAAAAATAGCATAGATAGACATTTGATCACACACACATATTTTGAGCATTTTGTCCCGATCTATCATGTCTGCTCCCTGTGTTCGACCTCTACACATACTTGCACCCATACACATCTTTGTTGTACAGTTATAATAAATTTTAACCCCGCACCGTTTTTCATTGCTTGATTTCTGTTGTGGGTTAATTGTTGTTTGAATTAGGATTTCTCGTGGGTCGCCTCAGCGACATTGTGATCCCGCCTCGTGTGGAATACTTTAGACCTGTGAAAAATCCTATTCAACAAATGGCGCCGTTGCCGGGGAGCAACAACGCGTAATTCGAGTTTTTGTTTATGCTTGTGATTGTTTGTCTACTTCGCGGCTCTTTGTGTTTATTTTGTTTTCCTTATTTTTGATATTATTGTTTGAGCCGTCTAACCTCTCTCTTGTTGACTTTGTACGAGGAACCGCGTATCGAGGGGGGCACTCCATCCTAGGTGCCTGTGCACCCCCATGAAGCCGACCTTAGCCAGCCTAGCACCAAGGAGACGAGGAGAAAATGTTGAAGACTGAGCTCTACTTTAGTTGTAGCATTTATTTCCTTGCATTTATTTTTGTAATTTGTAGTGAGAGAGAGACTCTATATTTTTAATAATACAGGTACCCTCGAACTTTGGACTCTTGAGCCTAATTTTCAAGTGATTGTTCACTTGGGGGCTCACCGCGGTTTTCTCGCGTTTTTCTTCGCATTTTTTATTTTGTTTTCCGGTTTTGTTTTCTTTCTTTTGTGTGATTGAGACCTTAGTTGTGGGACTGCTTGTCGATAGATTAAGGCCAAACACCTAATATATTTGCATGTACCTATAGCCGCGTTTGGACTTAGTCAAACTATAAACAGTTGATCACCATCTTCGAGCCGCCGCGCCACGAGCGCACACTGCCAAGCGCTGCTCCTGAACTCGATTTGTCAAGAGGAGGAGGGGTGAGCCTAGACCAGACTCCTGGATTGAAGATCCGTGACCGATTTGTGGTTCTTCATGATAATATCTATTTCTCACACTTAGGGCGATTTCATCGGGTTGCAATTGCATATAGATAGGTTTCAATTCTGCTGAGCATCCTTTGCATGTAGAGTGCTGGAGGCAAGGTGAGCATTTCTTTTTAGCATACATCATCGTTTTGCCGCTTGCATTACTTTTCCGCCTCTCCCTCTGATTTTGATCACCTAGGTGCTAAGTGAAATTGACTCCTCATTAGGCTCGTGCATTTCTCATTAAAAATCCAAAAAAGTGATAACCAATAAAATTGGGACTGCTAACATTACTCATCCCTAAAATCAATCAACAAGAAAATTATTCTCTTGGGGTGAGTAATCCCCTCATTGTCTTCACTTTTACTTGCTCGCGCACTCACTAAGGATTAGTGCCAAGTGTTTGTGCAAATTTTGGACTTCTCACCTAACTCTAAAACAGACAAGATAAAAAAGACCGACTTTTTCGGTCTCTACTGAGTTGAGTAGGTGAATTGAGGGTTTGTCTTGTTTCATTTTTGTTTATGATTGTTTTGTGTGTGTCCTAGATCGCTTCTGCGCATCTGCGCCTTTTTCTCACTTCTCTTGATTTGACCTTCGTGCTCTCCCGATCGTTTCCTTTTGTTTTCGAGATGGACCCTTGGAGCATTTTCTATCCGGACTTTGCAGATCCCTCGTTCGCTCCAGCTGGTCCAGCTCACTTTTTCCAAAAGGACTTTGCTCCTGATTTTTGTACATATCCGACCAACCCACTATTTCAGGATTCGGACCTTGATCTTCACCAATCATTTCCACCACCATCTCCTATACATTTCGACAACCTGCTCTTCCTTGAGTATTCTTATCCGAAATGTGATTTTTGTCCAAACCCACCACCCACTTTCGACACACCCGATCCTGAGATCTTGGAGTCACCTTTCATGATATCCACACTTGAGACCTTGAATCAGATGATGGAGCATATGAATTCGAGGATCAATGATCTTACCAGTTTGAATAAGAACCAGGATGTCGCTCCATTCTTTGAGGATCTGGATTCATTTGAGGATTATCATGAGAGCTTGCAATCGCCCAAAACACAAAAAAATGAGAAAAATTTATAAAACCAGAAAGAGTTCGGTAGACACATGATCGAGTCCGATTGTGAGGAGAGATACCACTTGCCAGAACCTTCGACCACACATCCTTTCACAACCAGTCCCACCTTTGACCCTGAGGATGCCGCTGTACAGACTGCTCTTGGCATGCCTCGTGTAGATGATGATTCCGACTTCCTCCCTTGTATGGAGGAGGTACAAAAATTCAAAAAAATGATGGCTGAACCCGAAGTGGTGGCCACTATTCATGAGATAATCCGTGCCCCACTTCAGCAGGCCATGACTGATTTATCTGCTCCTCTTCCCAAGAAGAGAAAGCAGAGGAGCAGATCTGAGCGTCATATCATGACCATGGACACTGCCCACGCCATCACTCATCGTCCCATTCCTAGGAAAAAGAACACTGCCACACCATTCATTAGCTGCACCATCTCTGACCACACATGTGATCACACTCTCCTCGACGATGGTGCTTCGATTAGCATCATACCCTTCTCGTTGGTCCAATCTCTTGACTTAGGGCCTCTAAAGAAAACCAGGATGATCGTACAGTTTGCTGATGGATCAATAAAGGCCAAAGGGTATCCTGGAAAATGCCGTCATTTCGATTCAGGGCATGAGCTACCATGTTGACTTTGTCGTTTTGCCCATGGAGACCTCCACAGGGGAGCACTCTCCAATCATCCTGGGACGACCATTCCTCGCCTCTGCGAGGGTCGTTATTGACTATGGATCAGGAGAGATTCGCTTTCGTCCTGTTGACGAGAGTGAAGTGTTGATCACCGCACCCACTGCCGACTAGAGATCTGCATCTAATGCGTCTTTACCTATCTTGGCTGACCTCGAGGACCATGACTTTGATGATACTATCAGAAAATTTTGCTTCTTATTGGTATCCACTGAGACCCGAGAATTCCTCCCTGTTGAGGAAGACTCGGAAAGCATGGACCTCGGAGTTCCTTTTTCTGGGACTTGGCATTGTGTTGATGACATCCGCGGGATTTACACGATCGATACCATTGAGATGAGGGCAGATGTGGAGACTAGATAGGACGAACATGTTTTGACTACTTCCACTGATGGGTCCGCTCCTTTCCACGTAGATACTGATGAGCCAAAGGCCGAAGTTGATTTGATTGCTTTTATTCGGGAATTCAGGCCTTTTGATGAAAAAGATGATCCGGTTGAGATTATAGAGGACGAACAGAGTTCTACTACTTCCGCTGATGAGTTCGTTCCTTTTGGTTTTGACCCTGACGACACCTCGCAGGATGACTCAGAGTATACTTCTTCCACTGATGAGTTCGTTCCTTTTGGCTTCTCCCTGTCAGAGTATACTTCTTCTGATGATGATGAGTTCGTCCCATTTCACTTTGATACTAGCGAGACTCCCAAGGCCGGACCTAATCATACTTCTTCCACTACCTCGTCTGTGCCTTCACACCCTAGGGCCACTGATAACCTACACCATGTCGACCCTGATCGGCTTCTGTCCACTGTGGACCCCGATATCGACCTACACCACACCGGATCTATTCCTCAGCGGTCCCGCAAGAAGGTTCGCTTTCAACCTTCTTGACCATTTGTATATCCATCTCTGTTGTATATTCACTTTTGTGTACCTCCGTCCCTCTCCCGTATTGCTCGTCCACCCATTCATCGTGTTTGCCTTGCTTAGGACGTACTTTGTCCTAAGTATAGGGGGTGGACGAGCCGAGTGTTCACTCGTCGTTCCGTTTCATCTCTCTTGTTGTTGCCTATACTTAGGGCTTCTTTTACCCTATGTATAGGGGGAGTGGTATGTACATCCTCACGATCTCTTCTTCCATCTTCATCTCTTTTCTTCTTTTCTTCTTTTCCTTTTCTATCTTCTTTTTGTATCAAAAAGGTGTCATCCCTTGTAGACAGTCTTCTATACTTAGGACGTACTTTGTCCTAAGTATAGGGGGGTGTGCACCCCGAGTTTTCGTTCTATTCTTTTTTATCCTCTCCATTGTCTCGTCTTCTTGTCTATACTTAGGGATATCTTACCCTAAGTATAGGGGGAGACAATCTGAGTACGATCTGTTCATTCCCACCCTTGACCCTCCCCTCCTTGTGTACAGTCTGCTATACTTAGGATTATTTGATCCTAAGTATGGGGGGACTGTCAACTTCTCATTGATTCATTCATTCCTTTATTTATTTATTCTTTAGATTTTCCTATACTCAGTACGAGTTATGTCTTCTCTTTTTCTCTCTGATCTATGGGGACATAGCTCAAGCTAAGTATAGGGGGATCGTATATATTACGTTTATACTTTAGCCATAACTCGTACTTTCGTATTTTCCTAATAATATGGCTAATAATTCTTTAAAATTCATTAAATACCTTTAAAAAAGATGTGATTATTCCTCAAATTCTTTGTGTATTTACTGATTAATAAATCATGTGAAAATGTTTTTTGCAAAATGTTTAAAAAATAGTTTGAAAATCTTTGTGAAAAATATTTTGAAAATTATTTTTAAAACTTTTTGTTACATGTTTTCAACCTGTGTACAATGCATGATTTGTAAAAATTTATTTTTTTTGTGTGAAATAAAATATTTGAAAAATGATTTGCAAATGGTTTGAAAAATGGTTGCAGAAATATTTTGAAAAATCTATCTATTCTGTTTGAAAACCTTTGCAAAATGATTTTCAAATGTGTGTACATGTTTGTAAACTGTTTGTAAAAATTATTTTGGACTATAGTCTTAAAAAATTGTTTGAAAAACCTGTGTCAAATAAGTTTGAGGGATACATACATCTCACCAAAATCCACTATATATATCTATAAAATTGATCACTTACCCTTGTAAATTCTAAAATCCACCTCTTATACAAGAAGCACTCCCGTGTAAATATTTTCACCTAGTTTTCAGCCAAAAACTTTTTGTTTTCAAAAATCCCAAAAACACTTGCAAAATTAAAATCGAAAAACATTTGAAAAATCTTTTGAAAAATACAAAAAATGCATATGCATCATCATCATCTTTTCAAAAATCCATAAAAACTTCAAAATCTTTGAAAATTGCATCACAAAAATATTTTCCGCATCACATTGCATAGCATGAGCATTTTTCGGATTGAGTTTTGATGGTTGAACAAGTCTAAATAAAATCCGGAGATTGGAGCTTGATTGGACCTTAAAATCTACCTAATAACATGAACTTATAGGAACTGGATTTGAGGTACTTCAGGTCTAGTTAACTTAATTCTTTGAGGATTACGAGACTTGATTCAAAGGATTCTTGACTGCCTAAGTAGAGTATTTCGGAGCACACACACGACTCTTGTTGATAATGACCTAACTTTGACACATGCACCTTTCACATGGCTCGACTCAGTTGGAGTGGTGAGGGGATTGGATTTGCCGTTATGAGACGCACACAAGTGGAAACACTTGTACTCCTCTAGGGAGGGAAGTGCACCCAAACCCGTCCAGTGATGAGGAATTCTAAAGACAGGAGAGTGTGAGTTGCAATAAAGCTTCAAAAGAGGGATAGTCTACTGGCTCAAGAGGAAAAACTCTTTATGTAAATGCTGCTGTGAATAGTATTTCAAAAGAAAAGGAAAAAAAAGAAAAAAAATAGACAGGCCTGTACAAAAATAAAATGCCTGCAAAAGTATGTTGTAAAGTCAATAAGCAAGCTTGAGCATCAAAGTCAAATCATGTGAGCCTGCAACTGGATGACTTGACTACACTGGTCTTGCATCCTAGGATAGGTAGCTACACTAGCTATTGTCCATTCTTCTCTTCACCCCCTCCTCTTGAGTTGGTTGCCACTTGAACTTAGAAGGGAATACCTGCTCCTCGAGGAAGGAGTTATTGGATTGGGGAATCATTGGGTTGTCATGCTGGAGAAGTCAGTCTCTTTGTCATTCTAGTTGTGGAGAGCCACCATCACTTACACAGTACGAGTCAGATTCATAGTCGTAAGGGTTTGCGTATGAATTGAGATATTTCTGACCTGGCTATTGAGGAGACTTGAGCAGAGTTTTGGGATTCTCAGGGACTGTTGGATTTCAAATCTGGTTCTCATTAAGGTTCCACCCGCACTAAAATTCCAAAGGTCCGACATAAGCTCCAAACTTTGATTTTGTGAAGACAAGTTTGATAATTAAACTAAATCCAACTTCTTCTTTTTCTTTTCTTTGTTTTTCTTTTCTGCACTTATTGCATAAGTGTTTGCTAGGGACTAGCAAAGGCAAGTATAGGGGGATGATGAATCTACGTTTCATCCTCTTTATTCTATCATTTTGGCCTTAAAAACCGTAGTAAATGCTTGTAAATAACGTTAATTCATGCATTCTAGCATTCATGCATAATTGTGTAAATATCGTATAAAATGCGGTTTTTAAAGCCAAAATTATAGAATAAAGAAAAGAAAAGAAAAGGAATAAAATATTGTAAATATTTTAGGACCCGAAACCCCGAGACCTAGGTATCTCGATGACTAGGTCGACAAGGAATAAAGTAGGGGGAGATAAGAGTCAAAATACAATAAAAATACCCTTTGATTTAATTCATTCTTTATTCATTTTGGGACCTATTTTTAGTTCCACTTTTTATACATCAAATAAAGAAACTTTGTACATGAAAGATGTAAATAATTAAATAAAGAAAAATGCAAAATTGATTTCATTCAAAAATAATGTACAGATAAAAAGTTATGGTTTAAATTCCCAGACATGTATCTCACAAATAAAAACTCCAAATGCATCAAACTCACCTTTAATTGTATATAGTTAAAAAGAAGCTATTTAATGGCTGTGGTTTCGGATTTGGCGGAGCTACAGTCTGAAAGTTGAGTTTTGGACCCCTATTGTATACTTGTTAAGATTAAAATATTCAATTTATTATTTAGTCACTATTTTTATAATTTTATATTTTTATAATTTTGTAAATATTATTTATAAGATATTTGTATATTAAACATAGGATAAAAACATAAAAGAAAGATAAAAATAAAATACCTGTAGATAATACATAGGTATAAAACCTATACACATACCTATACAATGTATATTTTATTTTATAAAGTATATAAATTATATCAGAAAAATAAAATAAAAATATTTTTAAGTGTATAAAAATACTTTATAAATTTATAAAATAATAAACAAAAATAAATAAATTAAATTCACAAAATAAAAATAGAATACTTATATATATAGATAAATATACCTATAAAGGCTAAAATAGGTAACTTGTAATTATTAACCTCTAAAAAATAAATAAATAATAATAATAAAATAATTTATTAAATAATAAACATTTTTTATTTAATAATCGAAAATTAATAAAATTGTTATCTATTTTTAATTGAATTTATAAACCTTTTTTCCAAGGTTTTTTTCTGGTTGGTCCACGTGGACCAACCAGATCTCTCCCTTGGTTGACCTCGGTCAACTCTCTGACCGAGGTCTGAAGCCTGTCAGAAATGGGTTTTGTCCCATCTTCTTGGTTTTTTCCAGGCCTAGTCTTTCACCGTTTGAGGTCGATGTCTTCACGACTTTTGTATCCCTACCACCAAGGATACACGCCCATGCATTGCTTTGGCGATTGAATCGAAGATTCACCCGTGATTCCTCCTGGAATATCCCACCATCACCATCTTTTCAAAACCGGCCCCAAACCTTCATTCGACTTTGGAACCCGTTTTTCCCTAGCCAAACATCTCCTTCTTGCAGGTCCTGGATCGAGGAAGTGACAGTTCCTCTCCGGCCTCCTCGCAGAGGCGTTTGACGAAGGAGATCGGTGCTACCACCCCATCTCCGGCCAAGTGGCGGTGAGGTCCCATCTCGTTGGTATTCCGGCCAACTCGAGGTTGTATTGTGTTTATCTTTGTGCTGTGTAGTTAGCTGTTAGTTTTAGGTTCTAATTGGTGCATTTAGTTGATCATTCTATCGATTAAATCACCCCGATTTCACCATCAGACACCTCGCCGGAGCTCCACGACCTCCAGCCACTTTTGCCATTTCCGCCACCCACTCCACTCCACACGCTTGCCATTGGGACCCTCTATTGTGATTATCGTTCTTCATTTTCAGGTCCCAGAGCTGAAGGACCCATCTGGGGTTGTCTTTTTGCGGAAGCACGAGCCTCCTGTAGCCACCCTCCTCCGCCAACTTCGCGACGGCGTTCTGGCTGTCCCCCAGCCATTTTGAGGCCGCCTGTCACTCGAGGGAGCTCCTAGGAGGCGTCGTGATCCTTCAAAGGGGATGAGAGAGCTCTTAGCGTTGAGATTTTGGCACTTCAAGGTCGCCCGGAGACTGTTATTCGCGTGTTCTTCCTCCACGCCCTAGAGCCGCTCGTTACTCCCTTGTTCTTGGTGTGGCACAGCTGCCGTCGGATGATGCGTGTCCCCAGCTGTTGATCTGCATCATCCCATCTAATCTGGACCATCATCCGCGAAGGGGTATCGTTCCCCTAGGCTTGACACGTGTATTAGTGGCGCCATATCGATCGTCCATCAACGCCTAGGCTTGGGTAATTTGCGATCCAACCTCAACCCTTTTTGTATTTCAATATTAGACACTAAAACATTCATCTGCAGTTGACTAAGTTTTGGACATGTTGCAATGACACCCCGGTAGTTTTCTTATTTGCAAGCGGGTCCCCGCCAGGTGCGTGCCAGGCACATGCAACTTGGCATTTTTGCAGGGGAGCCCCTTGGGGTTTTTCTATTTCATTATAGTTCCAGAACCTTTTTTAATAAGTGTTAACTTTTTGGCGTTTTTGCATAGCTGCCCCTGAAGGTCTCTGATATTGCGTTTTGATCCCTGCCTTGCATGTGGAAGTCATGTGAGGGGGGTGGCGGTTTGCAGGAGAGCCCTCGGGTGTATGGTTATTGTGTTTTGGTCCAAAAAGTTTTAGTTCAGTATATATTTTTCTGAGAAATTTGCAGGAGAATCCCTCAACTTTATCATATTTGCGTTAACACCCCTGGCCGTGTGTAGTTTCCTTATGTTTTGTAGTATTTTTTGCATGCATCTATTAAACTCGAAAAAAATCCCCAAAAATCATCATAGGTCTCTGTTGCATAGTAGTTTAACATCATATTTTTATTTTCCATATTTATTGCATTTTAATATTTATATAAAATAAAAACATGCATTTTTGTTATTGTTTGCATTAGAAAATACCAAAAAATATAAAAACACATCAGAAAATTCCCAAAAAAATATATTTTGCTTATCTTATTGTGTTCTAACTCCAATCTAAAAATCACTAAAAAATACAAAACAAAACTCCTAAAAATTATTAAACTCTATAAACCTTCATAAAAATCTTAAAAATTCTACAAAAATCCAAAAAATGCATTTCAGTTTTTTATCTTCTCTGATTCATTAGCTTTCAACTAAAATTAATTTGAGGAATTTTGGACACTATTTGATATTTTTCATCCTCATTTTAGTTTCAGCCAACAACCTAGTTCATTGTTTTCTAGTATTTATACTTTAAAAATACCAAAAAATTAGTAAAAATCTAGAAAAATCACAAAAACATTATAAAAATATAAAAAAAAGCAAAAAACATTTTATTTCCTAATTTTTGAGTATTTTTACCTTTTTTATACAGACCTTATCCTTCCTTTTTGTATTTTGTATATATCTATTTAAAGAAAAAGAAAATATAAAAAAACATAAAATATAAAAAGAAAATATAAAATCAAAAAATTAAAAATCAAAATTTAAAAATATAAAATTAAAATTTAAATAAAAAATATAAAATTAAAAACCCACAACAAAATAACATAGATAGACATTTGATCACACACACACACACACATTTTGAGCATTTTGCCCTGATCTATCCTGTCTGCTCCTTGTGTTCGACCTCTACACATACTTGCACCTATACACATCTTTATTGTAGAGTTATAATAAATTTTAACTCCGCACCATTTTTCATTGCTTGATTTCTGTTGTGGGTTTATTGTTGTTTGAATTAGGACTTCTCGCAGGTCGCCTCAGCGACATTATGATCCTGCCTTGTGTGGATTACTTTAGACCTGTGAAAAATACTGTTCAATAATGTCCCAAATTAGGGTCTATACTCAAGGGAAACCACTCCCTCAGGTTGTGTCCTATCAGAGGATAGCACGAGTCGATGTTGGTCCATCTACTTCGTCAGCAGTAGCAACACATGCCGAGTCATCAGCCGTTGACATGGGGATCATCAACAAGAAGCTGAACCACATCGAGATCATCGAGAAGAAGCAATGCTAGGGCTTCACGTAGATTGACTAGTTGGCACAGAAACCGAGTGATTTGAAGACTCATATCATGTGTCTCCAGTAGGCATAGACGACTCTACAGCCCCATCTCAGGTCATGTGTTGATCCCAGCAGCAACAACTCCACCCAGCCCTTCGCCATATATCGTCAGGTTCACCACATCCAGATAGAGCCGGTCCAATAGCTGCAGCACTACTCTCAGCCACCACCATTACAAGACACTCAGATGGTGGTCTATCAGCCGGATCAGTCCCTGGCAGTTCTTCCCCCTCCACCTTTTGAGTAGGAGCTGTTGATGGAAGTCAACAGGATTCGATATGACAGGTTCCAGCAGCAGCCTGGGATCCATCTCAGTCATCCCAGATTTAGATGGTCTACCGGAGGTACCTCGTCCCAGTAGCAGCCTCCAGCTCAGGGCGGAAAGAGCAGCCAACAATAGCAGCAACCCCATCACTCCCAATACCAGCAGCAGCACCAGCAGGCTACTCGTCCCTCATACCAGGGACAATAGTGGAGGCCATAGCAGCAACCTCACCAGTAGTACTCCCAGCCACTGCCTCAATATCAGCAGACTCAGCCTCATTTCCAACGAGGCAACCCATCTGGTTCCCATGGACCCGTCCATGAGAACCCAGCCCTTGACGATCTCGCCTACCTGCTTTCAAATCAGCAGGCATCCTTCCGGCGAGAGATGGATGAGTTCTGGCCGGAGATAAGGGAGATCATCAAGGGTAAGGCCGTCATACCCTCCCAGATGGAACCAAACCCAAACAATTTGAAGAGAAAGTCTAAGCAGGTACAGTTCATAGAGACTACCACTTCTAGTGATACTTTGGGTGATACATCTTTGATGTTGATTTTGTGACACCTAGGAGCGGTAGGGTGCCAGCCGATGATGCCTCGTCTGAGCAATGACCACATGGAGATTCTGGAGAACCAGATGAGGAGGATAGGGGTGCTAATGCTGTGCATGATGATGATGGTGGTGGCACTGAAGCCACCAAGGATATAGATCCCGTCGACAGTGCTAATCCGTCACAATTCCAGACGCATTCAGTGGTACTGAGGCCACCATTTTACCAGTTGTTGATGCCGTGAAGACAGATGCTATGGGTGGTACTGATGCTGCAGGTTGTACATCAGTTATGTTACCATATGTTGTATTTCAGGACAGTATTAGAAAAAACCAAGAAAACAGAAAAAGAGAAAAGACCAAAAATATGAATAAAGGAAAGGTTTCTATCACGACCCCGATTTCGGGTCGTCGGATCCTCCCATATCCGGATCTGGTTACTCAACAATAATTTATTCAGTAATCACAACTACCATTCAGAAACAGACATCAATTAAAATTATTCAGAAGGAAGTATTCAATACTTTTCCATTTAAAAAAATAAAGTTCACATGATATATTGTCCCATTATAACCATTTACATGTACATTAGCTCGAAAGGAAATACACAAAAAGATCACCAACTACCTTATAGAGTAAAGCTATTACGGTTGGCTGGATAGCTACTATGTTAGCTGGATGGATTACTAAAGTCCTTGCGATGGCTCACCGACACCTGTTGGGTTTTCCATAAATCAGACGATAGCAATTAGCGAATGCTAAGTAACGGAGAAGAGAAAAGCAAATAAATGGTCTAAATTTTCAAAACTTGTTATCACAAAAAGTTTCATTCCTTCTTATTAATTTAAATCCTATTCCTTTCCATTCCACATCTGGGATTAGTCCAGGGAAATACCTCACCACTATATGGACTCCGAAGCTGTGGACACTTCAAGAATAGAGATTGCATCTGGTAAGCTTATGCTGCTGCACGTCGCCTTAACTAATCCTCCAATACTACCCGGACAATTTCCTCTTCTTTTATTAATAAGGGTCTCGAACCCTCAGCCTGGCAAACAAAGGAGCACACCGTCCTCGACGATCCGGTTGCTTAAAACCTCAGGCTAACCTTTAATCACATAACCTAGCAGCTTAAAAAACATGTTATCATGACCCAGCCGCTATTGAACCACCCGTGCCTCTACATGGCACGACCACATCTTCTGTCGTTCAACCTGAATATATTTGCTCCCGGTACCGCGCGTTGCAAATCATTCATTTCATGCTCACTTATCTTAATAAGGCAACCATGTACCACCTAGGTAGGGCAACAACAATACAGGTTCCTTCCGACAAACCTACAGGTTGCATGCCCGGCCTGTAGTTCTACTCCCAATCATTCTTAACGTAAGACTCAATCCTTTTCAGGATCCAACTCAAAACACATCAATTTCCATGATGTAATTCCTCCGTTAAGCCTTCTATTTGCATAAACATCAACATTGAGTATAGACTCACATATATATTAATTCATATATTTATGTACTTACATTTATGCTCATTTAACTTCTAAACCCTAACTTTCCAAGCCACGACATCAATAAGATGCTTAGACCTTATTTTAGTTGAAATCACAAAGCAACTTTTCATACTTTCTTAAAAATGGACAAATTAGGGTTCTTCGTAGCAAGGAGCATAATATCAGAAATCTCAACGATCTCATATGAAAACCCAACAACAAAAGGAAGGATTTCATTACCTAATCGGGCTCTCTCTCTCTCTCGTATGCCGTGCTTTATCGTGATTCTTTTTCAAAAGGATGATTTATAGCTCCTGAAATGATCGAATTTCATTTTCGTATCAAAAGTACCAAGAACATGCCAAAAACATGAAGAACGAACAAATATCATGAAGAAAGTGAAGAACACACGAAGAATGTGAAGAACGTGCAGAACATATTTTTCTCTTAAAATTTCAGCAGAGCTTCCCCTTAACGGAGTGATATTTCTAGGAAAATTTCAGCAGAGTTTCCCCCTTATATTGGGACATATTTCTATGAAAATTTCGGCAGAGTTTCCCCTTATATCGGGGCATATTTTTATAAAAATTTCAGCAGAGTTTCACCTTATATCGGGACACAATTTAAGAGAAAAACGGAAAGAGTTTCCTCTATAAAATCATCGAGAGGGAAATAATAGCGAATATGAAAGAATATAATCCAACTGCAAGAGATGAAGAATCAGTAGACATCGTGCGTCTTAGGTGAGTGAAGGTGTGATGAATCACATGGTTCAATGACGTGCATAGCTGCCCGCACCTAAGTAGGGTATTACACATATTTCTCCATCAAAATACTATTAATCAAAAAAGAACGAATAGAACAATAAGCACGAGGAGGATGGGTAGACACCATGTGTCTTAGGTGAGTGAAGGTGTGAGGAATCACAGGGTTCACTGACGTGCATAGCCGCCCACACCTAAGTAGGATGTTACACATATTTTTCTTCGAACCACAACAGAAAACGAATTGGAAAGAAGGATGAATCGAAAACAAAGCTAGAAAAAGAAGATAAATCGAAAACCCTAGCTCAAGTTCGATCATACTTACAAAACCAACTAGGACAGGATCGTACCTTCCTCCTTCTCGTTCTCCCGACAGCGCTTCGCTAGCGCTGCTACCTCGCCTCCCACTCCTCCTCATGACCTCTTGACCCTAGCGCTTGGGGTGGTGGCGGTAGTGGAAATCGTAGAGAATGAATGGGTAGGGGGCTATTTATATGCTCTAGAAGACCGGTAACCATGGTTAGAAAACCATGGTTTAGACCTTAACCGCGGTTAACAGCCCATGGTTTTGGCCAAAACTTATCCAAAACATAGGTCTTAAGTTAGAACTATACAGAAGACTCTAGATTCGCTAATGAAGCCTAATTAGCGCTAATCATGATTAATTTTTACTAATCGTGATTTAACCTTCGCAGCTTACGCTTAACGTTTGCTAACCATTGATTAATGTTCACTACTGGTCATTAGCGATCCTCAATCCATCATTAGTTTCTTTAGTCGTATTTAATTAGTCTTAATGATGGTCATTAAGAGTTAATGACGTCTCAAACCTCCGTACTTCACTTTCTTCCGAAAATCATAACAAATCGAAACGAAGTCCGATTCACACTAAAACAAATTCCATTGGATTCCCCTCGACGAGCCAGATCTTATGATATAGGATCTGGGAGACAACCAAGTTCAAGGCTTTACATTTATAACAACCTTAAAGGAAGTCTCGTTCTCGAGACTTACAGTGTAGGCATAACAAACTTAAAGAGGATTGAAATCATAACAACCTTAAAGAGAATGAAAGTTATTTTATTTTTTTAATGAAGGTACACACAATACATAGTGTTATCACACAAACAAGCAGGGATATTTTTCTCCGATTTCTACCTCAGGTTCCCATGTTGCTTCTTCAAACTCTTGGTTTTACCACAACACTTTAACTAGAGGCACCTTTTTATTCCTCAACTTCTTGATATTCCTATCCAGTATTTGCACAGGTATTTCTAGGTATGTCAAGTCTAACTCAACATGTAGATCATCGTAGTTTATCTTATGCTACGGATCCTTAATATACTTTCTCAGATTTGATACATGAAAAACATCATGTATTGCCGAAAGATGTGGAGAAAGTGCAAGTCTATAAGTGACTTTTCCAATCTGTTGAATAATTTCAAAGGAACCCACGAACCTGGGTGCCAACTTCCCATGCAAGACAAACCATTGAACTCCCTTCATAGGTGATACTTTGAGAATACAATGTTACCTTCACTTTCAAGGTCTCTTCTCCTGGTATCACTATAGCTTTTCTGGCGACTCTAGGAAGTTATTAATCTTTTTCGAGCAAGCTCTACAGCTTCCCTTGTCTCCTAGAGTCTATCTAAATCGTAAAGGTTCTTTATCCCGCCCTCTTTCCAACACAAAGGAGTAGTACACCTACGTCCATATAGTGCTTCAAATGGTGCCATGCCAATACTGGTATGGTAGCTATTGTTGTAGTTGAATTCTACAAGAGACAAATGTTTCACCCATGGTCCTTTCCATTCTAAGGCACATGCTCGTAGCATATCCTCTAAAGTATGAATTGTACATTCTGATTGACCATCTGTTTGTGGATGATATGTTGTGCTCAAGCATAGATGTCTGCCTAAGGCTTTCATGAAGTTCTCCCAACAGTGTGAGGTGAATCGTGAATCTCGATCGGAAACTATCTCCTTTAGGATACCATGGAGGTGGACCACATGTGTAATATATAACTCAGCAAGTTGATCTTGAGTGAAAGATAAACTTATTAGAATAAAGTGTGCTACCTTGGTAAGAGGATCTATTATAACCCAGATACTATCTTTACCACCAGTCGTCTGAGGTAAGCCAGTAACGAAGTCCATGGAAATGCTTTTCCATTTCCACTCAGGTATAGGGAGGGGTTGTAACAATCCTGGTGGCTTTTGGTATGAAGTTTTTACCTATTGGCAAGTGAAACATGAATTCACAAACTCAATAACATCTTTCTTAATTCTCGGCCAACAAAAGTATGAATGAAGATCCTTATACATCTTCGTAACTCCTGGATGAATAGATAATCTAGAACAATGCGCCTCACTTAAGATTTTCTTCCTCAAGTCGAGTGTGTTTGGTACACAAACTCTGTGATGGTTATACGATAACCCGTCTTGTATATGGAATCCATCTATCTTATTCTTCTCAAGTTGTTATCTCAAGTCTTTAAGGACTATATCATCCTCCTGTCATTTCTTTATTCTATCCCAGATCTCTGGTTTGTATCAGTGAGGAATAGTTATAGTATAGGCACTACTATCAAATGGTTTCCAATCACTCAACATTGATAGTAAACCCCAGAAGTGGATAAAACTCACCAACCCAGGTGAATAAGTTCTTCTGCTAAGGCATCTGCTATGACGTTCCCCTTATCAGGGTAGTAGGAGATGGTGCAATCATAGTCCTTCAACAACTCTAGCCATAGTCTCTGTCTCATATTGAGATCCTTTTGATCAAACATATATTTCAAGCTTTTATGATCAGTGAAGATTTCAAAAGTAATACCATAAAGTTAGTGTCTCCGTATCTTTAAATCAAAAACTACAAAAGCTAATTAAAGGTCATGTGTCGGGTAGTTCTTCTCTTGTGTCATGAGTTGTCGCGATGCATACGCAACTACCTTACCATGTTTCATAAGAACTGCCCCAAGTCCTTCTTTAGATGCATCAGTGTATATTGTAAACCATTCACTCCCTGAGGGTAGAGTAAGGATAGGTGCAGATGTTAGGCATTCTTTCAGTGTCTGAAAACTAGCTTCACATGCGTCGGACCATATGAATGGAACTTCCCTCTGATTTAGCCTAGTCATTGGCAATGCTATTCGTGAAAAGTCCTTCACAAATCTTCTATAATACCCAGCTAAGCCTAGAAAAGATCGTATTTCTGTGACAGTCTTCGGGCGTTCCCAACTTATCACCGTACTAACCTTTGTAGTATCAACTGATACCTTCCCCAGATTTAACATGGCCTAAGAAGGATACTTCAGACAACCAGAAGTCATATTTGCTATATTTAGCATACCGTTTGTTCTTCCTTAGTATTTCAAGTGCTTGTCAGAGATGGTGTTCATGTTGGTAGTTATCCTTAGAGTAAATAAGCATGTCATCAATAAAGACTACTACAAAGTGGTCTAGGAACTCCTTGAATACTCTATTCATGAGATCCATGAAAGCTGCTTGGACATTTGTTAATCCGAAAGTCACAACTAAAAATTCATAATGTCCATATCTAGTTCGAATGGCTATCTTGGGGATATACGCATCTTTAATCTTCAACTGATGGTATCCAGATCTTATGTCAATCTTGGAATATATAGTTGAACCCTGCAACTGGTCAAAGAGATCATCTATTCTTGGCAGAGAGATTTCAAATTCAATCTCTCGCTCAGGTGGTCATCCAGGTAGTTCCTCTGGAAATACATCAGGAAACTCATACACTACAGGTACATCTTCTATCCTTCTGTCTGACACTGATGTATTGGTTACATAAGCTAAATAGCTTTGGCATCCTTTCTCTAACAACTGTTGTGCCTTCAGAGTCGAGATGTATTTGAAATTATCAATGGATATATTTACAATGAATTGGAACTCTATCGAGTTAGTAAGGTAAAAACTTATTGTTTCTAAAAACATTCAAGGCATACATGATGCCTTTCTAGCCAGTCCATCCCCAAGATGAGATCAAAATCATTTCAATTACTAGTAGTGAAACAGGTAACTGATGTTCTGCTATTAATACTACAAAATTATCCAGGATTTCTCGGATTGTAATTACTTTTCCTCCTGGTCCCTTGATCAGATAGGATTGTTGTACTTCTACCAGTACCTTACCCAAAGTGGGTAATAACCATCAAGCAATAAATGAATGTGAGGCACCAGAATCAAACAAGGCATGTACTAAAAAGCCATGAATAGTAATAGTACCTCGTACGACTGTGCCTGAATTGTAGGCTTATTCTTCAATGATTGCATTGAGCTGGCCATTAGGAATGGGCAACTTAGAGCTCGCAACACTTTGTGGTGGTTGCTGTGTAGGAGATGCTCCTTGTGAGCCATGACCTCTTCCCTATCTTCCTCTACGTGTTGCTCCATTGCTTGGGGTGGATGTTATACTGTTAATTGGGGTTGATTTAGACCCGAAAACTCTCAATTTTGGATAGTCTTTCCTTATGTGACCTTTCTGATAACAGTAATAACGCACACGTGTTCCTATCCGTGCTAAAGATCCAAGCATAGCGGTACTAGCTCCTACGGTTGAATCGCGAGGGTATAGTGGAGGTCTAGAGAAACCTTCTTTTCCTTATAATTCCTGGCCCAAAGTTTGTTACGAACTTATAGTAGACCCAACTGGATGATTGCGACTATCTCTGCAGTTATAATTCACCTTACATTTGGATGGTCCACTAGTAAAATGGAAGCTTCTTCTCTGGCGGTTTTCATCCCTTTCCATTCCAATACGAGAGGTGATGTTTGTGGCTTCATCTATAGTGGTGGCTCTAAAACCTGCAAGCTTCTCTCTAAGATCTCCCTGAAGCCCACTAACAAATTTGGTAAGACATTCCTGTGGTGAAGCTTCTAGAGCTGGGGAGTAACGTAGTAGCTCCGTAAAGTGAATATGATAATCTCGTACATTCTTGGAACCTTGGGACAGAGAAGCCAACTCCCTCCTCTTTAGATCATCCAAATGGGAGGGATAAAAGTGAGCTCGAAACCTTTCTTCAAAGATATCCCATGGAACAGGGGATCTACTAATTTCTTGGAAATTGCTCTCCACCATCATCTTGCGTGTCTACTAGGGAGTAATCAGTGAAGTGCACCCAAGTGTCTTATGGTGCATATATTATTCTCAACATCCTGCTGACATCATCAAGCCATAGTTCTGCTTCAGCGGGTGTCTCTATACCTTTGAATCGATGAATCTTTCCCTTTTAGTAATTGCCTAGTAATTTTTGGTATCTAAGAAGGGCCTTCTCTATTGCTCCTTCAGCTGGAGTAAGAGCAGATTAAGTAAAAGGATGGTAACTAGATTCTTCCTCAAAAAGATTGGCGGAACCTTCAATCCTAGCATCCACAGGTCTAGATGCCTCAGATCTCTCAGCTTGTGCATTGAGCCTCTCCTCTAATGCATGCTGCTTTTACCCCATTTCTTACAACATTGTCATCATAGCCGCTAATTGCCTAGACACGTCTTGGTCTGCCATGATCCTGGGTGAGTCAAGGTCAAAGGTTAGGTCCTATACATTTTAGCATGATGTACATAAGGGACAATGACTTGTGAATGGTGCTATAGTCACTTATTAAGATCAAAGGATCTTAAGACTACCTTATTTTCTGAATATCTCTTATAGTTATCAATTACTGAGCAAATTATTGGAGTAATCAGGCTCTCATACCAATCTGTCGCGACCCCGATTTCGGGTCTTCGGATCCTCTCATATCCAGATATGGTTACTCTACAATAATTTATTCAAGAATCATAACTACCATTTAGAAATAGACTGCAATTAAAATTATTCAGAAGGAAGTATTTCAATATTGTTCCATTCACAAAATAAAGTTTACATGATACATTGTCCCACTATAACCATTTTCATGTCCATCATCTCGAAAGGAAATACACAAAAAGATTACCAACTACCTTATAGAGTAAATCTGCTACAGTTGGCTAGATGGCTACTATGTTAGCTAGCTTGATTACTAAATTCCTTGCGATGGCTCATAGACACAAGTTGGGTTTTCCATAAATCATACGATAGCAATTAGCGAATGCTAATTAATGGAAAAGATAAAAGCAAATAAATGGTGTAAATTTGCAAAACTTGTTATCAAAAAAAGTTTCATTCCTTCTCATTAATTTAAATCCTATTCCTTGCTATTCCACATCAGGGATTAGTCCAGGGAACTACCTCACCACTATATGGACTCCGAAGTTGTGGGCACTTCGGGATTGGAGATTGCGTTGATATGGTAAGCTTATGCCGTCGTACGTCACCTCAACCAATCCTCCAATACTACCCTGACAATTTCTCTTTCTTTTATTAATCAGGGTATCAAATCCTCATCCTGGCAAACAAAGGAGCACACCGTCCTCGAGGATCAGGTTGCTTAAAACCTCAGGCTAACCTTTAATCACATAACCTAGCGGCTTAAAAAAACATGTCATCGTTCCCCAGCCGTTATTGAACCAGTCGTGCCTCCACATTGCACGACCAAATATTCCGTCGTTCAACCCAAATATATTGGCTCCCGGTACCACACGTTGCAAATAATTGTTTTCGTGCACACTTATCATAACTGGGCAACTGTGTACCACCTATGTAGGGAAACGCCAATACGGGTTCCTTCCGACAAACCTGCATGTTGCATGCCCGACCCGTAGTTCGACTCCCAGTCATTCTTAACGTAAGACACAATCCTTTTCAGGATCCAACTCAAAACACATCAATTCCCATGATGAAATTACTTTGTTAAGCCTTCGATTTGCATAAACATCAACATTGAGTATAGACTCATATATATATATATTAATTTGTATATTTATATATTTATATTTATGCTCATTGTAACTTCTAAACCCTAACTTTCCTAGCCATTGTATCAATAAGATGCTTAGACTTTATTTTAGTTGAAATCATAAAGCAACTTTTCATACTTTCTCAAAAATAGACAAATTAGGGTTCATCGTACAAGGAGCATAATATCATAAATCTCAACGATCTCATATGAAAACCCAACAGTAAAAGGAAGGATTCCGTTACCTAATCGAGCTCTCTGTCTCGTATGCAGTGCTTTATCATGATTCTTTTTCAAAAGGATGATTTATAGCTCCTGATATGATCGAATTTCATTTTCGTATCGAAAACGCTAAGAACGTGCCAAGAACGCGAAGAACGAAGCAAAGAACATGAAGAACGTGAAGAACACACGAAGAACGTGAAGAACATATTATTTTCTTAAAATTTCAGCAGAGCTTCCCCTTAAATGGTGTGATATTTCTAGGAAAATTTCAGCAGAGTTTCCCCCTTATATTGGGACATATTTCTATGAAAATTTTGACAGAGTTTCCCCTTATATTGGGACATATTTTTATAAAACTTTTGGTAGAGTTTCCCCGTATATCGGGACATAATTTAAAAGAAAAATTGAAAGAATTTTCTTTATAAAATAACCGAGAGGGAAATAATAGTGAATATGAAAGAATATAATCCAACTGCAAGAGATGAAGAATCAGTAGACATCGCGCGTCTTAGGTGAGTGAAGGTGTGACGAATCGCATGGTTTACTGACGTGCATAGCTGCCAGCATCTAAGTAGGGTATTACACAGATTTCTCCATCAAAATACTATTAAGCAGAAAAGAACAAATAGAACAATAAGAACCAGAGAATGGGTAGACACCATGTGTCTTAGGTGAGTGAAGGTGTGATGAATCACAGGGTTCACTAACGTGCATAGCCGCCTACACCTAAGTAGGATGTTACACAGAATTCTCCTCGAACCACAACAAAAAACGAATCAGAAAGAAGGATGAATCGAAAACAAAGCTAGAAAAAGAAGATGAATCGAAAACCTAACTCAAGTTTGAGCATACTTACAAAACCAACTAGGAGAGGATCGTACCTTCCTCCTTCTCGTTCTCCCGGCAACGCTTCGCTAGCGCTCCTTCCTCTCCTCCCACTCCTCCTCCTGACCTCTCGACCCTAGCCCTTGGGGTGATGTTGGTAGTGGAAATTGTAGAGAATGAATGGGTAAGAGGCTATTTATAAGCTCTAGAAAAGCGCTAACCATGGTTTAGACCCTAAACGCAAATAGCAACCCATGTTTAGGCCCATGGCTTTGGCCAAAACTTTTCTGAAACTTAGGGCTTAAGTTAGAACTATCCAGAAGACTTTAGATTCGCTAATGATGCTTAATTAGCTCTAATCTTGATTAACTTCTACTAAATATGATCTAACCTTCGCGGCTTATGCTTAACCTTTGCTAACCATTGACCAATGTTCGCTAATGGTCATTAACAATCCTCAATCCATCATTAGTTTCTTTAATTGTATTTAATTAGTCTTAATAATGGTCATTAAGAGTTAATGATGTCTTAAATCTCCTTACTTCACTTTCTTCCAAAAATCATAACAAATCGAAATGAAGTCCGATTCACACAAAACAAATTCTTTTGGTTTCCTCTTAACGAGGTAGATCTTATGATATAAGATCCAAGAGACAGCCAAGTTCAAGGCTTTACAGTTTCTGCATCTTCTTCGAGTCTATATATGTTGCATGCTGATGATTGTATGGATTTTATTCCTTCACATACACAAGAACCTATTCCTGACCCTCATCTCTCTGGAGAGGGTCCAACCATCCCCTTCCCTCAAGCACTCCACTTAGCGAAGGGGAATAAAACAGAAAACCCCCAAAAGAGACTTCATTTAGAGTTAAGCCAGCAGATGATAGATAGATTCTAAATTCATCTTACTCTGCAGGAGGCACTAGATCCCTCTCTTTCAGAAGAATTTGAGAGAGAAGACTACCATCCGTGGGAAGAAGAGGAAACACAATGCAAAGATCCATGTGTTGACCCATGCCACCTGCTTTGCCATTCAGAACTGATTGCCAGCCAAGATACCCGATGCAGGAGCTCCATATGTCAGATGTCAAATTCATGAGCAGCGGTTTGATCGCACTCTATTAGACAACGACTCTTCCATTAACCTTCTTCTGGCAGCCCTACTTGACCAATTCGAGTTCATCCCTCTTCGACAGAGCAGGACAATCCTTCAGTTCACTGATAGATCTATTAAGAGGCCGAAGGGGTTATTGAAGGACGTGATCGTCATAATTCAGGGCCTAAAATTCTCCGTAGACTTTGTTGTATTGGACATGGAGATCCCTTAGTCTGTGACAGATACCCCCATCATACTGGGACGTCCATTCTTGGCCACAACCAAGGCGGTGTCTGACCATGATAGTGGGAAGGTATACTATCTCGTAGAGGGCGAGAGTGTACAAATAGAGACGATCGAGGAGACCAGAGCAAGATTTTAGCCTGCTCCAAGCATTCGAGCGATACAGAGCAGATGACATAGTGAGACGTCCACCAGGAGTGTGACTTTGTGATCACTGATGATGAAGCCGTATGTTCAGGTCCAGCAACACGAGCCCTTGTCATTCATTCGTATATAGAGGATTTACAGATCATGGCAGAGGAGAGTTCGGAGAGCACACTCTTTGCATCAGACACATTAGAGGCTAACGGTTGTGGGATGGATGGCGACGCAAATTTTATTTCATGTTCTTCTGATTCAAATCCCTCTGACTCAGACATTGATTGGGATGATTTAGATGACTATTTGCCTTGTTTAATTCCTTTAGAGCTGACAGCTAGGGCAGAGAGTGAGCCAACACAAATTACAGATACACCAGCAGGACCGTCTTCGCCTAGATGTTCACATAAAGCGAGGGTTCTCCCATGTAGACCTGGTAGCATTCACTCATACATTTCAGAAGCCAGATTTGTCAGCTCCCAATTGTCCAGAACTGAAGCCTTTGCCACAATCAATTAAGTACAGATTCCTTACGGGTGAGCAAGAGATGTTCTCAATCATTATCTCAGCGTATTTGATTGGAGATCAAGAATCTCGTTTGATGGAGGTTCTTGAAAGAAACCGCAAGGCGATTGAATAGAGCGTAGCTGATCTCTAGGGGATAAGTCCAGCCATGTGCTCCTGCCATATTTATATCGAAGAGGATGTTAAGCCCTCACGTGAGTTCCAGCGATGGCTGAAACCGAATCTTCAAGATGTGGTCATGAAGGAGATATCAAAATGATGGAGCGTCGATTTTATCTACCCCATCTCCAACTCCAAGTGGGTTAGTCCATTACATGTGGTGCCCATGAAGACGGGCATCACTATAGTTGTGAGCGAGTCTGGAGAGGAGATCGCTACCTGGGTACCCACTTCTTGGAGGGTATGTATGGACTACAGATCAGACCACCAAGAAGGATCATTTCCTACTACCAATTATTGATCAGATTATCGAGAGGCTAGCTGGGAATAGTCATTACTGTTTTCTTGGCGGGTACTCCGGTTATAACCAGGTGGCCATAGCACCCGAAGACCAAGAGAAAATGACATTCACTTGTCCATTTGGGACATATGCCTTCAGACGGATGCCCTTCGGTTTATGTAATGCTCGGCTACATTTCAAAGGTGCATATTGTCCATTTTCTCAAACATGGTGGGTGACTGTTTAGAGGTCTTCATGGATGACTTTTCGGCAAGGGCGATGGGTTCGATGCTTGTCTTGACTACCTAGACCACATACTTCAGCGTTGTATCGAGGTTCATCTTTTATTATCTTGGGAGAAGAGCTACTTCATGGTGACACAGGGGACTGTTCTTGGCCATATAATCTCCAACAAGGGTATGGAGGTCGATCCGACCAAGATGGAAATCATCAGGAAATTCAATCCACTGTCCAATTTATGACAGTTATGATCTTTTCTGGGGCATGTCGGTTTCTACCGATGATTCATTTAGGATTTCAGTCGTATTGTCTGACTACTTACTGATCTGTTGATGAAAGACAACGAGTTCATTGTAGATGCTAAGTGTCTAGCATCCTTCGAGACTCTCAAGGGATTAGTTGTCGAGGCTCTTGTCCTTCAGCCACCCAGTTGGTCTCTCTCATTCGAGATCATGACGGATGCTTCTGATTTTCCCATAGGGGTTGTGCTAGGACAGAGGAGGGATGGATTGCCATATTCCATTCACTACGCTAGCCGGACTTTGGATGCCACTCAACGAAATTACACCGTGACTGAGAAGGAGATGCTAGCAGTACTCTTTGCTTTGTACAAATTCAGATCTTATATTCTCTGATCCCGGGTGATAATTTTTACAGATCACGCTACCATCCGATACCTAATGGTAAAGAAGGATGCCAAAGTCAGATTAACCAGATTGATCCTTCTACTCCAGGAGTTTGACATTGAGATTAAGGATAATCCTGGAGTCAAGAAAGTGGTGGCAGATCACCTCTCCTGATTAGAGAACCTTGAGGATTCAGAGCAGATGGCACCTATTACAGAGACCTTCCCAGATGAGGCAATCCTTTCTATCACCTCGCTCCCATGGTACACAGACATTGTGAAATATATTTGTCGCCAAGAATGTTCCACAAGGTTGGTCCAGACAGCGGCTTGAGACCTTCCCTACGAAGGCCAAGTCATACCATTGGGAGGATCCCATCCTTTATCATGAAGGAGGGATAGCGTCTGGCGTCGGTGCATTTCTCATGAGGAGCACCATAGCGTCCTCACATACTGCCACAAGCTTGAGGCAAGAGGACATCAATCTGGGAGGAGGACAACACAAAAAGTGCTCCAATTCAGCCTATGGTGGCCTACCCTCTTTAAGGATTCTGAATAAATCATGAAGAGGTGTACTGACTGTCAGAGAATGGACATTTGTGGATAGCGTGATATGATGCTGATGCAGCCCATTCACTTATGTGAGGTTTTTGATGCATGGGGCATCGATTTTATGGGTCCATTCCCTAAGAGTCAGGGATTTGAGTACATTCTGCTTGCTGTGGATTATGTTAGTTGTTGGGTTGAGGCCATCCCCGCCTGAACCATAGATGCTAAGACTATTTGCATATTTTTGAGGAAGAATATCATTTTACGGTTCGGGATTCCTAGAGTGTTGATATCATACGGGGGGACTCACTTTATCAATGACAAGGTAGGGGCCCTTGCTAACGAGTTCAGCATTGACCATCGAGTTGCCACTCCATATCACCCTCAGACCAATGGTCTTGCTGAAGTATTGAATAGGGAGATCAAGACTATATTGCAGAAGGTCATCTGTCTGGACCGAAAGGATTGGTCACAGCTTTTGGACTTGGTCCTGTGGGCTTATCTGACTTCCTTCAAGACACATTGGGTACATATCCCATTCGTCTCATTTATGACAAGCCATGCCATTTACCTGTAGAGATCAAGCACAAGTTACTATGGACAGTTAGTGAGTTATTAGTGGATCCAAAAAGCATAGGAGATCAGTGTTAGCCATGTTAGCCCGAGGCGAACTATTCCAACAATAAATGTTATTGTAATGTTTGGATTATCAATAAACGTTATTGATTTATTTTCACTACCTTTTTAAGATTAATGAATGAATGCACTATACGGTCCCTATGTACGATTAGGGTTATATATCATGGCCATCTTAATAATCATACAACTGTTGATTCAATAATGGAATCATAGAGGCCGGTGTTTGGATGAATATTTAAGGAGTTAGATTGAGGACTCATCAAGCACCATCAAATGATTGTTAAGAGATGATCTCCATCCTGAGTAGGAGATGACAATCCTTTCTCATGTAGGCTGATATCTGACCGACCTCTTGATGCAGGTCCTCTGCATGGGAATAGAGATTCATAGATGTCAGATTAGTTAGGTCAAAGGGTTTACTTAACGAGATCGAGATAACCAAAGTCCTGTATCGTATACTGTCACGATACATGCACACGTCCTTTGACCGGAGACAGATGTGTTGCTATATATCGGAGTATGTACATTTGGCAGACCAATAGGTTGATGACCTAACCAAGGTCTATACACTAGCGAGCTGATGTACCTGTAAGGGCATATGAGTAATGCGATCTCTCAAAGGGATCATACAGGTTCACATCTGAATCGGAAGACATGAACTCACTCATGAGGTATTGGAACCGATCAAATTCCATGCATGGTCGTCGTGCTTTAGAAGCATGAAAAGAGTTTGAAGGTATGATATATGCTTTTGGAAAGCATATGATCGATACCAAATCCCAATGACCAAGATTGAGAAACTTGATGACGAAACCTTGAAGATGACAGTGTAAAATTGATCTATATCTTCGGGTTCATCATAGGTCTTCCGGTATGCATGATGTACAGGTATTAAGAATACCTGAGGGTGATGTGATGTGGTCACAAATGATTGTATAATCATGGTGCTTCCATTATGAGGGAGTGATGAAACAAGCCTGGATTTTAGTGACTCCTCTCAGTAGAGAAGTAATCTGATCTTGGTCCAAGTGATGGACATTAATCTGAATGAGATTCAGATGCAATGAGAAGATTAGATTTGCAGCCGTGATTAAATCAAGCATCTATGAGAGGTCCGTGAGATCTAAATTTGAGATGTGACCTCAATATCCAAGTCATTATATGTGGAACAATGCAATCCCCCTGTCCTTATCTCCAAGTATCTGCGGAGAAAGCATATTATTCTTGAAAAAGTTCAAGAATAATTCCGAAGTTGAATTATATCTAAGCATTGAGAAATGGATAATTAAATGTGATTTTATTATCACCAATAATGTGAATTTGATTCACATTATCTGAATGCATGAGAATGATTATCCAATGTTATTAAATGTGATTTAATTATTGTGGATATGGATAATATGGATAGAACTATCCAATTATCCATGTATATTATATATACGATTTATAATATATATTAGAGAGAGACTTATGTGATTTATATTTGTTGATTATTGTTAATGTGAATTGGATCCACATCGAAGGATTAGTTGAAAATATAATTACATTTTATTTTGGGTTGTGAATGAGATTCACATAATTTCAATGGCTTGGTTGATATTTTCCACAAGATAATTTGGAAAATTTTTTGCGAAAATTTATTTACGATAAGAGTCATAGGAGATATCATGAGATAATGAGATCTCTTGATAATTAGAGGAGGCAGACCCATTCCTCTCAAGAGGAGTGGATGGCTACAACTCTCCATTTGGAGAAGAGTAGCCATCCCCCCTCTTTTAGGGATGGAGGTTAGTCTCCTCATTATCCTATCTCTAGTCAAAGGTGATTCAATTTGAGGTTAATTATATTGATTTATCAATATAATTTAATTTAGATTAAATCATTTGATGTTGTCTTTTTACAACAACATCTTAGCCATTGAAAGAAACACAAATCAATCTCATCCGTTGATTGTGTGTTCTCCAAGGATTGGGATCCATGGACTCTCAAAACCCTATATAAGAAGAGGCATCCCATGCTCTTCGAGTTACACAATCTCGACGATGTCTCTCTCTCTCACTCTCATTCTCACGCATACTCCCTCCCTTCTCTCTTTGAGTGGTCGTCCACTCTCATAAAGAAAAGGTCGCCTTCATCGTCGTGCCTGCTTCGACGACTCTTGGATCTCCATCTTCTTTGGTGCATGACGCTCGTGAAGAAGGTGTTCGATCTCGTGAGATGAGATCAGGAGATCCATCGCTTGGACCAACAACTTGGATTGCGAGAAGCAAACAACTCATCCCCGTGCTCACAAGTGTCTCCTCCGACGGATCTGACTTGGGACAGGAGGTCTCTTCGCTTAGAGGCTCGATCGCAACCATGCTCCAAGAGGTATTACTATATATCTTATGGGATTAGATGAAACGATCCAAGAAATGTTCTTGGATCATGTGGTTTCATCATTTAAATTTTTTAAAATTCCGTTGCACCGAGAAACTAGTGCGACTAGTCGCTCTTGATCGTATACGATATGATCATCACGCTTCCGTGATGCACTTGAGGATCATCCCATATCCTTCAATCAGAGGAAAGCAGAGTTGGTAGCATTGGAGGAGCTTAGAGACACAACCTTTTCGAGTAGCCTACAATACAAGGAGAAAGTGAAGATATGGCATGATTCTCATATCATCCATATGTAGTTTGAGTCGAACCAGAGAGTATGGCTATTTCATACTAGGTTGAGATTATATCCATGGAAGTTGCAGAGCAAATGGAAGGGACCATACTTGGTACAAAAGGTGCACGACAATGGAAGCATTGATATATCCGAGTTGTCATCTGAATCCACCTTTAGAGTTAATGGTCAGCATTTGAAGACATATCTAGATCATGATCCGTTGATCGTTGACGTTGCCTCTATTAATTTTGCATGAGATGTGGTCTTTGACTCACGCATTTACATCTCATGCTTGACTATCACTTCTCCTCCGCGGATGTATAGATCCAGTTGTCCATATCGCACATTCTTCTATCTAAACAACCCATCTTCATCTTATGATTATGTTGTACTTAGGGTATACTTTACCCTTAGTATGGGGGGTCTCAGACTTGTGATTATCTATTAAGTTCTTTTTACCTCTGTTTTGCTACCTATGCTTAGGGATATTTTACCCTAAGTATATGGGAGGTAGACCCTGTACATTATAACCCTCGATTTTCCCCTTGTGTACAGACTGCTATACTTAGGATTACTTGATCCTAAGTATAGGGGGTCGCTGACTTCTACTCATTGTATCCTTTCATACATCGTCATAGTATAGCATTCTTTCCACTTCCCACTTCTCAACACGAGTTGTATCTTCCTTTCATCGCTCTTTGATCAATCTGAGGACATTGTTGGAGCTAAGTATAGGGGGTGTCGTATATATATCTTATACATACTTTAGCCATAACTCGTACTTTGTGTGAGTGTGTTAATAAAATAAAATTGCTAAAAACCTTAAAACTAAAAATCACAAAAATTTTAAAAATTTTCTTGTACATGTACTTGTAAATAACTTTTTGTAAGAACTATTTTTATACAAATGCTTGAAAAATTATTTTGATTGTAAAAAGTTTGTAAATATTTTTGGTATCAAAATTATGTATATAGTACAAAATCTTTGAAAAATATTTGAAAAATAAAAAGTTTGCAAAAATTTGTTTATATTTGTAAATATTTGCAAAACTTCCTTTGCCTTGCATTCAAACATTTTCATAAAATTTTGCATATCTTGAAAATTGCACAAAAAGAGTTTTGCACATACTTACTTGTATATTCTTTGTAATCATAGTTGACATTTAAGATAGTCTGGAATTAAATTGGAAAATGGAGCTTGGTTAAAACCTTAATCCACCTAACTTGAGAGGAACCTTATAAGACTTGGGGTTAAGAATTTTCAGGTACATAGTGACTTAATTCTTTGAGTCCACTAGGCTATGTTCACATGTCATCTTGATGAGCCTAAGTAGAACACTTAACAATGCATGCATGAATCTCAGAGACAGTGGCTTTACTTGGACCAGCACCTTACACATAGCTCCACATGGATGAGGCAGAATTCGTTGGCGTAGGGTAGCATACGAGGGTAGCACTTCTAGGCAGAACCTCTTATCTTCCTTTATGGAGGGATGTGCACCTCAACCTGGTCTAGTAGCATTGAGGTCTAGAAATCAGGAGTTGCGGGTTGCAATAATGCTTCAAAAGAGTAATACTCTACTGGCTCAAGAAGAAAAACTCCTTATATACATGCTACACCATGTAAATATGTTGTATATATGCACATCAGAAAAATGTGAAAAAACAAGAAAAACTCCAAAAAAGCGGGCATGCCTGATTGAAAATAAAATTCCTGCCGGAGTATACATAGTGAATAAGCAAAGCTTATGTGTTCTACCTTCGCATTTCATGCAAGCTTGCAGTGAGAGACTTAGCTACAATTGTTAGGTTCCCATGGATACGTGTCTACATTGGTCACGGTCCATTCTATTATTTCCCCTCTTCTTGAGCTGGTTGAACTTTAACTTAGAAGGGAATACCCTGCTCCTCGAGGAAAGAACTGCTAGACTAGGAAATTAGAGTTACCTTGTTGAGGGAGGCTGTTTCTTTGTCATCTCTAAGGTGGGGAGCTACATATCACTTACACCGTACAAGGAAAGATGCATAGTCATTAGAGTTTGCGTATGTAGACTTGTTCTGACCTGGTTTATTGAGAAGTCTTGAACATAGAATGGTGGTAGAGGATGTTAAGTCTTAATCCCATTTCCCAATAAGGTTCCAATAGACTAATGATCCAAAGGTCTGACTGAGATCCATACTTTAATTTAATGAAGATAAGTTTAATAATCAACCTTGATTCTTTTTCTTTTAGTTCTCTTTTCACTTCTTTTCCAAATAAGTGTTTGATAAGGGACTAGCAAAGGTAAGGTATAGAGGACGATGAATCCTTGATTCTCACTCTTTATTTTTTTATTTTAGCTCTTTTTCTTGGCAAAACTTCATATGATTACTTGTAAATACAATAACTTAACAAATTGCATGTTCGTGTTAATAATGAACATTTAGCATGCATTTTTAGCAAAAATATAAGAATAAAGAAAAAGAAAAAGAAAGCTGTATTTAAAATAAATACAAAGTGATCAAACCCCAAGAGAAGGTCAAACCTTGACCTGATCGCAAAATAAATTAAGTAGAGAGAGATAGGGTTCACTATGTGTTATACACTTTACCTATAGTTGCACATACTATTTTAAATATTTTTAACAAAATAAAATTAATGTATCATTTTTACACTATTTATAAAAATAAAAAAATAAAATAAAAATCAGAAAAATAAAAAAAATAAAAATAAAAGCCTCCATCTCCTTGTATAAAATCCATTTGTACTATCTATTAAATACCCTTATATAATTTGCAAAAATAATAATAATAATTGATTTATACTCCTACAATTATGTTATAAATAAATAAAATATAAAATAAAGTATTTATGTAAAAATAATAAAATAAAAATACTTGTACATAATACATAGGTATATTATATCTGTATATAATACTATATATTATATATACATTAATTTGTTTTTCATAAAATAAATTAAGAATCATAGAAAAATAGTTTAAAAATAATAAACATTTTTTGTTTTATAGACTTTTTATTTTGAATTCACTTGTTATTTTTTTATTGAATTTTTAATTATTTTGAATATTCTGATTTTTTGATTGGTCTAGGGGCTTTCTTGACTCCAGTCAATGCTTCGTTCCAGGTCGGGTCGCCCACCTTCTCTCCAAGCTCTTTTCTCCCAAATCTTCCGCTTGGCTCCGACCACCTCTGGCTCCGATTCTTTGCCCGAGCCTCCTCCTAGGATCCGTAAGGTTCACGGATCCTGAGGAAGGCATGGATCTTCCTGAAGGATATGGTAAGATCCTTAAGCACATCATGGAAGCGTGAAGATCGCATCGAATGCGATCAGGAGCGACTACTCTCACTAGTTGCTCGAGGCAGCGGAAATTAAAAATTTTTCATATGATGAAACCACATGATCCAAGAACACTTCTTAGATTGTTTCATCTAAACCAAAAACAAGTATTAGGTTACCTCTTGAAGCATGGTTGCGATAGAGTCTCTAAATGAAGAGACCTCCTGTCTCAAGTCCAATCCAACGGAGGAGACGCTTGCGAGCGCGTTGATAAAACACGTGCTCCTCGCAATCCATGTTGATGATCCAAGTGATGAATCTCCAGATCTTGTCACACAAGATCCGACGTCTTCTTCATGAGCGAGGCGCACTGAAGGAGACAAAGGTACATGAGAAAACAGTTCGATAGCATAACGACGACGCAGTGGCGAAAGCTACTCTCTCTAGGTCTCCATGGTGGACGACCATAAGAGAGAGGGAGAGAGATAAATTTGGTGTGTAGAGAGAATGAGAGAGAGCATGTGTTGTTGTTCACAATTTGTGTAACCAGGAAGAGCAAGGGGTGCCTCTCCTTTTATAATATTTTGGGATCCATGGATCTCAATCCATGGACAACACAAATCCAATGGCTCACATTGATTTGTGTTTCTTTTAATGGCCATGATTTTATTGTAAATTTACAACACAGTTAATGTAATAAAATCAAATATATATTGAATATAATTTGATTTATATTAAATCAATCTTCATTGGAGAAATCGGAAGGAGGAAAGCCTCCTTCCATAAGAATAAGGGGCACGACCCACACATTCTATAAGGAGAGGGTGGCCGTCCACCCTCTTTATATGGCAAGGGGGCTCCTTCCAAATTCATGAGAATCCATATCTCATGTGTATCTCCAATATATTACAATAACTTTTTATTGCAAATTTATTTCACAAAAATAAATCCAATTTATTTTGTGAACATTGCAATCATGCCATTGGATGTTTGTGAATCACATTCAAAACCCAAAATAAAATGTGAATTACATTTTCAATTAATTATCCAATGAATCCAATTCACATCAACATTTAATTAACAAATGTAAATTACAAATAGCTCTCTCTTATATATTATAAATCATATTTATAATATATATGATTAATATGGATAGTGTTACACACATTATTCATATCCATGATAATTAAATCACATTTAATCATTTTGGATATCTATTCTTATGTTCCCAAATAATATGAATCACATTTACAATATTTACATCTTTGATAAGCAAATATTTTTTAATTATCTAAGATTACTCTCTTCATAATATGAATTAAATTCATATTATTCATGATAACTAAATCACATTCAATAATCCTTTTTCTCAGTGCTCGGATACATATATCAACAATGAAATTATCCTTGAACTCTTTCAAGGATAATGCGCTTTATCCACGGATACTTGGAGATAAGGACATGGTGATGGTATTGTTCCACGTATAGTGACCTGGATATTGAGATCACATCTCAAATTCAGATCTTGCGGACCTCCCATAGATGTTTGATTAAATCAATACCGCAAATCTAATATTATCATTGCATCTGAATCACATTTAGATCAATGTCCAACATTTAGACCAAGATCAGATTACTTCTCTTATGAGAGGAGTCACTAAAATCCAGACCCGTTTCATCACTCCCTAGGAATGGAAGTGTCATGGTTATACAATCGTTTATGATCACATCACCCTCAGGTATTCCTAATACCTATACATCCTGTGTACTGGAATACCCAGAATAATCCTGAACTATGAGATCAATTTTACACTGTCTACTTCAAAATTTTATCATCAAATTTCTCATTCGATCATTGGGAGTCGGTATCGATCATATGCTTTCCAAAAGCATATATCATACATAGGTGTTGATCATATACTTTTGCAAAAGCATATATCAAACCTACTAATTCAGTCAAGCTTCTAAAGCGAGACGACCGTGCACGGAATTTGATTCTTCCCAATATCTCATGAGTGAGCTCATGTCTTCCAGTTCAGTAATGAACATGTATGATCCCTTTGAGAGATCGTATTACTCATATGCCTTTGCATGCACACTAGCACACCGATGTATAGACCTTGATTAGGAAATAAACCTATTTGTATGCCAATTGTACATACTTAGACATATAGTAACACATCTGTCTCCGGTCGGAGGATGCGTGCCTATATCGTGACAGCATACGACATAGGACTTTGGTTATCTCGATCTTATTTAGTCAACTCTTTTACCTTACTAATCCGACACCTCTGAATCTCTATTCCTATGCAGAAGACCTGCATCAAGAGGTCAGTCAGATATCAGCCTTTAGATAAAGGACTACAATCTTCTTCTCAGGCTGGAGATCCTCTCTTAATAATCATTTGACGGTGCTTGATGAATCCTTAATCCAACTATTTAGATATTTATCCAAGCACCAGCCTCTATGATTCAATAATTGAATCAACAGATGTATGATCATTAAGATGGCCATGGTACATAACCGTAATTGTACTAAGGGACCTATTATGCAAATTATTCATTCTTCATTTCAGATCAAGGAATGATACTTGCAATAACATTTATTGTATAATGGCTCATCGTGGGCTTGCATGTCCAACAATCTCCCACTAGCCCAAAGAGCCATTAATGGGCTAATCGTTAAACCCGCACTCTCATTTGACAATCATAAGCTATTTAGAAAATAGATAGGTAAGTTGATCAGTCACTCTGTTCTCAAGAGACTACGCCAAGTCCTTTTACGACACTTGCATATCTCCTAATAACAATGCTCGTATCCAATGCGAATGTTGCATCTTATGCAACCAATACTCAATCTTGTTAGTTATAGTGTTCTTGATACTACAACACAATAATTATTATTATAATCAGCATTTCCATTATCCTTATAAGAATACCCTTATTCCTGGAGATATCTATCTCCTAAGATATCTATAGTTAAGACCATTTAGATAACCATCTATACAGTCTTAATTACTCGAAGATATGACCTTGAGATCACTATCTCTAAGTCTTGTCGTCATTGAAGATCTTATTATTACTACAATCAAGTGTTTTATCTCCATAGTAGGATCAGTAACAGTTTACTACTCCCACTGCATGGTAGACATATGGCTTTTGTACACATTTAGCATATACTCGGCTTCTCGTAACTGATGCACAAGGGCAAGCAATTATAGAATTCACTTCATCAACTCTTTGAGGTGCTATCCCTTCAGATAGGTGAGTACCATATATTAAGGGAAGGAAGCCTTCCTTTGAATTTTCCAGAAAATGAAACATGTCCAAGGTGTACTACTATTGTGACAGTCCCGATACCCTCTTTTCTTTGTTTCTGAAAAACTTCAGAACTAAGATCTAAGAGGTACCTTTGAGATCATATCTCAAAGTATGAAATAGCTAGTCTATAAAACACTTATAACAATCCTTATATCATTCCAAATGATTAGGATATCATCTACATTTAGCACGATGAACACAATGGCACTCCCACTAAGCTTCACATGGCTCATCAAGATTCTATCAGAAATCATAACATTTATAGTTTCATCAAATCCAGTGTTCCAACTACAAGAAGCTTATTTGAGTCCATAGATGGAATTCCTTAGCTTGCACTCTTTGCTTTCCTAAATCATGAAGCCCTGGGGCTTCTTCATATGAATATCCTCGAAGAGGTATTCATAGAGGAATGCAATCTTGACTTCCATCTTGAAGATGTCATAGTCAAGTTGTGTAGCTATTGTTAGCAATATTTCGATGGGTTAAAGCATGGCCACTAGAGAGAAAGTCTCAATGCAAGCGATGTCTTCTCTTCGGTGTGTAGCTCATCTCTACGAGCCTTTCTTTGAAGGTCTCTACCTTCTCATCAGGTTCCCTCTTTCCCTTGAAGATCCATTTACATCTAATAGGTTTTACCCATATAGGTGGATCCTCGAGGGTCCATATACAACACATGTATATGAAGTCTACTTTAGACTTTATTATTAACATCCATCTTTCCTTGTCATTATCTTCAGAAGCTTCATCACATGAAGTAAGATCATTGTCAGACTTAACTGACACATGGAATCCATCCTCGAACACATTTGAAGAGGTATTAGTGTTTCATCTTTAATTGTCCTTTTAGTTTTTGATTTCAGGAGCCTCATTATCATCTCAAGACTAAATGAGTTCCTTTACTTCATTTTCATCTTGATTCTGAAGAGAGTCATACTCTAAGAATCATATCCTTAGAGATGAGATCTTTTAAGAATCTCAAGGTTATAAAGTAGGTATTCAATACCATCATTTATTTTCCTAATGAAGTAGCACTCTCTTGTGCTAGATTCCAGCTTACTTTCATGGAACTTTATTAAGGATATATATTGTAGTCATATATACATTGGAAGCTAATTGGTAATTATGCTAAGATTCATCATTGATCAATCATGTCATACATGATCCAATTGTATCTCCCTACAACTCTATTGAGTTTAGGTGTATTAGGAGGAATAAGATAGGAATGATATTCATATATCCATAAGTATTCCTTGAATTCATCTAACATGTACATACTACCTAGGTTAGATCAAATTCGTTTTATCTTCCTTTAAACATGGGATTTTTACTCGGTAGACCCTATAATCTTTGCCAATGACCTCTACGACCTTTGAAACATCTATATTCCTCCCTTGACCCCGTAAACTTGTTAACCTTTACCCTACAGACCTTGTGGTTATCCCCCATCCATTTGACCTTTAAAACTAACCAGCTTCTGTTATCTTCATTTACATTATACCCATTTTATTTATCAAATTTACCATACATGCCACTCCCTCACCCACGTCAGCCCCGCCGTTGAGCCAGCTCGAAGCACCCCCCCAGCAATGCCGCCGCCCTTGTTCGAAGCAACCCCGCGCTCGGAGCCTGTCCCCTACCCATTGGAAGCCCCCTCCCCCCTTTCCTGCCCACTAGAACTAGCTTGAAGCCCCACGCTCAGAGCCCCTCCCCTGCCCACCGCCCCATGTCGAAGGCCCCCTCCACCCCGATCGCGCGAAGCCCCCCCCCCAGCACGAGCCCCAGATTGTTCAGGAAGAACTGAAAATCCGGGAGGCATCTGTTCATCTGTCGATAGCATTTGGAGATGGTAGTGGCAACTTCCCGCATGAGAAGCAGGGTGTTGGGACCTGAAGAGCACCCAAAATCTGCAACGACTATCTTCTCGCCATGTTGCTTCATGCATCACATCTCACTGATTGTTGCTGTTAGAACTACCATAGATTTCAACACCCCTTTCTTCTGAATTAGAATACAGAGGTTAGAGATTAGCAAAGATCGTGCATGTTTGTAATTTTGAGGTAGTAATTAGTTCCTTATGGGCATAAGATAAGAGGGAAATTATGGGGGTGACCTGCATTACGGAATTGGCAGCGTAGCTATCCTCTCTGGTGCCTCCTCTGCTCTAAGATCTCCCCAACCCCCCCCCCCCCTGTGTGTGCTCGGAGCCCCTCCCCTACCCACCGCCCCATGTCGAAGGCCCCCTCCATCCCGGTCGCACGAAGCACCTCCTCCTCCAACAACCCCCCCCCCCCCCCCCCCCCCCCCCGCGCTCGGAGCCCTTCCCCTGCCCACCGCCTCCCCCAACTCGACCCCCCCCAACCTCCCATGCTCGAAGTAGCCCCCTGCCGCCTCCGCTGCTCGAAGAAGGCCTCCCCGGTGCCTCCCTTGCTCGAAGAGTCCCCCGCCCCCACCCCCCCTTCCCTCCCGCCCACCGCCTCCCTCTGCTCGAAACCCCCCACCCCGTCGTTTCGAGGCCCCATCACTGGATTCAAGCCCCCCCTCCCCCCTGTCGCCGCCCGAAGCCCCTCCTCCTTCTCCGTCCACCGACTCCATTAACAGATCTCCAAGAAAATTGATCAGCTCGGTGTGCGATCCTGGAACTATAAGAACGGGATGATGAAAGATTGCAGATGGAATGATCAGCCTCCAATTTGTGTATAGAATTGCTCGGACTCGATGTCAGCCTCCAGATGCAAGCGCTACAGGCTCCAGATGTGAGATGTTCTTCAGTGCTAACCTACAAGGATCTCTATGACCGTTGGATTTACATTAGTTAGATTAACTCAAGACTAACCCAAGCAATTGACTCAAATAAAGTTATAATTAACGGAAGGGTCTGTGGGGTAAGACGGAGCAAGTTTATGGGGTCGAGGGAGGAATATCGATGTTTCATAGGTCGTAGAGGTCATTGGCAAAGATTATAGGGTCTGCCAGGTAAAAATCCCTTTAAACTTTGGTTCTAAACCAAAATTGTAAAATCTTTGAACATTTCAAAGCTTCTAAGGTGAAGGGAAGAAATCTCATATCACAAATAATCATTAATAGATATCACATATACATAATATTTATTATGATATGGATGATACACATACATCAATATGTATGAGATTTTGAATACCTTGGCCTCTTACACCATTCTCAGAAATGGGTGTATTGTACATTTTTACTTTGAATACAATATTCATAAGTATGTCATATTTGAAAATTCAGACAATCTAAAGTTTCATTTTTTACTAGTCTATTGATCTCATCAATAGACAAATGTTCAAGGCATGATGCCAGATCATTATCAAATGATCTTTATCCTCCTATTGATCTTTAAAGGTTTGATTTTCAGTATTAAAAATGTTAGTGAACCATTAATTAATTTTCTAATCGAGTAGAGTCCACTAGATGTTAGATTATTATCTGAAATATATCCATCACAACTCTTTATGATTGGTATATTCCAGAATTCATGTTTATTTTGAACATTTAGAAATAAGTCATAGAGACATTCTCTAAGACTAATGCCTCTCCCACTGAAAATAGCAAGTCTGTCTTTCCAATAGAGATTGTTGCAACAATTGCATCAATATCCATGTGGATGACTATTAAACCTTTAAATCAAATTTTCTAATCTTCTAAAACATATGCAACCAATTGCAAGTGTTATTAGAAGAATGAGATACAATTATCAGAATCTAATCTTATTAAATAAGAATGTCAATTTCAATGACTAAATATAGATGTAAATTATTTTGATGCACTATCCAAGTCCATCTCTAAGGATTCCAGATAGACTTGATAGTCATACTATCAATACATCAGCTTATTGCAGTATTGGAATTCATCCAACTATTTAGATGTCATATGGATGTCATAGAAGTACAGTCAACTCTTTGACTTTCCTCCCGACATAGGTCAGACCCATGCTTCCACTATGCTCCCTGTATCTATAAACAACCATTGCTTAAGATAAAGGATCTCTTATGTTTAATTCAAAAGATTTCAATATATGAGTATTTCAACATATATGCATACTTCATTTAATTCATACAATATGAATATTATGAAGTTTCATGAATGACTAGAGTATAGATAGTAGAAAGATGACACTCATCATATCTACATACATCTTAACTCTTAAAGACTTAGGTTAGGGTAGGTACTCAAACATTTTGAATACATCATCTCTTATAGAGCCAGCATTCTACATGATGTAGTGAACCATGTCATTCGTGATTAAATGTCAAGAGCATATATATATGCCAGAACATCTTCTTAGATTTTATAAGGATTATTTGACAATTACGATCATCATCGACATGCCACTTCCAAAGTACATTCAATGAGATATCAAGATTATAGCAACATACAAATCCTAGGGTTGTAGTCCTATTGTTTATTTAATTGCCATTCCTCATTATTATGAGGAAACATGCACATTGCAACCACATGCATTATGTGTCTAACTGCAAGTACAATATCTTTATCATGGATCCAATCCACAATATTTTACTGGTTGTTATTGAGTATAGTATTGAGTGGGTTTAATGAAGGATTATTTGAAATAAGAAATTTGCATATATATATATATATATATATATATATATATATATTACTTTGATTTAGGAATTTTATATCAAAGTTGTCTTGCCTTGTCAACACTGAAAGCTCATTCCCTTAATCATTTTCAATGTAAGAGATATATTTACCATTGTATCTCAAGCAAGATCTAGGATCTCCTTCCTTATCTTTGTCACATCCCAATAATATGAGAAACTGTAACTCATATAAAAAGAAGCGGAAACACATTACTCCTTGCAAGTCCACTAGCATTTCCCAATTCGGTCTTTAACACTCGGCCCACAACCCCTAAGGTGATGTTGACCCGTCATTAACTGAACCAACCGTCAACAGGAAAACAACTCACTATGTGCAATCCAATATCATCCAAATAATATGAGGACCCGATATTTTGGTCAATACGCATACGTCCTTACTCTTTCGAGAAGCGAAGAACCCGATCCAGATGCACTTGCATACAGGAGTTGTCACTTCGGATAGGCGTCTCCTACATACAATCCCTGGTGACGAAACCCTTTGCCTTGACGGGAGACCATGGATGTCACTTATGTGATCCTCCATATCATGTTCAAATTCTAATTAATCATCATGAATCGTATTCACATAATTAATTCTTCCAAGGGAAATAACACATCTATTCCTAATAGAGTGTCTTAATTTTAATTGGATTCCGATCAATCTAATCATATTAAATTAGTGATCCTATTAATATCCAACAAACATTCTTTTATTGTTACTTGAAATATGGTATTATCTCAAATATGTATTATTTCGAATATTAATAATTTGAAAAAACATCATTATTTCTCAAGCATTGTACCAACCCTATCCGCTGTCATGGCCAGAACCGACGGGAGTGGGACAGACCGCACACGGTGCAACCTGCTACCCCAATGCTCCCCGACTAGACGACATATCAGCCTTGGGAAAGGATAATGCAAAATAGATCACTTACTTGAGATGATAATTGGGTTCTTTTCAAACTGAAGTTATACCATATATAATAATAATCAAAACATTTTTTATTAATATTATAAGAAGATTTGTTAAACAAATCCCAATCCTATTCAAGCAACTTTGTTTGTTAGAAAGTTCATGTAACCAATTGTGGTCTGGATCATATCTAATCTATTATTGGTTAACGCAATGCCATTTAAGGAAATAATTATCATGAAATACTTCACAAATATTTATCCATAATTATTCAGTAAATTAAACCATTTTATTTATCTAATAGATTAAATGACAATCACAAGATTCTTGATTAGGAAAGTAATTTCAAGCATTGACCCTCACCTACTAAAATTAGCATATCTCAATCAATTTAAATCCAAATTAAGCAAAATAAGTTTTCATAGTTTGATAATTTGATTTACAACATAACCCAAGTGATTTTCATGCATTTATAGGCGTTTTAAATCAGTAATTAACTCCTTAATTACGTCATGATTTGCAGTCCCCAAAATAGTGGATACATATTCACTAAAATGATCATAACTTGAGCATTCGGATTCAAATCACGCAAACTCAAATCCCACAGTTTCCTTATTTAATGGGGAACATAATCCAAGTGATATTTTTGTTTTTAAACAATTTAAATAGGGCCAGAATTATTCACTAAATAGAGATGCAAAAATGAAATGCGATAAAACTTTCCAAACCCTAATGAACCCAGGTCTTCCTAGGTTTACGGATCGCATCCAAACCTCCGACCTAAGGCTCTGATACCACATGAAGAATATGTTAAGATCCTTAAGCGCATCAGGGAGCGACTAGTCTCACTAGTCGCTCAAGGCATCGGATGTTAAAATTTTTTCATATGAAGAAACCACGAGCCAAGAACACTTCCCGGTTAGTTTCATAAAAACCACAAAAAGGTATTCGGGTTACCTCTTGAAGCATGGTTGCGATCAAGTCTCTAAACGAAGTGACCTCCTGTCTCAAGTCCGATCCGACGGAGTAGACGCTTGCGAGCGCGTTGATGAAACACGTACTCCTTGCAATCCATGTTAATGATCCAAGCGGCAAATCCCCTGATCTCATCACATGATATCTGGTGTCTTCTTCACAAGTGAGGCGTATCGAAGGGAACGGAGATCTAAGAGCAAACCGTTCATCAGCATAACGACGATGCTGCGGCGAGAGCGACTCTCTAGGTCTCCAAGGTGGACAGCCATAAGAGAGAGGGACAGAGATGAAGTTGGTGTGTAGAGAGAATGAGAGAGAGAGAGAGCATGTGTTGTTGTTCACAATTTGTGTAAATAAGAAGAGCAAGGGGTGCCTCTCCTTTTATAATATTTTGGGATCCATGGATCTCAATCCATGGACAACATACGTCCAATGGCTCACATTGATTTGTGTTTCTTTTAATGGCCATGAATTTGTTGTAAATTTACAACAACAATTAATTTAATAAAATCAAATATATATATATATATATATATTGATATATTTTGATTTATATTAAATCAATCTTCGTTGGAGAAATCGGAAGGAGGCAAGCCTCCTTCCATAAGAATAAGGGGACGACCCACATATTCCATAAGGAGAGGGTGGCTGTCCACCCTCTTTATATGGCAGGGGGGTCCTTCCAAATTCATGAGAATCCTTATTTCATGTGTATCTCCAATATATTACAACAACCTTTTATTGCAAATTTATTTTTACATAAATAAATCCAATTTATTTTGCGAACATTGCAATCATGCCTTTGGAAATTTGTGAATCACATTCATAACCCAAAATAAAATGTGAATTACATTTTCAATTAATTGTCCAATATGAATCCAATTCACATCAACATTTAATTAACAAATGTAAATTACAAATAGCTCTCTCTTATATATTATTAATCACATTTATAATATATATGATTAATATGGATAATGCTATCCACATTATTCATATCCATGATAATTAAATAACATTTAATCATCTTGGATCTCTATTCTCATGTGCCCAAATAATATGAATCACATTCACATTATTTACATCTTTGATAATCAAATATTTTTTAATTATCTAAGATTACTCTCTTCATAATATGAATCAAATTCATATTATTCATAATAATTAAATCACATTCAATTATCCATTTCTCAATGCTCGGATACATATATCAACAATGAAATTATCCTTGAACTCTTTCAAGGACAATGTGCTTTATCTGCGGATACTTGGAGATAAGGACAGAGGCGATTGTATTGTTCCATGTATAGTGACTTGGATATTGAGATCACATCTCAAATCCAGATCTTGCGGGCCTCCCATAGACGCTTGATTAAATCAAGACCGCAAATCTAATCTTCTCATTGCATCTGAATCACATTTAGATCAATGTCCAGCATTTGGACCAAGATCAGACTACTTCTCTTCTGAGAGGAGTCACTAAAATCCAGACACGTTTCATCACTCCCAAGGAATGGAAGTATCGTGGTTATACAATCGTTTATGATCACATCACCCTCAGGTATTCCTAATACCTGTACATCCTGCATATTAGAAGACACAAAATAAACCTGAAGTATAAGTTCAATTTTACACTGTCTACTTCAGAGTTTTATCATCAAGTTTCTCATTCGATCATTGGGAGTCGGTATCGATCATATGCTTTTCAGAAGCATATATCATACCCAGGCGTTGATCGTATACTTTTCCAAAAGCATATATCAAACCTACAAATTCAGTCAAGCTTCCAAAGCAAGACGACCGTGCATGGAATTTGATTCTACCCAATATCTCATGAGTGAGCTCATGTCTTCCGGTTCAGTAATGAACCTGTATGATCCCTTTGAGAAATCGTATTACTCACATGCCCTTGCACGCACACCAGTGTGTCGATGTATAGACCTTGATTATGTCATCAACTATTGGTCTGGCAAATGTACATACTTAGATTTATAGTAACACATCTGTCTCCAGTCAGAGGATGCGTGCCTATATCGTGACAACATACGACATAGTACTTTGATTATCTCGATCTCGTTAAGTCAACTCTTTGACCTTACTAATCTGACACCTACGAATCTCTATTCTTATGCAGATGACCAGCATCAAGAGGTCGGTCAGATATCAGCCTTTAGAGAAAGTATTGCCATCTCCTTCTCAGGCTGGAGATCCTCTCTTAATAATCATTTGACGGTGCTTGATGAGTCCTCAATCCAACTCTTTAGATATTCATCCAAGAACCAGCCTCTATGATTCAATGATTGAATCAACACTGTATGTTCATTAAGATGGCCGTGGTACATAACCCTAATTTTACTAAGGGGCCTGTTATGCAAATTATTAATTCTTCATTTCAGATCAGGGAATGATATTTGCAATAATATTTATTGCATAATGGCTCGTTGTGGGCTCGCATGTCCAATACTTCCTTGGGTTGCACTCTCTTGCTCGATCATTCCAGACCCCTAGGAACCCTATTTAACATATTCTTCCTCCTCCACTAAGCGGTAGCTCATATCTCACCTCTTCCTTTACTCTAGACACCTCTAGTCCAGTGACAGCAGCTTGGAGGAGCCCATTTGAGTGGAGTTTGGTGGCTTAAATTCGCAGCTGGCTAATGTGGACGGAGTCCTCCATCGCATATAGCCTCCCTCCTGTTGCAGCATGGTCAAGGCCATCATCCCCAATGTCTGTCATCGCGTGAAGCCTAGGAGCCTCTCTGAATCTTCAGTTATCGTAGTTATCCTTTACATTTGCATATTTGATCCAATCTTTCCATTTTGCTCCGTTGCACGCTCCCTTGCTCCAACCAGCTTCTCAGAGCTTCGTTTCACCCATGCATCCATTCTGATCAGCACACTGACTCATGCCACATGCCATTCCACAACCTGATCATCCTTAGACCTTCCTGTTTAGGTAAGATTAAGGCCAAGACCTCCCTCTCTCACTGTCGTCGGAGGTCGAACACCATTCCCCATCATTTCTCCTACATACTTATACAATAAACTCGACCAGAGCTATGCCCCCGAGTCACCCTTCATTTTACAGGTGCTAGAACGTGTGGAGGAGCCCATTTGAGTCACCAATTGCTCAGGCGGAGCAGCTCCAGGTCGTTCCACCATCCACGACCATTTGACCATCATCGACCTCATCGGAGTCCTCCACCGGACATGGAATACTTCCACGATCGTGTTGAGCCTTCCTGCAGCTCCATAAGTGTCGTAGATCATGGTCCACGCTCTGGCGAAGCTAGCCAGGAAGGAGTTCTTCTAGCGTCCTCAGTCGCCATTCGATGGAGACCCTCTCGTCCAGATTCCATCCTGATCGTAACTTCGCCCCCTTTTGTCAGAAGCGTTAGTTGCATGATTAACGGTCACCAGGGCTGACATTCCCTGAGTCGTCTGATCTCCTCAGACCCGATCTGATCCATACATCTCTGCCACGTTCCTGCACTATCAGATCTTAAGTGGAGCAGATCTGAGCCGTCAGCTGCCACCTTCGCCAGAGCTCACCACGTGCTCCCACGTGCCTTGCACATGCCTGCAAAGAGTATATTTCCGTTTTACCCTTGTTTGTTTCTGCATTTAGCTTTCGTCCGATAAATAATTATTGTAGTTGTGAACTTTTATAATTTGGACCTCGTAGTTTCTGATATTTGCACTTTAGTCTTGTCTATTTGAACTCACGTGCATCTCCACGTGCTATTTGGGTTATTTGCAGTATTTTGTATGAACTTCTATGTTGTTATTAATTGAATGATGCGTTTGTAGAATTTGCACTTATACCCCTGTGAGTCTGGATCACGTGTTGTGCATGTGATTGCTTGGACTTTTTGCAACTTCGGCCTCACGTAGGTCCCTGTAAACTATACCTAATTACATCGTGTATTTTGGAGTTAATAATTATCAAATTAGTCCGGAAAATTATCTAAAAATTACCACCAACTCATGTTGTTGTGTAGTATTTAGTTTAATCTTATTGGATTACTTTTTTTGCATTTATTATTTTTAGAAAATAAAAAACCTATAAAACCCATGTCTATTTTTGAAATTCCATAAAATTCAAAAATTATCTTAAAAATTCCAAAAAAATCATGTTAGTGCCTTTTTGTGTGCTTTAGATACAGTTTTAACTTTGTTTGAAAAATCACTAGAAAAACCCTAAACGCTACCAAACACCTAAAAACCTACAAAAATTATAAAAAATTCAAGAAAAATAAAAAAATCTCATTTCAGTTCCTATTTGTAGGTTTTTACTTGTATCTTCTTGTAAAATTACTACATTGGATTTTAGGGCATTGTAGTTATATTTAACTTGCAATTTCATTATGGTTGTGCATTGTTTACATTTTTAGTCACTGTTTGATTTTTATAAGACTACAAAATATCAGAAAATCCCCAAAAAATTACCAAAAGAATTTCAAAGCCTTAAAAACCCAAAAATATTTTCATCTTAATTTTCTGAGCATTTTTAACCTTAATGAAAATTACAAAAGATTATTGTGTTGCTTTATTTTCTTATTTGTTGATTTTGTTTCCTTATTAAAAAAATTAAAAATTTGCAAAATTTAATACCATCAAAAATGTTTTACTTTATTTTTGAGATTTGACTACTTCGTAATATTTTTGTGCTCCTTGTGTCCGACCCTGGATTGCCATACCATGTAAAATAAATAGCGAACCGCTTAAATATGCTTGAGTGGTTATTTCTTCTTGTTGATTGCGCTTAGTGATTCGGGTCGCAATGACCCTTGATATTACTTAACTCGAGTTGTTTGGCATGTCATCAGCTCCAAGACTCCTCTTGATATGTCTCCCTATCGGCTTGTTTATGGGAAGCCATGCCACTTGCTTGATGAATTCATTTAAAATCCTATAGGAAGTGAACATATGCAATCTTGACTCGAAGAAAAGTGGTCAAAATCAAAATGAAGATCTAATTGGAATTTCAGGACTATTCCTATGACAACAACTTTATGTACATGGAGAAAATCAAGTGTTGGCATAACAAGCACATCTGAAGGAAGAGTTTCAAACTAGGTCAGAAGATTTGGTTTTTTGATGCAAAGTTGTAGATATTTCTAGTAAAATTGAAGAGAAAGTGGAAAAGGATGTAGATTGCGACGACAATGCGCTAGAATGGACACATTTTGATACTAGAATTGTCATATGACACACAACCATTCATCGTCAACAAACAGTTGCTGAAGCCATACATAGAGCACGATACATTCATGTCTGTGGTTGACTCTATCATTGTGGTATTTGAAGAAGAATCCACGTCATCCACAGATTCATATTTAGAGCTATCCAAACATACTTTCCTTGATTAATTTTTTATTTATACTTGTATTTCATTCTTTCATTCTTTTGTTTATTTATTCATCCCCTTCATCTATACTATACATAGGTTATTATTCTTTCTTTGTTCTCTCGCTTGCCTACCAATTTATCGATATTCTTTTCTATACTTAGGGAATTTTCACCATAATTATAGGGGTGAGACAGGTCGAGTCATTGATTTCATATATTCTAATCCTTGATCCTCCCCTATTTGTGTACAATCTTCTATATTTAGGATTAGTTGATCCTATGTATGGGGGGACATTTGACTTCTTATTCTTTTATTGAGTCATTGTAGTATTTTTCCATACTTAGCACGAGTTAGGTCTTCCTTTTTACATCTCGATCACTATGAGGACAAAGTTCATGCTACGTACAGGGGGATTGTATCTACTCCATATATACTTTAGCCATAAATCATACTTGCATATTTTAAATTATATGTCTTTGAAAAACAAAAGGGTAAGGGATAAGGTAGAGTAATACCAACTTTATAAACATGTAGATAAAATTGGTTTAAAAATATTTTACAAATGATTTGGAAATGTTTAAAAATCTTTTGATGACTATTTGAAAAATATTTGTAAAAATGTTTACAAACATTTTTTAAAAAAATTCTTTTCAAAATAAGTTTTAAAAATGTTTACAATTTTTTCCAAATAGCTAATGAAAAACCTGCACATACTTGTGTAAATTCTTTTCCAAAATCCTTTCTTTCAATGTTTGTGAAGTCACAAACAACAGCAAAAATGACTAAAAATCAAAAATCTTAAAATCCAAAAAAAAAAAATCAAAATCAGAAAATTGTTCCACAAAAATACATTGGATTGCATTTGCATTTTTTAAGAGTAATGTTCATGATTGAACTAGAGTCTAAATAAAGTCTAAAGAATAGAGTTTCGTTTGGACCTTGATCCACTTAATTTCACAGAAACCTTATATGAGCTAGACTTGAGACTTTTTAGGTCACCTTGACTTGATTCTTTGAGTCCACTAGACTGTGTTTACATGTTTAATGGCTAGCCTAAATAGAATATCTCAAAACACACACACATGACCTCGTCAATTATGGTTTCACTTAGACAACTACACTTTACACATAGCTCAACAGAGATGATGTGACTAAGGGCAGAAATTTTGAGTTTAGAGATACACATGTGTGGAAACATACAACGCCCTAATAGGTGGCGAGTGCCCACCAACCCGATCTAGTGCCATGGACGTCTAAAGACAGGAAACTATGGTTGTAATAAATCTTCAAAAGAGAGATAGTCTATCAGATCGAGAAGAACAACTCCCATTGTAAATGCTACTATATTAGTATTAAAAGTATATATCAAATAAAGTACTCCAAAAAATTATAGGTCAAAAATCAAAGAAAATTTATTCCCGTCGGAGTTATGTATGAAAAAGAAAGGTTTATGCTTCAAATGTCAAAGTCAAAAGTCATCCTGCAGCTAGGAGACTTGGCTACACTGGTCAAGCTCCATAGGATATGTGATTACACTGGTCATGGTCCATTCTCTTCTCTACCCTCTTTTCTCATAGCTAGATGTACTTGAACTTATTATGCAATAATAGCTCGCTCCTCGAGGAAAGAGTTGCTAGATTGGGGAATTAGGGTTACCAGCTGAGAGAGATGCCTTTTGCCATTTCAGATGAGGAGATCTACATTCGCATACACCATACAAGTACATGCATAGTCACAAGAGTTTGTATATGAATGGATTTTTTCAGACATGGCTTTATTGAGGGGAACTAAACAGAGGATTGTGAATCTTGAGGACTGTTAAGTTTTAAATCATATTTTAAGAAGATCCCACCACACTAAGAATCCAAAGGTCTAACTAAGCTCCAGACTTTAATTTTATGAAGATAACTTCGAAAATCATGATTATGTTAACTTCTTTATTTTACTTTTCTTTATCTTCTCTTTTCATTAATTATCTTTGCAATAAGTGTTTGCTAGGGACAAGAAAGGTAAGTATAGGGAGGTGAATAATACCCATTCATTCACCTTTATTCCTATATTTTATCTTTAAATCCCTAGTGAAATACATGTAAATACATCTAATTTGCGCTAATTAACACACTAACGTGTCTGTAAATAATGCATCAATATTTATAGTTAATTCCAAAATAAAAGAATAAAGAAAAAAAAGAAAAATAAAGGAAGTGTTGTAAATATTGACTAATTAAACTCCAAGATCAAGTCAATATTGACTAGGTCGACAAAGAAATAAATTAGGGAAACATAAGTGCAAAATAACACAGACAAAATACACACAACCCTAGAAAACCTAGGTGTCCAACACACTCTCTATAACACATTCTTACACTATTTTATACACACTCAAATACACATCAAACAAATATGTTTCGAACATGAAACATGTACAAAATAATGTATAGAAAAATAAAAAAATAATAGCCAATAAAAATCATGCACAGGGCTACTTATACACACAGATGGAAAATGCTGCAAACTAAACTTCATTGATTAATATCTCCTTGATATGAACTCAAAAATTATCAAAATTGCCTCCATTGTATTTCAAATTAAATTATCCATCTAACGAAGGTGTTTCATTTAAAATGAATTTAAAATATAAAACTCGATTTTCTGGGGTACTAATTATATTGTGCATATGTATATAATATTAATATATTTTCTTCTTTGTATTTTTACTCTTTTTTATAATTTTCAATAATTTTATATATTATACAAAACAAATTAAAATTTTAAACATAAACTAAAACATTTAAAATAAATTCAAAATAAAGTGTAATATATATACTATATCTATAATATATGTATATAATTAATTATTCATTTGAACAAAACAATAAACATAAAAATAAAAAAATGTTAACATAAAATAAATAATATTGTAAATATATAAAATATATAAATATAATAATATGTACATAAAATACAAAACACAAAAATAAAATACAAAAAATATAGGCAAATATACATATATTTGTAAAAATTAACACATAATAAATACACCGATAAAAAATTAAAAACACCTAAAAATAGTACATAAAATAAGAAATAAATTTCATGTTTTAAGAATTCTTTAATAAAATCATTTTTGAATTTTATTTCAATTTATTTCCATTTCTACCCTATTTTGTTCTCTAGTGTTCTACGTGGACCAATGAGGAGGTAGCGACCGTTGACCTAGGTCAACTGCACTATCCCCTCTTTAGATCGGTCCATAGTAGGCTTTTACCCCTTCTTCACCAAATTTTCTGGTTTAATTCAAATCTCTTCTACCCCTGATTTCCTTAAGAGAAATTCTTCATCCAAGATGCAACCTTCACGTGGATCAATGTGCTTTAATGGTCAACCTTCAGGCAGTGTGAAAACCCTAGGTGAAGACCTCCTCCCAGTCACACATATATATAACTTCATCTACTCCATTTTTTTATTTTTAATCCATTCTAGTCACTGTAACCCTTGAATTTTTACCTAGAGTGAGAGCTCTTATGATAGGAGAAGCTCCCTCATCAATCCAAGGTGAGTAGAAGGAGTTGAACGTGATTCGACCCATCTTTGGAGCATCTTCGGTGGTTCTTCAGCTCCAAGGTTCCCTGACCAGGTGAGCATTCTATATTTAGTTATTTCGATTCTTAGAGTAGTCGGTAGCTTAGAGTAGGAATTTATTTCGTCTAGATTGATCTTGTTTAGCTTTAAACTCCAAAAAAATTATCGTTTGAGCTCCAAGTTACGACCACTATCCTAGCTATTTCCGTCTGAGTTTCAACCGCAACTTCACCCCATCTTGTTCTTCGACACTTCCTCACACTCCAAAGCACCCTAATTCCCATTGATCTTGCTCAGATCAAGAGATCAAGGTCTCAAATCCACCACCTCATTGGAGACCTCCGTTACACTCCCTCCCTCATTCATTTAGCCTGAGTTCTGGGTTGAGGGTCTCGTCCTCGAGCCATGAACTTTTCTACGCAGTCATAAGCTCCAGTCGACCCCATTTAGTGGTGTTTCAAACCTGCAACCATGTCCTAAGATCCTAGATTCTTCCTCGAGCTCCAGGACACCAATCAATGAGATCTGGACCTTCTTGAGCAACCGATCAACTGTGGAGCATCAGGAGGAATCTGTGGAGCACCTTAGCATTTCAATCGATCATTGCAGGATGAAGATTTGAAGGATTGAAGTGGTCCCAAGGACCTGTTCTTCATTGTTCACCAACGCCCCTCCATGCCATCCGATGATGAAGAACCTCTAGTTCTGATCCTAGTAGTTGGATCAAGTCACCCTCTGACCGTCAGATCTCATCTGAGATATAATCTCCACCATCCATCGATGAAGAGGTATATGCATGTGTGGACCGTTGATTGACATAAATGGCACCATATGGAGTGCTACCGACCTTCCGATCATACGCCGAGGATATATTGCATATTCTACCCCATGTAATTTGTAATTTATTTTTAATGGTCAAAACTTTATCTGTAGCGTAAAAGTTTTGTAATATTTGCATTAAAAACTCACGTAGTTATTTTTATTGCACTTAGGTCTAGTGTCAGGTCACCTCACGTGGCTCTTCACGTGAGGCACCTAAGCATTTTGTGCGTAAACTCCCTCGGGTTTAGGGATTTTACTTTAGTCTAAAACTTTGTAAAGATAGTGTTATGTTTTTAGTTAAATTGCATGCTTGTACTTGGAACTTGTTTTGCTTGCATTTATGATGAATCTCCATTTCATCGCTTTTATTCTTTAATTTTGGCCTTAAACCCTAGCCAAATGCATGTAAATATCATTATTTTGTACAAACTAACATTCATTATTTAGTGTATAATTATTGTATAAATTACATTGTTTAAAGCCAAAATAAAAAAATAAAGAAAAAAAGAAATAAAATGCCAAAGGTATTTTTTGACCCTAAACCTCGAGACCTAGGCATCTTGATGACTAGATCGACAAGGAATAAAGGAGGGGGAGATAAGGGTCAAAAACACAATAAAATTACCAATTTATTTTTCCAAAAATTTCATTTTTGGGACCCATTTATTCTTTATTATTATACCTCAAATAAAGAAACTTTGTACGTGAAAGTTGTAGATAAAAATTATAGAAAAATATAAATTTGACCTCATACAAAAATAATACAAAATGTACATCTATACTCTGAATAAGAATCCAAAATTCCCAAATTCATATCTTCTCCATATGAACTTAAAATGTATCAAAATAAACTCTAATTTTATATAACTTTTAATAAGCTATTTAATGAAGGTGTTTCATTCATTTTGGAGTTAAGATGAAAAATTTAGGTTTTGAACCCCCCCCCCCATTATATAGTTTATCTGAGTAAAATATTCATTTTATTTATTCTTTAAAAATTTTATAATTTTATATTTTTTATAATTTTTTAAATATTATTTTTATTATATGTACATATTTAGAATAAAACAAAACCATAAATAAAGCAATAAAAATAGTATACAAAGATACATAGATGAATATATAATACTTATACTGACATAAAAGTATACATGCCTATTTAAGTGTACAAATTATATCAAAAAAATAAACAAATATATTTATGTATATAAGTAAGTTATAGTTATATAAATTATGAAAATAAAATAATAAAATAAAAAATAAAAAATAAAAATAAATTATACAAAATATAGGTATATATCTATAAGTAAAACCCTAAAAGGTAACCTATAATAAAACAACTCATAAAAATCATACTAAAATACTACATAAAATAACAAACACTTTTAATTTATAGTCTATAATAAATAAATTCATTTAGTATTTTTTAGTTATTTTGTATTTTCTAGCATGTTTTGTCCTTTTGTAGTCCAGCTGGAGCAATGTGGGAGCTCCGTTGGTTGACCTTTGGTCAACGAACCCTTTAGAGTCTCTACTTCATTAGAGATGTCTCCTCCCTGATTTCGCTCCCTTTTCCTGGGTAGCTAACAACTCCCATTGACGTAATTCTTCACAAAAATCGACCCTCGATCATTCCTAATACACGAAACCACCGTAATTTTTTTGTACATTATCTTGATTCGTTACAAATCCCTGGTCAATAAGGGCTCGTCTCCATGATTATAAATAAAACCTCCTCATTCATGATTTGATCCTTCTTAAAGACCTTAAACCCCTTGCCTCGCATGCGTGAGTGCTCTCAGTGATAGAGAGAGTACCCCCCCAAAGTCCAGGCAGTGTGAGGAGGCGAGAAGGTGGTCCAAGGCGGCGCTCTGGCAGTGTCCTGCTCCTTGGTGTCACAGCCAGGTGAGAGCTGTGCTTTTTCTATTTCAAGGTAGATTCTGTTTCCATATTTTCAATTCCTTATTTTGTTTTGCCTTTAAATATACAGTATAGCGTAAAATCCAATTGATATGTTCGTCAGAGCTGCTAGGGGATCCGGCCATTTCACCATGATTTTGACCCTGTTTCGATCCCATTTCACCACTTGTTCCCCTCCATGTTCTTCACCTCCAGCACCACTTCATTCCACCTTGTCTCACTCAGATCAGTTTACTCGTGCTCCTTCCTCCACCGTTCATTAGAACACTTCCACCACCCCATTTAACCCCACGCAGCAGCTTCAAATTGGATTGAGGCAAGTGGCCTTGAGCCCGCGATCATTCTTCGGTTGATTAACATGGCCAAGGAACCAATATGAGTTGATTTCTAGAGGGAAGGAGGTTCTCCAAGTGGTCGTATTTCATCGACTTTGTAGGACCCCATCACTGGTGGTAACCAGGATTCAGCCAAAGTCATGTCAATCCACAAGAAGGATCGATAGTCATTGAAGCGACCTCAAACGAAACCCTGATTAATCAACAATTTACCCACAATATAAGTCAAGCAATAAATAAATATCAATGGAGTCAAAATTTATTATTCTCGACAACTAAGTGTATAGCAAGATAGCATGTAAAGGTCGACCCACAGAGAGCAAAATTGGTAGCCTTCGATTATTGATAATCAATGTATATTATGTACAAACATATCCTTTATATATAGATATACATATACTTTTGTGGGTTTTTAATATTTTTTATATTATATATATTATTTAGTATCTACTATATATACATATATATTTATTTTTATTTTTCTGATTTTTTATCTTTTCCTTTTCTTTTTTTAATAGATAATACACTATAGAAGTTTATATATATGTCATATCAAGTAATATAATTATATATACTAATAAAAAAATAAAATATAGAAATAAAGTGTTTTGAGGTTTTACATATTTTAATAATGTTTTTTGTGATTTTCTAAAAAAAATTCTAATTTTATGCATTTTTAAAGTCAAAATTATCTCAAATCAAGTATTAAATAATAGACCAAGATTGAAGTGAAGATTAAAAATAGCAAATTACATCCAAAATTCTTCAAATCAATTTTAATAAATAGATAATAATATAAATAAAATTCAGAAAAAAACATATTTTTGGATTTTTAGTGATTTTTAATATTTTTGTTGGATTTTTGAGCTTTTTAATTTTTAGTCTTTTCTTTATCTATTTTTAGGAATTTTTGGTCTGTAGTTAAAATATGCTAACATAGACAACTCATGAATTTTTTGGAATTTTTCAAAGCATTTTTCTATTTTTTGGTATTTTATAATACAAACATGGATAAAACATGCTCATTTCATTTATATTAAAAAGTTAAATTGCCCAAAATGCTAAAATTAAATCCGGGCATGAAAATACATGTTAGAAGGCATATGACCCTATTTTTGCATAATTTTTAGAGCACGGGTGTTGTTTTTAATAAATGAAATCCAAGCACCAAAAATACATTAACTATGAAGGGTATATTTACAAATAAAATAAACATCAGAACCATATGTGATTTTCCCAGAATATACAACATATGTTAAAATTAAATGGACTCAAATTAAATACAAAAACCTGTAAGGGTACTCCTGCAAATTCGCCACCTCACGTGGGATGACATGTGAGGTGATGTGAACTGGACCCATATGTAATTTACAATAAATACATGGGTTGATTAGCAAAATGTCCACAGTTATTTACACTATATATTTTATTTACAAGACTAATTAATAAATACAAAAATTGCTGGGCTAAGTAGGCAATTTGCCCCTTTCTTACACGGAGACGGATGACTGAATGATGGTCACTTATACACGTGGCCTCATCTGCGCGGCTGATACCCCTTCGTATGTAGACGTCTGAGATTAGATCGTGGCCTCTGATCGAATGGTCTGAGCTCTGGATGATTCGACGCCTCTGGTGCGATCTAGAGCGTGGGACTCCATCCAATGGTGTTGGGTCCATCACGGATGAATCTCCATTTCATCACCTTTATTTTATAATTGTGGCCTTAAAAACCCTAGTAATTGCATGTAAATAACCTCAATTTGCACATAATAGCATCCATCATTCAATGTATTATTTGTACATAAAATAAGGTTTTTAATGCCAAAATTATAGAATAAAGAGAAGAAAAGAAAAAGGAATAAAATATTAAAGACCCTAACCCCGAGACCAAGTCCAGAATGGAATTGGTCAACAAGGAATAAAGTAGGGGGAGATAAGGGCCAAAAATACAATAAATACCTCATTTATTTATTCATTAATTATGCATTTTTGACACTTATTTTATTCTTTATTATTTATTCATCAAATAAAGAAACTTTGAACATAAAAGTTATAGATAATAATGTAAATAAAAATACAAAATTAAGTTTGTGCAAAAATAATGTACAATGTTCTTATTTTACCCAGAATAAAAAGCCAAAACCAAATTTCACAGACCCATATCTTTCAAATAAAAACTCAAAACATATCAAAATAACCTTTAATTGTATATAACTTTTCACGAGCAATGGTGGTGGTTTTATATTTTTTGGAGCTACTGTTTAGAAGTTAGGTTTTGGGCCCCTATTGTACATAATACTTATTAAAATATTCAATGTATTCATTGTTTATTATTTTTACAAATTCATATTTTTTATTATTTTGTAAATATTATCTACAACACATGTGCATATTAAAATTAGAATAAAATCAAAAATAAAATAAAATAAAATAAGTTTATGTAAAATACATAAACAAAAGACCTATGCTTCTACATGTATATAAATAAAAGGGAATAAATTCTTTTATTCTTTTGTATTTTTCTAATATTTTAAAAATTATACATATTCTATTAAAAATAAAAAACTAAAATAAAACCCATTAAAATACATTTAAATAAAATAGAATACCTACAACATAGGTAAAACACCTATAAATATACCTACATAATATACTTACATATTTATTACAGTATACAAATAACATCATAAAAATAAAACAAAAAATATATTTATACTCACAAAAATAAGTTATAAATATATAGAATAATAGAATAAAACAGAATAAAATAAAATATAAAAAATAAATAAAAATGTACAAAATAAATTTAATTATACCTATAAATAAGCCATTAAAAATAAGCTTCTAATAAAATACACCAAAAAAATAAAAGTGTAATAAAATACTAGATAAACTAATAAACATTTTTTTATTTTATACCCAAAAATAAATAAAATAATTCGTTATTTTTAAATAATTTTTCTTTAATAACCCTGCTATTTTGTCCTGTAGTGAGCTTACATGGACCAATGGCAGGGCTTCCTCTGTTGACTCCTTGTCAACTCACCCTCTAGCCTCTGCAGCCAGTAAAATCTGTCAAAGCATGCGTTTTGTCCCATTTTTCCCGGCCGATCCATCGCTCCAATGGCATCGTTCCCTTCACGGAAATTACTCCGAAAACAAGCCTCATACACGCCCAACCCTTGTATCCTTTATACATAACTTGATTTCTTTCCTAACGGTCGGTCAAATAAGGGTACTCCGAAAACAACTCACTCTGCAGCCCTTCAAATCTGTCAATGACCCTATTTTCTCCCATTTTTCCGGGGTGTTTCATCCATCTATCGCGCTCACTTCCTTCACAAGAAATGTTCCCCAATAGTCCATGATACACGCCCATGCCTTATATCCCTTGTAAATACGATAGATTCATTGATTACAGCCGGTCAATAAGGGCTCCCCATTATGTTCATAAATAACTCTACCTTCCTCCTCTATGCTTTTTTGGCCATCTTCAAGCCCTAGAGTTCCACCATTTCAGCCTAGTGTGCATCCAGGTGACAGATGGAGTCCCCTGAGATGGATGGGAGCTCACGGAGGAGGAGGTGCGCCCAAGGTCGTCGTCACCAGCGACCTCTACTCCTTGGCTATCCGGCCAGGTAAGAGCTGCACTTTTTATTCCTTTAGGTATCTTTTAATTCATACCCTTCATTTATGGCATTAGTTTAGTGATTATGGTAGCTAATTAGCGTTAAAAATCCCCTTCGTAGTTCGTTGGAGCTCCGCTCCGGCAGACATCTCCACCGTGTTTCCTTTGTCTTCCAACCACCACTTCACCCCCCTTTCCTTCCCCATCACGTTCTCCACCTCGCAGCCACCTTTGACCAACCAGAACCTTCCTGGTTCTGCGAATCAATGTCTCTCTTCGTCGCTTCGGTGGAGACCTCGTCACCCACCTCATCATTCGTGCTCACAACTTCATTTTTGGTCGAGGAGCAACCCCTCGAGGCCCTCGTTCTTTTTGTGCAGGTCACGTGCCCCACGAAGTCCTCTTGGGCTCGAATCACATCCGTTTGCAGGTACTTGGAGGTCCCTTCTTCACCGAGCTCGCCAGGCCTCTCTACAAGGTTCCGGAGCCTCTTTCGACCCCCAGCAGTTGCGGACGTCCTCATCGGTCATGTAGAGCCATTGACAATCAAAGAAGAGTGCTGGTGGAGGGAGGAATCGACGAAGAAGTTCGGGGAAGATGAGTTCTTCCATGTTCTTCGTAAGGAGTAGCTACCTTTGGATCTAGGGAGGAGCCCTGAATTTGATCTCAGCCGTTGGATGAAGCTACACCACCATTGTCAGATCGCTTAGCACGATCTAATCCTGGTCGTCCAGCGACGAAGCATCATCGTGCCACTGGGTGCCGCCAGGTATTTTAGTGAAGAAATAAAGACCGTCCGCCCGTGCACAATCTTGGGTAAATTGCATATCTTCCCCACTACTTTTTGTATTTATATTGATATTGTAAATAAAATATTACATGTGAAAAAAATTGGGAATTTTGTAAATGGACCCCTGTACTTTATTGTAATTACAATATGGTCCTTCCCAGCCTCACGTGCAGTCCCATGTGAGGGTTGTAATTTTGCATAGAAGCCCCTGGCAATTTTTTATATTGTAAAAGGATTCAAAAAACTAAATAAATGTTGTTTTATTAAGGCATATTTGCATTGTGGCCCCTGTGTTTTATTTTATTTGAATTTATGCCCCTGCTAGGACATGTATTTTTCTGACTTTCATCTATTTATTAAAAATATCTAGCTTTCTCCTAAAATTCCACAAAAAATAGGATTAGATGCTCCATGCATTGTGTTTACATGTTACATGTCCACTTTACCTTTTTTGCAATTAATATATTTATAAAAAATAAAAATGAGCCTAAATAATCCATGTATAAATTACATAATGCCAAAAAAATATAAAAATGTTTTGAATAATTACAAAAAAAATTATAAGATATATTTTATGTTTATTGAGTCCAGAAAATAAAAACTCCTAAAATAAGAAAAAGAAATACAAAAAATAAAAATATAAAAATAAAATGCAAAATTAGAAAATTAAAAATCAAATAAAAAATTACATAACAAAAAATATAAAAATTTAAAAAAATAAAAATTTAAAAATCCCACAAAAACAATAACATGGACAAGAACAGAATTGAATAATTTTGTGTATTTATTTTTGCCCCCAACCGTTTGCTCCCAGTGTTCGACCTCTACTTGTGCTTACACATATACACACTTGCTTGTAGAGTTATAATAAATTTTAACTCAGTAAATTTTGAGATTTAATTGCTTTATTCTTATTGTGGATTAATTAATGATTAACCAGGATTTATCGAGCAGTCAATGCATCGACTATTGATCCGCCTTGTGGATTGATAAGACCCTCGGAGAAATTTCATTTATCATATAGCATCGTTGCTGTGGAGCAACGTTGTTTGGGGATATTTATTGTTTTATTTGATTCTTAGATCTTGTCCATATTTTTTTGTTTATTTTGATCATTTATTAATAATTATTGTTACTATTCTGACCATTTCCTTTGTTTGACTTTGATGCGAGGGACCGCTACACGACAGAGGACTTCTTAGGAGGACCTATGCACCCGAGCAAGGCGGAGCCAGCTTTCAGACCTAGACGGCAGGAGAGAGCACCAAAGGAAAATGGAGGAGGATTTTGCAGAATAGTCTAACATTTTTGCATTTTTATTATTATGTATATTCATGAGAGAGAGAGAGATAGACACCTAGCATGTAATAATTGGACTCTCTATAGAGACTCCGACTTCCCGAGGTCCATTGCCCGAGGGATTGTTCCCTCGGGGGCCTCGATGACTTTTACGCCTTTTGTTTTTTATTTTTTTATTTTTATTTTTTTGTGTGAATGAGCCCTAGCTTAGGATTGTTTGACATAGACTAAGGCCCAAACCCTAATATATATGCATGTACCTATAGATACGATTTGGGACTTAGTCAATTTTGAAATAATGTTCTTCACTCTAATAGTATCCTGTATCTAGGGTGATTTCCTCGGATTGCATCTCGTATAGCATATGTTTCAATTTTGTTCTACATCTCGCATGGAGAGAGCTGGGAGGCACTGTAAGTATTCTTACTTGGCATGCATCATTCAATTTCCGACTTGCATGGATTTTCCTATCTTCTCCCTCTGTTTTTGCTCACCTAGGATGTAAATGGAAATTAGAGCCATGTTAGGCATGTGCATTGAAAAATAACCAAACAAGTGAGAACCAAAATAAAATCAGGACTGCTAACTCTATTGAACTTAAAATAAGACGTAATGGATTCCTCGTATTGGGGAGAACAACCCCCTCCTTGTCTAAGCATTTAATATCTACGTATACGCTAAGGATTAGTGCCCCAATCCCAAAGCTTAATTCTGGTGTGTACAACTTTCTATGATCACCTAACTCTAAAATCGACAAGATAAAAAAACCACATCTGGGTCTTCACTGTGTTGAGTAGGTGGATCAGGGGTTTGCTTTGTGTATTGATTGCTACTTGGAGTCCATATGCATTTTCATATCCCTTCGAGTTATCGATCCCGTCTGTGTGAGTCATGCATTTTTTTCAGCTTTGAGTCTCTCAACCTCTCTTATACATATATCTCCTCATTTGCATTGAGTCGTGATATTGGCGCATGTGCTCAATCATCTTCACCCGACCTTTGTGTTCCTCTTCTTGCCCACCCTCCTCGTCTCCCTTGTGTCATCTTTTCTATTACCTGGGATTGTTGTGCTTTTAGAGATCGCCTACAATGATGATTTTTGACTTACATTGTTTATTGGAGTAAGACGAGCGTGTGTTGAGGATGCTGAGATAGATTTGGTGGATCTGAGTTGACATTTGTGCTTGGAGATCATTGAAGACTTTGATGAGGCTCGATGATTAGGTAGGATTCTTTATTGGGGATTTAGATATCGCACACTGGATCGAGGATGTGACTTATTTTGATGATTCGATGATGATTTCATGAGCACTGATTGATCTCTCTCTTTTAAGGTTCCAACCATCTTACTTTTGAGAGCTGACTGAATTTCTTGGTTTATGATTGATAGAGATGGTGTGCGAAACCCACATGATCTCTCATCTTCTTGATTAGCCCATCCCCTATCTCCTGATGCTATTATCCACCCGTGGCACTTTGAGGATTACGGATTATCTTTTGTGCCAGCTCAGCTCGATTGGATTGATCTGAAGGACATACTGTGATTGATACGATTATTGTCTTCCTCACATGATCTTATGCCATCCGGATGATTCATTGCTTGATTGCCTTTGAGGACCAGAGATGATTGGCCAGCAATCCCAAGACTTCAGTGACCTAGTTTGCATGACTCTCCGAGGACTATCTGCGGGAGGATGCGACACATTCTTTACGATCAGTTTCATACACTGACTATGTCTTCACTTTGTTGGAGCCTGAAATGGCATCGTCTGATTTGACTGTTCGGCCTCCGTGTTACTGTATGCACGATTTGTCTGTGCATGAGGCCGACTTCTCGAACTCCTTTGAGTCTGCTCACCTTGACGGTCCCCGTAAGGTTGAGCTCCACTTTTCTGACTATTCCTTACCTAATTCATAGTGCTCTCCGAGGGTTACTTGCGAGACACTATGAAAATTTCTTGATCTGTGGTCTCTTCTGCTGATAGACGATCTGTCATCTACTGAGACCATTCTGATTGACTCCTTTGAGTCCTCTCTCCTTGACAACCCTCGCAAGGATGAGATCTGCTCTGACTATTCCATGATTAGCTTGCATTATTCCCCGAGGACTATCTGCGGGAAAATGCAACATTTTCTTTACGCTCGGTTCCCCTTACGGATTGTGTCTCCTGACTGTCGGAGCACGGAACCGAGTCATCCGATATACTTCTGGTCCCGCTACTTCAATGTTTACCATATCTGTTGGATCCTGGAACCCATCTGACTTGACTCCTTTTAGTCTGCTCTCCTTGACGGTCCTCGCAAGGACGAGTCATCTTTCTTGGATTATTCGACGCTTAGTTGCAGTACGCTCCCCGAGGGTTGTCTGTGGGATACTGCCACACTTTCTTGATTTGTCATTCTTTTCTGCTGATAGTCGATCTGTCGCCTACCGAGACTGATTCTATGTGATCCGTCTGGTGGATCAGGCTCCTTTGAGCCCTCTCACCTTGACGACCCTCGCAAGGGTGAGCATCTATTCTGATTATTCATTGACTAGCATGTACTACTCCTCGAGGGTTATCTGCGGGAGAGTACATCATATTTTAGATGCTCAGCTTCACCACTGGTGTCTCCTCTCTGTTAGGACACGTGAGTATGCTGATTTTGGTACTCGGTCTCCTCCCTGGTTGTGTCTCCTCTCTATTGGAGCACGGAGTTGAGTCTTCTTATTATTCTCCGATCCTACTCACCTTGAGGACCCTCACAGGGTTGAGTCTTGTCTCGTAACATTTCGGTGTGTTCTTTTGACCTTCTAATTTTATGACCACTGGATGTCACACCGCTGCATTAGAAAAGTCTCATGTCTTTCCATTCCTATCTTTTGGGACCATGATTGACTTGGAGGGGTCTATATTGTTCCTTCTCCCTCCAGGTCTTATGGTATCGGCTATGCATACTTATTCTTTCCTTATGAGCCGTTGTTCTATCTTCGCTACCGGTCCCTACTTTACTTGCAGATCTGTTTGTCCCCAGTAGTTGACACCCACCTGATTGAATATCAGGGTATCTTTTCACTATCTAAATGTGTCCTCATTCTCACAGGGAGACGACGACAAGAGTACGGTACTCGCTTACCAGATACCGTCCTATACTTCATCAGTCTGTACTTCTGTATGTAGGTTTTTTATCTTTTATTTATTCTTTCTCCCGCATGTTACGTGTGCCCCACATTTATTGCCATATCTTTGTGTCTACACTTAGGACAGACCTTGTACTAAGTATGGGGGGGTACACACCGCGTTGTTCTTTCTATGTCTCGTTCCATCACTCCTGTTGTTACTTATACTTAGGGATCTGTATCCCTAGGTATAGGGGGAGTGACACGTATATTCTTCATGATCTTCTCGTATATCTGTATATATATGTGTTTCTTCTTTTGTTCTTTTCCTTTTCAATTTTCTTTATCTACATAAAAGGTGTCGCCCTTTGGTGTCAGTTTTCTGTACCTAGGATGTACGTTGTCCTAAGTATAAGGGGGTGTGCACCCCGATTCATTCATTCTTTTATCCCCTCCATTGTCTCCTCTCTTGTTGATCTGCTCACTATACTTAGGGATATTTCACCCTAAGTATCGGGGGTCACAGCCCGTGCTGTGATCTGTTTATTTTAAAGTTTTCATTTAATCCCACCTGTGACCCTCCCTGGGTTGTGTACAGTCTCCTATACTTATGATTATTTAATCCTAAGTATAGGGGGGACGATCACCTTCTTATTCATTTATATTTTCATTCTTTCATTCTTTATTCAGTCATCGTAGTATAGGCTTTTCTATACTCAGTACGAGTTATGACTTCTCTTTCTTTTTTATCTATGAGGACATAGCTCATGCTAAGTATAGGGGGGGTCGTATATATGATGTTTATATTTTAGCCATGACTCATACTTTCACATTAATTAATAAATATGGCTAAGTATACTATATACATACATACATATTTCATTGAAAAATATTTAATAACAACAGTCATTCCTTAAAATATTTTTGTATTTACTGATTAATAAATCAGGTTAAAAATATTTTTGCAAAATGATTTGAAAAATGGTCTGAACCGTTTGGAAAACTTTTTGTGAAATGTTTTCAACCTTTGTAAAAATATTCTTATTTGAAAAATTCTTTTCTTTGTGTGAAATAAAAGATTTGAAAACCTATCTGCAAATGATTTTGAAAAGGTTTGTAAAAATATGTTAAAAATGTATATACTATGTGAAAAATCCTTGCTATATAGCTTTCAAATCTTTGTAAATATTTGCAAAAATTATTTTGTACTATAATTTTGAAAATTATTTTCAAATAAATTTGAGGAATGAATGTATCATTAAATAGGAATAAAATGTGTATATAAATAAAATTAAATTTCTTTATCAATTGTATATATGTACCTGAATAATCAATGTTAAAACCAGAAGATTCTTTAAAATCCTTAACTATTGTGAATAAAGAAGCATGCCCATGTAAAGAGCTGTAAATATTTTATACTTTGTGTGCTTAAATTGTTTTGCAAAATTCTTTTTGTAAAAAGATTCTTTGATTTTTAAATTCTTTTTGATTCTTTGAAAAATGGCATCATCTTTCTGCATTGTAAATAACATTTGCATATCATTCATATTCTTTTCGATTGAGCTTGATGATTGAACTAGTCCAACAAAGTCGAAGATTGGAGCTTAGTTGGACCTTATTGCACCTAACTGTATTGGAACCTTATGGAAACTAGGTTTAAGGTACTTCATGTCCAATAGGACTTAACTTTTTGAGACTCGGGGTTGGGTTCAAGTCACCTCAATTGACTAACTAGAACTTTTCGAGACACGTGCATGACTTGTCGGCAGTGACCTAACATGGACACTTGCACCTTTCACTTGGCTCAACTCAGTTGGACTGGTGAGGGGGTTGGATTTGCCAGTCTGAGATGCACACGGGTGGAAACATTCGTCCTCGTTTAGGGATGGAAGTGCACCCCAACCTAGTCCAGTTATAATGAAGTCTAAAGACGGGAGAGTGTGGGTTGCAATAAAGCTTTAAAAGAGGGATAGTCTTCTGGCTCAAGAGGAAAAACTCCTTATGTAAATGCTATTGTGAATAGTATGTTTAAAAAAACTCCAAAAAAGTGGACAGGCTTGAAAATAAAAATGAAATACCTGCCGGAGTATGTATATATGTTGTATAGAAAATAAGCAAGCTTGAGCATCAAAGTTATTCTATGTGAGCCTGCAGCTGGATGACTTGACTACACTGGTCATGCATCCCAAGATAGGTAGCTACACTGGCTACCGTCCATTCTTTTCTCCACCTCCTCCTCTTGAGTTGGATGCCACTTGAACTTAGAAGGGAATACCCCGCTTCTCGAGGGCAGAGAGCTGGATTAGGGAATCATTGGGTAGTCATTCTAGAGAAGTCAGTCTCGTCATTTCAATTGGGGAGAGCCACTATCACTTACACTGTACAAGTTAGCTTCATAGTCATAAGGGTTTGCGTATGATGTAGGCTAGTTCTGACCGGGCTATTGAGGTGATTTGAACTGAGTTCTGTGACTCTCAAGGGCTGTTGTGTTTTAAATTTGGTTCCCAACTAGATTCCACACACATCTCACACTAGGTCTAACCTGAGCTCCAAACTTTGACTTTGTACAGATAAGTTTAATAATCATGATCAATTCTATTTATTCTTTCTTTTTGCCTTTTCTTTTCTTCTTCTTCTTTATTTTTTTTTTGTACTTATTGTGTAAGTGTTTGCTAGGGATTAGCAAAGGCAAGTATAGGGGGTGATGAATCTCCATTTAATCACCTTTATTCTATCATTTTGTCCTTAAAAACCCTAGCAATTGCATGTAAATAACCTCAATTTGCACATAATAGCATCCATCATTCATTGTATTATTTGTACATAAAATAAGATTTTTAATGCCAAAATTATAGAGTAAAGAGAAGAAAAGAAAAAAGAATAAAATATTGAAAATATTTTATGACCCTAACCCTGAGATCAAGTCCAGAATGGAATTGGTCGACAAGGAATAAAGTAGGGGAAGATAAGGGCCAAAAATACAATAAATACCTCATTTATTTATTCATTAATTATGCATTTTTATACTAATTTTATTCTTTCTTATTTATTCATCAAATAAAGAAACTTTGAACATAAAAGTTGTAGATAATAATGTAAATAAAAATACAAAATTAAGTTTGTACAAAAACAATATACAATGTTCATTTTATACCTAGAATAAAAAGCCAAAAACCAAACTTCGCAGACCCATATCTTTCAAATAAAAACTTAAAACATAGCAAAATCACTCTAATTGTATATAACTTTTCACAAGCTATTTAATGGTGGTGGTTTAATATTTTTTGGAGCTACTGTGTAGAAGATAGGTTTTGGGCCCCTATTGTACATAATACTAATTAAAATATTCAATGTATTCATTGTTTATTATTTTTACAAATTCATATTTCTTTATTATTTTGCAAATATTATTTTCAATACATGTACATATTAAAATTGGAATAAAATCAAAAAGAAAATAAAATAAAATAAGTTTATGTAAAATACATAGACAAAAGACATATGCTTCTACATGTGTATAAATAAAAGGGAATAAATTCTTTTATTCTTTTATTTTTTTAATTTTTTATAATATTGTAAATATTATACATATTCTATTAAAAATACAAAACTAAAAAAACCCATTAAAATACATTTAAATAAAATAGAATACCTACAACATAGGTAAAATACCTATAAATATACCTACATAATATACTTACATATTTATTAGAGTGTACAAATAACATCATAAAAATAAAACAAAAATATATTTATACTCACAAAAATAAGTTATAAATATATAAAATAATAGAATAGAAAATAATAAATAAAATATACAAAACAAATATAAAAATGTACAAAATATATGTAATTATACATATAAATAAGCCATTAAAAATAAGCTTGAAATAAAATACACCAAAAAATAAATAAAAATCGTAATAAAATACTAGATAAAATAATAAACATTTTTTATTTTATATCCAAAAATTAATAGAATCATTTATTATTTTTAAATAATTATTCTTTAATAACCATGTTGTTAGGTCTTGTAGTGAGCTTACATGGACCAATGGCAGGGCTTCCTCTATTGACCTCTGGTCAACTCACCCTACAGCCTCTGCAGCCCGTCAAATCTATCAAAGCATACGTTTTCTCCCATTTTTCGTGACTGATCCATCGCACTAATAACATCGATCCCTTCACGGAAATTACTCCCAAAACAACCCTCAAACACCTACAACCCTTATATCCTTTATACATAACTTGATTTCTTTCCTAACGGTCGGTCAAATAAGGTACTCACTTGCTTTATAAACAACTCACTCTACAGCCTCTCAAATCTGTCAAAGACCCCGTTTTCTCCCATTTTTCCCGAGAGTTCCATCTATCTATCTCACTCGCTTCCTTCATAAGAAATGTTCCCCAATAGTCCATGATACACGCCCATGCCTTGTATCCCTTGTAAATATGATTGATTTATTGATTACGACCGGTCAATAAGGGCTCCCCATTATGTTTATAAATAACACCACGGTCCTCCTCCATGCTTTTTTGGCCATCTTCAAGATTTAGAGTTCCACCATTTCAGCCCAGAGTTCATACAGGTGACAGATGGAGGTCCCCAGAGATGGATGGGAGCTCGCGAAGGAGGAGGTGCGCACAAGGCCGCCGTCGCCGATGACCTCTGCTCCTTGGCTATCCGGCCAGGTAAGAGATGCGCTTTTTATTTCTTTAGGTAGCTTTTAATTCTACCCTTCATTTATGCCATTAGTTTAGTGATTGTGGTAGCTAATAAGCGTTAAAAAGCCCCTTCGTAGTTCGCCGGAGCTCCGCTCTGGCAAACATCTCCACCGTGTTTCCTTTGTCTTCCGACCACCACTTCGCCCCCATTTCCTTCCCCATCACGTTCTCTACCTCCCAGCCACCTTTGACCAACCAGAACCTTCCTGGCTCTACGAATCAAGGTCTCGCTCCATCGCTTCGCCAGAAACCTCATCACCCAGCACATCCTTCGTGCTCACATCTTCATTTTTGGTCGAGGAGCAACCCCTCGAGCCCCTCGTTCTTTCTGTGCAGGTCATGCGCCCCACGGAGTCCTCCTGGGCTCGAATCACATCCGCCTATAGGTACCTGGAGGTCCCTTCTTCACTGAGCTCTCCAAGCCTCTCTACGAGGTTCTGGAGCCTCTTTAGACCCCAACAGTTGCGGATGTCCTCATCGATCGTGTAGAGCCATTGACGATCGAAGAAGAGTGCCGACGGAGGGAGGAATCAATGAACGAAGTTCGAGGAAGATGAGTTCTTCCGTGTTCTTCGTAAGGAGCAGCTACCTTTGGATCTAAGGAGGAGCCCCAAATCTGATCTCAGCTGTTGGATGAAGCTATGCCACCACCGTCGGATCGCTTAGCGCGATCTAATCAAGGTCGTCCAGCGACGAAGTGTCATCGTGCCACCGGGTGCCACCACATGTTTTTGTGAAGAAATCAAGAATGTCTGCACGTGCGCAATTTTGGGTAAATTGCATATCTTCCCCGCTACTTTTTTGTATTTATTATTTGATATTGTCAATAAAATATTAGGTGTAAATAAAATTGGGAATTTTGTAAATGGACCCCCATACTTTATTGTAATTACAATCTGGTCCTTCCCAGCCTCACGTGCAGTCCCATGTGAGGGTTGTAATTTTGCATAGAAGCCCCTGGTAATTTTTTATATTGTAAAATGATTCATAAAAACTAATATAAATGTTGTTTTATTATGTCATATTTACACTGTAGCCCCTGTGTTTTATTTTATTTGCACTTATGCCTCTGCCAGGACATGTATTTTTCTGAATTTCATCTATTTATTAAAAATAGCTAGCTTGCTCTTAAAATTCCACAAAAATAGGATAAGATTCTCCATGCATTGTAATTACATGCCACTTGTCCACTTTGCATTTTTTGCTTTTAATCTATTTATAAAAATTAAAAAGGAGCCTAAATAATCCATGTATAAATTACAAAATACCAAAAAAATAAAAATGTTTTGAAAATTACAAAAAATTATATAGGGTATATTTTGATATTTATTGATTCTAGAAAACAAAAACCCCTAAAAATAAGAAAAGAAAATACAAAAAAATATAAAAAGAAAATATAAAATCAGAAAATTAAAAATTAAATATAAAATTACATAACAAAAAATATAAAAATTAAAAAAAATAAAAAATAAAAACCCACAAAAAAATAACACGCACAAGAAAGGAATTGAATAATTCTGTGCATTTATTTTCCCCCCATCATTTTCTCCTAGTGTTCAACCTCTACTTGTGCTTACACTTATACACATTTACTTGTAGAGTTATAATAAATTTTAACTCCGCAAATTTTGAGATTTAATTGCTTTATTATTATTATGGATTAATTGCTGATTAACCAGGATTTATTGAACGGTCAATGCATCGACCATTGATCTGCCTTGTGGATTGATACATCCCTTGGAGAAATTCCGTTTATCAATCACCAAGAATAAGGAAGAACACGAGCATGTTCTTCCTTGTTCTGTCGATTCCTCATGCTCCGAGGCTGCTCCCGCGATGATGAGGTTCTCTCTACAATTTTGCTGTTGATCTGCATCCAATGGTACCTCTCATAAGATCCAAGACCCAAAGATGAGTCATGGCGAGTCGATAGAGCTCCGGGCACCTGGAGAAGAGTTGACTTGTCCCGAGTAGGGGCTTGTTCAACCTGGGACCTGCATGGGGGTATTACTAGGTCTGAGATGATAAATCTAAGTCCATTTTGAAGCTGATTGACATAGAAATGGAGAGGGTGATGAAGGTTCGATGAGCGACGGAGTAGGGCCATCAATTCACGGATTGGGGGTCGATCCGATTGGGTTGATGGTCGGTTCATACGAAGAAAGCATGGCGGAAGGTAATGAGTGTGATAAGGGGATCGGAGATGGGTCAGATCATGGTGAAATAAGGACGGAGCTCGAGAGATCCGGTGAGGTACTCTAACTGATCTACCTAAATGAATAACTAAACTTCGAAACTAAAGTTAGAAAATGAAATGAGGGAATGAAATCTACCTAAAACAAGAAGTAAAACATCTCTTATACCTGAGAGGGGGCTGAGGGAGTAGGGCAGCCGGAGCTCACCGTGGACCACCTCCTCTCCTTGCTCCGACATACACCAAGCACGGGAAAGGGTCAACTGTCACCTAACCTCCTTACACGAACGCCAAGACTCGATCGGGGACTCCAAGAGGGATCAAGAAGGGAAGATGGACCCGGCAATTTTTTTTATAAACAAGGAGTTATGGTGGACTTTGATGTGAATTGTTTCCACACTCGAGGAAGATCAGAAGGATCTAAAGATCTGGTGTGAGAGAATATCATGATGGGAATGTGATCCATGAAGAGCTTCAGGTGGAAGGCGCAACGGGGCGACCTGGAAAAATCGAAGAAGGTGGGTCGCTCGAGACTTCAGACAGAAGTCAGACAAAAGATGAGGAGTTGACCGAGGTTAACAATTCTTGGAAGGCCATTTGGCCACGTTATCCCGCTACAGGACAAAAGAGCTCCCTTTGTTCGAAAATAATTAATTAAAAATAATAAATAATTTTATTAATTTTTGCTTATAAAATAAAACATGTTTACTATTTTATGTAATATTTTAACATGATTTTTATTTATTTTTTGGTATTAATTTTTTACAAACTAATTTTTAGGGGTGTATTTATAGGTATATTCATTTATGTTTTGTGCATTTTATTTTTATTATGTATTTTTGATTTTATTATTTTATTCTCTTATTTTTATATTTAGAAATTATTTTTAGGGGTATAAATACATTTTTATTATATTTTTATGATGTTATTTGTATACTTAAAGGAATAGGGATATAGATTATATATGTATAAGTATAGGTATTTTATTTATGTATTTTTGTACATTATTTTATTTTTATGATTTCTTTTTGGTTTTATCCTAGTTTTAATATGTACATGTACTATAAATAATATTTTCAAAATTATAAAAATGTAAAGTTATAAAAATAGTCAAGAATAGATAAAATGAATACTATATTCAGGGATATAGTATAATATGGGTTCAAAACCTAACTTTCACATATTAACTCCAAAAACATGAAACTACCTTCATTAAATAACTTATTAAAAGTTATATACAATTAGAGGTTTTTTGATACATTTTGAGTTTTTATTGAGAGATACGGGATTGGGATGTTTGTGTTTTGGCTTTTATTCTGCATACAAAAAGTATATTATATATTATTTCTCATGAAATCAATTTTTATGTTTTCATATATTATTATCTACAACTTTCATGTACAAAGTTTCTTTATTTTAGGTATAAAAAGTGAAAAATAAAATAGCTCCCAAAATTGCATAAATGGTGAATGAATAAATTGGGGTTTTTATTGCATTATTGACCCTTATCTCCTTCTACTTTATTCCGTGTCGACCCAGTCATCAAGATGCCTAGGTCTTAGGGTTTAGGGTCATAAAATGCATTTGTTCTTTTATTCTTTTTATTTTCTTTTCTTCATTCTATAATTTTGGCATTAGAAACATTGTTTTATACACAATAATTGGAATAAATGATGAATTTAAATATGCACAAAATAATGCTATTTACATGCATTATCTTGGGTTTTTGAGGCCAAAATGTTAGAATAAAGGTTATGAAATGGAGATACCTCAGTCGGGTCCCAGGCGCATCTGATACCACCGTTCGACATGGATCATAAGTAGGAATGAGTAGAGAGCCTCAGCGTCATGGGAGGAGCCCTAGATCGCGAGATTTTGGAGGAACAAGGGATTACACCTCGGTGTTCTTCCCTATTCTTCGTGAAGAGCAGGGACTATCCGATGAAGGCACACCTATAGGTTCTAACATCGTTGTTAGATCAAGACCGAACAGATGCGGTCCCCCGTCGTCCAATGTGCGTAAGTGGATCGTCCCCAGCCGTCGAATGGCGCACAAAGAGGTATATTTCTTATGCACCCCTTCGCCTTTGTATATTGTAATTTAGTACCTAAAATATAGTATGGAGTGTACATAATGTTGTGAATATTGCATAAATCCCCCCAATCTTTCTTGTGTCTTACACTTAGGTCCTTGTCAGCTCAGCGGACGTGGTCCCCCATGTGAGTTTGGGAATTTTGCGGGCATGGCCCTCCAAGTTTTGATGTTTATTTTTAGTATATAAACTTGCATATTTAGTTTATATTTTTGTGGAAAAATTATAAAGAGGACCTGAACTTTTTGTGTAATTGAAAATATACCCCCACTAGGTGGCTTTAATTTAAACATTCAAGGATTTATTGCAGGAGAGCCCCTAGTTTTTGGTTTAGGGTTCAAAAAAAACGGAAAGCTTCGTGTCTATTGCAAGTAGGTCCCTGCCAGCATATTTATTTTTATTTACTTGTTTATTTTTGTTAAAAATACCTCCTATTTGCATTTAATTTTGGAAAAATGCACGTAAATGCCTTTGATGATGTATTTTCATGTCTTAATTTTTATTTTGCATTTCTTGGTTTTGTATATGTACTAAAAATCAAACAGTGAGCATTAGTTAGCTGATTAGATGTAAAAATACCAAAAAAATTAAAACCACTTTGAAAAATCCATAACAAATATATTTTGCATATCTTATCATTTTACATCTATAGAAATCAAAACCCTAAAAATAGAAAAAGAAAATGATAAAAAATTAAAAAAGCTTCAAAATTCTATAAAAAAATATTCTCAAAAAATCCAAAAAAATGTGTTTATGCTCTTGAATTTATTTTTTGATATATATTAACTATTTAAAATAGTTTTAAGGAATTTTGAAGTATTTATCTATTTTTAACACCTTAAACCGTTTGACCTATATTAATTATCCTTGTTTTAGGATATTTTTGTCTTTAATATACATAAAAATTAGTAAAAATCCTGGAAAAATCACAAAACAGTAAAAAAACTATGAAACATCCAAAAATAAGGAATTCTGCAATTTTTTATTATTTTTAGTTTTATCTATAATTATTATACCATATATTGTATTGTACACCTATATATATACACCTAAATATATTATATATTATTGTTACATAATATAAAGACCCTTTAATATTTTTAAATTCTTGAAAAATATATAATGGACTGAATCTCATGATACTTTCCAATTTTTGTACATTATATGTATACTATATACTTCATTTTATATACACATTATAAATATATATGCCTTTATAGATATATACACATAAAGCCATTGTATAATGTTAAATTTAAAAAGAAAATTAAAATTAGAAAATTAAAATTTATATATATATACATAAAAAACAAATAAAAACAATAAAATCAAACACCCACATAAAAAAGACTTAAAGACAATTATGTACATAGTTCACATTGATTTGCAATAATCATTAGGCTACCTAGTTCGCTCTCTGTGGTTTGACCTCTACATGCTTACATGATATACATCTTTGTTTGTAGAGTATAATAAATTATGCCTCACATTTTGTATTTATTGCTTATTCACTTATTTGTGGGTACATGATGATTGAACATGGGATCTTTTAAGCGATCGCCTCATCGACGATCTATCTTCGCACTCCGTGAGGATACGTTTTAGATCCACATAGTAGAACGGCTCTTCATCAAGTGGCGTCGTTGTCAGGGAACAATATAGTGTAGCCTAATTTGTACATATTTTTCTTTCATTGCATTTCATTTTATTTCATTTCTTGCGCATATGCTTATCTCTTCTTCTTTTACTTGTGCATATCTATAGCACTTATTTATTTGCACAGATTATTTGATTTTTTGTGCTGATACACCTCTTTTGTTGTGCTTACTGTGAGGGCCTGCTACGTGAGGATGACTTCTTAGGGAGTTGAGGCAACTGAGCTTGGTGGAGACTGGTCTTCATCCCTTGACCAGTTGGAAAGGCAAAAGGCACAACAAGAATAAGACAGCATAGATTTTTAGCATAGGATTTCATTTTATTTTGTGACAGAGTGATTCATCTATTCATTATTATTTGTAATAATTTTTGGGCTTCGACATTACTCTACTCAACGAGGTCCAATGCCCTAGTGATTGTTCACTTGGGGGCTTCGTCGTGGTTTTCTCTAGTTTTTATCGCTTTATTTATATTTATTTCCTAATGTTTTGAGTTTTCCACCCTTTCTTTTTATTTGTGTGCATGCAACCCATAGAATTTATGATTTCTTGAATCGGTATTTAGGTCCAAACCCTAACAAGAATTATGTACCAATAGCCTCTTACATTTAGATCTAATCAAATTTATAATAGTCAACTACTTGGACTTGAACCTACATGCTGAGAGAGCCATCATGCAGCGCTGGCGGGACCCATTGTGGCGGGAACCGAGATGTCTCGAAGATCAGTTCTCAAGTTCATTTCTGAATAGTTGGCATGTGGTTCTTCACGACTAATAGTAGCCACTGTTTAGGGCAATTTTGTCGATTTCACACTACCATGTAGATAGGTTCAAAAATTCTATTTTGCATACCACATGGAGAAATCTGAGAAGCACTGTAAGTCCTTTAACTCTACATGCATCATTAGATTCTATGGTGAGACTTCCATCATTGAATTAACTTGCACGACTTTTCCATTAGCTCCCTCTGATTTTGTGCACCTAGGACTTAAATAAAAATTTACAAAATCATTAGGTGCTTCTATGCAAAATATCAAAAAAATGAAAACCCAAAAATCTAAAATAAAGGGACTGTTAAATAAACTTTAACCTTAAATAAAAATCTGCAATGAACTTCATTGCTTTGGGATCATAAATCCCTCGTTATTTTTAGGTACTTTAGGAGGGGATCCAATCCCCTCTCATGAGAGAGGTGTGACCCGCTAAGGATTAGAGCCCAAAACAAGTATGTAGCGGCCTTGTGTATCGGCTAGATTTTTGAAGTATTGGCACTTCTATCGTGCATGACCGAGTAGGGCCCTGTCATCGATGGTGTTCCCTCCTTGTGTGGAACACCGATTTGGTCGGAAGTAATGAGTTTAGGCCATACCCTACGGGTATGTCTGTCTCATAGGTTTACGTCTGAGTAGGTACTTGCACTCTCATGGGTGATTCCGTTGTGAGCGAGGTCCAAAGTAGTGGTTTTGCCTATTGGCTTCCTCCTTCTTATTCTTTGGCTGAGTAGGGATCTAGGAAGGGTTACAAGAACCTCAAAAAGTTCATACCACATGTTACAAAGGAGGAGGACAAGTACAAGATACTTTTTTGGCAGTACTCTCGCTCTTATAGGGTTAGAGTCTAAGGACTTGTTAAAAGATATACCTAAAATAACAACTCTAAAAATGAAAAGATAAAAACAACCGAACTCTTACGGCTTCACCCATTTACGCAAGTTTTTGTCTATCTCCTCTTTGACCTCATGCTCACTTTGAGCATTTCTACTATTTTACACTCACTTTTTCCTAGTTGACCATCATATCTTTCTTCCTTCATCGATCTTCATGTCCCTCTACGATGCTGATCCATGGATGGTTTAGTCGGGACCCCATCGATACCTACATCAATTCCATGGACTCAACATCGTCAAAAAATCGAGGTGATTCTCGAGAATTCAGTTCAGACCATGCAGACCGATCTCTAGACTCCTCGTCTTCTTTTTACTCTTCTACTATTTCTCGATAATCCGGGACCGCTCTTTTCCCATGTCCACCCGTTGCGAATGGAGGTTGATTTCAGTCTACATCATTTACTTGATTCACAACCATGTGGGATTGACCTTAATCTCATATTCATCCATTCAGCTGGTATTTATTTTCACAGTGGTCTGATTGGGATTCTCTTGAAATGCAGATAGAAGCCAGTCCTACGTCCCAATCCATAATTCATTTCTTCATATTCAGACCAAGAGATGGCTCCTCAGGGCAAAGGGAGAGGACAACAGCCTCCCCAGCCAGAACAGGGCCAGATGCTCGACAAAACCTAGTGAATGCTCAGTTGTTGGCTTCCATTCAAGCTAAAGCCTTAGTTCCTTATGCTTCTACCCTCATTCCATGGGAATACCAATGTGGAATCGTACATAACATGCAATAATTCTCTCGCATATGTAGAACTACCCACTACCCTAACATCCCATTAGGTGTAGTCAAGATGATTGCATTCCTCTTCACTCTTCGAAAAAAGTCCATGTACATGGTCAAATATTTGGGAAAGGTCGTGACGACCTAGGAGGAACTTAAAACGGTGTTTCTTCACTAGTTTTACCCTCTCAGCCAGCTCAACTAGATGCGAGCCAGGATTAGCAACTTTTCCTAGTCTACCCATGAGTCCATACATGAAGCATAGGAATGATTAACTGATATGAAGCAGAAGTACCCCCACCATGAGATACCGAAGATCAGTTTGGTTCAACACTTCTTCGGAGTCCTGAATGTAGAAAGCCAGAGATTAGTCGACCTTGTTTGTGGGGTATCCCACTGATGAATCTCCATTTCATCACCTTTATTTTATCATTTTGGCCTTAAAAACCCTAGCTAATGCATGTAAACAACATTAATTTGTGCATATTAGCATTCATTATTTATTGTATTTGTTATGTATAAAATAAGGTTTTTAATGCCAAAATTATAGAATAAAGAGAAGCAAAGAAAAAAGGAATAAAATATTGAAAATATATCATGACCCTAAAGCCCGAGACCAAGTCAAGAATTGAGTTGGTCGACAAGGAATAAAGTAGGAGGAGAGAAGGGCCAAAAATAGAATAAAAACCCAAATCCTTTATTCTTTATTAATGCATTTTGGCACATTTTTTATTATCTATTCATCAAATGAAGAAACTTTGAACATGGAAGTTGTAGATAATAATGTAAATAAAAATACAAAATTTAGTTTGTATAAAAATAATACACAGTGTTCAATTTATACACAAAATAAAAAGCCAAAAACCCAACTTCCCAGACCCATATCTTTCAAATAAAAACTCAAAACATATCAAATCACCTCTAATTGTATATAACTTTTCACAATATATTTAATGGCAATGGTTTTATATTTTTTGGAGTTACTGTGTGAAAGTTAGGTTTTTGACCCTCATTGTATATTATACCCATTAAAATATTTAGTTATTCATCCTTCATTATTTTTAAAAATTTAGATTTTTATAGTTTTGAAAATATTATTCAAACCACATGTGCATATTGAAATTAAAATAAAATTAAAGAAATGTAAAATAAAACAAATCTATGAGAATACATAGACAAAATACCTATGTTATTATATGTATATAAATAAAAGGGAATTTTATTCTTTTACTTCCATATTCTTTATATTTTTATAATATTGTAAATATTATATATATTCTATTAAAAATACAAAACCAAAATAAAACTCCATAAAATTTATTGAAATAAAAAGATGCATATAAAACATATGTAAAATACCTATAAATATACCTATAGAATATATATACTTATTTATTTAAGTATACAAATTACATCATAAAAATAAAATAAAAATATATTCATACTAACAAAATTAATTTATAAATATATAAAATAAGAGAATAAAAAATAAAGTAAAGTATAAAAAATAAAAATAAAAATGTATAAAACATAGATGAATATACCTATATATACCTTATAAAAAATTAACTACTAATAAAATGCACCAAAAAATAAATAAAAATCATAATAAAATACTACATTAAATAATAAATGTTTTTATTTTATACTCAAAAAAATTAATAAAATTGATTACTATTTTTTATTAATTATTCTTTAATAAAATGCCATGTTTCGTCGTTTAGCGACCTAGGTGGCCCAATCAGGGCGCTTCGTTCGTTGACCTTGGTCAACTAGACCCCGCCTCCTGATTTAACGAGGTGTGTCTTTTCCCCGATTTTGTGCCATTTTTCCTGGCCACCACATCCATCTATCGCCTTCGCCCCCCTTCACACAAAATAATCATCGATCATTGTACATACACGCTATGCACCCTAATCGCTTGTACATACGCCCAAATCACCATTTTCCCCTATCAATAACGGTACTCAACAAGGTCTATAAATATAAACTTTGTTTCTCCTTCCAACTTTTGTCACCATTACGTATCTGGAAGCCTTGCGTTAGCATCTAGGAGAGATCCTCGTGACAGGATGAATGTTCTCGAGCCCAGCCCGAGCTCCAAGAGGATGGGGTGCACCCACGGCCACCGTCGCCGGCGACCCTGCTCCCTGGGTGCCCCCCAGGAATAAGAGTTGTCCATTTATCATTTATTTTACTTCTCTTAGTCGTAGGTTTAATTTCCTGTCATTAGTTTAGGATTTAGTCAAGTAAATTATTCTTAATCGTTCATCCTGTACTTCACCGGAGCTGAGCTCCGACGACCTCCTCTGCGTGTCATCATCGCCGCTCCACCGCTTTATCCGCTTCCATCTTCATCCTCGTCACCTCCCGATCACGTTTCGCACCTCCGCTTCCCCAGAACCCTCGCGGATCTGGACATCAGCTCTCCAAGCTTTGCCATCCGCTGGAGAGCATCGCCCACTTCATCCTTTGCCCCATTTTGCACTTAACCGAACCGAGGCACTTTGCCCTCGACCCGTGAGTCTATTTCTGTAGGTCCCAAGAGCCAACAATGCACCTGGAGATGGAATCGACATCGGCGAAGGTACCTGGAGCACCTCCCCTTCCCCGACCACGTGGGGGTGCTCCAGTGACCCTCCGCCCAACCAGAGACCTCCAGCAACTAGAAGACCTTTCCAAGCATCCATCTGACACCCTCAAAGCAACAAAGACCGTCGGAGAAGTGAGATTTCATCGGAGGAAGTTCCCCTAGGCGAACCTCCTTCCATGTTCTTTGTCCTCTCCTTGCCACCGTCGGATGAAGATTGGGCGCTCAGTTGGATTCCCAGCTGTTAGATGAAGCCATTCCACCACCGTCGAATCAGCCCCGACTGAACTAATCCAGCCCTTCCATCGGTGAAGCGGTACCAACCGCTGGATGCACGCCACGTATTTAAGTGAAGAAGATCATGTCGTTGGCCCACGCCTATATTTAGGGAAATTGCATATTTAGCCCTGTACTTTTTGTATATTTTTATTCAGTCTTGTAAATAAAATATAATGTATTAAATAAATGGGAAAACTTTGTAATGGACCCTTGAACTTTTATGTAATTACACTTTGGTCCAGTCTACGTCACCTCACGTGCTGCCCCACGTAAGGTGGCAAAATTGCATGTAAACCCCTACGGGTTCGTGTATTTCTAAAAAGTCCAATAATTTGAAATTAAAGTTGTACTTTTTTTTGAAAATTACTGGAAGGCCCCTAGATTTCATTATATTTGTGTTTTAGTCCCTCTCACCGTGTGTCATGTGTAGTCCCATGTGATGGGTAATTTGCACAGCACACCCTGACGATTTTGTAATTGTTAAATAATTCATTAAAATTTTAATTACATTGTATAGTTTTAGGTCATTTACAAAGAACCCCCTAGACTATATTTTTATTGCAAATGTGCCCCTGCTGGGACATGTAATTTTGTGTTATTTATCTAATTATTAAAGATACCTACTATGCTCCTAAAAATCCACAAAAATAGTATTAAATGTTCTATGCCTTATACTTCCATGCCCCTATTTTTAATTAATATTTTTTGCATTTTATCTATTTATTAAAAATTAAAAAGAGCATATATATTCTTTGTTTAATTAAGAAAATACCAAAAACTATAAAAACTTTTTGAAAAATTACCAAAAAATTACATATAGTATATTTCCATATTTATTGAGTCCAGAAACGAAAAACCCCTAAAATAGGAAAAATGATAAAAATCAGAAAGCTCCAAAATCCAATAAAAATATAAAAATTATAAAAAATACCAAAAATATGTTTTCCTATTTTATACTTATCTATATATTATTATATATATTAAAATTGATTTGGGTAATTTTGGGACTTATTTTTTATTTTTAACATCCAAATCAATTTTGGGTATTTTCTTATCCCTTATTTGGCCTATTTTTTACTTTAAATACATAAAATTGGGAAAATTTCTTGGAAAATTACAAAAACATTAGAAAAATATTAAAAATCCAAAAATAATTTATTTTCTGAATTTCGTCTACATTTAATAGTATTTATAAATATACTACTATGTATTGTATATATTAAGCCTTATAATTGCCATATAGTTTGGATAAAAGAAAAATAAAATATATATAAATATAAAGAAAATATAAAAATCAGAAAATTGAATATCAAAATATAAAAATATAAAAATAAATATAAAAATAAAAAATTATATAAAACTAAAAACACACAAAATGATCTATATAAATGAATGACTCGGTTATATATAAATAACACTAGGCTACCTATTTTGCTCTCTGTGGTTCGACCTCTACATGATTTCCTACAATGCATTTTATGGTAGTGAAAATAAATTTTAATTCCACATTTTTGCTATAAATTGAATTATGAATATTGTGGTTTAATTGCTGATTAAATCCAAGGTCTTCGTCGGTTACCTCGATGACGGTGTTCCCGCCTTGTGTGGAACCCACAAGCGATGATGATTCTAGGGTTTATCAGATGGCGTTGTTGCCGGGGAGCAATGAACGTAGCCTGATTATATTTCATTATTTGTATAGTCATTTTTTTTATTCATTGATTGCTTATTGTAAATATTCAGTGATGCATTTTTATTCGATTAATTCTTTGATTACTATTGTAAATATTTATTGATTGATTATTTAATTACCTGTGCTAATGACATCTCTTTGTGACCATGATGCGAGGGCCAGCCACATGAGGATGGTTTTCTAAGAAGCCGATGCAACCAAGCTTGGATGAAGCTGATCTTCTCTCTATGACCAATTGGAGAGAGCACTAAAGAAGCAAAGAGAATAAATTAGCTTAGAATTAAATTCATTCCTGTAATTTATGGTGAGAGAGAGACAATTTTGGCATGTAACATAACTTGGACTCTACTCTTCACAACATGGTCCAGTGCCCGGGTGTCTGTTCACCCGGGGGCCTCGTTGCAGTTTTTCGCATTTTCCCGCCTTAATTTATTTTGTTCTCCGTTGTTTTGAGCTTTCCTCTTTATTTTACTTTGTTCTGTGTTCATGAAGCCCCTAGATTTAGGTTGCTTGACTCAGTAACTAGGTCCACACCTTAATAAGAATACATGTTCCCATAATCTCTTATATATGGATCTAGTCAAATTAATAATGTTAGTAATTAATATTTGAGATCGGGTGTCGCTAGAGGTCGTATGCAGTACGTGCATGACTCGTTGTGGCAGGCACTGATCAGCATCAGAGACCGAACCTTGATCTCATTTCTGAATAACTAACAATTGGTTCTTCACGATTAATAGCAGCTACTGTTTATGGTGATTTTGTCAATTGTACACTGCCATGTAGATAGGTTTAGAAATTATATTTTGTATATCGCATGGAGAGAGCTGGGATGCACTGTAAGTATTCTAATTCAGCTTGCATCATTATGTTCAATGGTGAGATTTCCATCATTTAATCGACTTGCATGGCTTTTCCGCTATCTCCCTCTGATTTTGAGCACCTAGGATTTAAATGAAAATCTACAAAAACATTAGGTGCTTGTATGAAAACAGACTCAAAAAAAGTGAAAACCCAAAAATTAAATCAAGGGGACTACTAAATAAACTTTGACCTTAATTAAAATCCGTAATGTACTATCATTGTTCTGGGTTCATAAATCCTTATTGTTTTCAGGTACCTTAGGAGGAGACTAAAACCCCTCCCATGAGCGAGGCACGACCCGCTAAGGATTAGAGCCCAAATCCCAGTCTGTAACTGCCTTGTGTAACGCCTGGATTTCCGAAGTATTGGTGCTTCTATTGTACGTGACCAAGTAGGGCCTTGTCAGCGATGGTGGTTCCCACCTTGTGTGGAACACCGACATGGTCTGAAGTACTGAGCTTAGGCCACGCCTTCACGGGGGTGTTTGTCTCATCGGTTTACGTCTGAGTAGGTTCTTGCACGCTTACAGGAGATTCTGTTCCGAGCAAAATCTGAAGTATTGGTTTTGCCTATCAGCTTCCTCTCTCTATTTCTTTAGCTGAGTAGGTATCCAGGAAGGGTTACAAGGACCTCAAAAAGTGCAGACTATATGTTAGAATGGAGGAGGACAAGTACGAGATACTCTTCTAGCAGTACTCTCTCCTATAGGGTTAGCGTGCTAAGGACTTGTTATCAGATATGCCTGAAATAACAACTCTAAAACTGAAAAGATAATAAGTAGCTGAATCTTCATGGCTTTCACATGGCGTGAGTTGGTGAACCCAATTTTGTATTGTGTTTGTATGGATCTAGATTAAGGTTCAAAGATCAAGTCATGCATGCTAGCGCAAAATTTTGTCATGTGTTTCTCCCTTTGACCCTCGCTTAGTCTTGAGCCTTTCTACTGATTTACAATCCAAATTATTACTCATTTATCACCGTATCCTTCTTCCTTCATCAAACTCCCCTCTTGCTTCATGAGGGTGATTCGTGGATGGTTTAGTCGGGATCCCACCGACACCTACATCGATTCCATGGACTCGACCTCACCAATAATTCGAGGCAATTCCCGAGAACCTAATCCGGACCTTGCGGGTCGATCGCCAGACTCCTCATCTTCTACCCATCCTCCTGGAGCTCGGGCTGGGCTCGAGAACACTCCTCCTGTCATGAGGATCTCTCCTAGACGCTAACCCAAGGCTTCCAGATACGTAATGGAACCCTTCATCTTGACCACCCAATAAACCGGGACCACTCCTATCCCACTTTCACCGTTGTGAGTGAAAGTAGATTACAATCCATATACTTCTTCATTCACAACATTCTGGAGTTGAACTTAAGTCCAGATTCATCTAGTCAGATTGGGATTCTCTGATCTTGTAGATAAAAGTCAAAACAAGCCCTGGATCCCCACCCAGAATTCTTCTCCTCAGATTCAGACCCTGAGATGGCTCCTCAAGGAAAGAGCAAGGGTCAGCAGCCCCCTCAGCCAGAGCAAGGACAGATGTTGGATCAGAACTAGGTCAATGCATAGTTGTTAGCTTCTATCCAGGCTATCCAGCAGCAACTGCCAGAGCAAGCCCTAGCACAGACTGCCTTTCACAAAATGCTGAACGATGTTATGAACAGACCAGAAGGGGGAGGAGGAAGGAAGACAAAGAGGGGGAGGTAGTGGACCCCGCGATAACCCAGAAGAGGAAGAGCCTAAACAAGGAAGGCCAAAACTGACGTTGAAAGAAACATACAATCCTAGAGACAGCTAGATGACCGAGTGGATCCTCATTGCACCGGTGCACGCTCACTTTGAGCTAAAGCCTCAATTCCTTGCTCTTCTCCCTTCTTTCCATGGGAACACCAATGAAGAGCCATACATTCATCACCAACAGTTTTCACGCATCTGTCGTATGACCCACTACCCCAATGCACCATTGGATGTAGTGAAGATGATGGCATTCCCATTGAGTGTACAGGATAAGGCCCTCTACTGGGTCAACTATCCAGGGAAGGTTGTGATGACTTGGGAGGAGCTGAAGTTCGTCTTCTTACACAAGTTCTAGCCTCTCGGTTGGCTCAATCATATGTGAGCCCGAATCAGCAATTTCTCTCAGGGTGCACATGAAAGTATCCATGAAGCCTGGGAGAGATTCACATATATCTACAGGAGAAATGTCCCCATCATGACATCCCGAGGACCATCTTGGTCCAACATTTCTTTGGGAGCTTGAACATAGAAAGCCAACGGCTCGTTGACGCAGTCGGTAGTGGATCACATTTCAACAAGGATGAAGACGTCGTATGGCAGATCTTTGAGGAAATGGACGAAGGGGAGGTTGCCTTATCTTGATCTAAGGCTTATTAGAAGCAACCTCAGATCCTCCAGGAGCAAGTCCACACGGCAGCGTCTTGTGAGGAAGAGAGAGATGAAATATCCAACCTTAGCATCATCAGGGGCCATCTCTCAAAAGTTGATATCAATGAGAAACAATCACAGGATCTCAAGAAACTCGCTGTGATCGAGAAGAGGACGTAGAATCTCGATAAACTGGACCAGATTACCAAGCAGTTGGAACTATTGGTGAGCATCATCAGCTCTGTCCAGTCAGCAGCACCATCGATAGAAGCTCCAGTCGAGAGAAGGATGAGCCATCACCGCCACAACAACCTCAACCAAGCCAGCAGCCACCGGTCGTCCAGCATGTGTACTACGTGCAGACACCCGATCAGGGCCAGCCGCAGCAGCAGATGGTTGTATACTAACCAGATTTCCTCCATACGTCAGATCCAACATTCCCACCACCACCCCTGATCTAAGAAGTTAATGGGGTATGGAGCAATGATGCGTAGTTGGCTCGTCCTACAAGACACCCCCAGGGCCAACCACAAGGCAACAGGACATTCCACAAACCACAGGGTGGTTGGTTAGGTCAATCCTCATAGCCTCCGCTACAGTACCAGCAACCTCCCCAGCATACAAATCAATGGAGGCAGAACTTGCACTACCAGCAGCCGTTGTACCGCCATAAGTAGCCATATCACCAGTATGTGGCTGCTCCACCTCCACAATATAAGCAATACCCTCCTCCCTTCTATAATTAGTATCATCTTCCTCCGCCACTCTAGCACCACCAGCAGTCGTCGCCTCCATTTCTAAATGCGCATCAACAGCATGGTCTGCATGCTGAACATTCAGATGCAAGTCTCGTGAACCCAACCCTCGATTGCTTGGCCCAGCTTGTCAAAGGGCTAGCAGATATGACCAGGGAAGCTAGATGACCTGACCGCCACTAAAACCACCATTTCGGTGTAGGTCGAAGCCAACCTCAACTGTTTCAAGAAGAAGGAGCAAGTAGAATGTGATGTCCCATCTATGCGTGTAGAGTCATATGATTGTGCTATTGTTTTATCTAATATTGTCACTCTCAAGAGCAGTAGGGATTTGCCTCCGCTTGCCATCAACAAGGGGAAGAATAAAGCTTCAGGTGAATCATCATCTTCTACATCAACTGTGCCAGCTGCAGGTATGGGTGAGGAAGAAGAAGAAGGAGGAGCCAGTTCAGATCCCACTCACCACCATCAGCATCAACAAAAAGAACAAAAAATCAGCAAAAGCAAAAAGAACAAAAAGAAGATTGTCGCTGAAGTGAAGCCACGCCTGCCTTGGAGGAGCCGCCAGCAGCAGCCGATCATGTGCCAGTCGACAGAGCGAAGGCCCCACTTTTTGCTCGTCAACCAACATCAGCATCTCAACTCCTAGATTGTACTCCTTTTTGTAATCGAGATGTACAACATTTTGTGGACGATGACTTTATTGTAAATAAGAACTCTGTTTCATATTCAAGCAATGTACATATTCCTTTTCCTGATGCAATAAAAAAATCCAAAAAAAAGAAAAAGAAAAAGTGCATTATCTGATCCTGGAGTTGTGGATATCAATAATAACTTGATTGTTAAGATTCATGCCTTGGAGTACATGCCAGCTTTGAAGAAAGGTTTCAAAGAGGCATGTACAAGCAAGCATCGCCCAGCACGAAAGAACATACGCAAATAGTTGAGAAACACGTTCTCACCGTGGCCACTGTAGCAGCCATCAGCAACCTCCCACAAAAGAAGCAGGACAAAGGAGCACCTCTTATCAGTTGCTAGATTTTCGATCAAGCCTTCGAACGAACTCTGCTTGTAGTGGTTCTTCCATTAACCTTCTGCCCTCGTCACTATTGCAAGAATTTGGGCTAGGTCCGCTCAAGCATACATGGATGATCCTTCATTTCATTGACCGATCCATCAAGCAACCTAGAGGTCTTTTGGAAGACGTTGCGGTGATGGTGCGGGAAATGTAGTTCCCTGTTGACTCTGTAGTCCTTGATATGGACTCTCCCGTGCCTTTACTCCAGACTCCTATCATTCTTGGTCGGCCCTTCATGTACACCTCAGAAACTGTGGTAGATTATGAGTCTGGCAAGATTACGTTCAGCTCGGGCAGCAAGAGAATCACTATAGACATGATCAGTGAGCCCAAGATCGAGATTGATGAGGAACACGCGGTACCACTTGAAGCAGGTTGTGACTACATTGCGGAAATCAGAGACATACCGCTTTCATTGAATGCTCCACGGACACAAGAAATCCTCGCCCTAGAAGAGGATCTGGAAAGCACAGTCGACACAAGCTCCAATGATAATTGGGAGATAGATTCCAATATGTTGATGCATATTTTTAACTTCAATAACTCACTCCAGCTCGAACACAATGAGCCTAGTGCAGAACCGTTCGACACATCTGCTGAATCTCAATAGAGCACTGAGCTTAGCAACTCTGCAAAAGTCCAGGCCGCACATTCACCCACCAGTGCAGTTTCCGAAGTGACTTATAAGTTGTCCAGATCAGAACCAGAACTCAAGCCACTTCTACCAGGTCTGAAGTATGTTTTCCTTGCAGGTGCAGAAAACATGTATCCAGTCATCATCAGCAACAGGCTGGCCCTGGAGCAAGAATCTCGACTACTGGAGGTTTTAGAGAAAAACTGCAAGGCACTTGGTTGGCATGTATCAGATCTCTGCGGGATAAGTCATGCATTGTGTTCACACCACATTTACCTAGAAAAAGATGCAAAGCCATCCCGCGAATTCCAAGAAGACTGAATCCAAACCTCAGGGACGTCACCATAAAAGAAATCAGAAATGGTGTAATGCATGCTTCATTTATCCCATCTTCGATTCAAATTGGGTGAGCCCCTTGCATGTTGTCCCAAAGAAGTCAAGGCTCACTGTGGTTACAATTGACAGAAGAGAAGAGATATATACTCGGGTATCGATATCCTGGCATGTATGTGTTGACTATCGCCGTCTTAATGCAGCAACAAAGAAGGATCCCTTCCCCTTTCCATTCATTGATTAGGTTTTGGAAAGACTACGCGACAAGGAGTTCTTCTGCTTTCTGGATGGGTACTCCGGGTACAACCAAGTGGTAATCGCCCCTGAGGAACAAAATAAGACTACCTTCACTTGCTCATTCAACACCTATGCTTTCAGAAGAATGCCCTTTTGATTATGCAATGCACCAGCGATATTCCAAAGATGCATGCTTGCAGTCTTCGTCGAGATGGTAGGCAGTTTTCTTGAGGTGTTTATGGATGAATTCTCCATCTACGGTGACAGCTTCGATTCTTGTCTTGAGCACCTGGACAGAGTACTTCAGAAATGTCATAAAGTCAATCTAGTATTGTCATGGGAAAAGAGCCACTTCATGGTCACAGAAGGGATTGTGCTGGGTCATGTAATTTACAAATGTAGCATGGAAGTCGACAAGGCAAAGGTGGGTGTGATTGCCAATTTCGAGCCACCTCAGATAGTAAAGAATGTGAGGTCATTCCTGGGGCATGTGGGATTCTACAAAAGGTTCATCCGATATTTCAGCTGCATTGCCCAACCTCTTACATAACTTTTATGCAAGGAGAATGAGTTCAATGTTGATCAGCTAGTTCTCCAAGAATTTGATCTGGAAATTAAAGACAAACATTGAGTTCAGAATGTGGTAGCAGATCATCTCTCCGGAATTGAGCAGCAAGAGCCTCCGTTGAGCAGTACACCTATCACAGACACCTTTCCTGATGAGTTGATTTTAGCTATGGATTCACTCCCGTGGTATGTTGATATTGTTAACTACCTTGTTTCGGGGGTAATACTGCTGGATGGGACGAAGAATCAGAAGGACAAATTCTTGTCGATAATCAATTTCTACCAATGGGAAGATCCTCTCTTATTCAGGGAAGGAGCAGATTGCATTTGGCGCAGGTGTATCCCTCAAGAGGAGCATCATAGTGTCCTTGAGCATTATCACTCGCTTGAAATTGCTAGGCACCATTATAGAGATCGAATGGCAGCAAAAGTACTTCAGTGTGGCTTCTTGTTGCCCACACTATTCAAGGATGCAGTAGCCTTCATCAAACGATGCACTGACTGTCAGAGATTAAAAATCGCACTCACAGCGAAAGACTCAATACCCCTGAAGATCATTCAGATAGCAGACATCTTCGATGCTTGGGGCATAGATTTCATGGGACCTTTCCCTAACAGTCAGGGATATGAGCACATCCTTATTGCCGTTGACTATGTGAGTCGTTGGGTTGAAGCTAGTCCCGTTCGAGCCGCAGACAGCTAGACAATGTGCCGATTTCTACGAGAGAATATCATTTCGCAGTTCGGGATTCCGAAGATATTGATATCAGATTTAGGAAGCCACTTCATAAATAAAGAGGTCAAGAAATTAACAAAGGAATACAACATAGGCCATCAAGTCATATCTCCTTATCATCCCCAGATCAATGACATGGCAGAATTATCGAACAGAGAAATCAAGACGATCCTTCAGAAACTTGTGAGGCCGGATAGAAAGAATTGGTCCCAACTCTTGGACTTCGTCCTCTGGGCATACAGAACTGCTTACAAGTCTCCATTGGGTATGTCGTCCTAACGTATTGTATATAAGAAAACCATGTCATCTGCCCGTGGAACTAAATGACAAATCCTTATAGGCAATCAATATGTGCAATTTGGACTCGTAGAGTAGTGGTCAGAAAAGAAAAGATGATCTGAACGGACTATTGAAATTCTGAGACTATACATACGATAACACATTGATGTACAAGGAGAAGGTGAAACGCTAGCATGACCGGCACATCAAACAAAAGACCTTCGAAGTTGGGCAGTAAGTGTGGTTATTTGATGCAAAGTTAAAGATCTTCTCAGGCAAATTAAAAATCAAATGGACAGGGCCATTTCAAGTTCGAGAAGTGCGTGACAATGGAAGTATTGCAATATCAAAATTGTCCCCTGACGCATAGCCATTTGTCATCAACGGTCAACTACTGAAGCCGTACCTTAAGCCCGACAATTTCTTGGTTGTTGTCGACTCAATCCAGGTATTACACTCTGAAGATACATCCACAACAGTGGCAGCATCAAGAGATTCAGACAATGCACCTTAAAAACTTTCCTATGATCTTTTCTTCTTTTCTTCTCTCTTTTTCTACCGAAAAGGTACCGCCCCTTGTTGTCAGTCTTCTATACTTTGTCCTAAGTATAGGGGGGTGAGCACCCCGAGTCCTTTCGTTTTTTGATCCTCTCCATTGTCTCCTCTTCTTGTTTATACTTAGGGATATCTTACCCTAAGTATAGGGGAGATAGTATGAGTACGATCTGTTCATTCTCACCCTTGACCATCCCTGCCTTGTATACAGTCTGTTATACTTAGGATTATTTTATCCTAAATATAGGGGGGTTGTCATATACTCGTTCATTTATTCGATCCTCATTCCTTCGTTCTTTAGATTTTTCTCTTCTCAGTCCGAGTTATGTCTTCTCCTCTTCTCTTTTATCTATGAGGACATAGCTCGAGCTAAGTATAGGGGGGTCATATATACTGTGTATATACTTTAAGCCATAACTCATACTTTTATATTTTAAATACTACCTATGGCTAAAAATAATGTTAAATTCATCATAATCTTCTAGTAAAAGATGTTTATAGGTCCTTAAACTCTTTTTGTACATTCTGATTAATAAACGAGGCAAAAATACTTTTGCAAAATGTTCGAAAAATACTTTGAAACTCTTTCTGAAAAATCTTTTGAAAGCTGTTTGGAAAATATTTTGTAAAAAGTGTACAACCTTTGTAAAGATTTTGTTTGCAAAAAAAATTTCTTTGCGTGAAATAAAAATGTTTGAAAAGCGATTTGCAAATGGTTGGAAAATGGTTGCAAATATATTTTGAAAAGTCTATATATACTATTTGAAAAACCTTTGCAAAACGATTTTCAAATATGTGTAAATGTTTGTAAAGACCATTTGTAAAAGTTACGTTGGACTATAGTTTTCAAAACTATTGAAAAATAATTTTCAAATGAGTTTGAGGAGTGTATACACCATAACCAAAGATTGTATAAATGTATGAAAGTGCTCAATCAACCCTTATGAATCCTTTAAGAACCAGAATTCTTGTATATACATAAGATATATCTCCATGTAAAGATATGTACCCATTTTCAAAAATCACAAAAACATCTGAAAAACTAAAAATACCAAAAATATTTTTGTATGTATCCATCCTTCTTGTATATACTGATTAATAAATCAGGTTAAAAATGTTTTTGCAAAATGATTTGAAAAATGGTGTGACCTATTTGGAAAACTTTTTGTGAACTATTTTTAACCTTTGTAAAAATATTTTGATTTGCAAAAATTCTTTCCTTTATGTGAAATAATAGTTTTGAAAACTGATTTGCAAATGATTTTGAAAATATTTGTAAAAATATTTTGAAAAATGGGTATATATTGTTTGAAAAATCATTGCAAAATGGCTTTCAAATGTTTGTAAATATTTGCAAAAATTATTCTGTACTATAGTTCAAAATTTTTTTCAAATAAATTTAAGAAATCAATGCACCAATAAAATGTGTATAAATTAAAAATTAAAAATAAACAAAATTTATTACCAGTTGTAGATATACCCATAAAATAACTTGTTAAAACCTGTAAATTCTTGACAGTTCTTAATAAATGAAAATGAGCACAACTGTATAAATAGTTGTAAATGTTTTATACTCTGTGTGTGCAAAAATTCTTTTTATTTGCAAAATTCATTATGTAAAAATTCTTTTTGTTTGCAAATTCTTTGAAAAATCACATCATTCTTTTGCATCATTGTTACATAGCATTTGCATAGCATTCATATTCTTTTCAATTGAGCTTGATGATTGAACAAGTCCAATAAAGTTGAAGATTGGAGTTTGGTTGGACCTTACTGCACCTAACTGCACTGGAACCTTATGGGAACTAGGTTTAAGGTACTTTAGGTCTATTCAGACTTAATTCTTTGAGACTCAGGGCTGGATTCAAGTCACCTCAACTGACTAACTAGAACTTTTCGAGACGCACACATGACTCTTGTCGGTCGTGACCTAACTTGGACACTTGCACCTTTAACTTGGCTTAACTCAGTTGAAGTGGTGTGGGGGTTGGATTTGCCGGTCTGAGACGCACACATGTGGAAACATTCATCCTCGTCTAGGGAGGGTAGTGCACCCCAACCTGGTCCGGTTACAATGAAGTCGAATGACAGGAGAGTGTGGGTTGCAATAAAGCTTCAAAAGAGGGATAGTCTTCTGGCTCAAGAGGAAAAACTTCTTATGTAAATGGTGTTGTAAATAGTATGTTTAAAAAAATAAAAAATACCAAAAAATGGACAGGCCTGCAAATAAAAATAAAATGTCTGTCAGAGTATGTATAATTATTGCATAGAAAATAAGCAGGCTTGAGCATCAAAATTATACCATGCGAGCCTATAGCTGGATGACTTGACTATGACTGGTCAGGCGTCGCAAGATAGGTAGCTACACCGGCTACCGTCCATTCTTTTATTCACCTCCTCCTCTTGAGTTGGACGCCACTAGAACTTAGAAGGGAATATCCCGCTCCTCAAGGACAGAATGATGGATTGGGGAATCATTGGGTTGTCATTCTGGATAAGTCAGATCCTTTGTCATTTCAATTGGGGAGAGCCACTATCACTTACACCGTATAAGTCAGCTTCATAGTCATAAGGGTTTGTACATGATGTAGGTTAGTTCTGACCTGGCTATTGAGGTGGGTTGAACCGAGTTCTGTGACTCTCCAAGGTTGTTGTGCTTTGAATTTGGTTCCCAAACAGGTTCCATACAAATTCTCACCTCGAAGGTCTAACATGAGCTCCAAACTTTGATTTTGTAAAGACAAGTCTAAACTGAAAGCAATTCCATTTATTCTGTCTTTTTCTTTTGTTCTTTATTCATTTGTGTACTTACTGCATAAGTGTTTGCTAGGGACTAGCAAAGGCAATTATAGAGGGGTGATGAATCTCCATTTCATCACCTTTATTCTATCATTTTGTCCTTAAAAACCCAAGCTCATGCATGTAAACAACATCAACTTGTGCATATTAGCATTCATTATTTATAGTATTTATTATGTATAAAAAATGTTTTTAATGTCAAAATTATAGAATAAAGAGAAGAAAAGGAAAATGAATAAAATATTGAAAATATTTTATTAACCTAAACCTCGAGACCAAGTCAAGAATTGAGTTGTTCGACAAGAAATAAAGTTGGGGGAGATAAGGGCCAAAAATAGAATAAAAACCCAATTCTTTTATTCTTTATTAATGCATTTTTGACACATTTTTTATTATCTATTCATCAAATGAAGAAATTTTGAACATGGAAGTTGTGGAAAATCATGTAAATAAAAATATAAAATTTAGTTTGTATAAAAATAATACACAATGTTCAATTTATACACAAAATAAAAAGGCGAAATCCCCACTTCCCAAACCCATATCTTTCAACTAAAAACTCAAAACTTGTTCAAAATCACCTCTAATTGTATATAACTTTTCACAAGCTATTTAATGGCGATAGTTTTATATTTTTTGGAGTTACTGTGTGAAAGTTAGGTTTTTGACCCTCATTGTATATTATACCGATTAAAATATTCAGTTTATCCATCCTTCTTATTTTTACAAATTTATATTTTTTATAATTTTGTAAATATTAGTCATACCACATGTACATATTGAAATTAAAATTAAAATAAAAAGAAAATGTAAAATAATATAAGTCTTTAAGAACACATAGACAAAATACCTATGTTATTATATATATACACACATATGTAAAAGGGAATTTTATTCTTTTACTTCCTTATTCTTTATATTTTAATAATATTGTAAATATTATATATATTCTATTAAAAATACAAAACCAAAATAAAACTCCATAAAATACATTAAAATAAAAAGATGCATATAAAACATTGGTAAAATACCTATAAATATACCTATAGAATATGCATAATTATTTATTTAAGTATACAAATTACATCATAAAAATATATTTATACTCACAAAAATAAGTTATAAATATGTAAAATTGTTGGACATGCGAGCCCCGGCGAGCCATTATGCAATAAATGTTATTGCAATTCACTCCTTAATCTGAAATAAAGAGTACATAATTTGCATAATAGGTCCCTTAGTACAATTAGGGTTATGTACCATGGCCATCTTAATGATCATACAGTTGTTGATTCAATTATTGAATCATAGAGGCTGGTGCTTGGATGAATATCTAATGAGTTAGATTGAGGACTCATCAAGCACCGTCAAATGATTGTTAAGAGATGATCTCCAGCCTGAGTAGGAAATGGCAAGTCCTATCTCATTTAGGTTGATATCTGACCGACCTCTTGATGCAGGTCCTCTGCATAGGAATAGAGATTCGGAGGTGTAAGATTAGTTAGGTCAAAGAGTTGACTTAACGAGATCGAGATAACCAAAGTCCTATATCGTATGCTGTCACGATACAGGCACACATCCTCTGACCGGAGACAGATGTGTTACTATATGTCCAAGTATGTACATTTGGCAGACCTATAGGTTGATGACCTAATCAAGGTCTATACACCGGCGCGCTGGTGTGCATATAAGGGCATATGAATAATGCGATCTCTCAAAGGGATCATACATGTTCAGTTACTGAACCGGAAGACATGAGCTCACTCATGAGATATTGGGAAGAATCAAATTCCATGCGCATGGTCGTCTCGCTTTGGAAGCTTGACTGAATTTGTAGGTTTGATATATACTTTTGGAAAGTATATGATCAAGACCTAGGTATGATATATGTTTTTGGAAAGTGTATGATCGATACCGACTCTCAATGATCGAATGAGAAACTTATTGATAAAACCATGAAGTAGACAGTATAAAGTTGATCTAATACTTCGGGTTTATTCGGAGTCTTCTAGTATGCAGGATGTACAGGTATTGGGAATACCTGAGGGTGATGTGATCATAAACGATTGTAAAACCATGACGCTTCCATTCCTAGGGAGTGATGAAACGGGTCTGGATTTTAGTGACTCCTCTCAGTAGAGAAGTAATCTTATCTTAGTCCAAATGTTGGACATTGATCTGAATGTGATTCAGATGCAATGAGAAGATTATATTTGCGGTCTTGATTTAATCAAGCATCTATGGGAGGCCCGCGATCTGGATATGAGATATAATCTCAATATCCATGTCACTATACATGGAACAATACAATCGCCCTGTCCTTATCTCCAAGTATTCGCGGAGAAAGCGCATTATCCTTGAAAGAGTTCATGGATAATTCTATTATCGATATATGTATCCGAGCATTGAGAAAATGGATAATTAAATGCGATTTAATTATCATGAATAATATGAATTTGATTCATATTATAAGGAGAGTTATCTTAGATAATTAAATGTGATTTGATTATCAAAGATGTAAATAATATGAATGTGATTCATATTATTTGAGCACATGAGAATAAGTTATCCAATATAATCAAATGTGATTTAATTATTACGGATAAGAATAATGTGGATAGTAATATACAATTATTCATAATATATTATAAATGTGATTTATAATGTATTAGAGAGAGTTAAATATAATCTATATTAGTAGATTAATTATTAATGTGTATTGGATACACATTGTCTAATTAATTGAAAATGTAAATTACATGTTGTTTTGGGTTGTGAATATGATTCACAATATTCCAATGTCAAGATTGCAATATTCCCAAATTTAATTGAGAATTATTTTGGTGAATAAAAATCCCAACAAATAGTTGTTGGAAAATAAGTAGAGAGAAAATCAAGGAGATGTGCAATCTCATGGGAATCCATGAGATTGCCCTCTAAAGGGGAAGGTTGATCTCCTTTGTATTTTCTCTCCTTATTTGATTGATTTAATTTGGTATTAATATTTATTTGATTTATCAAATATATTTTATCAAAATTAAATCACAAGTTGTTGGTTTTTACCAACAATAATCTTGACCATTGGATTGACATAAATCAATCTCATCCATTGATTTTATATGTCACATGGATTGAGATCCATGGATCCCAAAACCCTATAAATAGAGAGGCATACCATGCTCTCTATTTTACACACAATGCTTGATAAGCATCTCTCTCTCTTTTCTCTCTATTCGATAGCCCTCTCTCCCTCTCATGTGGCCGTCCACCATGGAAGGCCTAAGAAAGGTTCTCCATCACCGCAGCGTCGTCGTTATGCTGCCCGTTCTTCTGCTCATGGATCTCCGTCTCCTTCGGTGCGCCTCGCTCGTGAAGAAGACGTCGGATCTCGTGTGTCGAGATCAGGAGATCTGCCACTTGGATCATCAACATGGATTGCGAGAAGCACGCGGTTCATCCCCACGCTCGCAAGCGTCTCCTCCGTCGGATCGGACTTGAGACAAGAGGTCTCTTCGTTTAGAGACTCGATCGCAACCACGCTTCAAGAGGTAATCCTATTACTTGTTTGTGGTTTAGACGAAACGATCCGAGAAGTGTTTTGGATCATGTGGTTTCGTCGTAAGAAAATTTTTTAAATTCCGCTGCATCGAGCAACTAGTGCGACTAGTCGCTCTTCGTCGTATTCAATACGACGCTCACGCTTCCGTGATGCGCTTGAGGATCTAACCATATCCTTCAAGTGGTATCGGAGCCAGGTTGATGGTTTCGAATATGATTCGCAAACCGAGGACGACTTGGGTTCGTTAAGGTCGCGAAAGTTTTCATCGCATTTGATTTCGCAGATCTGTTTAGTAAATAACTTCGGCACTGTTTAAATTGTTTAAACACGAATTTAATACTTGGATTTTGTTCCCCATTAAATAAGGAAACCATAGGATCTGAGTTTGCGTAAATTGGATTTCGTTTTCTCTAGATATGGTTGTTTTAATGAACATGCATTCACTGTTACGGGAACTGCGAATCTTAACGTAATTAAGAAGTTAATTACTATTTAGAGACGCCTCGAAATGCGTGCAAATCACTTAAGTTCTATTGTAAATCAAGTTAGCAAACTATGGAAAGTTACTTTGCTTAATTTGGATTTAAATTGATTGAGATATGCTAATTTTAGTAAGTAGGGGTCACTGCTGAATTTACTTTCCTAATCAAGAACCATGTGATTGTCAATTAGTGAAATTAATTGTTAATTTCATGAAATAATTATGGAAAATATTTGAGAAATATTAGAAGATGATTATTTCCTTAATTGACTTGGCCTCAACCAATTAATTGATTAGATTTGATCTAAATCATAATTGGAAACACAATCATCAAACTCCTTGCTTGAATAGGATTGGGTATTTGTCTAGCAAGTTTCCTTACAATCAAAATTGTTTTGATTATTATATGGTATAATTTCGGTTGAAGAACCGATGATCATCTCAAGTACAAGTTAATCAATTTGGCATTATCCTTTCTCGAGGCGGATATGGTGTCTAGTCGAGGATCGCTGGGGTAGCGGGTTGCAACGTATGCGGTCCGTCCCACTCCCGCCGGTACTGGCCATGACAGCGGGTAGGGCCGGGATAATGTCCGAGGGATTAAGTTGTATTTTTCTAATTATTAAAATACAAATTAATACGTACTTTGAGAATAATACCATATATATTCAAGTATAAAAATCAAGTTTGATTGATTGAATTGGATTGATAATTAATTTAATATGATTGAATTGATTATGTCCAATTATACTCTAATATGATTAGAGTTGATAATTCCCTTGGAAGAATTAATTATGTGAATGTGATTCATGATAATTAATTAGAATTTGAATATGATATGGAGGATCACATAAGTGACATCCATGGTCTCCCGTCAAGGCGAAGAGTTTCGTCGCCAGATATTATATGTAGGAGACGCCTGTCCGAAATGACAGCTCCTGCATATGATCCATTTGGATCGGGCTCGTCACTTCTCGAAAGAGTAAGGACGTATGCGTAGTGACCCCAATATCGGGTCCTCATATTATTGGGGCGATATTGGATTGCGCATAGCGAGTTGTATTCCTGTTGACGGTTGGTTCAATTAATGACGGGTCAAAATCACCTTAGGGGTGGTGGGCCCGGGTGTTAAAGACCGAATTGGGAGATGCAAGTTGGACTTGCAAGGCGGAATGTGTTCCCGCTTCTTTTTATCCGAGTTGTAGGTTCTCATATTATTGGGATGCAACAAAGATAAGGAAGGAGATCCCAGATCTTGCTTGAGATATAATGGTAAGTATATCTCTTACATTGAAAGTGATTAAGGGAATGAACTTTCATTGTTGACATGGTAAGACAACTTTGATATAAAAATTCCTAAATCAAAGTAAAACATGTATATATATAAATATATACCCTTATGCTAATTTCTTATTTCAGATAATCCTTCATTAAACCCACTCAATGTTATACTCAATAATAACCAGTAGAATATCATGGATTGGACCCTTGATCCAGATATTGTACTTGCAATTGAACACATAATGTATGTGGTTGCAATGTGCAAGTTTCCTCATAATAATGAGAAGTGATAATTAAATAAGACAATAGGACTAAAACCCTAGGGTTTGTATGTCTCTATAAGTCTTGATCTCATTGAATGTACTTTGGAAGTGACATGTCGATGATGATCGTAATTATCAAATATTCCTTATAAAATCAATAAAGATTTTCTGGCATACATATGTGCTCTTGATATTTAATCATGAATGACATGGTTCTCTGCATCATGTAGAATGGTAGCTCTATAAGAGATGATGTATTCAAATTATTTGAATACCTACTTGAACCTATGTTTTAAGAGTTTAGATGGATGTAGATGATGAGTGTCATCATTCTATTGTCTATACTCTAGTCATTCATGGAGCTTCATAATATTCATATTGTATGAATTGGGTGAAGCATGTATAAATGTCGAAATGCTCTTACATTAAATTCTTTTGAATTTAACATAAGAGGTCCTTAGTCTTAAGCAATGGTTATTTATAGATAAAGGGAGCGCAGTGGAAGCATGGGTTGGACCCAAGCAAGAAGTATAATCAAAGAGTTGACTGTACTTCTGTGACTTCCACATGACATCCAAAGAGTTGGATGAATGCCAATACTGCAATATATTGATGTGTTGATAGTATGACTATCAAATCTATCTAGAATTCTTAGAGAAGGAATCGGATAATATATCAGAATATGCTACATATAATCATAGAAATTGACTTACTTATTTGATAAGGTAAAGTCTAATAATTGTATCTCATTCTTCTAATAACACTTGCAATTGGTTGCATATGTATTAGAATATTAAAAAATTTGATCTTATGGTTTATTGGTCATCCATGTTGAAGGTGATGCAAGTGTTGCAACAATTTCCATTGGATCAATAGACTTCATATTTTCAGTAGGAGACCTTAGTCTTAGAGAATGTCTCTATGACCTAGATATTAGAATACACTCATTGTTTATTTCTAATTGTTGGATATAAACATGAATTCTGTAATAAATCTGTCATAAAGAGTTATTATGGAGATATTTCAGATAGTAATCTAAAATCTAGTGGACTCTATTAAATTAGAAAATTAATGAATGGTTCATTAGGATTTCTAATACTGAAAATTAAACCTTTAAAAGATCAATAAGAGGATGAAGATCATTTGACAATGATCTGGCATCAAGTTTTGGACATATGTCTGTTGATAAGATCAATGGACTAGTAAGACATGAAACTTTAGATTGTCTAAAGATTCAAATCTCACATACTTCTGAATATTATATTCGAAGTAAAATGTCCAATACACCCTTCCTTGGGAAAGGTGTAAGATGTCAAGGTATTCATGATCTCATACATATTGATGTATGCAGATCATCTATATCATAGTAAACATTATGGATATGTGGTATATGTAAATGATTATGTATGATATGAGATTTCTTCTCTTCACTTAGAAAAATTTGAAATGTTCAAAGATTTCACAATTTTGGTTTAGAACCAAAGTTTGAAGGAAGATGAAATGAATTTTGATCTAACCAAGGTAGCATGCACCTATTAGATGAATTCGAGAAATACCTTATGGAGATATGAATATCATTCCTATCTCAATCCTCCTAATGAACCTAAACTCAATGGAGTTGTAGGGAGATACAATTGATCATGTGTGACATGATTTAATCAATGATTAATCCTAGCATAATTATCTCTTAGTTTCCAAAGGTGTATATGTAGTAGAGACTACATTATATACTTAATAAGGTTCCATGCATGTAAGATGGAATCTAGCACTAGAGAGTGCTACTTCATTAGGAAAATGAAGGATGGTATTGTATACCTACTTTATGACCTTGATATTCTTAAAAGATCTCATATCTGAGAATGTGATTCTTGGAGGATGACTCACTTAAGAATCAAGATAAAATGAAGTAAAGGAACTCATTTAAATCTTGAGAAGATAATGAGGCTCCTGAAATCAAAAACTAAAAGAATAATTAAAGATGAAACACTAATACTTCTTCAAATAAGTTTGAGGATGTATTCCATGTGAAAATGATCGGACTTCATGTGATGAAGTTCCTGAGGATCATGACATGGAAAGATGGATGTTGGCAATAAAAGTCTAATGTAGACTTCATATACAAATGTTGTATATGGACCCTCGAGGATCCACCTATATGGGTCAGACCCATTAAGGTGTAAATGGATCTTCAAGAGAAAGAGGGAACCTGATGAGAAGGTAGAGACCTTCAAAGCACGGTTTGTAGCCATGAGCTACACACCGAAGAGAAGACATCGCTTACGATGAGACTTGCTCTCCAGTGACCTTGCTTTAACTCATCAGAATATTGCTAACTATAGCTACACAACTTGACTATGACATCTTCGTGATGTGAGTCAAGATTGCATTCCTCTATGAATACCTCTCTGAGGATATTCATATGAAGTAGCCCCAGGGCTTCATGGTTGAGGAAAGCAAGGTGTGCAAGCCAAAGAACTCCATCTTTGGACTCAAATAAGCTTCTTGTATTTGGAACATAAGATTTGATGAAATTGTAAATGTTATGATTTCAGATAAAATCTTGATGAACCATGTGAAGCTTAGTGGGAGTGCCATTGTATTCATCGTGCTAAATATAGATATTATCCTAATCATTTGGAATGATATAAGAATAAATAATAAGTGTTTTATAATTTGGTTGTTCCATACCTTGAGATACGATCTCAAGGATACCTCTTAGATCTTAATTCTGAAGTCGTTCAGAAGCAAAGAGAAGAGGGTATTGGGACTGTCACATTAGTAGTACACCTTGAACTTATTCCATTTTCTAGAAAAATTCCAAGAAAGTCTTCCTTCCCTTAAGATATGGTAGTGACATGTCTAAAGGGATAGCACCTCAAAGAGTTGAGGAAGTGAATGCTAGAACTGCTTGCACTTGTGCATCAATTATGAGAAGTTGGGTATATGCTAGATGTGTACAAGAGCCAGATGTCTGCCATGCAGTGGGAGTAGTAAACTATTACTAATCCTACTCTGGAAATAAAACACTTAGTTGCAGTAATAACAATATCTTCAAAGATGATGAAACTTAGAGATAGTGATCTCAAAGTCATATCTTCAAAGGTTTAAGACCTTGTAGATAGTGATCTATAAGGGTCTTAACTGTAGATACCTTAAGAGATAGAGATCTCCAGGAATGAAGGTATTCTAATATGGATTATGGGAATACTGGTTATGATAATTAATAAGATGTAGTGTCAAGGACACTATAACCAACAAAATTGAGTATCGGTTGCATGAGATGCAACATTCGCATTGGATGCGAGCACTGTTACTAGGAGATATGCAAGTGCCGTAAAAGGACTTGGCGTAGTCTCTTGGGAACAGAGTGACTGATCAGCTTACCTAGATATTTTCTAAATAGCCTATGATTGTCACATGAGTGTGGGTTTAAATGATTAGCCCATTAATGGCTCTTTGGGCTAGTGGGAGATTGTTGGACATGCGAGCCCACGGCGAGCCATTATGCAATAAATGTTATTGCAATTCACTCCTTAATCTGAAATAAAGAGTACATAATTTGCATAATAGGTCCCTTAGTACAATTAGGGTTATGTACCATGGCCATCTTAATGATCATACAGTTGTTGATTCAATTATTGAATCATAGAGGCTGGTGCTTGGATGAATATCTAATGAGTTAGATTTAGGACTCATCAAGCACCGTCAAATGATTGTTAAGAGATGATCTCCAGCCTGAGTAGGAAATGGCAATCCTATCTCATTTAGGTTGATATCAGACCGACCTCTTGATGCAGGTCCTCTGCATAGGAATAGAGATTCGGATGTGTAAGATTAGTTAGGTCAAAGAGTTGACTTAACGAGATCGAGATAAGCAAAGTCCTATATCGTATGCTGTCACGATACAGGCACACATCCTCTGACCGGAGACAGATGTGTTACTATATGTCTAAGTATGTACATTTGGCAGACCAATAGGTTGATGACCTAATCAAGGTCTATACACCGGCGCACTGGTGTGCATATAAGGGCATATGAGTAATGTGATCTCACAAAGGGATCATACATGTTCAGTTACTGAATCGGAAGACATGAGCTCACTCATGAGATATTGGGAAGAATCAAATTCCATGCGCATGGTCGTCTCGCTTTGGAAGCTTGACTGAATTTGTAGGTTTGATATATACTTTTGGAAAGTATATGATCAAGACCTAGGTATGATATATGTTTTTGGAAAGTGTATGATCGATACCGACTCCCAATGATCGAATGAGAAACTTATTGATAAAACCCTGAAGTAGACAGTATAAAGTTGATCTAATACTTCGGGTTTATTCTGAGTCTTCTAGTATGCAGGATGTACAGGTATTGGGAATACCTGAGGGTGATGTGATCATAAACGATTGTATAACCATGACGCTTCCATTCCTAGGGAGTGATGAAACGGGTCTGGATTTTAGTGACTCCTCTCAGTAGAGAAGTAATCTGATCTTAGTCCAAATGTTGGACATTGATCTGAATGTGATTCAGATGCAATGAGAAGATTATATTTGCGGTCTTGATTTAATCAAGCATCTATGGGAGCCCCGCGATCTGGATATGAGATATAATCTCAATATCCATGTCACTATACGTGGAACAATACAATCGCCCTGTCCTTATCTCCAAGTATTCGCGGAGAAAGTGCATTATCCTTGAAAGAGTTCATGGATAATTCTATTGTTGATATATGTATCCGAGCATTGAGAAAATGGATAATTAAATGTGATTTAAATTATCATGAATAATATGAATTTGATTCATATTATAAGGAGAGTTATCTTAGATAATTAAATGTGATTTGATTATCAAAGATGTAAATAATATGAATGTGATTCATATTATTTGAGCACATGAGAATAAGTTATCCAATATAATCAAATGTGATTTAATTATTATGGATAAGAATAATGTGGATAGTAATATCCAATTATTCATAATATATTATAAATGTGATTTATAATGTATTAGAGAGAGTTAAATATAATTTATATTAGTAGATTAATTATTAATGTGTATTGGATACAAATTGTCTAATTAATTGAAAATGTAAATTACATGTTGTTTTGGGTTGTGAATATGATTCACAATATTCCAATGTCAAGTTTGCAATATTCCCAAATTTAATTGAGAATTATTTTGGTGAATAAAAATCCCAACAAATAGTTGTTGGAAAATAAGTAGAGAGAAAATCAAGGAGATGTGCAATCTCATGGGAATCCATGAGATTGCCCTCTAAAGGGGAAGGTTGATCTCCTTTGTATTTTCTCTCCTTATTTGATTGATTTAATTTGGTATTAATATTTATTTGATTTATCAAATATATTTTATCAAAATTAAATCACAAGTCGTTGGTTTTTACCAACAATAATCTTGACCATTGGATTGACATAAATCAATCTCATCCATTGATTTTATATGTCACATGGATTGAGATCCATGGATCCCAAAACCCTATAAATAGAGAGGCATACCATGCTCTCTATTTTACACACAATTCTTGAGAAGCATCTCTCTCTCTTTTCTCTCTATTCGACAGCCCTCTCTCCCTCTCATGTGGCCGTGCACCATGGATGACCTAAGAGAGGTTCTCCATCACCGCAGCATCGTCGTTATGCTGCCCGTTCTTCTGCTCGTGGATCTCCGTCTCCTTCAGTGCGCCTCGCTCGTGAAGAAGACGTCGGATCTCGTGTGTCGAGATCAGGAGATCTACCGCTTGGATCATCAACATGGAATGCGAGAAGCACGCGGTTCATCCCCGCGCTCGCAAGCGTCTCCTCCGTCGGATCGGACTTGAGACAGGAGGTCTCTTCGTTTAGAGACTCGATCGCAACCACGCTTCAAGAGGTAATCCTATTACTTGTTTGTGGTTTAGACGAAACGATCCGAGAAGTGTTCTTGGATCATGTGGTTTCGTTGTAAGAAAATTTTTTAAATTCCGCTGCCTCGAGCAACTAGTGCGACTAGTCGCTCTTCGTCGTATTCGATATGACGCTCACGCTTCCGTGATGCGCTTGAGGATCTAACCGTATCCTTCAAAAATAAGAGAATAAAATAATAAAATAAATTATACAAAATAAAAATGAAAATGTATAAAACATAGATGAATATACCTATATATACCTTGTTAAAAAAAACTACTAATAGAATACACCAAAAAAATAAAATTCATAATAAAATACTACAATAAATAATAAACATTTTTTTTATTTTTTACTCAAAAATTAATAAAATCGATTCCTATTTTTTTTAATTATTCTTTAATATAATGCAATGTTTTGTCGTTTAGCAACCTTGGTGGCCCAATCAGGGTGCTTCGTTCGTTGACCTTGTTCTACTTGACCCCCACCTCCTGATTTGGGGTGGCGTGTCTTTTCCCTGATTTCGTGCCATTTTTCCCGACCACCACATCCATCTATCGCCTTCGCCCCCTTCATATGAAATAATCATCGATCATTGTACATACACGCTATGCACTCTAATCGCGTATACATACACCCAAATCATCATTTTTCCTCGGTCAATAAGGGCGCTCAACAAGGTCTATAAATAAAACCTATGTTTCTCCTTCCAACTTTGGTCACCATTACGTATTTGGAAGCCTTGGGTTAGCATCTAGGAGAGATCCTCGTGACAGGAGGAGTGTTCTCGAGCCCAGCCCGAGCTCCAGGAGGACGGGGTGTACCCACAGCCGTCGTCGTCGGCGACCCTTCTTCCTGGGCGGCCCCCGGGTATAAGAGCTGTCCGTTTATCATTTACTTTACTTCTCTTAGTCATAGGTTTAATTTCTTGTTGTTAGTTTAGGATTAGTCAAGTAAATTAGTCTTAATCGTTCATCATGTACTTCTCCGGAGCTGAGCTCTGGCGAGAGCTCCTCAGCGCGTCATCATCGCCGCTCCACCGCTTTATCTGCTTCCATCTTCATCCTCATCACCTCCCAATCATGTTTCGCACCTCTGCTCCCCCAAGACTCTCGTGGATCTGGACATCAGCTCTCCAAGCTCTGCCGTCCGTCGGAGAGCATCACCCACTTCATCCTTCGCCTCATTCTGCACCTAACCGGGTCGAGGCACTTTGCCCCTTGACCAGTGAGTCTATTTATGCATGTCCCAAGAGCCAACAACGCACCTGGAGATAGAATCAACCTCGCCAGAGGTGCCTAGAGCACTTTCACTTCGCCGACCACATGGGGGTGCTCCAGTGACCCTCCACCCAACCTGAGACCTCCAGCCAGTAGAGGACCTTCCTATGCATCCATCTGACACCCTCGGAGCAACAAAGACCGTCGGAGAAGCAAGATTCCGTCGGAGGAAGTTCTCCCAAGCGAACCTCCTTCCCTATTCTTTGTCCTCACCTCGCCACCGTCGGATGAAGATCAGGCGCCTTGTTGGATTCCCAGCTGTTAGATGAAGCTACTCCACCACCATCGAATCAGCCCCAGCTGATCTAATCCAGCCCCACCATCTTCGAAGCGGTACCGACCACTGGATACGCGCCACATGTTTAAGTGAAGAAGATCCAGTCATTGGCCCGCGCCTATATTTGGGGTAGTTGCATATTTAGCCCCGCATTTTTTTGTATATTTTTATTCAATCTTGTAAATAAAATATAACGTGTTAAATAAATGGGAAAATTTTGTAATGGACCCTTGACCTTTTATGTAATTAGACTTTGGTCTAGTCCACATCACCTCACGTGCTGTCCCACGTGAGGTGGCGAAATTGCATGTAAACCCCTACGTGTTCGTGTATTTCTAAAAAGTCCAATAAATTGAAATTTTATTGTATATTTTTGTGAAAATTACTGGAAGGTCCCTGGATTTTATTATATTTGAATTTTGATCCCTCCTAGTGTGTGTCACGTGTAGTCCCACGTGATGGGTAATTTGCACAGCACACCCTAGTGATTTTGTAATTGTTAAATAGTTCATTAGAATTTTAATTACGATGTATAATTTTGTGTCATTTGCACAAAACCCCTGGACTTTATTTTTATTGTAAATATGCCCCTGTTAGTACATGTATTTTTGTATTTTTTATCTAATTACTAAAAATACCTACTGTGCTCCTAAAACTCCACAAAAATAGGATTAAATGCTCTATGCCTTATAATACTTTCATGTCCCTCTATTTAATTGGCATTTTTTGCATTTAATCTATTTATTAAAATGAAAAAGAGCACATATAATCCCTGTTTAACTAAGAAAATACAAAAAAAATATAAAACTTTTTGAAAAATTTACCAAATATATATATATATAGTATATTTCAGTATTTGTTGAGTCTAGAAAACAAAAACCCCTAAAAATAGAAAAAGAAAATGATAAAAATCAGAAAGCTCCAAAATACAACAAAATATATAAAAATTCTACAAAAATACCAAAAATATGTTTTTCTATTTTATACTTATCTATATATTATTACTTATATATTAAAATTGATTTGGGTAATTTTGGGACTTATTAATTATTTTTAACATCCAAACCAATTTCATGTATTTTACTTGTTCCTTATTTGGGCTATTTTTAACTTTAAAAATACATTAAAAATTGAAAAAAAAATCTTGAAAAATTACAACAACATTAGAAACATATTAAAAACCCAAAATTAATTTATTTTTTGAATTTTGTCTATATTTAATAGTATTTATAAATATACTACTATGTATTGTATATATTAAGCCTTATAAATGTTATAATGTTTAGATAAAAGAAAAATAATATACATATAAAGTAAATATTAAAATCAGAAAATTAAAAATCAAAATATTAAAATATAAATATAAATATAAATATATATATATAATATAAAACTAAAAACCCACAAAAAGATCTATATAAATGAATGACTCGGTTGTACATAGATTACCTTAGGCTACCTGTTTTGCTCTATGTAGTTCGACCTTTACATGCTTGCCTGCTATACATTTTATGGTAAAGAAAATAAATTTTATTTCCACACTTTTGCTATTAATTGAATTATGAATATTGTGGGTTAATTGCTGATTAAATCCAAGGTCTTCGTCAGTTACCTCAACGACGGTGTTCCCGCCTTGTGTGGAACACATGACCGATGATGATTTTAGGGTTTATCACCCACTTTAACAAGGATGAAGATGTAGTTTGTCAGATCTTTGAAGAAAGGGCTGAGGGAGAGGCCACCCTCTCTTCATCCCGTGTGTATCAGAGATAATGGCAGGTCCTCCATAAGCCAATTCACATGGCAGCGTCTCGTAATTTAGAGCGATGAGAGCTCCAACCTCAACATCATTGGGGCCCATCTCTTAAAGGTTGATATTATCGAGCTATGATCACATGATCTGTAGAAATTAGTTGTGATAAAAAAAGATCCCAGAACCTAGAAAAATTGGATCAAACAACCAAGCAACTGGAGTTGTTGGTAAGTACCATCAGTGCCTTCCAGTTTGTGACTCCACCTCCCGAGACCCGTTGAGAAGAAGGATGAGCCAGCAGTACCACAACAGCATCAGCCGAGTCAGCAGCAGTTGGTAGTTCAACACGTGTGCTATGTATAGACTCCCGACTAGGCATTGCAAGAGCAGTTGGTGGTCTACCAACCGATGTACCAAATTTCCTATTATCCATTCTTGCCTCCATCGCCTCTCATTCAGGAGGTGAACAGTGTATGGTCGAACGACATGCCATTGACCCATCCAAGCGGACCTCGATAGGGCCAGCCTGCCGATTCTTGCCTGATCCTTCAACATTAAGGAGAGAGATTTGCCTAGTCCAAGCCTCAGTCTCGGTACCACCAATCTCCACAATTCTAGAACAATTGGAGACAAACTCAGCAGTACTCCCAGCCGCCATATCGCCTGCACCAGTCGTACCATCAGTGCACGGTTGCGCCTCACCATCACTATCCACCTCCTTATTATCATAAATATCAACTCTTCACCTCAGCAACAATACCAACAACAACCATCTCAGCTTCCGCACTATCATCCACAACGTGGTCAACACCTTGAAGCTTCTGGGGAGGCTTCTGTGAACCAGAGCCTTGATTGCTTGGCCCAATTGGTAAAGCGTCTTGCCAAGAAGACAAGGAATCTGTATGACGTGACGGCCACCAATGATTTTGGCCCATGTCGAAGCCAACCCTAATAATTTTAAGAGAAAAGAGCACGTAGAATGTGATGTCCCGTATGTGCTTGTAGAGATAGATGATTGCGATTTTGCTTTGTCTAATGTATGTTGGTACTCTTAGGAGCGGTAGGATCTTGCCTCTGTCTGCCACTATCAGGGAAAAAATAAAGCTTCATTTGGTGAATTGTAGTCTTAAGCACCAGCCGTGCCAGCTACAGGTCCGGGTGAGGAAGAAGAAGAAGGAGGACCCATGCCAGCCACCAGCCACCACCATCTCCAAAAAAAGAACAAAAAAAATCAGGAAAATGAAAAGATCAAAAAGATTATTGCAGTCGAAGTGAAGTTGCGCTAGCCATGGAGGAGCAACCATTGGCAACCGATCCAACGCCAGCCGACGAAGCGGAGACCGTCGTTTTTGGATGTCCACCCCCATGCTAGTGATTTGTACACCTTTTTGTAGTCCAGATGTACAAGATATTGTGGACAAGAATTCTGTTGTAAATAAGAACAATGCTTTTGATTTCGGTTCTATAAATATTAATTTTCCTAATGTAATAGAAAGCTCCAAAAAATGCAAAAAGAAAAAGTGCATTATCTGATACAAGTGTTGTTGATATTCTAAAAAATTTTACTATTGAATTTCCTTTGATGCAAGCCATGGAATACATGCCTTCTGTGAAGAAAGGATTGAAAGAGACATGTACAAACAAGCATTGGTCAAACCACAAAAACAACAGCCACACAATAGAGAAGCATAACTCACCATAGCCATAGTCAATGTCATCAGCAACCTCCCTCAGAAGAAGCCAGACAAAGGAGCATCTTTGATCAGATGCAAGATTTTTGATCAAGTCTTTGAGAGAACTCTGCTTTACAGCAGCTCTTCCATCAACCCCCTGCCCTCATCATTACCGCAAGAATTCAGCTGGGTCCATTGAAGACAACATACACGATCCTTCAGTTCATTGATCGATCGTTCAAGTGACCTCGATGTCTGTTTGAGGACATTATCGTAATGGTGCAGGACATGCAGTTCCCTATTGATTTTGTAGTCATGGATATGGACTGCCATGTACAATTACTTCAGATCCCGATTATTCTTGGCCAGCCATTCTTCCAAACTGTAGAGGCTGTGGTTAGCTATGGGTCCAGGAAGATCACGTTCATCTCGAGCAGCAATAGGGTTACCATTAACATGGACAAGTAGCTGAAAGTCGCATCTGATGAAAGCCATGCAATACCGTCTGGAGAAGACTGTGGCTCTTTTGCAGAAATCAGAGATACATAACTCTCTTTAAATTACACATGGACCCTGAAAATCCTCTCTCATGAAGAGGACCTAGAAAGCACAGTCAACACAAGCACCGATTCACCTAGGAGACAGATTCCAATTTGTTGATGCATCTATTCGATTCAGAAGATTCATGCCAGTCCGAAAATAAAGAATTTATTACAGACTTGTTTGGCACTTTATCAGTTGACCCACAAATCACTGAGGAGGGAAGCATCTCCAAAGCCATGGCAGATCATTCCCCTACCAGCATAGGTTCCAAAGTGAATGAGAAGCAGGCCAGATCAGAACCAGAATTAAAGACATTTCTGACAGGCCTCAACTATACCTTCCTTATTGGTGCAGAAAATATGTATCCGATCATCATCAGCAGTAGGCTGGCCCCATATAAAGAATCTCGACTTCTTGAGGTTCTAGAGAAAAACCGTAAGGCACATGGTTGGCACGTACTAGACCTTCGTGGGATAAATCCTGCTCTATGCTCACACCATATTTACTTAGAATAAGATGCCAAGCCGTACTGAGAGTTTCAAAGAAGACTGAACCCAAATTTGCGGTATGTAGTCGTGAAAGGAATCACGGAATGGTGTGACACGGGCTTCATTTACCCCATCTCAGATTCAAAATGAGTGAGCCCCTTAGATATAGTTCCAAAGAAGTCAGGGATTACTGTGGTTACAAATGAAAGAGGAGAGGAGATTTCTACTTGAGGACCAACATCATACCATGTATTTATTGATTACCGTCGCCTTAATTCCACAACAAAGAAGGACCACTTTCCCTTGCCATTTATTGATCAAGTCCTGGAAAGATTGGTCAGCAAGGTGTTCTTCTGCTTTCTGGATGGGCACACCAAGTGGCAATCGCCCTCGAAGACCAAGAGAAGACTACCTTTACTTGCTCATTCGGCACCTATTCTTTAGCATAATCCCCTCTGGTCTGTCCAATGCACATGCCACATTCCAGAGATGCATGCTTGCAGATGTCGCCGATATGGTTGGAAGTTTTATTTAGGTGTTCATGGATGACTTCTTCATATACGGTGACAGCTTTGATTCTTTCCTTCATAACCTAGATAGTGTACTTCAGAAATGATGAGATGTCAATCTCATATTATCATGGTAAAAGATCCTATTCATGGTCACTGAAGGGATTGTGCTGGGCCAAGTCGTTTCCAAGCATGGCATGGAAGTTGCCCCAGCTAAGATGGATGTGATAGACAATCTAGAGCTACCTCAAAATGTCAGAAATGTGAGGTCATTCATGGGGCATGTGGGTTTATACATGAAGTTCATTAAATATTTCAACCGCATCGCCTGACCTCTCATTGAATTGATGTGCAAGGAGAACCAAGTTTCATGTTGATCAGCAAGTTCTCCTTCCATTCAATCAATTGAAGGAGCTAATCACTCAAGCCCTGGTCCTACCGCTTTTTGATTTGTCTCTACCCTTTGAGATCATGTCGGATGTGTCAGATTTTGCAGTTGGGGCCGTGTTAGGATAGAGAAAGGACAAAGTGTCCTACGCCATTGACAACGCCAACAAGACATTAGACAAAGCTCAACGTAACTACACAGTTACAAAGAAAGAGCTGCTGGCAATGGTTTTCACCCTCGAGAAGTTCAGATCCTATCTTCTTGGATCTAAATTCACCATCTATACTGACCACTCTGATATTCGATAGTTACAACAGAAGAAGGATGCCAAGCCCGGACTAATCAAGTTGATCCTTCTCCTCCAGGAGTTCGATTTGGAAATCAAAGACGAGCATGGAGTTCAGAATGAGCTAGCAGATCACCTCTCCAGAATTGAACAGTAAGAGCCTTCACTGGGCCGTGCATCCATTACAGACACCTTTCCTGATGAGTCAATTCTGGCCGTGGATTCACTCCATTGGTATGACTATAACATGAACTACCTCATTTTCGGTGTAGTCCCACATGATTGAACAAAAATCAAGAAGGGAAATTTCTTATCCACTATCCATTTCTACCAATTGGAAGACCCATTTCTATTCAGGGAAGGAGCAGATTGTATTTGGCGATGGTGTATCACTCAGGAGGAGCATCATAGTGTCCACGAGCTTTGACATTTGCTCAAATCTGGTGGACACCACTCTGAGGGTAGAGCGACAACAGTGTGCCTCTGGTGGCCTACACTATTTAAATATGTCATAACATATGTCAAGCACTGCACTTACAATCAGAGATTGGGAGGCACCCTTACAGCCAAAGATTTTATGCCCATGAAGTTCATTCAGATTTCAGATGTATTCGATGCTTGGGAGTTGATTTCATGGGACCCTTTCCCAACAGTTAGGGATACAAGCACATCCTTCTTGTCATTGATTACCTGAGTCATTGGGTTGAATCTATCCCCGCCCAAGCTACTGACAGTCGTAAAGTTTATCAGTTTTTGAAAGAGAATATCAATTCGCAGTTCGACATACCAAAGATCCTCATATCAGATGGGGGTAGTCACTTCATCAACAAAGAGGTCAAGAAACTAATGAAAGGAGTATGACATCGAGCACCGAGTCACATCTCCTTATCATCCTCATACTAGTGGCATGGCAGAACTTTCAAACAGTTAAATCAAGAAGATTTTACAGAAGCTTGTGCGGCTAGACAGAAAGAACTGTTCCCAACTCTTGGACTCGGTTCTTTGGGAATACATGTTCGCTTACAAGTCTTCCTTGGGCATGTCACCCTATCATCTTATATACAGAAAGTCGTGCCATCTTCCCATCGAACTAATCCATAAATCTTTATGGGTAGTCAATATCTATAACTTCGATTCACGTAAAGGTGGTCAGTAAAGAAAAGTGAATCTGAACAAGCTCCTTGAATTCTAAGAATATGCTTATTATAACACCTTGATGTACAAGGAGAAGGTTAAATGCTGGCATGACCAGCACATCAGACGAAAGACCGTTGAGGTTGAGCAGAAAGTGTGGCTATTCGAAGCAAGGTTAAAGATATTACCGGGAAAATTAAAGAGTAAATGGACAGGGCCATTCAGAGTGAAGGAAGTGCGTGGCAATGGAAGTATCTTGATATCAGATTTGTCACCTGACACAAAATCGTCCGTCATCAATGGTCAGTAACTGAAGCAGTATCTAGAACCTGATACTTTTATGGCCGTTGTTGACTTAGGTCAAGTGATCTTCAACGATGAAGTCTTCACAACTCCATCAACATCCACAGATAATGCTCCTTTAAAACTCTGTCTGTAGTTTTCTTCTTTTCTTCTTTTCGGTTGTATTTTATATTATGTGCTTTATTTTCCTCATTCATTGTTTCTTTACTTAGGATATTCTTCATCCTAGGTATAGGGGGATGAGTAAATTCATATGTTCATTATTTGAAACCTCACCTGTATTGATGAATTTGCGATTCGTCATATTTATTCATTTATTTTAGCTTAAAATCCCTTATAAAACACCTGTATATAACACTAACTCCATATTCTTACTAACTTGCTTTTATGTGTAAATATTGTACACTTCTTACCATTTTAACATAAAATAAATAAAGAAAGAAAGAAAGGAAAAATAAAGAAAATGAAAAAAAAAGAAGATTGTACATATGTAATAGATACAGGCTGACCCGAACCCCGTGAGAAGGTCAAAACTTGACCTGATCTACCAGGAATAAAGTAGGGGGAGATAGGGTCCTTAATCAGAAAATCCAAAAAATGTGTGATGTGTATATTTGTAAACTAACACTATTTTATTTGTACAAAAATTGACCTCAAACAAAATAATTTTCAAAACAAAAGTTGTAAATAAAAATATTTCCTAAATAATAAAAATTATTGTACAATCATATCTTGTACAGAATAAAAGCAACTACACTTGGAAAAAGCCACTAAGCAATAATTAAATGACCAATTCCGGCTCCATATGAACTCAAATTGAACCAAACTCACTTCCATTGTACTCTAAATTAAATTATCTTTAAAATGTGTGATTTCATAATTTTTGGAGTTACGGGTGAAAAGTTGGTTTTCTTATGTGGTTTATGCAATTTTTCCATGTTTTTTAAATAATGTATTTTATTAATATTTGTAAATATTTTGACTAATTATTTAAAATAAAAATAAAAATAAAAATAAAAAATAAATTTTCTTATTTAACTATGTATATAATGTACTATATGTATATAGTATATGTATATAGTTGCTATTCTTAATTAACCACAATAAAAAATAAAAAAATAACATTTTTTATTCAAATAAATAAAAAGAGGAAAATTAAAAAAAATAGTTAATTTTTACTTTATCTCATTTCAATTTTCATCTCTCTTATCTCTTCAACGAAAAATTCAAAAATTCAAATTTCATTCTCTATCTTTTCTATTTATATGGCTCCTTCTCCATCATTCCAACGAGATCAATCTTTGGTGAGAGGAGCCCGATCTCCGTCAGTCAGCTGGTCAGAAGGGTACCTAGCCTCCGAGCCGTCCGGTGACAGCGCATCGGCCTTCGTCGAGGTGAACAAGGTCTTTTCCGCTCCTAAGGTGAGATCCATTTTCTCTTCTTTTATCATAGGTTAATTGTAGTTTTATTTTCTCGCATTCTCTGTTTGTTGTCATTTTTTATCTAGATCTTAGAATCATCACTCATGATTTGATCCACCACTGACTCGATTTTTTTCATCTCACGTTCTCGATCTCTATGCGTTCTTTTCTACCTATCATGATCTCTCAACTTCGGCCACGCACGGTGGCCGGAGACTTGGATCCATTCCTCATTTTTCGCTGGATCCCCATTCGCATCTTCCATTTTGATTTGGGATCGAGTCATCATGCTCACGTCTAAATTTTGTTTATAAATAAAAAATATAAAAAATACAAAAAAATATTTGTTTTCTTTATCTCTAATATTTGTTTTGCAGGATCACCTAAAAAAATTAAAAATAAAAAAAACTAATTATTTACAGTTCTGCCTTTCTAAAAAACAATATTTTATTTTTTACTACTGTTTTAAAAAAATAAAAAAATAAAAAAGGGATTTTTACACCTATAATCCTGAGTACTCTTGCAATAACATTCATAACCCTGTATAATCACGAATTACGCGCAGGACCCTGAATAATTGTACCGTCTTACATCTATAACCTTCCGTTACTTTACCTCATTAACTCAACCAGATGGTTGAGTTAATCTAACCGATCAACGATCTAATGGTTAAGATTAGCATAAATAAAAAAATTCCACATCTTTCTCACCTGCATAGTGTTGACGGGGGTGGCTCTGTCGCGGGGCGTGGGGGACCTTGCTGATCGTCGCGGCGACTCCATGAATGCATACTTTACAGCTTTCATCCCCACCTTCCTCCCTATTCCCCTCGTCAAATATGCATCCCCTCCCTCTCCGCACAGGCGTCTCCCCCCACCCCGTCGTATTATTTGTACCTTCCTCTCCGTCTCAAGTACAATTCCCAACAGAACCCCCACAACGACCCCCCCTCCCTCTTCCCCGGGGGGGGGGGGGGGGGGGGGTTAATCGCCCCACCTCTCTGATGTCCTGGATATGCGCGACGGTGTCATTGGGACACACGCAGAGGACGAGGTTGCGCACGCCAGCGCGCACGAAGAACTGGATCATGGAGGGCGGGTTGCGTGCGCGGCGAGGGGGGAAGGGAGGGGGAAGTCGAGCTTGCGCTTAGAGGGGATGAGAGGGGGGAGCGATAGAGGGGCATGTCACCGCCAGGGGGCTCTGCAGGGGAGAGAACGGACCAAAGCAAGCATAGCAACAGGGAGAAGGCAAGCAGAGGCCCCTCGCCCCCCCCCCCCCCGCAGCAGGAGCACAGCGCGCAAATCTGGAAGCTCTCCAACCTCCTCCCTTTGCTTCTCTCTCGCACGAGCTTGGATTTTAGGTGGTCAGTCACCAGGGGCTTCATCTCCGAGGACCCATTTGGCTCCTCAGCTGCAACCTGTACACAATGGTAAGAATGAGGAATAATAAACACGCTAAGGGAAAAAAAGAGAAAGAAGAAGAACACACCTGGGAAAATGTGTGGGAATGTAGGAAGGAAGCCATGAGGAGGAGGAAGAGAAGAGATGCACAACCCGTGGACATGATTGCCATGGTTTGGTTCGTTGTTTGGAGGTGGGTGTTTTCCTGCCCTCGTCAGCTCTGCTGCTTATGATAGATGGGAGGCAAAGGGAAAGCGAAAGCAGTGAATGCTGTGAGTTGCGTCGGGGTTACCTTCACTCCAACCAGACGAAAAGAGAGATTTCGGAGCCAACGGGGACATCGAGGGGGCATGTTGCAGAGGTGCAGTGAGGTCGACGGTGATGCGGGAGGGGAGCTGGAATGGTGGAACTCGTAGAGGTCGACGGCAATCGCGGGAGGAGGCCTTGCAGGTGTGCCGTGGTGGGTCCTGGAGGTCAACGGTCGTCAGCTCTTCCAAAGTGGCATAATTTGTAAATAAGAATAAAGATTAGGGGTAACTTTGTCTTTTTCTAACGAAAGCCGTTAAATATAACGGACATTTTTAACGGAACATTACACAGGGTTATATCATGTAAGATTAAGCATTACCCAGAGTTTCACATGTAATTCGCGATTATACAGAGTTATGAATGTTATTGAGAAATTACTCAAGGTTATGGGTGTCAAAATCCCAATAAAAAAATCCCGCAACACCGGCCCTCCACGTCGCCGCACCGCCGAGACCCGACGACCCACCACTACACGCATGCGCCGACCACCGCCTGAAGATCCTTCTCCACCAAGCCGCATCATCACGCCCAGCCCTCGGTCGGCCGTGCGATACTAGCTGCTTCGCCTCCAAAGCGGCGGCGCCGCTCGTCAACGGCACCATGCGTTCACCTCAGACCATCGAGACTTTAGCCATCTCCATCGCTTGGCGCCACCGCGCCACCACCGTGTGCGACAAAGCCGGACCGACTTGTTTCATCATCGATCTACAGCATGCCCCCTGCATGCATGCGCCTGACCGACCGCCGGGCTGTGTCCGCTGCCCGTAACTCCGTCGTCCAGCAACGCCCAAATCCACCGTGCATCCTCGCGCGAGGCGGTGCCCTCCGCCGAAGACCTCCAGCGTGTGCCCCCCTACGTGCGTACGCCCGATCGATCGCCAGCACCACCATCGCCGAAGACCGCCAGGCCGCGTCTGCTGCCCGAATCCGCCCAGCACCTCCGACTCCGCCGCAAGACCTCGTCGCGCCTTCGACCGATCTGCTCCCAGCCGCCACCGCCAATCTTGGAAAGAGGAAGAGGTGGCGGCTCCACTCCAATTTGCTTATGAAGGCAAGAACGAAAGAAGAAACCCTAGGGGGTAAAAATTTATTCCGTAAGAATTCGCATCTACACCCTCCAAAATTTTGAAAATTACGTGAACGCCCATCTCAATCAGAGACCACGTGCACAGCACGCTCTCTGTGGGTAATTTTCAATTTTTATTCGCACTTTAATTATTGTTACCTTTTAATTCCAGAACTTCAAACATTCACAACTTTGTCCCTCATTTCCAGAGTTTAAATTTGTATGATCTTTTCATTGGAATAAATAGTTTTTATTGCTCAAAAATTCTGAGAAAATTGCTATGCTCCTGATGTGCTTATCTTTCTAGCATAAATTTTTCATTGCATTTTGTCATCATTTCTTATTATTTAAAAATCAAAAGCATATCATCTTTCTCTTTCTAAAATTCAAAAATTCAAAAAAAAATTCAATATTGCTCAAAAAAAATAAAAAAAATAGATTAACTTTATTTCATTATCTTTAAATTTCTATGCAAATTTTGTGCATTATATCTTTTCCAAAACCAAAAAAATGAAAAATACTAAAAATCTTTTAAAAACATAAAAAATTCTAAAAAAATCCAAAAATTGTCATTTCACTTCCTGTTTTGTATATATTTGTATATAGTTTGGCACAAAAATAATTGGCAGGAGTTTTGGGTACTTAAAATATTTTTAAGTTGCAAATTACTTCAGGTTGTGTACTTTTTATCATTTTTACCATTATTTGATTTTTAAAAAAATACAAAAACATCTAAAATTTCTAAAAAAATCCCAAAAACATCTCAAAAACTTTGAAACACAAAAATATTTTCTCTGGATTTTTCTGATTATTTTAGTATAATTGAAAAATACAAAAAGAGTTTGGTGTACGTAGTTCTTGTCTTGTGCATATTATCCTTTATTTAAAAATTAAAAAAATTGCAAAATTCAAATCACTAAAAATTTGAAAATCAGAAAATAAAAAAATAGAAATAAAAAATTAAATAATTAAAAAGAGAAAAATTCTACAAAAATCAAGGATAGTCTGCCTTTGAGATTCCTTCTTTTTCTATTAATTGATTTTTTTATTAATTGAATAACCTTTGGAAATTGTAGCCTCCATGAGTTCGATCCTATCCGCTATACAGGTAAATAAGTAGCAAAACTGTTTCTCTCGCTACACATGATTTATCCTTTGTAATTAGTTTGTAGCGAGGGAAAGAAAAAGTTCATATCAATAATTATCAATCCTCAAAGATAACGCGCTAATAAAATGGCACCGTTGCAGGAGAGACACGACGAAGGTAGTTAGGTTTCTCTTTTGACCTGTTATTCTTGGTTGTAAATAATCTTGTCACATTAGTCCATTATTCATATTCACTGCATTTGTTACATTTTTCTTTCTCATATTTGATAAGTGTGTTTCCTACACATTCTCTTTTCTTTTTCTTGTGAGGGCATGCGGAGCGAAGGAGGCGATCCTTGGAGAGCCGAAGCAACCAAGCGACGTGGAGGCGGCTTGATTCTTCACCGAGCCATAGGATAGCATGAGAAGAGGAGGAGAAGAAGTGAAGGAGAAGAGAGAGAGAGAGAGATTTTCTAGCATTTGAACTCTTGTAAACAGACATTCATTTGTTACGTGGTCTGTTTCGCCAAGTGCTGGTGCACTTGGGGGACCGCACCAATTTTATTTTCATCACCTTTATTTTTCTTTGTTTTCCGCAGATCTTGTGAGCTACCTATTGATTGCTTTAATTAACTTACTTGAGCCAGGTAATTAATTAGGTCAAAACACCATAAACAAGAATTTCTGTACCTATAGAGTAGAGCATAATTTGGACTTAGTCAAATTAACCTATTCTTGCCCGTTAATAGAAGATATCATCTAGGACGGTTCACTCGCATCATATAGGATAGTTTACTTTGCTGTATTGAAATTCTACGCAGATCACTTGCATGTAGAGTGCTGGCGACAATGTACGCATCTCTAACCCCTACATGCATCATTGTGTTTAATCACACATTGGCATTTCCGATCTCCTTTCTTGTTTTCACTCACATAAGTTAAAAAGGAAATTGGATACTCAGTAGGCGATTCTTTGAAAATATCTTAACCAAGTGACAACTGCCTAAAATACAGGACTGCTAAAAAAACTCGACCCTAAATTAAACACAAGGAAAAATCATTGTTTTGGGGAGAGTAACCCCCTCATTGTTTGGTTTGCTTGAACGAGAGAGAGACCCGCACACTAGGAAGGAACCACGCCCGAACTCTTTTCAGACTACTATCTTGGGTTATTCGTTCTCCAGTGAGGATCTCTCAGGTAGCCGGTAAAGGGGCCCGCGACATCCTTAACAGATTGAATTGATCGGGTAGCCGGTAAACAGTGCACAATTCATACTCAATGGGAAAGATCTAACTTTAGGATTGGGCCAGTCTCCTGAGAGCATTGGGTTCCTAACAGCTCGCTTTAACCGCTCTGATAGATTCTATTCTCATCAAACTCTAAAATTGACAAGATAATTGATCGAACCTTCACGGTCTTCACATTGAGTTGAGTTGGTGAACTGGGGGTTTGTATTGTGTTTGCTTGCTAGTGATAAAGATCCTTCTACACAATTTGCAATTTCATTCACTTTCACTCTTGCATTGATCTTCGTGCTCTCACATCCTGCCTATTGATTTCGAAGATGTCGGACTGGAGTATTTCTCGTTCGTACTCTGTGAACTCATTCTACACTCTGAGCCGTTCACCTTCTATTTAGGGAGACCCACTTCTTGAATATTCTTCTTTCTCCACTTCACCTTTCACTACACCCATAAACCTACTATTTGAGATTAGCTTTAATCTCGAATTAATATCCGAGACTCCATCAATTCTGATCACTAATCGAATGTCATGCACATTTTCTGAGTCAGACACCGGACACTTGATGCCACCAAAGGGAAAGGGAACCATGTCAGAGCAGAGCGAGATCAACAACACCATGTTAGCCTCCATCCATACAATTCAAGCCCAGATAGCATAGCAGGCTCATTTTCAAACCGCATTGAGAGACATGATTCTCGAGCCGAGACAGGAAAGAGAAGATAGGAGAGAGGACAATAGAAACAACCCTGGAAGTGGGAATGGGGGAGAAGAACCTCACATGGAACCTGGGGCTAAGCCTACATTAAAGGATGCTTATAATTCAGGGGCAAGGCAGATAAATTCTTGGATACAAATCCCTGCGATTCATGGGCATTTTGAGCTTAAGCCTACTATGTTACCTCTTCTCCCAATATTCCATGGAAATGTTAAGGAAGAACCTTATATACACCTCCAGCAGTTCGATTGCATTTGTGGAATAGTACACTAACCAAATGTTCCATTATAGGTAGTACAGATGAGTGACTTTCCATTTAGTCGGATGGGCAAATCTTTGTATTGATTAAACCACTTAGGGAAGGTTGTCACTACTTGGGAAGAATTGAGGTCCGCATTTCTGAACAAGTATTATTCACTTGGACGACTCAACCAAATGCGATCCTTGATTGCTAATTTCTCCTAGATGCCCCAAGAGCCTATTCACGAGGCGGGGAATGATTCAAAGATCTGACCGAGAAATGCCCCCATCATGATATTCCAAAGACCAACCTTGTACAAAATTTCATTGGGGGATTAAGCATTGAGAATCAGAAGCTGGTAGATGCCGCTTGTGGGGGGAGCCACTTCAATAAGGATGAGGATGTCCTTTGTCAAATTTTCGAGGAGATGGCAGAAAGTTCAGCAGCTCTTTCTTCTTCCCGTGCTTTTCAGATGCACCTCGTCACCTCCCCTATAGTACCCTACAAGGATGTCAATATGAAGGCAACACAAGAAGTGGATAAGGTGGATAGCGTTGGCCTGGCCATCATTGGAAACCACCTATCCAAAGAGGACATTATTGAAAAGCGATCCAAGGAACTTGATAAGCTTCATGTGATCGAGCAGAGAACAAAGAATCAGGATAAGCTGGATGAGATAACAAAGCACTTGGAGCTTCTTGTGAGTACGATCAGTGCAGTCCATAGTACGAGTGCAACGACCAATACCTCTCCTAGGGAGCAGACTTCTTCCACCCAGCAGAGTAGCGGAGGACCATCCATAGTTCAGCATGTCTACTACGTGCAGACACCTGATCAGGTTCAGTAGCATTCACATCAGATAGTTCCATACCAACAAGAAGCAGCCTACATTCCTGAGCAGCAGTCTCCACCTCCACCTGGTATTCAGGAGGTGAACGATACCTGCTTCGACCGTGAGTGAAACCAACCCCGTCCGTCAAGGCAAGGCCAATTGGGTTCACAACAGGGTCAGAGACCCGCCTACCAGTTTCAGGAGGCAGACAACAGCAGCACCAGTACTAGCACCAATAATTCCAGCCTCAGTATCAGTCTCCACCTCAGTTCCAAAACCAGAGACAAAAGCCAGCCGCAACAATAGTCCATGTATTTTCCTCACCCTAACTAGCAACAGACTTCATATTATGGATAGTATCCCCCTCCTCCTCCTCATTATCAGAATCCGTATGGGTACCAATAGCCTTCGTACTATCAGCCTCAGTGACAGCCAATCAATGAGCAACCTGAGGCCCCTTCAGTCAATCTAGCACTGGACCCGCTTGCATTACTCATGAAGAACATGAATGAACCGACTCAGCAGATCGAGGACCTAACCACCACCAAGACACTAATTCCAGCATAGGTCGAAGCCAACCCCAACAACTTCAGATGCAAGGAGTAGGTAGCCAATAGCCCACTCACCCCCGAGACAGGTATGTCCCTTGATTTTACATGTTTATCTGACGCCATTCATCTCAGGAGTGGTAGGACGTTGCAACTGCCAATGCAGCAGTTGGGGTTGGGAGATCTATCCACTGAGAGAGCATTATCTTCTACATCGTCTCCTTCACTAGCAGTCGAGAGGCCTAGTGTAGCAGCACCCACGTCTAGAGTTTCACCGCCTTTACCACCATCTTCACCAGGCAGATGTTGATCACCATCAGTAAGGGAGAATATACCAGTCACAGATTCTTCCTCTTCACCAGTAGTAGCATCATGTTTTAGATCATGTTTTTCCTTCACCTAGTTTGGACAACACTGTACAGACTGATTCTGGTTGTCCTCTTGTACATGAGGATTCTACTTTGAATAAAGGAAATGAACATTTGCATGTTTATTTTGATTCTATGCCATTTCCTTCTGCTCTCAAAGGTTAAAAAATCAAAAAATAAAAACAACACTATTTGATCCTGGAGTGGTTGAGGTCTTACAGAACATCTTTTTAAAGATGCCACTCCTTAAGGCCATGGAATACATGCCTACAATAAAAAAGGGAATGAAAGAGGCATGTACCCAAAAGCATTAACCAAGGAAGAACAGACGACAGGAAACAGAGAATCACATCTTGACCATGGACGCAGTCCATACCATCAGTAACCTTCCACATAAAAAGAAAGACAAGGGAGCACCTCACATCCGTTTCCATATCTTTGATCAAGAATTTAATCGTACTCTTCTTGATAGCGGTTCCTCCATTAATCTCATGCGCTCCTCTTTACTAAGTGAATTTCAGTTAGGAGCTCTTAAAACAAGTAGGATGATCCTTCAGTTTGTTGATCGATCGATTAAGAGGCCAAGAGGTATTTTGAAGGACGTTACTGTAACGGTGCAGGGAATGAAATTCCCTGTTGATTTTGTTGTCATGGATATGGACACATCTGCACCGTTACTCCATACCCTGATCATACTAGGTCGACTATTCCTCCGAACGGTCGAAGCAGCAGTTGATTATGGTACTAGAGAGATCATCTTTCACTCTCGTAGTGACAATGTGAAAATTGAGACAATCTCTGATCCTAGACCATCACCGCCACCAGTAGCAGATGATACAGAGAAAGTTTTATCAGAGCCAGATGACTGTGATTTTCTCGCTGAATTCAAAGAGACAGATCTTTTCACTGATTTTTATAGATACCCAGGAGTTCCTTTGCCAAAAGGTCTCTATGGAAAGCACAGTCGACATGAGTTCCCTTGGTGGTCCAATTGAGATGGTTGCCGATGAGCAGTTTGAGCTGAGTTCTGAGATCCACATATCTGAGCCATTCATTGAATTTCATGTTTTATGCACAGATGAGAGACATCTTTCTGAGATTATTGTTGAGATATCTGAGCCGTTAATTGATAAGAATATTGAACATCCTGATGAGACCTTCCTTTCTGAGCAGAGATCATTCATTACAGATCTATCAGATATTCTATTTATTGAGCCGCCAGTAGCCAAGGTGGATAGTCTTCAGAGTACAGATTACATACCATCTACAAGTACAGTAGCAGAGGTTATTGCAGAGTCGATTCAGGCCCCACTTGAGCTCAAGGTTTTACCATCAACGTTGAAATATATCTTCCTTGTGGGTCCCCCCAAATGTTTCCGATCATCCTCGGCTCGCAGTTGACCGCTGAATAAGAATCTCGCGTGCTAGAGGTTCTTGAGAGAAACCGCAAGGCCATAGGATGGAATATCTCGAATCTCCGTGGGATTAATCCAGCATTGTGCTCGCATCATATCTACCTAGAGTATGACTGTAAACCCTCCCATGAATGTCAGCACCGTCTAATTCCAAATCTAAGGGAGGTTGTCATGAAGGAGATCAGGAAATGGTGTGATGCTGGCTTTATATATCCCATTTCGGATTCCAAGTGGGTCAGCCCTTTACATGTGGTCTCGAAGAAATCCAGGATTACGATCGTAAAGAATGATCGTGGTGAGGAGATTCTGACCTGTGTACCTACTTCATGGTGTGTCTGTGTAGATTACTGACGCCTGAATTCAGCTACCAAGAAGGATCACTTTCCACTGCCCTTTATTGATCATATTATTGAGAGGTTGGTAGGGAAAGAGTTCTTTTGCTTCTTGGATGGGTACTCGGGATACAACCAAGTTGCTATTGCTCCTAAGGATCAGGAGAAAACTACTTTAACTTGTCGGTTTGGCACCTACGTCTTTAGACGGATGCCCTTTGGATTGTGTAACGTCCCCGCTACATTTCAAAGGTATATGTTGGCCGTTTTTTCCGACATGGTGGGTAATTTTCTTGAAGTCTTCATGGATGATTTCTCGGTCTACGGGGTTAGTTTTGACACATGTCTTGCTCATTTAGACCGAGTTCTTCAATGTTGTTGTGAGGTAAACCTAGTACTCTCGTGGGAGAAGAGTGACTTTATGGTGACTAATGGGATTGTATTGGGCCATGTCATCTCCAAACATGGTATGAAGGTTGACCCGGCTAAGATTGATGTGATTTTCAAGTTAGAGCCATCGCAGAATTTGAAGCAGTTGAGGCCATTTTTGGGACACGTAGGATTCTATAGGCGATTCATAAAGGACTTCAGCAAAATCGCTAGACCTTTGACTGAGCTTCTGTGTAAGGAGACTGATTTTATTGTCGATGAGAAAATCCTCCTTTCATTCAATCAGATGAAAGAAATGGTTACAAGTGCTCCTATCTTACAACCACTGGATTGGTCTCTTTCTTTTGAGATTATGACGGACGCATCAGATTTCGCAGTTGGAGCTGTTTTAGGACAGAGAAGGAATGGGATACCATTTGCTATACACTATGCTAGCAAGACTCCGGATGAAGCACATCAGAATTATACAATTATAGAGAAGGAGATGTTAGCAGTTGTGTTTGGGCTAGAAAAGTTCAGATCTTACCTCATCGGTTCACACGTTATTGTGTACACGAATCATACTGCCATAGATACTTGCAGGCATAGAAGGATGCCAAACCACACCTTATCAGATGGATCCTACTTCTCCAGGAATTTGATTTAGAGATTCGAGATAAATCTGGAGTGAAAAACATTGTGGCAGATCACCTTTTCCGTATCACAGATACAGAGACCTCTGAGCAGAACATGATTCCTATTTCCGAAACCTTTCCAGATGATGCCATTTTGTCTGTGGACTCACTCCCATGGTATGTTGATATTGTGAACTATCTTGTCTCCAAGAAAGTTCCACAAGATTGGCCAAAGTACAAGGTAGACAGATTTCTGTCAGAGATTCATTATTACCAGTGGGAGGATCCGTACCTATTTCACGAGGGTGCAGATTGTATCTGGAAAAGGTGCATTCCTCAGGAGGAACACACCAGTGTACTTGAGCACTGTCACAAACTAGAATCTAGTGGGCATCATTCGGGGAAACACATGACAGCAAAGGTTTTACATAGTGGCCTATGGTGGCCGACATTGTTTAAGGATTCTACAGAGTATGTTCGAGGTTGTACTGACTTTCAGAAAATGGGAGGAACTATTGGTTCCAAAGATACCATGCCCCTAAGATATATACAGATTTACGATGTTTTTGATGCTTGGGGCATAGACTTCGTGGGCCCATTTCCTGTCAGTCAGGGATTTCAGTACATCCTGCTCACCATGGATTATGTTAGTCGATGGGTGGAATCTATCCCCACCTGTCATACAGTGTGTTCCTTTCTTAAGGACCATATTATTGCACGGTTCGGTATTCCCAAAATACTGATTTCAGATGGGAGAAGCCATTTCATTAATAGAGAAGTAAATACGCTTGTGAAGGAGTATGATATTGAACACAGAGTTGTGTCTCTTTACCACCCTCAAAATAATGGCTTGGAAGAAATTTCAAATAGGGAGATCAAGATGATATTGCAAAAACTTGTACGTCCAGATAGAAAGAAATGGTCTCAGATGCTTGATTCGATCCTATGGTCTTATCGGACGGCGTACAAGTCTCCTCTGGGTACGTCTCCCTACAGATTAGTGTATGGAAAGCCTTGCCACCTGCCAGTGGAATTAATTCATAAATCTTTGTGAGCACTCCGCGTATGCAATCTAGATTATGAGAAGGCAGGAAAGAACGGGAAGTTGGATTTGAATAAATTACTGGAATTCCGAGACTTTGCATATGATAACTCACTCAAGTATAAGGAGAAAGTCAAGCGCTGGCATGATAAACACATACGAAGGAAGACTTTCTCCCCTGATCAGAAAGTTTGGTTATTTGATGCTAAGTGGAAGTTGTTTCTAGGAAAATTGAAAAGCAAGTGGTCGGGACTGTTCATCGTGAGAGCTGTGCATGACAATGGGAGTATTGTCATAGTTGGATTGTCATCTGACGCACAGCCATTTGTTGTGAATGGACAGTTGCTGATGCCATATCTAGATCATGATACATTCTTGTCCATCGTTGATTCGGTATCTGTGGTATCAGACAATGATCTTTTGATTCCATCTTCTGCATCTGATACATGAGCATCCACTCCTCTTGTATATCCTTTTGTTTCACTCTTTCTTCTTCCTTTTAATCATTCACCCCTTTTCTGTGTGTGTGTGTATGCTATACTTAGGATGTGCTTTATCCTAAGTATAGGGGTGTGAATGATTTATATTATTTATATTCGTCATGTTCATCACTCTTGTTGTTGTTGCCTATACTTAGGATACTCTACCCTAAGTATGGGAGGGGTGATATTGTTCATATCATCTTTTTATTTTTGAGTCTGTACATTCTCTTTATCGGTTTTCCCCTTTTGTACACTCTACTATACTTAGGATTACTTGATCCTACGTATAGGGGGGATCACCAACTTCTCTTCTTTTTATCTTTTCTTTGAATCGTTGTAGCATAGGAGTCTTTTCACTTTCTTATACTTAGCACGAGTTATGTCTTCTTTTTTGCTCTATGATCACTATGAGGACATAGTTCGAGCTAAGTATAGGGGGTGTCGTATATATTGTATATATATTTTAGACATAACTCGTACTTTTTAAAATAATTATTTTGGGGGATATGTATATAATTTTGTAAAATCCACGTGTGTAAAAAAACACAAAAAAACACAAAAAAAACAAAAAAACAAAAAACAATTAAAACGAACAAACAAAAACAAAAAAAACAACAAAAAACAAACAAAAAAACAACAAAAAAAACAAAATAAAAACAAAAAACAAAAATTCTTGTATGTACATGTATATATTTTACTAACTCTTTTTCCATTTTGAAAAAAAAAAACTACAAAACCAAAAATATATAAAAACTTGCATAAGTAAAAAAAACCCTTCTTTTACATCTTCATTTTTTCTCCAAAAATCTATGAAAAGTTCAAAATTAGAAAATTGTTTTTTAAAAGGTGTTCTTTTCACATGTGCATCATTTTTTACAAAAAAAAACTTTCTTGTATTGTTCATATTTTCTCGCATTTGCATGTGCATTGTTCAAGATAGTATTGACATTTAAACTAAGTCTGGAATAAAATTGAAGAATGAAGCTTAGTTGGTCCTTAATCCACTTAATTTCAGAGGAACCTTATAAGAAATGGAGGTAAGAATTTTCAGGTTCTAGTGACTTAATTCTTTGAGTCCATAAGACTATGTTCACATGTCATCTTGACTAGTCTATGTAGAATATTTAACAACACATGCATGATTCTTTCAGACCGTGGCTTAGCTTGTACATGCACTCTACACGTACCTCTTCATGGATGAGGTAGTGAGGAGGCAAAATCTTTTAGCTTGGGGTAGCATACAAGGGTAGTACATCTAGGCGGAACCTCTCGTCTTCCTCTATGGAAGGAAGTACGTGTCAACCTGGTCTAGCGATGTTGAGGTCTAAATACAGGATGATGTAGGGTTGCAATAATGCTTCAAAAGAGGGATAGTCTACTGGCTCAAGAGGAAAAACTCCTTATGTACCTGATGCACCTTGTATATGCTTTCAAAAAAAGTAAGGAAAAAATGTAGAATCTCGAAAAGTGGACAGGCCTGATTGAAAAGTAAAATGCCTGTCGGAGTTTATATACAAGGATAAAAAAATTTATTACAATAAAAGCTTCAAAGATAAATTTGTGTAAGCTTGCAGCGAATGACTTGGCTACACTGGTCATGCATCCAAGGATAGGTAGCTATACTGGTTACCGTCCATTCTTTTATCCATCCCCTCTTCTTGAGCTGGTTGTACTTGAACTTAGAAGGGAATATCTCCGCTCCTCGAGGAAAGAGTTGCAAGACCGGGGAACTAGAGTTACCTTGTTGAGGGAGGTTGTTTCTTTGTTGCTTTTAAGATGGGGAGCTATATCTCACTTACACCGTACAAGTAAAGACTCATAGTCACAAGAATTTGTGTATGTGGATTTGTTCTAACCTGACTATTGAGGTGACCTGAATAGGAGTCCTGTGGAACTTAGAGGTTGTTAGGTTTTAAATCTATCTCCCATTAAGGTTCCGACACACTAATAATCCAAAGGTCTGACAGAGCTTCATACTACAATTTTATGAAGAAAAGTTTAATACTCAATATTGTCCTAATTTCTTTATTTTCCCTTTCTTTGTCTTTTTCTTTTTATTCACTTATTCTTTCATATAAGTGTTTGTTAAGGGACTAGCAAAGGTAAAGCATAGGGGGATGATGAATCTACGATTCATCATCTTTATTCATTTATTTTAGCTTAAAATCCCTAATAAAACACATGTATATAACACTAACTCCATATTCTTACTAACTTGCATTTATGTGTAAATATTGTACACTTCTTACCATTTTAACCTAAAATAAATAAAGAAAGAAAGGAAAAATAAAGAAAAGAAGATAAAAAAATGAAGATTGTATATGTGTAATAGATACAGGCTGACCCGAATCAGGAATCAAGACTTGACCTGATGGACCATGAATGAAGTAGGGGGAGATAGGGTCCTTAATTAGAAAATCCAAAAAATGTGTATTATTTATATTTGTAAACTAACATTATTTTATTTGTATAACAATTTACCTCAAACAAAATAATTTTTCAAAACAAAAGTTGTAAATAAAAAAGTTTCCTAAATAATACAAATAATTGCACAGTCGAACCTTGTACAGAATAAAAGCAAACACACTTGGAAAAAGCCACTAAAAGATAATTGAATGACAAATTCTGGCTCCATATGAACCCAAATTGAACCAAACTCATTTCCATTATACTCTAAATTAAATTATATTTAAAATGGCTATGATTTCATAATTTTTGGAGTTACGGGTGAAAAGTTAGTTTTCTGGGGTGGTTTGTGCAATTTTCCCATGTATTTGTACATATTTTACTTTATTAGTATTTATGAATATTTTTACTAATTATTTAAAATAAAAATAAAAATAAAAATAAAATTTGTAAAATAAAAAAACTAATTTCCTTATTTAACTATGTATATAATGTACCATATGTATATAGTATATGTATATAGTTGCTATTCTTAATTAACCACCATAAAAAATAAAAAAATAACATTTTTTATTCAAATAAATAAAGTGACGAAAATTCAAAAAAAATAGTGAATTTTTACTTTATCTCATTTCAATTTTCATCTCTCTTATCTCTTCAACAAAAAATTCAAAAATTCAAATTTCATTCTCTATCTTTTCTATTTATATGGCTCCTTCTCCATCATTCCAATGAGATCAATCTTTGGTGAGAGGAGCCCGATCTCCGAGAGTTGTCTTGTCGTAGAAGGGTGCCGAGCCTCCAAGCCGTCCGGTGACAGCGCGTCAGCCTTCATCGAGTTGATCAAGGTCTTTTCTGCTCCTAAGGTGAGATCCATTTTCTCTTCTTTTATCTTAGGTTAATTGTTGTTTTATTTTCTCGCATTCTCTTCATTGTCATTTTTTATCTAGATCTTAAATCATTACTCATGATTTGATATGCCACCGACTCGATTTTTTTCATCTCACGTTCTCGATCTCTACGCGTTCTTTTCTACCTATCAAGATCTCTCAACTTCAGCCACACACTGTAGCCGGAGACTTGGATCCATTACTCATTTTTCGCCGGATCCCCATTCGCATCTTCCGTTTTGATTTGGGATCGAGTCATCATGCTAGCGTCCGAATTTTGTTTATAAATCTAAAATACAAAAAATACAAAAAAATGTTTTCTTTGTCTCTAACATTTATTTTGCAGGATCACCTAAAAATAAAAAATAAAAAAAATAAAAAAAATAAAAAAACTAATTATTTACAGTTCTACCTTTCTAAAAAACAAAAAAAATAATATTTCTACCACTGGTTTAAAAAATAAAAAAATTGCTGCAGCAGCAGCCCTACACACCTCCGCACCGCCGAGACCTGACGACCCACCACCGCTCGCACGCGCCGACCACTGCCTGAAGATCCTGCTCCACCAAGCTGCATCCTCACCCCCAGCCCTCGGTCGGTCGCGCGATACTAGTGCTTCACCTCCAAAGCGATGGCGCCGCTCGTCAACGGCACCGCACGTTCACCTCAGACCGCCGTGACTTTATCCATCTCCATCGCATGACACCACCGTGCCACCACTGTGTACGATAGAGCCGCACCGACTTGCTTCGTCACCGACCTCCAGCATGCCCCCTGCGCGCATGGACCTGATTGACCGCAAGGCCACGTCAGCTGCCCGTGACTCCGCCGTCCAGCGACGCCTAGATCCGCCACGCGTCCCCATGCGAGATGGAGACCTCTGTCGAAGACCTCCAGTGTGTGCCCCCCCCGCACGTGTGCGCCCGATCGATCGCCAGCACCACCATCGCCGAAGACCGGCAGGATGCGTCCACTGCCCGAATCCGCCCAGCACCTCCGACTCTGTCGTAAAACCCTGTTGCGCCTTCGACCGATCCGCTCCCAGCAGCTATCGTCGTTCTTGGAAAGAGGAAGAGGTGACAACTCTACTCCTATTTGCTTTTGAAGGCAAGAATGAAAGAAGAAACCCTAGGGAGGGTAAAAAATTATTCCAGAAGAATTTGCATCTACCCCCTCCAAAGTTCTGAAAATTACGTGAACGCCCCTGTCAATCAGAGACCACGTGCATAGCATGCTCTCTTTGGGTAATTTTCGATTTTTATCCGCACATTATTTATTATTACATTTTAATTCCAGAACTTCAAACATTCACATTTTAGTCCCTCATTTCCAGACTTTAAATTTGCATGATCTTTTCATTGGAATAAATAGTTTTTATTGCTCACAAATTCTAAGAAAATTATGCTATGCTCCTGATGTGCTTATCTTTCTAGCATAAATTTTTCGTTGCATTTTGTCATCATTTATTATTACTTAAAAATCAAAAGCATATCATCTTTTCTCTTTCTGAAATTCAAAAATTTATAAAAATTTGAATAATCCTCTAAAACTTCTAAAAAATATAGATTAACTTTTTTTCATTGTCTTTAAATTTCTATACAAATTTCATGTATTAGATCTTTTGCAAAAAATAAAAAAAACTTAAAATCTTATAAAAATCATAAAAAATTCTACAAAAATCCAAAAATCGTCATTTTACTTCCTGCTTGTAGATATTTGCATATAGTTTGTCATAAAAATAATTGCCAAGAATTTTGGGTACTTAAAATATGTTTAAGTTTCAAATCACTCCAGCCTCTACACTTTTTATCATTTTAACCATTGTTTAATTTTAAAAAAATACAAAAACATCTGAAAATTCTAAAAAAAATCCCAAAAACATTTCAAAAACTTTAAAAAAATAAAAATATTTTCTCTGGATTTTTTGTATCATTTTTTATATAATTGAAAAATACAAAAAGATTTTGGTGTGCATAGTTCTTCTCTTGTGCATATTTTTCTTTATTTGAAAATTTAAAAATAGCAAAAATAAAATCACTAAAAATTTGAAAATCAAAAAACAAAAAAATAGAAAAAAAATTAAAAAGATAAAAACTCCACAAAAACTAAGGATGGTTTGCCTTTGAGATTCCTTCTTTTTCTTTAAATTGATTTTTTTATTAATTGAATAACCCTCGGGAATTGTAGCCTCCTTGAGTTCTATCATGTCTGCTATACAGGTAAATAAGTAGCAAAAATATTTCTCTCACTACACATGATTTATCCTTTGTAATTAGTTTACAACGAGGGAAAAAATTAAAATTGTTTGTTTGTCACGGGATTTTTGGGGATGGCAACGACTTCGTATCATCCATTAACCAATCTTCGAAGAACTCGTGCCAACAAAATGTCTCCTCTCCTGTTGAGATTTTCTATCTAGATTTAGTGATATCTTACCTGACTATAGGGGGAGACAGACCGAGTTATGATTTGTTTATTCCCTCCCTCGACCCTCCCTACCTTGTGAACAGTCTGGTATACTTAGGATTATTTGATCCTAAGTATGGGGTGACGGTCAACTTCTCATTCTTCTTATTCTTTCATTGATTATTCTTTAGTCGTTATAGTATAGGCATTTCTATACTTAGCATGAGTTATATCTTCTCTTTTCTCTTGATCTATGAGGATATAGTTCAAGCTAAGTATGGGGGTCGTATATACTATGTATATACTTCAGCCATAACTCGTACTTTCGTATTTCCAACAAGTATGGCTAAAATACAATTAATTAAGTGTAAAGAACATACTTGTATTTAAATTCATTAAAATTCATTGCATATACCAATTAATAAATCAGGTAAAAATATATTGTAAAATGTTTACAAAATAATTTGAAAATTTTTTGAAAACTATTTTGGAAAATAATCTGTAAAATTTTTTTCAACCTTTGTAAAAAGATTTTGTTTGCAAAAACTTCTTTCTTTGTTTGAAATAAATTGTTTTGAAAATTTATTTGCAAATGTTTGAAAAATGGTTGCAGAAATGGTTTGAAAAAACTAGACATATTATTTGAGAAAATCTTTGCAAAAATGGTTTTCAAATTTTTAAAATATTTGTGAAAATTTTTTGACAAAATAGTTATCAAAATAAAGTTTTCAAAATGTTTGCAAAATTCTTTTCAAATTATTTTGATAACTATGTGCATCCTTTACAAACCTATACAAACTTGTAAATTCCTAAAATCCAACTCTTGTAAATAATAAAATGCACTCCCTTGTAAATATATGTACCTAGTTCTTTTTCAAAAATGTTGTTTATAGAAATCCCTAAAAAATCTGCAAACTCAAAAATCCCAAAAACATTTGCAAAATCTTTTAAAAAACTGCATAAAAATTTGCAAAATCTTTTATTAAAAATCCATAAAAAGTTTACAATTGGAAAATTGCATCACAAAAATACTTTTTGCATTGTGCATAGTATTTGCATTTTTCGGATTGAATTTGATAATTGAAAAAGTATAAGTAAAATCTAAAGATTGGAGCTTGGTTAGACCTTAACTATACTTAATCAGGGGAACATTGTAGGAACTGGAATTGAGGTACTTCAGGTCTATTTGACTTCATTCTTTGAGATCATGAGACTTAGTTCGAGGTCATCTTGACTGCCTAAATAGAGTATTTCGGAGCACACACACAACTCTTGTTGATAATGACCTAGCTTGTACACCTGTACCTTTCACTTTGCTCACCTCAGTTGAAGTGGTAGAAGGCTGGATTTGCCAGCATGAGACACAATCCAATGGAGACATTGGAAGTCACACATTTGCGACCATTGTACCCCAACCCTATCCAATGGCGACGAGGTCTAAAGACAGAAGTTGTGGGTTTTAATAAAGCTTCAAAATAGGGATAGTCCACTAGCTCGAGAGGAAAAAGTCCATATCTAAATGTTGTTGTATATAGTATTCAAAAAATGGAAAAATCAAGAACTCCAAAAAAGTGGACATGCCGGATTGAAAATAAAATGCCTGTCAGAGTGTATATATTTGTATAGTCAATAAAAGCTTGCGCTTCAAAGTCTTACGTATGTGAGCCTGCAACCGGATGACTTGACTACACTGGTCAAGCATCCTAGGATAGGTAGCTACACTGGCTACTATCCATTCTTCTCTCCACCTCCTCTTCTTGAGCTGGTTGCACTTGAACTTAGAAGGGAATGCCCCAATTCTCGAGGAAAGAGTTGTTGGATTAGGGAATTAGGGTCACCATGTCTTAGAAGATTGACTTTTACCGCTTCAGCCGAGGAGAGCTACATATCACACACAATGTCCAAGATAGATTCATAGTCATAAGGTTTGCATATGAGTTGACTTATTCTGACTTTGATATTGAGGAGACTTGAGAAGAGTCTTATGATTCTCGAAGGTTGTTGTGTTTCAAATCAGTTTCCCAATAAGGTTCCGACTGCACCCAAAATCCAAGGGTCTGACTTATGTTCCAAATGTTGATTGTATGAAGACAAGTTTAAGAATTAAAATCAACCCACTTTCTTTCTTTTTCTTTTCTTTAGTTTTATTTTCTACACTTATTGCATAATTGTTTGCTAGGGACTAGCAAAGGTAAGTACAGGGAGTGATGAATCTTCATTTCGTCACCTTTATTCTTTCATTTTAGCCTTTAAACCCCAGCTAAATGCATGCAAATATCATTATTTTGTATAAATTAACATTAATTATTTATTGTATATTTATTGTATAAATTACATCGTTTAATTCCAAAATAAAAAATAAAAAATAAAAAATAAAAAGAAATAAAATGTCAAAGGTATTTTGTGACCCTAAACCCTGAGACTTAGGCATCTTGATGAATAGGTCGACAAGGAATAAAGTAGGGGGAGATAAGGGTTAAACCATAATAAAATTACCAATTTATTTCCCCAAATAATTTATTTTTGGGACCTATTTTATTCTTTATTATTTATAACTCCAATAAAGAAACTTTGTACATGAAAGTTGTAGATAAAAATATAGAAAAATACAAAATTGACTTCATACAAAAATAATACATAGTCTACATCTTATACTCTGAATAAGAATCCAAAATCCAAAATTTCCAGACCCATATCTTCTCCATATTAATTCAAAATATACCAAAATCACCTTTAATAGTATATAAATTTTAATAATCTATTTAATGAAGGTCTTTCATTCAATTTGGAGTTAAAATGAAAAGGTTAGGTTTTTGACCTCCCCCCTCACATTGTATAATTTACCTGAATAAAATATTCATTTTATCTATTCTTTATAATTTTTATAATTTTATAATTTTATAATTTTTTAAATATTATTTACAGTATATTTACATATTTAGAATAAAATAAAACCATAAATAAAGTAATAAAATAAAATAATGTACAAAGATACATAAATGAATATACAATACTTATACCTATATAATAAGTATACATGTTTATTTAAGTGTACAAATTATATCAGAAAAATAAAAAATAAATATATTTATGTATATATAAATAAGTTATAATTATATAAATTAATAAAAAATAAAATTAAATACAAAATAAAAATAATATATATATAATAGTAAATATACCTATAAAAAATAGGTAACCTATAATAAACAACTCATAAAAATAAATACAAATTATAATAAAATACTACATAAAATAATAAACATTTTTTATTTCATAACCTAAAATTAATAAATTCATTTACTATTTTTTTCTAATTATTTCCTATTTTCCAACCTGTTTTGTCCTTTTGTGGTCGAGCTAGACCAATGGGGGAGCTCCATTGGTTGACCTTAGGTCAGCTACCCCTTTTGAGTCTCTGCTTTGTCAAAGATGTCTCCTCCCTGATTTTGCTCCCTTTTCCCGGGTAGCTAACAACTCCCATCGACGTGATTCTTCACAAAAATCAACCATCGATCATTTTTAGTGTACGCCACCACCCTAAATCTTTTATACATTATCTTGATTCGTTACAAATCCTAGCACAATAAGGTCATGTCTCCATGCTTATAAATAAAGCCTCCTCTCTTCCTTCTTGATTTGATCCTTCTGTAAGCCCTTAACCCCCATGCACCGTGTGCATGAGTGCTCCCGGTGACATAGAGAGTACCCCCCGAAGTCCATGCGGCACGAGGAGGCAAGAAGGTGGTCGAAGGTGGCGCTCCAATGGTGTCCTGCTCCTTGGTGTCACAACCATGATAGAGATGTGCTTTTTTCTATTTCTATGTAGATTTCATTTCTGTGTTTTCAATTCTGCATTTTGTTTCACCTTTAGATTTTAGTATATCGTAAAATACAATCAATATGTTTGTCGGAGCCTCTAAGGTCTCCGACCATTTCACCATGATTTCGACCTTGTTTTGGTCCCATTTCACCACCATTTCATTCCCATCCATGTTCTTCACCTCCAGCACCACTTCATTTCACCTCGCTCAGATCAGTCCACCCGTGCTCCTTCCTCTGCCGTTCATTGGAGCACTTCCACCACCACATTTAACCCCACGCAGTTGGTTCAAATTGGCTCGAGGTGAATCACCTCGAGCCTGCGATCATTCTTCTATTGGTTAGCATGTCTATTGATCCAAAATCGATCGATTTTAGAGGGAAGGAGGTTCTCCGGGTGGCTGGACTTCATCGATGCTTCAAGACCCCATTATTGGGTCCCAGACTCATCTGATACCATCATTCGATGCAGATCATCAACATGAAGGAGTAGAGAGCCTCAACGTTGTGGGAGGACCCATATCGCGAAAGGTTGTAGGAACAAGGGATTACACCTCAATGTTCTTCCCTGTTCTTCATGAAGAGAAGGGATCATCCGATGAAGGCACACCTCCAGGTTCTATGAGCATCGTTAGATCAAAACAAAAATCGATGCGGTCCACCGCCATCCGATGCGCGTAAGTGGATCATCCCCAGCTGTCAGATGGCGCACATGTGAAACCCCGTATTTTTTTACCTAAAATCTGAAGTATTTTTGACATCCAAAAAATTCAAATAATCACGCCATTACGTAGATCTCATCAAGATCTTGCCAACGAGCCCAAGTACACCCAATTCTGACATTCCTAGATCAAGTTATCGATGTTTTAAGTATAACAGTTGTGACCCATATATGGATCTGAACCAGATCTGAAAGTGCACCCATTTTCACCTCTTCTTATATAAATAGAACATGATAGGATGCCCTCTCAAAAGCCCTAGTCACCACCATCATTCCCTCTCATTGGAGCACAACCACCTTGGCTAGTTTAGTCCTCGGAGGGTCACTGTCGACGTCGGATAAGTAGCTCTGATCGAAGACCCACGACCACCATCATGTAGGAAAGCTCGAGGTCACTGTGGTACATGCCTCCACACTGCAATCGAGCGACGGAAATACCATTTCGGTATGAGAGGAGATCCCGAGGGAACATTGATGAATCTCAGATTCATCACTCTAAATATCATTTATTAAGCTCAAATCCCTCAAAATCAACAACATTTCTGCATCTGTTTTGCATAATTAGCATTCATGCATGTTTTCATAAGAATTGCATTTTAGCACTAATTTCTGCACAAAATAAGAAGCCAAAAATCCAAGCCAAAATTGACCTGTAAATAGCCAAACTTCCCCGATTTTTAACTCATTCATGCTAACTCCGAATGACCCAAATCACTTCTGTGTACATATCACTAATAAGAAAAAATGTAAAATATAAAAAAATCACTAACCCAAATAAGTGGACCAAAAACCCAAACCCTAATTTCAGGATTTCCGGACTAAAAACTTCATATCTTCCCCATCCAGTGACCGTTTAATCCTACTCACTTTTGAGCTAATGTACATTCAATTACCTTCAAAGCAAGACCAAGTTCAAGTGATTTGGAGCTCATATGTGAAAGTTGGGTTTTGGGCCTCTTTTGTACATTTTGTATTTTGGCTGTTTTGACCTATTATTTTATGTACATATTTAACCTATTTTATTTTATTTCCTTTTCATTTGTCTTCTTTGCTGAAAGTTTTATTAAAATGCGCAAAAATCCAAATCTAGATTGTGCTTGAAATCAAAGAAACAAATTGAGTCCAAGTCTTCACTAACCAACTGTACAAAATTGGTCTTTTTCTTATTTTACTTTATTTCTTCTTTTTCTTAATTAATAAAAATCTAAAAAAATTAGATTAGTGTGTAATTATTTATCATTGGTTTTATCATATTTTTCTGGATTTTTATCTGGTTTAAAAATGGATAAAAAAATTGAAAACAAAAAAATCTAGGTATTCTATGTACATGGGATAACCAAAAATATAACTTTGTGCATTTGATCGATTTTGGTTTTAATGTCTTCATGAAAGTTGTAGATCTCATCAAGACGAGCAATTTTTGTGAATAAACTTTTTCAGTCCGAGGTCGTTTTCTATTTATTTATCATTTTACAAACTCTTTATTTTTCGAATTTTCTGGTGCTGACACGTGGCATCCCCTGGGGCCGCCACGTGTCAGCATTTTTGGCCTTTTTATTTACTCGTTTTTTATAAAAAAAATTAAAAATTAAAATTAAAAATACCCGCACGTGCGAGGCACGTGTCGCACCGGCGTAAAACCCTCGCCTTTACCGCCCTTGCCCGCCACGTGGCGCCACAGGAACCGTCTGATCACGCTCGATCAGACGGCACCTGTGCGTCATCCTCCATGGCCTCCTTTCACAATTCTCCCCGGTCGCCTCCCCCAATTTCTCTGCCGGAATTATCTCCACCGCCGCCTCCTCCGAATTAATTGACCGCCGGCTAACCCCGATCTTCGATCAATCAAATCCAGTCAGATCAGCCTCCGATCCACATCAGATCCCCGAGCTCTTGTTTCCTTCTCCAGCTAGAACCCATCGCCTATTTAAAATGCAACGCCGCCCCAGAGGTCGAGCATCCACTGATAGTCCTTAAACTTTAGGCGAGCCCGGTGGTGATAGCCCGCCCTTGCCACCCTCGTGGCGAGATCAGAGGGTGCTAACCGCCCCTCGTCACAGATGCGCCCCTCCGCCGCGCCACTGCTTCAACTCTGCCTTTGCATCGAGCCTTCAACAATCACCTCCGACGACCCCCTCCGACTTCATCGACTTCATCGACTCCAACAACCATCCCCTTTGACGCGCGCTTCACCACCGGTCATCCACTCCGACAACCATCTCCTGCAGACCGCCCAGGAGCTTCTTCAACCTCCATGACGACATTGGCCAACGCCTTCGACCACAACGAAGCTTCCCCCTCCGGCTTGGCTAGCCTTCCAGGCCAAGCCAGTCCTCGGGACCTCCACAATAACTTCACCGGATTTATCATTAGATCTGGTCACCTGGTGCTCCTCCATCGGCAACCAAAGCAGCTCCGGAGGCCCCTCGGCCCCTCTGCCGTCCCGCCGGGTCTCCTCCGCCTCCTAACCACCGCGGGCACAACTAGGAGCCAGACCCTCTTCTGCATTTCCACCGCCGATCGGGTCCAGCCACGAGACCCCCCGCACGTGCGAGGCACGTACGGGGGGGGGGGGGGGGGGGGCGACGGCCACACGTCACCCAGGTCGCGTGATCATGGGTAAATTGTGTCGAACCCCCAAGACTTTTCCATATTTACGCAAAGATCCGCCAACCAAGTGTCACGTGCACCACACGTGACACCTAGGAATTTTGCAGTTGCGCCCCCATCTTATCGGTAATTGCAATTAAGCCCCCCTTTGCATTTTATTTTATTTAAATTATTGTAATATTGCACTTCTACCCATGTGTTCCTTTATTATTCTAGACCTCTACATTGCATTATTTAATTATCCAAAAATAACACTTTGTTCCTCACTTTATTCTCTACATTTTTACAAATTGTGGATATTTTTGTGATCGATGGTTAATTAATTAATTGTTTTGTAGAAATTTGCATAATTTGCCCAGTTTGTGCTCTGAAATTTACCTTTGATTAACCGTCGCTCTAAAAATTCCCAAAAAATCACATATTATAGAATTAATTGTGCTTGACATCATGCCCAAAAAGAATCGCATTTGTATGCATAATTTGCCATGTAAAAACCATTTTGCATATTTCAATATTTGATTTTTAACAGGTATTGAAACTAGCATTTTCAAGGTTTAGGATTTTTTTGAGATCAATCACCAAGTGATAGATCTTAAATAATTTTATTCCTTGAAAATAATTAGGTTTAATATTTATTATAATCAAATATTGAAATTCATTTTGTTTGCATTTTAAAAATTCGTAAAAAAATCATATTGCATCCAAAAATTCCAAAAAAAATATAGTGCATTCATTTCATTATAATTTGCACCTCGGCCATGTTTCGTATTTTTTGGACATTGTTTGAATGTAGTTTACATTTTAGTCCCTAAAATAGGCCAAAACGGTATATTGCATCCTTTATTGCATTAAAAATTCCAAAAAAAAGACCTCCTCGAAAACCACACATGAATTTTGATAGACATAACTCTAGATTGTTCCTTTGCCTCCTTGTGTTTGACCTTGGGACTTGCTCAAGTAAAATAAACATAAAAGCACTCGATTAAAAATTGATTAAATATTCGTGGTTATTTTCTTGACCGATTCCGATTGCCGCCTACAATGAACGACAAATCATTATTTTTAAGCGAACGACAATTACACATATCATTTTTAACACGTGTAAATTTCGGACTCGTCAGATGACGCCGTTGCCGGGAGGTAATCGACTTAGTTTTGTGTTTTGAAAATTTTCGTTCGGTTTTCCGCATTCGTGTAGTCTGACCCCCGAATTTCTCATTGTAAATTCAATTTTTTTCCTTCATTTATTTTATTTTATTTTGAGCAATTATTTCTCTTATTTTATTTTTGATTTATTTTTGAGTCACCCTCTTACACAAATCTCTCTTATTTTTCTTGCGAGGTACCCAGCGTACGTGGAGCAGTTTTTCAAGAATCGAAGCATCTTCACCGACTTCTGAAAAAGCTGCAAATAAATTAAGATCGAGTCGAGTCGTAAGAGAGCATAAGGTTTAGGATTTTAATTTCTGCAAATTTTTAATTTCTGTAATTAATTGCTCATTTATAGCGGTGTCCGTTTGGACTCTCGCGTGTGTAAAAAGACTCTGATCTTTTTTTGTGGTGTGTCGTTGCCTGTTTCACTCTCCGGTGAGGGGGGCCCAACTTGAGTGGCGATTAGGATAGACATGCACATACGGCTCTTAGAGCATTTAATTTCTTGATTGTGCTCGTAGGATCTTAAGCCACACTTCACTATTAATTGAGACGCACAGTAGATCATTCAATTTAGCCAAATTTAACTCAATTCTTTCTCGCTAATAGAACTTTCTGCTAGGTGCGGTTTTTCATCAGCTTGCATCCATATAGAATAAATTTTCAATTTATGTATTGCATCCCACATGGAGATTGCGAGGATTCACTGTAAGTCTTCTAACTGAGCATACATCATAGTTTTCCACGTGCATCGGCTTTTTTTGAATTCTCCCTCTTGTTTTGTCACATAATTTTAAACGAAATTGGGACTGGAGGGTAGACGTGCATTTGTGCTCATTTAATTCTTCAGTGATCGCCTAATTAAAATTGGGACTGCTAATTATAGCCGACTGTTAATAACCCGTAAGATCAACAATTCTTGCGGGAGAGCAACCCCGACATTGGATGTTTTTATTTTTCTGAGTGAGCGAGAGATGACACTTAAGGCTAGAGATCAAACCCGGATTTTCATATTGACTACTGATTCTACCAAAAACGATTAGCTACTGCTCAGTGAGGATCTACGGGTAGCCGGTAAATGGTCCGGATTTCTTTAGCAGTGTGGGTGGTTTAGAGGACACTACGTAAGGCTCCGTCCTCATGTAACGGGTAGCTATTCTACGGTCCGTACTTACTCCCATACTGGCTGAAAGTAGGTGCAACTAGTCGTAAGAATTCAGGCCAGTCATTACGAAAACTTTGGCACCTAACAGCTCGCTAAATTCTTTCCAAGATTGTCTTATCACCAACTAAAATTGAAAAGATAATAGCTAAACTCTTACGGATTCATTGTGTGTGTTGGTGGACTTGGGGTTTGATTTGTGTTTGCATTGGTGTGCGTGAACTGATATCGAAGATCAAAAGCCGCACATTTGATAAAATTTCTTTTGACTATCCGGTGCAATCATCTCTCTCCTTTCTTGATCTAAACCTCATTATGGAACTTTTGTTCAAAAACTCTCTGCATCCAGATTATGAAAATCATTGCAAACCCAAATAATCATTCCTTTCAACTCTTTCAAAAATAGCCAAACATTTATATGTAAATCCATTAGAGCTATATTATGAAAATGAATTTGTCTCGGTTAGGCCCAAATCAACTAAATCCTCTTCTTTCAATAATCCTCTAACATTTGCAGGAGACTTTCACCCGCAGATTAATTCGGCCCCCTCATTGAATTCCTACTCGAATCATAAGACTGCACATGACCATCTACCATCTTGGACTGAACTATTTTATTCACGATTTCTCGCTAATAAACCATTTCAAGACCATAATACCTTTGAGTCTCATGACTGGCCGAGAAACCAAACCTAGATGGAAAGAGCTGCACTTAATGATCGTCAGCATTGGATGACCACAACGATCAAATCCCTATTGACGAACCCGGATATCACTCATTTTGATCAACCTACTCATACAGAGGACTGTACTGACAACATAGAAACACATAACCCCTGTATGTTGACTCCACAATATCAATGTCTGACCAACCATGATCAAAGAATTGAACTCTATTCAGACCAACTCCACATGCATGGACTATATGAGCAAACTTCTTCCAGAATTATTTAGGAGAAATTTTCAGAAAATAATGATTACATATCGGATATTCCAAGAAACTCTCATCTCTCAGCACAAATGAGAAAATGGAATATGAAATTATTGAACGCACACCGACTACTCCCATGATTGATCATGAACAGAATTTTGGGGATGATATTTCGAGGATAAATAAGAGATTCAATTTAATAGAGGATAGATTTCAAAAATTTACCGATCGATTAATTTCACTCTATGGGAGCTCGGACATAAAAATGGATGAGGAAATGATTGGATCTCATGCTGAAAATTTCGAGGATATTCAGAAACCTAGGGACGATTCCGACATCAACACCTCTGCATATTACTCCCCTAGGAATGACCATGCTTCTGAGACTTACTCTGAACATCAAAGCCCCTGGTCATCTGAGGAACACACCACATCACCACACCACACACAAAATACCAAAAAATTGGAATATTCGAAAACTACAAAAAAATCGAAAATCTCAAAAAATACATAAAAATTGAGACTGAAGAAGATCTGAAGAATTTGGATCCTGCTTTACGGGAAGCACTGGAAAAAAGATTGATTTTTGAACTTCCCTTTATACATGCCATTGAACACTTCCCCGACCTTAAAGGATTTGTAATGAATAAATTAATGATTAAAAAGTCAGACAGGATAAGGATAAAGACTGAAAGACATATCTTGTCAATGGCCTCCTCCTTGGTGTTGAGGAGAAAAACCAAGAGCCGCATAGTGAAGCGGTTGCCCAGATTTTACTGTGAAATCAAAGACACGATCTTTACCCATGCTCGAGTTGATGACGATTCTCCGATCAATATCCTCCCGACCTCTGTATTTCACGAACTCAAACTTGGACCGATTAGGAAAATACGAGAGATTGTTCAATTGACAGATCGATAGATAAAGAGGCCAAGAGGAATTATTTCTAGCATCATGACATTCCAAGGTGCTCCGCTCAAAGTGGGTTTCACGATCATTGATATTGAGCATCAAGGAGAATTCACCCAGTCTCCAATTATTCTCGAAAATCCATTCTTAGCATTGGCTAAGACAATTATTGATTGTGAGACTCGAGAAATCAATTTTATAGCATTGGAAGCACTTCGATCTCAACCAGTCTTTGAGGAACCACGATTTTCTGAGGCCACCCACGAAGTCCCCGACAACCATAACTATAAAGAGGTAGAAGAGCACTACCCCACTGCTACACCTGAGATAGCGGTTGTTGATGAGACTATTGGTTTAGAGAATCTCCCCCTGCTCCATTCCCAGCTTCTCTCACCATGGAGAATCGAGTATATGAATCATATGATCCGAAGACTTATGCATGGGCACACCCTGGGTCAACCTATGCTGACTACATGGATCACATCAACTTGACATAGGAATGCTCCAATGTCAAATCAATTGAGAATAAACATGCAGAGACTCTTCCCAGTATTTCAATTCCTGCGGATCTCAAAATAGACAAATCCTTCTTCTACGATCCTGAGACATATGCATGGTCGCACCCAGGGGCAACCTACTCTGAATATCTTGACCAGATCATCCCAAATTGAGAGTGCACCAACATTCAGAAGATTAAGAACAAACATGCAGGACGAATACCAACCAAGGAGAAGAATTCCAATGGCTACTCATCTGGATACTCAAGTGAACCGACACCTTCACGAAACAAGAAAAAGAGAGTCACCTTTGACCTTTCGGAAGAGGAATCAGCTGATGATACCTCATCAGGTCCAGAAAAGGTAATCTACATGGGTGAAGTCTGTTCGACAGCTCTAAAACCATATCTTCGCAAGGATCCAAAACTTGACTTCCATTGGACAACTCTCATTCCTAACTATTATTCATCCAAAGTTGATGATCCTGTCCTCATCAAGTACACTGGAATTATTCCTTATGAGCTGACTGAGACCGGTGCTTCTGAGTACTCATCCGAGGACAAACCGCTTGATCCCAAGAAGGAACGAATTCTGAGGAAACAATTGAAGAAATAAAAAGACATGGATATCTGGAGTGTGTCCACTTTCAAATATCATTCCTCTGAGGATAATTCCGATGATGGATATCTTTCATCTGACTCAAACACTTCATCCACTATCCATCATGACTTTTCTGAGGATGACACTGATAATAGTTGGGAATCATATGCTTCATCTCCATCTCATTATTCCGATCACCCATCGCAGGCTCATAAGAAGATCAGTCGGAAACCACCTTAATCATCGGCTACCCACCCTCCCTCCCGACCACATCGGTCTCCCTGTACGGCTTCCTCCTCTACTTAGGCCAAGGCCTAAGTATAGGGGGGGACCGATGCCATCTGTATATACCATTTACCTCATCACACTCCTTCTCACGATCACTCCATGTCCACCATTCTTCTGTACTTAGGCTGACCAGAGACTAAGTATAGGGGGAACCGATGCTCATTTGTATATACTCTCTTCATCCACATATCCTGACCATCTCATTTTCTCTCTCTTCTTCTATACTTAGGTTGTTCACAACCTAAGTATAGGGGGCGTTCTGATCCATCTTTTTCCTTTTTTTACTCTCTTACGCTTAGCTCGAGCTATGTCGTCTTTACGCTTCTTGTGCTCTGAGGAGACAACACTCGCTAAGTATAGGGGGTTTGTATATATACTGTGTATAATTTTATCCATATCTCGTACTTTCGCGTAAGTCTATATATATTTACAGGGTGGTTAATTAATTAGAAAAAAGAAAAGAAAAGAAAAAAAAGAGTTTTACTACTAACACAAACTGTGCCCAAAATTTTTGAAAAAATTGGCTTCTTATTCACTTTTGCATTAAAAAACCAAAAACCCCTTGCATAAAAAATCAAAAAAAATCACAAAAAAATATGTCTGTATTTCACACACCTGCACTTCATCCAACATCACATTCATTCGCATGAATAGTCTATGGGTTCTGAACCGAGTTATGAGCCGAAACCGAGAGTGGTCTGGACTTGACCTTAATCCACCTAATTTTCAGAGGAACTTCACCGAGAAAGAGGATTTTAGAAACTTCAGGTCTTTGATTTAATTCTTTGAGTTCCACATGATAATGTGCAGTGTTTGACTCTTAGTGTCTAACCTGATCTCTTCATTCTGGGTACAACTCTGGAATAGGTAATTAATTTGTACTCTCGCACTATGCACTTAGCTCAACTCAGATGGGATGTTGGAAGACTGTGTGAGTTTCTATTCTGGTAGCATGGAAATCTAAAGACCGGAATACGGGTTGAAATAAAGCTTTGGAAAAGGGATGGATGACTGGGCACAATTTTTTCTAAGAACCCAAAAAATGTACGGAAACAAAAAGATTATGTATCCGTAGGGGCACAATAAGATCCAAGCAGAACCACCAAAAATTCCAAATACAAAGAAGCAACTACCAAATAATATCTGACCAAAATGGTCCAAGCTTTAAGAAACCTGCAGATCTTGGTGGAGACTCGGCTACACTGGCCATCTTCATAAGGAGAGGAGACTACACTGGCCACCCTCTAGTTCTTTTCCCCTTCTTCTATCTTCTCCCCCCAATTCGATTGTGAACACAGCGGGACAGACCTTAGAAGGAAATACCTGACTCCCCAAGGACGAGTTATTGGAGAGGAGAGGAGCATGGTAGTCCGACATTCTGGATGGGAAGAGCTAAAACTTTTCACACACATGAGTCGATTGTTCAATGTTCATAGGGTATACTTTGGGAAGAGGATTGATCTAAGATGACTTCTGAGCCGAAACTGTAGCAATGATGTGTAGAACTTGAGGGTTGTTGATTATAAAATTCTAAGTCTCACAGAAGTTCCGCCACACTAATAATCCAAAGGACGAGTCTAGTTTCACTTTCACCTTCATCTCATGGTCTTGGTATGGAACCCAATCTCATTTCACCTCATGGCATTTCTTTTTGATGCTCAGGGACGAGCATGGTTTAAGTATAAGGGGATGATGAATCTCGGATTCATGACTCTAAATCTCATTTATTAAGCTCAAATCCCTCAAAATCAACAGCATTTCTGCATCTATTCTGCATAATTAGCATTCATCCATGTTTTCATAAGAATTGCATTTTAGCACTAAATTTTGCACAAAATAAGAAGCCAAAAATCCAAGCTAAAATTGACTTGTAAATAGCCAAACTTCCCCGATTTTTAACTCATTCATGCTAACTCCGAATGATCCAAAGCTACTTCCACTGTGTACACATCACTAACAAGAAAAAATGAAAAATATAAAAAAATCACTAACCCAAATAAGTGGACCAAAAATCCAAACCCTAGTTTCAGGATTTCCAGACTAAAAACCTCATATCTTCCCCATCCAATGTCCATTTTAATCCTACTCACTTTTGAACTAATTTACATTCAATTACCTTCAAAACAAGACCAAGTTCAAGTGATTCGGAGCTAATATGTAAAAGTTGGGTTTTGGGCCTCTTTTGTATATTTTGTCTTTTAGCGGTTTTTGATCTATTATTTTATTTACATATTTAAGCTATTTTAGTTTATTTCTTTTTCATTGTCTTCTTTGATGAAAGTTTTATTAAAATGAGCAAAAATCCAAATCTAAATTGAGCTTGAAATCAAATAAACAAATTGAGTCCGAGTCTTCACTAACCGACTATACAAAATTGGTCTTTTTCTTATTTTATTTTATTTCTTCTTTTTCTTAATTAATAAAAATCCAAAAAAATAGATTAGTGTGTAATTATTTATCTTTGATTTTATCATATTTTTTCGTATTTTTAACTGGTTTAAAAATGACAAAAAAATAGAAAACCAAAAATCTAGGTATTCTATGTACATGGGATACCCCAAAAATATCACTTTGTTCATTTGATCGATTTTAGTTTTGATGTCTTCACGAAAGTTGTAGATATCATCGAGACGAGCAATTTTCATGAAAAAACTTTTTCGCTTCGAGGTCGTTTGCTATTTATTTTGCATTTTACAAAATCTTTATTTTTCGAATATTCTGGTGATGACACGTGGCATCCCTTAGGGCCACCACATGTCATACATTTTTGGACTTTTTATTTACTCATTTTTATAAAAAAAAATTAAAAAAATTAAAATTACCCACACGTGCGAGGCACGTGCCGCTCCGGCACACGCCAAGCACGTGCCGCTCCCTCGCCTTTGCCCCCTTGCCCACCACGTGGTGCCACAAGAACCGTCCGATCGCGCTCGATCGGAAGGCACCTGTACGTCGTCCTCCATGGCCTCCTTTCCCAATTCTCCTTGGCTGCCTCCCCTGATTTCTCCGTCGGGATTATCTCCACCGCTGCCTCCTCTGAATCAATTGACTGCCGGCCAATCCCCGATCTTCGATGAATCAAATCTAGTCAGATCAGCCTCTGATCTACATCAGATTCCCAATCTCTTGTTTCCTTCTCCGTCTAGAACACATCGCCTATTTAAAACGCAACACTGCCCAGAGGTCGAGCATCCGTCGATAGTCCTTAAACTCCAGGCGAGCCCGGTGGTGACAGCCCGACCTCGCCACCCTCGCAGCAAGATCCGAGGGTACTAACCGCCCCTCGTCGCAGATGCACCCCTCCGCCGCGCCACTGCTTCAGCTCCGCCTCCGCGTCGATTCTCCAACAATCACCTCCGGCGACCCCCTCCGACTCCATCGACTTCATCGACTCCAACAACCGTCCCTTTCGACGTGCGCTTTGCAACTTGTCATCCACTCCGACGACTATCTCCAGCAGACCGCCCAAGAGCTTCTTCAACCTCCACGACAACATCGGCCAATGCCTTCGACCACAACGAAGCTTCCCCCTCCTGCCTTGGCTGGCCTTCTAGGCCAAGCTAGTCGTCGGACCTCCACAAGAACTTCACCGGATTTATCATCGGATCCGGTCACCTGGTGCTCCTACATCGGCAACCAAAGCAGCTCCGGAGGCCCCTCTGCCCCTCCGTCGTCCCACCGGGTCTCCTCCACCTCCCAACTACAGCGGGCACAGCCAGGAGCCAGCCACTCTTCTGAGTTTCCACCGCCGGCCGGGTCCAGCCCCAAGACCCCCCCCCCGCACGTGTGAGGCACATGCGTGGAGGGACGATAGCCACACGTCACCCTGGTCACGTGCTTTGCACGTGATCGTGGGTAAATTGCGCCGAACCCCTAGCCTTTTCCATATTTACGCAAAGATCCGCCAACCAAGGGTCACGTGCACCGCACATGACACATTGGGAATTTTGCAGTTGCACCCCCATCTTATCTGTAATTGCAATTAAGTTACCCCCTTTTCATTTTATTTTATTTTAATTATTGTAATATTGCACTTCTACCCCTATGTTCTTTTATTATTCTAGACCTCTACATTGCATTATTTAATTATCCAAAAATAACACTTTGTTCCTCACTTTATTCTTTACATTTTTACACATTGTGGATATTTTTGTGATCGATGGTTAATTAATAATTAGTTGTTTTGTAGAAATTTGCATATTTTGCCCAGTTTGAGCTCTTAAATTTGCCTTTGATTAACTGTTGCTCTAAAAATTCCCGAAAAATCACATATTGTAGAATTAATTGTGCTTGACATTGTACGCAAAAAGAATCGAATTTGCGTGCATAATTTACCATGTAAAAATCATTTTGCATATTTCAGTATTTGATTTTTAATAGGTATTAAAACCTGTATTTTCAAGGTTTAGGATTTTTTTGAGATCAATCACCTATTGATAGATCTTAGATAATTTTATTCCTTGAAAATAATTAGGTTTAATATATAAATCAAATATTGAAATTCATTTTGTTTGCATTTTAAAAATTCATAAAAAAAATCATATTGCATCCAAAACATCCAAAAAAATTAAAGTGCATTCATTTCATTATAATTTGCATCTTGGCCAAGTTTTATATTTTTTGGACATCATTTGAATGTAATTTACATTTTAGTCCCTAAAATAGGCCAAAACTGCATATTGCACCCTTTATTGCATTAAAAATTCCAAAAAAAAGACCGCCTCGAAAATCACGCACGAATTTTGATAGACATAACTCCAGGTTGTTCCTTTGCCTCCTTGTGTTCGACCTTGGGACTTGCACAAGTAAAATAAACATAAAACCACTCGATTAAAAATTGATTAAATATTCATGGTTATTTTCTTGACCGATTTCGATTACCGCCTACAAGGAACGACAAATCATTATTTTTAAGCGAACGACAATTACAAATATCATTTTTAACACGTGCAAATTTTGGACTCGTCAAACGTCCTCAGAGGTAACGATGTTATACCTTACTCTTGTTGTTGCTTTCCATATTTCTTGTTCTCATATACTAGTAACGATGTTCCATACCTCCTTCTTGTTGGTTTCATATGATTCTACCCTACATACGTGGTTGATCAACCATAGAGACAAAGGACCTAGATTTTCCACTCTTCAAAAAATGTATATTGTTCTACCTCCTTATTATATTCATCTGGATGGGACTATTCACATTTGTTATTATTTGTGGAAGAGGAACAAAAATCTTGTAAATCAATAGGATGATCACGGTTGTGATACTTGCAAAATCGTGAGTTATATTGTATTCCAGATATGTCATGATTCAAAGCATACCATCCTTATGTAAACTGAAACAAGGACCGAGCATAAGATATGGATGGTCTTAGTATTTCCTTACTTTATCACCTCACGTAATGTAAACATTCGAGGCATTCTGAAGCCTTTAGATGAGGATCCCATAACTTTTAATAAAGTGAGTATATATTAGTTTATATAAAATGCAACGAGCATGTATTAGTTCATATCGAAATGGAGGGAATATATTAGATACCTGGAGTACAGAATCATAATTTTTCTCTAAAATATATATAGTCTACAATATACGAAAACTCCAGCCAGGATACAATTTCGGTAGTAGATAAATGTTATTTACTTATTAATTGTTGGAAAAACTATTGATTTGTTGATAATGAATCTGCCACCTTAATGGGTTAAGGATATTAACGTTTTTGGTAGTCACGAATATAATTTAAGTCTATAACATCCAAGAGTTTAATGTTTATCATGCACAATTAGAACTTACGGCATTAACTATGAGTGAAACAAAACGTTTGATTGAAATAAAACTTTATGGAACTTTTACCTATGCATGTCACCTCCTTGTGAAGATAAAACTATACGTATGTGCATTGATTGCTAAATTCTAGATATAATACATCTCTAATTAAACTAGTTAATATCCACCCATAATATTCATACCTATACGGAGCTATTCATAGCAATAAAACTCAATTTTTTGTTAAGCTATTAGAAAAGCTTAAACTGCGTGTCTCAAAAAAATTATGAAATTAAACACAAAGTATTCAGTTCAACATGATAAACCCTTTTCGTATGTAGATCTTAACCTTCCTTCTCTCTAAATTCTTTGACTGAGAATATTCAGATTAATAAGTTAAAACGAGTATGCTTGCTCGATATACATAATTTTATTTAAAACCCAAATACAATGATAATACAAAATGAGTTGGGGTTGTACAAGATATTTACAAGTGTGTCCAATATTTCAGAACGTACAGATAGTACCTTGATTTTAATCCATAGAATGCGGGTATTATTTATATTAATACTGATTATTATTGTTGTGGATGAAATATCATGGTGAATTGGTAGATGAAGATAGGTGTCACAAGGTATTGAGTATGTGTTGTACATGCGAGCCCACGACGGGCCATTATGCAATAAATTTTATTAGGGTTAGTACAATTAGGGTTATGTACCATGACCATCTTGATGATCATACATCTGTTGATTCAAATATCGAATCATAGAGGCTGGTGCTTGGATGAACATCTAAAGAGTTAGATTGAGGACTCATCGAGCAGCATCAAATGATTGTTAAGAGATGATCTCCAACCTGAGTAGGAGATAGCAATCCTTTCTCAGTTAGGCTGATATCTGACCAACCTCTTGATGCAGGTCCTCTGCATAGGAATAGAGATTCGGAGGTGTCAGATTAGTTAGGTCAAAGAGTTGACTTAACGAGATCGAGATAACCAAAGTCCTACATCATATGTTGTCATGATATAGGCACGCATCCTCTGACTGGAGACAGATGTGTTACTATATGTCTGAGTATGTACATTTGGAAGACCAATAGGTTGATGACCTAATCAAGGTCTATACACCGGCACACTGGTGTGCATGCAAGGGCATATGAGTAATACGATCTCCCAAAGGGATCATACAGGTTCAGTTACCGAACCGGAAGACATGAGCTTACTCATGAGATATTGGGAAGAATCAAATTCCGTGCGCGGTCATCTCGCTTTGGAAGCTTGACTGAATTTGTAGGTATGATATATACTTTTGGAAAGTATATGATCAAGACCTAGGTATGATATATGCTTTTGGAAAGTATATGATCGATACCAACTCCCAATGATCGAATGAGAAACTTAATGATAAATCTCTGAAGTAGACAGTGTAAAATTGATCTCCTACTTCAGGTTTATTCTGAGTCTTCTAGTATACAGGATGTAAAGGTATTGGGAATACCTGAGGGTGATGTGATCATAAACGATTGTGTAACCATGACGCTTCCATTCCTAGGGAGTGATGAAACGGGTATGGATTTTAGTGACTCCTCTCAGTATAGAAGTAATCTGATCTTAGTCCAAATATTGGATATTGATCTAAATGTGATTCAGATTCAATGAGAAGATCAGATTTGCGGTCTTGATTTAATCAAGCATCTATGGGAGGCCCGAGATATGCATTTGAGATGTGATCTCAATATCCAATTCACTATACGTGGAACAATACAATCACCCTGTCATTATCTCCAAGTATCTGCGGAGAAAGTGCATTATCCTTGAAAGAGTTTAGGATAATTTCATTGTTGATATAAGTATCCGAGCATTAAGAAAATGGATAATTAAATGTGATTTAATTATCATGATAATAAGAATTTGATTCATATTATAAGGAGAGTTATCTAAGATAATTAAATGTGAATTGATTATCAAAGATGTGAATAATGTGAATATGATTCATATTATTTGGGAACATGAGAATAGAGATCCAAGATGATTAAATGTGATTTAATTATCATGGATATGAATAATGTGGATAGTACTATCCATATTAATCATATATATATATTATAAATGTGATTTATAATATATAAGAGAGAGAGAGATATTTGTAATTTACATTTGTTAATGTGAATTGGATTCACATTGGACATTAAATTGAGAATGTAATTTACATTTTATTTTGAGTTGTGAATATGATTCACAAAACTTTCAATGGCAAGATTGCAATGTCTACAAAATAATTGTGAATTATTCTTGTAGAATAATTTGCAACAAATGTGGTTGCAAATCTTGGAGATTATATGGGAGATAATAATGCCACCATCCTAAAGAAGGAGGGTGGACGGCCACCACTCCTATTAGGAAAGGGTGGCCGTCCCCCCTTCTCCACATGGAAGGAGGCATTCTCTCTTCCATTATCTCCATGTATTGTTGATTTAATTTTATGATTAAATTATGTTGATTTATCAATATAGTTTTAATCTAAATTAATTAGTTGTTGTTGGTTTTTACCAACACAAATCTTAGCCATTAAAAGAAACACAAATCAAAGAGAGCTATTGGATTTGTGTTGCCCATGGATTGAGATCCATGGATCCCAATAGTATAAATAGAAGGGCACCCCTTTGCACTTCTCTACACACAAGAGAACATAAGTCTCTCTCTCTCTTTCTCTCTACACGTCAGCCCTCTCTCATGGCCGTCCACCATGGATGCCCTAGAGAGAGTCTCCATCACCGCAGCGTCATCGTTATGCTGCTGACCATTTGCTTGTGGATCTCCATCTCCTTCGGTGTGTCACGCTCGTGAAGAAGACGTCGGATCTCGTGCGTCTAGATCAGGAGATCCGCCGCTTGGATCATCAACATGGATTGCGAGAAGCACGCGATTCATCCTCGTGCTCGCAAGCATCTCCTCCGTCGGATCGGACTTGAGACAGGAGGTCTCTTCGTTTAGAGACTCGATCGCAACCACGCTTCAAGAGGTAATCCTATTACTTGTTTGTGGTTTAGACGAAACGTTCTGATAAGTGTTCTTGGATCATGTGGTTTCGTCGTATGAAAATTTTTTAAATTCCGCTGCATAGAACAACTAGTGCGACTAGTCGTTCCTCATCGTATTCGATATGACGCTCACGCTTCCGTGATGCGCATGAGGATTATTCCATATCCTTCAAGTGGTATCAGATCCTTAGGTCGAAGTTTTTGGATATGATCCATAAACCGAAGGCGACTTGGGTTCGTTAGGGTTGCGAAAGTTTTTGTCGCATTTCATTTTCGCATCTCTGTTTAGTGATTATTTTCGGCCCTGTTTGAATTGTTTAAACACGAAAAGAATAGTTGTATTTTATTCTTCATTAAATAAGGAAACCATAGGATCTGAGTTTAAGTAATTTGGATTCCGTTTGCTCGAGATATGGTTGTTTTAATGAACATGTATTCACTGTTGCGGGAACTGTGAATCTTAACATGTTTAATGAGTTAATTATTATTTTGATCCACCTTGAAATGCGTGAAATATCACTTATATTCTTTAATCAAATTAGCAATCTTTGAAAATTGATTTTGTCTAATTCGGATTTAAATTGATTGAGATATGCTAATTTTAGTAAGAAGGGGTCACTGCTGAAATTACATTCATAATCAAGAACCATGTGATTGTCAATTAGTGAAATTAATTGTTAATTTAATGAAATAATTATGGAAAATATTTGAGAAATATTGATGATGATTATTTCCTTAATTGACTTGGCCTCAACCAATAAATTGATTAGATTTGATCTAGGTCATAATTGGAAACACAATCATCAAACTTCTTACTTGAATAAGATTGGGAATTTGTATAGCAAATTTCCTTATAATAAAAAATGTTTTGATTATTACTATATGGTATAATTTCGGTTGAAGAACCGATGATCATCTCAAGTACAAAGTGATTGACCCGGCATTATTTTTTCCCGAGGTGGATACGGTGTCTAGTCGGGGATCGCTGGGGTAGCGGGTTGCACCGGATGCGGTCCGTCCCACTCCCGCTGGTACTGGCCATGACAGCGGGTAGGGAACGAATGATGCCTGAGAGATCATGATGTATTTTTCTAATTATTAAAATTCGAATAATACGTACTTTGAGATAGTACCATATATTCAAGTAAAATCAAGTTTGTTGATTGAATTGGATTGATAATTAATTTAATATAATTAAGTTAATTATATCCAATTAAAACACTCTATTATGAATAGATGTGTATTTCCCTTGGAAGAATTAATTATATGAATATGATTCATAATAATTTATTAAAATTAGAATAAGAGATGGAGGATCACATTAGTGACATCCATGGTCTCCCGTCAAGGCGAAGGGTTCCGTCGCCAGGTATTGTATGTAGGAGAGACGCCTATCCGAAGTGACAACTCCTGCATACGATCCATTTAGATCGAGCTCGACCCTTCTCAAAAGAGTAAGGACGTATGCATAGTGACCCCAATATCGGGCCCTCATATTATTAGGCGATATTGGATTGCGCATAACGAGTTGTATTCCTGTTGACGGTTGGTTCAATTAATGATGGGTCAACATCACCTTAGGGGTGGTGGGTCCGGGTGTTAAAGATCGAATTGGGAGATGCAAGTTGGACTTGCAAGGCAGAATGTGTTCCCGCTTCTTTTTATCGAGTTACAGGTTCTCATATTATTGGGATGTAACAAAGATAAGGATAGGGATCCCAGATCTTGCTAGAGATATAATGGTAAATATATCTCTTACATTGAAAGTGATGAAGGGAATGAACTTTCATTGTTGACATGGCAAGACAACTTTGATATTAAAATTTCTAAATCAAAGTAAATTATATATTTATATATGTTTATGCAAATTTCTTATTTCAGATAATCCTTCTTTAATCCCACTCAATGTTATACAAAATAATAACCAGTAGAATATCATGGATTGGACCTATGATCCAGATATTGTACTTGCAATTGGAAGCATAATGTGTGTGGTTGCAATGTGCAAGTTTCCTCATTATAATGAGGAATGATAATTATATAGACAATAGGACTAAAACCCTAGGGTTTATATGTCTCCATAAGTCTTGATCTCATCGAATGTACTTTTGAAGTGACATGTCGATAATGATCGTAATTATCAAATAATCCTTATAAAATCTAAAAAGATGTTCTGGCATACATATGTGCTCTCGACATATAATCATGAATGACATGGTTCTCTGCATTATGCAGAATGGTGGCTCTATAGGAGATGATGTATTCAAAATTGTTTGAGTACCTACTTGAACCTAAGTTTTAAGAGTTTAAATGGATGTAGATACGATGGGTGTCATCATTATGCTATCTATACTCTAGTCATTCATGAAGCTTCATAATATTCATATTGTATGAATTGAATTACGCATGTATAAATGTTGAAATACCCTTATATATTGAAAATTTTGATTTCAACATAAGAGATCCTTTGTCTTGAGCAATGGTTGTTTATAGATAAAGGGAGCGCAGTGGAAGCATGGGTTGGACCCAAGTGAGAAGGAAAGTCAAAGAGTTGACTGTACTTCTGTGACTTCCATATGACATCCAAAGAGTTGGATGAATGCAATACTGCAATAAGTTGATATGTTGATAGTACGACTATCAAATCTATCTAGAATCCTTAGAGAAGGAATCAGATAGTACATCAGAATAATCTACATATAATCATTGAAATTAACTTACTTATTTGATCAGATAAAATCTAATAATTGTATCTCAATCTTCTAATGACACTTGCAATTGGTTGCATCTGTATTAAAATATTAGAAATTGGATCTTAAGGTTTATTGGTCATCCATGTTGGAAGTGATGCAATTGTTGCAACAATTTCTATTGGATCAATAGACTTCATATTTTCAGTGGGAGCCCTTAGTCTTAGAGAATGTCTCTGTGACCGGGATATTAGAATACACTCATAGTTTATTTCTAAATGTTGGAAATAAACATGAATTCTGGAATAAACCTATCATAGAGAGTTATGATGGATATATTTCAGATGACAATCTAACATCCAGTGGACTCCGCTAAATTAGAAAATTAATGAATGGTTCATTACGATTTCTAATACTGAAAGTTAAACCTTTAAAGATCAATAGGAGGATAAAGATCATTTGACAATGATCTGGCATAATGTTTTGGACATATGTCGGTTGATGAGATCAATGGACAAATAAGAGATGAAACTTTAGAATGTCTAAAATTTCAAAACTTGCATACTTATTCAAAGTAAAATGTCCAATACACCCTTCTTTGGGAAAGGTGTAAGATGTCAAGGTATTCAAGATCTCATGCATATTGATGTATGTGAATCATCTATATCAGAATAAACATCATGGATATGTGATATCTATTAAGATTACTTGTGATATGAGATTTCATCTCTTCACTTAGAAACCTTTGAAATGTTCAAAGATTCACAAGTTTGGTTTAGAACCAAAGTTTGAAGGGAGATTAAATGAATTTTGATCTAATCTAAGTAGTCAGTACCTATTAGATGAATTCATGGAATACCTTATCGAGATATGAATATTAATTTTATCTCACTCCTCATAATAAACCTAAACTCAAGAGAGTTGTAGGGAGATACAATTGGATCATGTATGACATGATTTGATTAGTGATGAATTTTAGCATAATTACCTATTAGTTTACAGGTATATTGCAGTAGAGACTACAATATATATCCTTACTAAGGTTCCAAGCAAGTAAGCTGGAATATAGCACTTGAAAGTGCTACTTCATTAGGAAAATAGAGGATCGTATTAGATACCTACTTTATGACCTTGAGATTCTTAAAAGATCTCATCTTTGAGAATATGATTCTTAGAGGATGACTCTCTTGAGAATCAAGATGAAAATGAAGTAAAGGAACTCATTTAATCTTGAGAAGATAATGAGGCACCTAAAATCAGAAATTAAATATAAAGATGAAACATTAACACCTCTTCAAATAAGTTTGCGGATGGATTCCATGTGTTAGTTGAATCTGACAATGATCTGACTTCATGTGATGAAGCTTCTGAAGATCATATCATGGAAAGATAGATGTTAGCAATAAAGTCTAAAGTAGACTTCATATACAAATGTTGTATGTAGACCCTCGAGGATCCAACTATATGGGTAAGACCCATTATGGTGTAAATGGATCTTCAAGAGAAAAAGGGAACCTGATGAGAAATTAGAGACCTTCAAAGCACGGTTCGTAGCCATGAGCTACACACCGAAAGAAGACATCGTTTGCGATGAGACTTGCTCTCCAGTGACCTTGCTTTAACCCATCAAAATATTGCTAACTATAGCTGCACAACTTGACTATGACATCTTCATGATGTGAGTCAAGATTGCATTCCTCTATGAATACCTTTATGAGAATGTTCATATGAAGTATCCCAGAGCTTCATGGTTGAGGAAAGCAAGGTGTGCATGCTAAATAACACCATCATTGGACTCAAATAAGCTTCTTGTAGTTTGAACATAAGATTTGATGAAATTATAAATGTTATGATTTCAGATAAAATCTTGATGAACCATATGAAGCTTAGTGGGAGTGCCATTGTGTTCATCATGCTAAATGTAGATAATATTCTAATCATTTAGAATGATATAAGGATGATAATAATTAGTGTTTTATAATCTGGTTGTTCAATACCTCGAGATATGATCTTAAGGATACCTTTTAGATCTTAATCCTGAAGTTGTTCAGAAGCAAAGAGAAGAGGGTATTGGGACAGTTACACTAATAGTACATCTTGGAAATTTCCATTTTCTGGAAAATTCTAAGAAGGGCTTCTTCTCCTCAAAGATATGGTACTGACCTATCTAATGGGATAGCACCTCAAAGAGTTTAGGATGTGAATGCTAAAACTGCTTGCCCTTGTGCATCTGTTCCGAGAAGCTGAGTGTATGCTAGATGTGTACAAAAGCCAGATGTCTACCATGCAGTGGGAGTAGTAAACTGTTACTAACCCTACTATGGTGATAAAACACTTGATTGCAGTAATAAAAATATCTTCAAAGATGACAAGACTTTAGAGATAGTGATCTCCAAGTCTTATCTTCAAGAGCTCAAGACTTTATAGATAGTGATATAAAAGGTCTTAACTATAGATACCTTAGGAGATAGAGATCTCCATGAATAAAGGCATTCTGATAAGGATTATGGGAATACTGGTTATAATAATTATTAAGATGTAGTGTCAAAGATACTATAACTAACAAAATTGAGTATTGGTTGCATAAGATGCAACATTCGCATTGGATGCGATCAATCTTACTAGGGGATATGCAAGTGTCGTAAAAGGACTTGGCGTAGTCCCTCAAGAACAGAGTGACTGATCAACTTACCTAGCTATTTTCTAAATAGCCTATGATTATCACATGAGTGTGGGTTTAAATAATTAGACCATTAATGGCTCTTTAGGCTAGTGGGAGATTATTGGACATGCGATCCCACGATGAGCCATTTTGTAATAAATGTTATTGCGAATATCATTCCCTAATCTGAAATGAAGAATACATAATTTGCATAATAGGTCCCTTAGTACAATTAGGGTTATGTACCATGGCCATCTTGATGATCATACAGCTGTTGATTCAAATACCGAATCATAGAGGTAGTTGCTTGGATGAACATCTAAAGAGTTAGATTGAAGACTAATCGAGCACCATCAAATGATTGTTAAGAGATGATCTCCAACCTGAGTAGGAGATGGCAATCCTTTCTCAGTTAGGCTAATATCTAATCGACCTCTTGATGCAGGTCCTCTGCATAGGAATAGAGAATTGGAGGTGTTAGATTAGTTAGGTCAAAGAGTTGACTTAACGAGATCGAGATAACCAAAGTCCTATATCGTATGATGCCATGATATAGGCACACATCCTCTGACCGGAGAAAGATGTGTTACTATATGCCTGAGTATGTACATTTGGCATACCACTAGGTTGATAACCTAATCAAGGTCTATACACCGGCACGCTGGTGTGCATGCAAGGGCATATGAGTAATACGATCTCTCAAAGGGATCATACAGGTTTAGTTACCGAACCGGAAGACATTAGCTTACTCATGAGATACTGGGAAGAATCAAATTTCGTGTACGGTCATCTCGCTTTGGAAGCTTGACTGAATTTGTAGGTTTGATATATACTTTTGGAAAGTATATGATCAAGACCTAGGTATGATATATGCTTTTGGAATGTATATGATTGATACCAACTCCCAATTATCGAATGAGAAACTTAGTGATAAAACTCAGCAGTAGACAGTGTAAAATTGATCTCATACTTCAGGTTTATTCTGAGTCTTCCAGTATACATGATGTACAGGTATTGGGAATACCTGAGGGTAATGTCATCATAAACGGTTGTATAACCATGACACTTCCATTCCTAGGGAGTGATGAAACATGTTTGGATTTTAGTGACTCCTTTCAGTAAAGAAGTAATCTGATCTTAGTCCAAATATTGGACATTGATCTGAATGTGATTCAGATTCAATGAGAAGATTAGATTTGCGATCTTGATTTAATCAAGCAACTATGGGAGGCCCGAGTTCTGCATTTAAGATGTGATCTCAATATCCAAGTCACTATATGTGGAACAATACAATCGCCCTATTATTATCGCCAAGTATCTGCGGAGAAAGCGCATTATCCTTGAAAGAGTTCAGGATAATTTCATTGTTGATATAAGTATCCGAGCATTGAGAAAATGGATAATTAAATGTGATCGAATTATCATGATAATATGAATTTGATTTATATTCTAAGGAGAGTTATCTAAGATAATTAAATGTGATTTGATTATCAAAGACGTGAATAATGTGAATATAATTCATATTATTTGGGAACATGAGAATAGAGTTCCAAGAAGATTAAATGTGATTTAATAATCATGGATATGAATAATGTGGATAGTACTATCCATATTAATCATATATATATATATTATAAATGTGATTTATAATATATAAGAGAGAGAGAGAGCTATTTGTAATTTACATTTTTAATGTGAATTGGATTCACATTGGACATTAAATTGAAAATGTAATTTATATTTTATTTTGAGTTGTGAATATGATTCACAAAATTTTCAATGGTAAGATTGCAATGTCTACAAAATAATTGTGAATTATTTTTGTAGAATAATTTGCAACAAATGTTGTTGCAAATCTTGGAGATTATATGGGAGATAATATTGCCACCTTCCTAAAGAAGGAGGGTGGACGACCACCACTCCTATTAGGAAAGGGTGGCCGTCCCCCCTTCTCCACATGGAAGGAGGCATTCTCTCTTCCATTATCTCCATGTATTGTTGATTTAATTTTGTGATTAAGTTATGTTGATTTATCAATATAGTTTTAATCTAAATTAAATTAATTGTTGTTGGTTTTTACCAACACAAATCTTAGCCATTAAAAGAAACACAAATGAATGAGAGCCATTGGATTTGTGTTGCCCAAGGATTGAGATCCATGGATCCCAAAATATTATAAATAGAAGGGCACCGCTTTGCTCTTCTCTACACACAAGAGAACATAAGTCTCTCTCTCTCTCTCTCTCTCTCTCTCTTTCTCTCTACACGTCAACCCTCTCTCATCCTCTCTCATGGCCGTCTACCATGGATGCCCTAGAGAGAGTCTCCATCGCCGCAGCGTCGTCATTATGTTGCTGATCATTTGCTCGTGGATCTCCGTCTCCTTCGGTGCGTCTCGCTCGTGAAGAAGACGTCGGATCTTGTGCATCTAGATCAGGAGATCCGCCGCTTGGATCATCAACAAGGATTGCGAGAAGCACGCGATTCATCCCCGCGCTCGCAAGCGTCTCCTTCGTCGGATCGGACTTGAGATAGGATGTCTCTTCGTTTAGAGACTCGATCGCAACCACGCTCCAAGAGGTAATCCTATTACTTGTTTGTGGTTTAGACAAAATGTTCCGAGAAGTGTTCTTGGATCATGTGGTTTCGTCGCATGAAAATTTTTTAAATTCCGCTGCATAGAACAACTAGTGCGACTAGTCGTTCCTCGTCGTATTCGATACGACTCTCACGCTTCTGTGATGTACATGAGGATTATA